>CM077150.1:88822905-89502121 GCA_039583875.1 Platanthera guangdongensis
TTTTCATTTCTCTTGGTTGTGTGTCGTGGACATTCATATGTATTGGATTGAAGATTTGGGGTTCTTTCAACTTTAAATGCTTCCGATAGAATGCTCTATGTAGGACGAGTAGTCTTAATTGGATGGTTTGAATATTCATTTGGTAATCCTTCCGACTGTATGTGGTATAGGCGTCGGGTTCCAGCTGGACCTTCTGTTTATATGCCATGCGACAGATGGGGGTGTTACAGCATGCCTCGCAATGATTCATGAAGTATGTAATGTCCTTTTTCATCCCCGGCCAGAACATCGTCTTCTTCAAGTCTGCCATCATCTTAGTGATCCTCGGGTGTATAAAATATCTGCTATAATGTGCTTTCGCCATGATGTCCTCCCGAATCTGACCTCCAGCGGGTATGTAGACCCTGCCTCTAAAATATAGCAATTCATCTCTCAGTGAATAATCTCCCGTCGAACCCTCCTCCAAGACTTGGAATATCGGCTCTGCCCATGCATCTGTCTTCTTTCCATCCCGGATGCGTTCCCGATTATCATCTATGGCGACCATCGATGCTAGATACTCCATGTACAACTCTGGATCATTCTCGGACACTAGGGATATCTGCATATCTCTGAAAGACCGGACTAGCTCCATGGACATTAGTTGTGGTCCCTTCTCTGAGGTATCTCCTCTCCGGCTCAGAGCATCTACCACCACGTTCGCCTTCCCGGGATGGTAGTGCATGGTGTACTGGTAATCCGATAGGAACTCCACCCAACGTCTCTGTCTGATGTTGAGTTCCTTCTGTGTGTCCACGTATTTAAAATTCTTATGATATGAGAAGATGTCACAGTGAACCCCGTAGAGGTATTGTCGCCAAATATTCAGAGCAAAGATCACTGCACCCATCTCCAGATCATGCACCAGATAGTTCTTCTCATGTATCTTCATCTATCGGGAGGCGTAGGCTATTACGTGCTCGTTCTCCATCAATACCTAATAAAAATTGGACAATTTCCATGTGATCCCCCATAAGGACACCACCATTGCTTCTGTTGCTTAGTTTGTCCCCAAACTAAACTCGCGCGGGGGCGACCCAGGGGTTGTGGACTGTTACTTTTCGATCGAGGTTTGCTCTGATACCACTTGTAAGAACCCCTCATTTTTTTAACACTGGGGTCTTAGGCCCAGACCCGCCGCTTTGCAGTGACACCTTCACGCCCTGAAGGGTCATCACCGCGAAACGCCAATTCTGCCGGCCGATTCGATCACAGAAAAGCAACAAAAGTAGAGTAAACACAAGTGAGGTAAAAACTCTAAGCAAATGTCCACAATAAAATCACATCAGAGTAATAATATCTCCACGAAGGGAGAGTCCACAAAATATATAAATGTACTGGAAATAAGGGCTCAAGCCCGATACACCAAATCCTCACAACATAGTCACTCAAGAGGAAGCAAAATAAAACACTACTAAGGTCAGGGGCTCACAGTCCCCACCGTCTGAACTCCGGTGCTAGACTGCCCCATCTCCAAGCGTGCCGACCTGCGGGGCTGCTCCTGCATGGTGGGCTCCACGATCCAAATGATGTGGTCCGAAAACCATTAGTCCATAAGACTAAGTCCTATCATCCCCCACCCCATCCCCCATGGCCCTAGGCACCAAGTGGAGAGGAAGAAAGGGGAGGACTTGATGGTGGAGAGTAATCAAAAAATAGATGGTAGCGGA
Source organism: Platanthera guangdongensis (assembly GCA_039583875.1). NCBI lineage: Eukaryota > Viridiplantae > Streptophyta > Magnoliopsida > Asparagales > Orchidaceae > Platanthera > Platanthera guangdongensis. The sequence goes on from CM077150.1 coordinate 88,824,615, forward strand.
CCTATATTATCAATTTTATAGTACATGTGGCAGTAAAGTAAAGTATGAAAAGTCACCTTAACTTATACGAAAACATATAAGCAAGGGATCTTCTACAGGGCTCCCATCGTATAAAGAGTCCCATACCAATTTATACGTTGGGGTGTCGGTTATTAACAGCAAAATATATATAAAGAATTTAACCTTAATTTATAAACTTGCCCACACAAGCTTATAGAATAAGGGGTCGTTTTGCAGGGCCTATTGTATAAACGTCCCATACCACTTATACAATAGGTGACAGGGGTTTTATGCCATGATTATGATATGATATGCAAGTGGGTTATGATGCGATCATGCAAGTGCAACTTACCCACCCGACTCTGTGCACACAGACCTTTAGTTCCCCCTTTCTAGAGCCGAACCTCCCAGGATACCCCCGTAGTGGCAAATGGAAGTGGTGGGTTGGGCCTCGCCCACTCTAAACCAGTAAAGCACTACCGGGTCAGACCTATCGTACGCCTCAACGCTGGTGCACATAGCGGAGCTCCTGCGTTCTCTTGCCGGCTGGCGTACCGGACTTCTGTTGGCGAAGTGGTAGCCACACTTGCCGTGTCAACGTATTGGAGTCGGTGCATCGACACTCCAATACCGAATACCCACCACCTTTATTTTTTGCACATGCAGCCTTATGTAACAGTACATAGCCAAAGCTCCCCGGACCATCCTGTCTGTCAAAAACATCAACCGAGCCAAGACTCGCCGGGCCATCTTGCCCCTCACAACCATCAACCGAGCCAAAGCTCGCCGGGCCATCCTACCCCTTTCCATAACCACCGAGCCTACCGCTCGGATATCCTAGTCAAACTAACTTCCCGTGACACGGGGGTGTGTGAAGGTGAACCCCTAATTATTCTAGTTGCTCTTAAGATTTATCACTCCTACAGTTTACGTTAGCCCAGGACTGCCCAAGGTATACCCTGTGAAGGGCTCTCGAAGGCACTAGGAACTACGATGAGATTACTCCCAAAGTTCCCTTTCGCAAGGCACTTACTATTATTGGTTGTTACCTGATTTCCTAACCCTGAATTAATTTTACAGAATCTAGCCCTAGTGCATTAAACAATTCCTCCCTACTGGAAGGACGACCTTTCGCCGATCCCGAGCGCCACCTAACACTAGTCAACCTCACACTCTACTAATCATGTCTTCCAATGATGAACTCCTTTATTTACCCAAGCAGCAACCTACTAAGGATTCCACTCTTCAAATTCATTACGCACTTTAGTTCAATTTCCGCAGTCACTATATGCAGACCACCTTATACTATATGAGATGTATAAAGGAGCTACTATGAATTGTCTTCCAAATCTCCTATAAAATTTACCAGAGGTCCAACACAACAAGTTTAGTCTAAATCAGAGATTCAAATTTTTTTCTAATTAATTTGATATTTATTGAACTTTCCCAAAGTTTGGCCATGGGCAATTTTGAACATGAACTATATGATCTACTCAAGTAATGACCACCCAAAACTTTTGATCACTAAATGACAGAGATATATTACTAGATGCTATTTTCCATAATTTTTCAGAGAATATTTGACCTCTAATTAATTTATCCAATATAATTCCCTTAATCATATGTAAAGAAGGAAGTACCAAAACTACTCATCTGAAAATTACATAAAAATTACAGAATCTTAATATGGTATAGAGAGGGTCATTGCGCAAAAATCATAATTTTATAGGCTAGCTAGACTCCAAAACGAATTTAATTAATTTTTCATGGGAAACAGTACTTAATGAAGCAACCCTTAAAATTAATCTTCCAAAAATTTCATAAAAATTCACAGAGCTTTAAAACATAATAAAAAGTCCTCTGACTAAAATTCATCAATTTTCACCAAGTAGTTACTTCATAATACATTTCTAAGTAGATAATACAAATTACCAAATTGTTAAGGAAGTATCCAAAATAATAATCCTAAATTCATAATAAAATCTCCAGAGCTTGTGTAACATCCCATTTTCAACTAGACCCCTAAGAGTGGTTTTGGCCATGACTAGGTCATGACAAACCCTAGGAAGCCAGAAATGGGCCAAGAGATAGGGGACAGAAAGGTGGGAGATCATCATGGGCTGCAAATAGTAGAACTCTGAACAATGGTGTAGGATGACCATGGGCCACACCCTAACCCCAAGACCTACCACAACACCCCTAATACCTTGGGAGGCCCATTAGAGCCAAAAGGACCCATTAGGGTCAACCAAGAGGCTCAGTTGACAAGGTCAACCCTAGCCCTAAATGGGTCAAACTAGCCTACTTAGGGTCAATGACCTACTCCTAGCCTAGAGGACCCCACCTATGCCCTCCTAACCCTAACGTGAGGTCAATGGGTCACTAGGGACACTTGGGGTCAGCCCTAGAGGCCAGGTTGACCCAAGTCAACTCAAGCCCTAATCTGGTCAAAGTACCCTTACTAAGGGTATGTGACCTCCAAAGTGCAGGGTAACCCTACAACCCTACCTAGACCCTAAGGGAAGACAATGGGTCACCCAGGACCCATAGGGGTCAACCCAATTGGTCATGTTGACCCAAGTCAACTCTAGCCCTAGATGGTCAAAGTGCCCTTGCTAAGGGGCATGTGACCACCAAGATGCCAACCAACCCTATTCAAGTAACCCTATACCTTAAGGGAGTCTAATGGGCCACTAAAAATCCAAGGGTCAACCCAGATGGTCAAATTGGCCCAGGTCAACCCTCATTTAGGTCAAGTCAAACCTAGCCCAAAAGGGCTAACCTAAGCCCAAGCCACTTCTCCCTTAGGCTAACCCCATTCCCATGACCATCATAACCAAGTGGGCTGTATTTAGCTTGTGAGGTTGACTAGTCAACCAGAGGTGACTAGGAGAGAGAAAGGAGCTCCCCTCCATGATAATGGAGGAGAGAGAAATTGAGGAAGAGGAAGGGGAGAGTGGAAGGCCGGCCAAGGTAGGCTAACAGCCATTTATGGCTGCAATCAACTCCTCTAGGGGAGAGGAGTTGATTCCAGCCGTTTCCCGCGCCACCAAGGGATGGATTCAGCCCCCTCCACTCTACCCGAGAGCCCACTTTAATGGTGTTAATGGCCATTGAAGAACCAGCCTCCCCCTTCCCCATTTGCCATTTAAACACCATCAGGGGGCCAAGGGGAATATTTTATAGCGTTTACCTGGAGGAGATGAGCGATCCCACTGTGCCATTGCAGAAGCCGAGCGCCGCCGCCGTCGTCAATGGCATCCCGCCGCTCTTCTCGCATCCTGGACGCCAGGAAGGTCCTCCCGCTCTTCTTAACTCATGATTAGATCATAGCAATCAATAGGTCCAAGGTTCGGGCACAATTGAGCCCGATCCAATTCGGCTTTTTCATGGATTTTCTGAAAAACTTCACCTCTCGGGATCGCCGGAAAGGGGGTTTCCGGCGGCCAAGCCGTCGCCTGGGGACGACCACCACATCAACGGAGGTGGTGGTGCCGGTGGCCGGCCGGGGAGGTGGCCGGGTCGCCGGCAGTGGCGTTTGGAAATCGCTCCAGGCAGAACGCATCCTGGCCGTCGGCTCAACGAAGAAGATGACCGGATGCCGTTGATCCCTGCGCCATGATTCGTGCTGCATCAGGACTAAACTATAGAAAATTAATTCTGGAACATTTCATTCTGTCACACATTATACATTAAAGGGTTATAATTTTTAAAATTACTTAGGTTCTTCTGGTGGAAAAACTTTCAACAGGAAAGTTGTAGCCTCTGAGTCCATTTTATTTTAAAATTTGTTTGAACCCATTTGGGTGTATGGTCTGACCAGGGCACCCATTTTGGTGGGATATACCCTTAGGGCTAGGCAGTCATTAAATTGAGTGCCCACACTTCATCCCTAGCCCAAATCAGTTGAAACATTGGCAGAGAGTCTACCCTAGCTATACCTAGTGCTTGTCCAAAAATGGGAATTTGTGGAGAAAATATTTCTATAGTTTTTGTAAAAAATTAATAATTATTAAATAAATTAAATAGGTGCCCTAAACACCTCCAAACCCTCCCAAATTTTGGTGAGTGGTCCATGGGTTCATTTTAGGTATCTGTATAGAGTTTACCTAATTTGGATATGTTTTGAATAGGTTTTGACCCAACCCTAACTATACCTTAATAAGGCATTTTGTTCAAAAAGTGCATTTCTGATTTTCAGTGACCAAATCACCTCAACAGAGGCTGAAATTTGGGCCACTGACTTGTTATGGCACTTAGCACCTCCCCATGGAATGTGGGGTAGAGTAGAGTTGATTTGCCCTAAGTCCCTAGGCCAAACCCTAAAGATGGACCTTTTGCCTTGTGAAGGGCATGAGTCCTAAACACCTTGGATGAACTCCAAATTTTGCAAGGAGGTTCCTAGGATATATAAAACCCTCTGTTAGAAATATTAACTTTTTTTTGAAAAGGGTAGGGTCCCTAAAATCATAACCCTAGCTTAGAACCTAAACCTTGTAGTGTAGGTTTGAGTTAGCTAAACATCTTGAAACTTAACCAAATTTGAGTAGTAGTGAGGAATGGGGATATTTTGAGCCTCTGATAATTTACTTGAGGAGTTTTGATCTATATTTGCAGCACTTCATTTGTACCATTAGGATTGCCCTAATTAATAATTTGGCTATTGTGGTCTCACTGCCCATTGAAATGGCATGAATCATTGGCAGAGGTAGTTTTAAGCTATACTAATCATGTATGAATTTTGATAGAATTTTTGGATAACTAGTTAGGGCATCTACTTCACAAGTGCTTTATTTTGATTACATACTAAATAATCCTTTCAAGAGCCCATTACTTATTGAAAAATCATGAAACTTGCTACTTAGTGTTTTTAGCTCAATATTATCATGTGGGAATTTTTGTGGAAATATTTGATGGCTAATTAGTATACTTTGTTCATTAACCCTTAAATTTGAAAGTTCATGAGAAAATCAAATATAGCCTTATTTTTAAATGATAAATTATGAAACTTTTTCTAGGATATTTGTAGGCCATCACAATCATCCCTGAATTTGCTCTGAATTTTTGGAGTCATTATTACTGTAAAAGCTTTTAAATTGACTTTTATGAGGTAACTTTGAAATTAAATCTAAGGGCCAAAACCTTGCTGGAAAGTTTGAAGACTTTGGCCTTAGAGTTGATTAGGCATCTTGTCATTACCATAAATTTATTGGAACATTATCTTGTCTGAAATTGCTACTTTATGTTCAAACTTGGCCTTTTTGGATACTAGAATAAATAAATAAATTATCAGACAAATTAGGAAAATTATGGATTTTTGGATTTATGCTTCAAATATAATTTTAGCCCTCTAGTAATTATCATAGGGGTACTGGTTGAGTATTTCATGTACTTCCCTTTTTACGGGTCTTGTAGCTTAAGTGGTCTGCATATAGCAAAACTGCAGGAAATCATTTTGGATATGAATTAGAGCACGTGTGATGGGTCTTGATGGATTGCTGGAAGGATATGTAGAATGGGTGGCATCTATGGGAGATGAGTGAGTAGAGTGTGGTTTTTGTCTAGGGCTTAGAGGCGTTCGGGTCCGACGAAAGATCGCCCTACCCAAGGAGAGCTGGAGTCAAATCACCCTAGGATTAGCATATCAGAACATGAGAAAATAATGGGTAAGGGAACCAACCAATAACAAAATAAGTACCTTGCGAAAGGGAACGTTGGGCGTAATCCCAACACTGTTCCTAGTGCCCCTTGAGAGCCCTTCACAGGGAATACCAGGGGCAGTCCTGGGTTAACGTAAACTGTTTAACAAGCTGAAAAGAGTAACTTAGTAATTAGCGTTGCACATTTCACAGACACTGATGGCACGGGATGTTAGATGGGAGCTTCGGCTCAGATGGTTAAAAGGCGGACTTTGGGTCCGGGGAGCTTCGGCTCGATTGTTTGAGACGGACGGGTTGGTCCGGGGAGCTTCGGCTCGACTCTTGATTACGCTAATTTGCATGTTCATAAAAAGAAAGGAAATTAAGGTGGTGGGTCTTCGGTATCGGAGGGTCGATGTACCGACGCCTATACATTGACTCGGCAAGTGTGGTTAGCACTTCGCCAACAGAAGTCCGGTGCGCCAGCCGTCAAGAGTACGCAGGAGTCCGCTTCGTGCACCAAGCGTTGAGGCGTACGATAGGTCTGACTGGTAGTGCTTTACTGGTTTAGAGGTGGGCGAGGCCCAACCCACCGCTTCCGTCTGCCACTACGGAAGTATCCTGGGAGGTTATGGCTCCAAAATGGGGGAACTAAAGGTCTGTGTGCATAGAGTCGGGTGTGTGCGTTGCACTTGCATGATCCATCATACCCACTTGCATGTCATAGCATAATCGATTCTTTTAACCCTGACACCTAAAGTATAAGTGGAATGGGACGCTTATACTTTAGGACCTACAAAACGACCACTTGGTCTATAAGCTTGTGTGGGCAAGTTTATAAATTAAGGTTAATTTTGATATATATAGTTACTGCTGTTTGATAACCGACACCCCAACGTATAAATTGGTATGGGACTTTTTATACAATGGGAGCCTTGCAGAAGACCCCTTGGCTTATGTGTTTTCACATAAGTAAAAGTTACTTTTCATATTTCAGCTTATTGTCTTTACATGCTATAGAATTTACTAGTATAGGACCGCTGCAATCTGCTTTTGATATTCTCCACCTTCAAATCCTCCCCTTTCTTCCTCTCCGCTCGGTGCCTAGGAGCCGTGGGGGAAGGGGCGGGGGATGATAGGACTTAGTCTTTTAGACTAACGGTTTTCGAACCGCATCATTTAGGGGATCGTGGAGACCAACATGGAGGAGCAGCCCCAGAGACTGGTGTGCTTGGAGGTGGGGCAGTCTAGCTCCGGAGTTCATACAGCCGGGACCGTGAGTCTCGACCTTGAGTAGTTTTTCTGCTTCCGCATGAGTGATTTTGTAGTGAGGCTATGATGTACCGGGCATAAGCCCGTTTTTGCTACTCTGATGTTTTATTCTCTGGACACTCCCTTCATGGAGTTATATTTATTATGATATGTGATTTTCTGTGCACTGATAGTTTACATTTACTTCATTATGCTACTTTTCTGTGATCAAATGGCCGGCAGAATCGGCGCTTTGTGGTGAGACCCTTCAGGGCGTGAAGGAGTCTCCGCAAAACGGCGGTTCTGGGCCTAAGACTCCGGTGTTGAAAAAAAAAGGGGGGGGGGGTCTTACAAGTGGTATCAGAGCGCAGACCTCGATCGAAAAGTAGCCGTCCACAACCCTGGGTCACCCCCGCACGGGTTTAGTTTGGGGACAAACTAAGCAGCGGAAGCAGTGGTGTGCCCATATGGGGGGAATCACATGTAAACTGTCCACTTTCATTAGGCATTGAGTCGATTACCTACTAATGTAGTTCGTTTTGCAGCCCCCAGCTCAGCCCACCCCACAAGGTGGAGCTCAGCAGACCCCAGATATTGCACCACCTCTCATGGTCCCCACACCTTTCCTCTAGTCAGACATGGGGCAGACCCTTACAACTATCCTTGAGGCCTTCCGGGCTCAGCAGGCTCCAGCCCAGCAGCCAAACCCAGGGGACAACTGGATGAGCACCTTCCGAGGACTCTCTCCCCCATCATACTTGGGACAGAGTCGGCAGTGCGGACAGAGGAGTGGCTGGATGTTATGTACGAGATGTTGACTGGGATACGATGCCCTTGGGAGGAGAGGGTGGCCTTGGTGGTATCTTGCTTAGAGTCCCATGCTAAGAGGTGGTGGAAGACGTGTTGGACACGACATATGCTGATAGGGAGATTGCAGAAATCACTTGGGAGGAATTCAGGGCCACGCTGCTGGAGCACTTTGTTCCGCAGTCGGCCAGGGACAAGTTGGAGGAGCGGTTCTGCAGCTGAGGCAGGGCACCAGGACGGTGGTGGAGTACCACCGAGAGTTCGATCATTTGGCCCGATATACGGGCTCTTACCAGCTGGACGAAGCAGGTTACGTCAAGAGGTTTTATAAGGGCCTAAAAGAGGAGTTGAGGGAGGACTTGCTGTTTGTCTCTAACGGCCTATCTCCCGGATCTTGGAGATGGCAAAGAGGATTGAGGCCGATTGGCACGCCACTCGGGGCCGGAAGCGGCAAGCGGAGGATCAGGGCCGGAGGGCCCGAAATGATCAGCGGTGAGGCACCATACCAGATGGGAGGAGGATAGAGGAGCAGCCTCGTCAGAGGTGAGGCAGGAGCCGAGAGAGCAGGGGGTTTTGGCCCCTCAACCTCTCCGGATTCAGGAGATGCCGAGACCCGGGGGTATTGCGTACCCCCCCGCCGGAGTGCTTCCATTATCACCAAGTGGGACATCAAAGTGGCGCAGCGAAAGCGTGGTGGGCCCATAACCCACAGGTCGGAGGATCGAAACCTCCCTCTGATACCACTTGTAAGACCCCCCCCCCCTTTTTTTTCTTACAACACTGGGGTCCTAGGCCCAGAACCGCCGTTTTGCGGAGACTCCTTCACACCCTGAAGGGTCATCACCACAAAGCGCCGATTCTGCCGGCCAATTTGATCACAGAAAAGTAGCATAATGAAGTAAATGTAAACTATCAGTCCACTGAAAATCACATGTCATAACAAATATAACTCCACGAAGGGAGTGTCCACAGAATAATACATCAGAGTAGCAAAAACGGGCTTATGCCCGGTACATCATATCCTCACTACAAAAAGATCACTCATGCGTAAGCAGAAAAACTACTCAAGGTCGAGACTCACGGTCCCGGCTGTATGAACTCCGGAGCTAGACTGCCCTACCTCCAAGCGCACCGGTCTCTGGGGCTGCTCCTCCATGCTGGTCTCCACGATCCCCTAAATGATGCGGTTCGAAAACCGTTAGTCTAAAAGACTAAGTCCTATCATCCCCCGCCCCTTCCCCACGGCTCCTAGGCACCGAGCGGAGAGGAAGAAAGGGGAGGACTTGAAGGTGGAGAATATCAAAAGCAGATGACAGCGGTCCTATTCTAGCAAACTCTATAGCATGTAAAGACAATAAGCTAAAATATGAAAAGTAACCTTTACTTATGTGAAAACACATAAGCCAAGGGGTCTTTTGCAAGGCTCCCATCGTATAAAAAGTCTCATACCAATTTATACGTTGGGGTGTCGGTGATAAAACAGCATAACTATATATATCAAAATTAACCTTAATTTATAAACTTGCCCACACAAGATTATAGATTAAGGGGTCGTGTAGCCGGTCCTAAAGTATAAGCGTCCCATTCCACTTATACTTTAGGTGTCATTGTTAAATGAATCGATTATGCTATGACATGCAAGTGGGTATGATGGATCATGCAAGTGCAACCCACACACACCCGACTTGTGCACACAAACCTTTAGTTCCCCTTTTTGGAGCCGTAACCTCCCAGGATACTTCTGTAGTGGCAGACGGAAGCGGTGGGTTGGGCCTCGCCCACCTCTAAACCAGTAAAGCACTACCGGTCAGACCTATCATGCCTCAACGCTTGGTGCACGAAGCGGACTCCTGCGTACTCTTGCCGGCTGGCGCACCGGACTTCTGTTGGCGAAGTGCTAAACCACACTTGCCGAGTCAACGTATTGGCGTCAGTGCATCGACCCTCCGATACCGAAGACCCACACCTTAATTTCCTTTCTTTGTATGCACATGCAAATTAGCGTAATCAAGAACCGAGCAGAAGCTCTGATTGTCTCTTAGATATCTGCAAAGAGAAAATAACCAAACTAACAATTCATCAAGGCAAGTATACCTATCGAAATGCAGCTAGGGGACACAAGTGTCGTATTGAAATCCGGGAACAGTTGAGTAAGCTTACTCACACGAAATCTATTATTTTATCGACGGAAAAATAAGTTTTTTAGAAGAAAGCTAAACGTACTAAAGGAAGAGAACTACTTGAAATGAAAGAGAGCTACTTGCATGAATAGTTAAAGAGAGCTAAAAGAGCGATTAACTTAAGCTTAGTAACGATGAAGGGGAAAATGCACTCGATCAGAAATCACCTCGGCAAGAGTGGTTAGAAAAATACGATAAATAAACCTAAGCTAATTAGGGTAAAGGTCCTTGACCGTGGAGGTTCCATGAATATTGACACGCTTCTCTCGAAGGCCGTGCCTAACTGAGTTTAGGAAGGTCCGACCGACTTTCGCCTAAATCGGAGGCCTAAAACTCGCTTTACGCGGTGAACCCCTCTAATGGATTTTACTCCAATCCGGGAGATTTGAACGTCTGCCTCTCTCGAGGGGTGCGAACAACTCCCTTTACTCTTGAGTGCTCATTTCAAACTTTCGGCCTCTCGGCTAGCCCAGAATGAAAGCAAAGGTGGAGAGTATATATCGATGATATACCTCCAACCCGTGATAATCAAGAGTAATTCAAAGCTAAACCCTAAAAAGAAAAGGTAAGATTCAAAGCATCATAACCTAATCACTCGAACCTCGGATCATTAAGATCGAGTACATGGAGGATTAGTTAATCATGGTGAGGTGGAAGAGGGGGGATGAGTAGAAGAAGAATAATGAAAACGGAGCAGAAACGTAAAAGAAAACAACACTTTTTATTAATAGAGAAACAGGGATCTTACAGCTTGAAAACCAGAGATTACAAGTGCATGGAAAGGTAAACTACACTATCATTAACATTATACTACAGAACGAAGCTAGGAACTAATACAGGGAAAGCATAAAGCTAGAGCTAAGAACTAAAAATGGAAAGACATGCTTAAAAAGTTCAGAAATACAAAGGACAGAACCTCCCCTCTCAAAGCAAAAGGTTGTCACTAAACCCCTGGAGTTGGGCTCTATTTATAGAATTTTTCGGGTCGGGTCACGCCCCCCTGTCACGCCCGGGTAGGGCGTGACCCTGGGGTGTGACACATTCGGTGCGACTTTTTCGGGCTGGAATTGAATTCTGACGGAGTTGTTGCGGTACACGCCCACAGGTCACGCCCTGGTAGGGCGTGTACCTGGGGCGTGTTGTTTGCGGCGTGACTTTGTGAGCTGAAATTGAATGCTGGAGGTGACGGGCGGAATTGCTGAAGTACACGCCCATATGTCACGCCCGGGTCAGGCGTGACCCTGGGGCGTGACACTTTCGGTGCGACGGTGGAGCGGGAAAAACGAGCGCGCTGCGGTGATTCCTCGGAACCTGGGGACACGCCTCTAGTACACGCCCGTGTCGGGTGTGACACGGGCGTGACCGAGGGCGTGTACACTAAGTTTCCACGGAATGCAGTTTCGGACCAATTGCTTCATTCCTCTGGGTTACACGCCCTAGGTACACGCCCTGGTAGGGCGTGACCTTGGGGCGTGTCACAGCAAACTTCGGCTGAAAGCCGTGAAAACCTGCAAAAAGCAGAAAAAATGCATTAGCGACAAAAATATATACAAAGGGGAATCAAAACAAGTACTTTACAAGACATGATTTGCTTTAAAACCCGAAAATATCCTAATAAAATTGACTGCAAACCGTATTATCAAATTCCCCCAAGCTTAAGTTTTGCTTGTCCCCAAGCAAAGATATAAAGACAAGCTAATCATAAAAAGTGACTAATTCAAAAAGTTTTAATCATACTCACACAAGTACTATGCGAAATTCTTGGCAGGGAGAATGTAAAACGTAAATCTAAAACAATTATTTAGGTATGGTTTAACTTTTATAAACTTTACTTAATAAAAATAAATCATCCAGAATTTTGACGAAATTCTTTAAATAGATTTGAGCAAGGACAATGACAATGAAAAGAACGTATTGAGTTATTACTAGATCCAAGCAACGCATTATAATTATATCAATTAAATAACAAAAATCTAATTTTAAATCCAAAACTAAAACTGATTTACTTTTCTTCTTTTCTTAGTTGTTAAATAAAATTAAAAAAGGCGTGAATCAAAAGGACTTAATAGGACCGAAACGTTTGGTTTAGGAATATGAATAGGAGTGGAATTCAAATACAAACATGGAGGCTTAAAAAACACACTAAACCAAAACAACGAGTTTCAAAAAAAAAAAAATTTATTTTAAACAAAATATGTATAAATAAATTTTTTTTTTCTTTATGATTATTTATCTCTTTTTTTATTATTATTATTTTCATTCATTTTTTTTCTCTTTTTTTTTTTTTTCAATACATTGCTTTTGAGTACAATTTTTTCAACAATTTCTCCAAATATAACACAAAATTTCCTATCAAAAAAAATTAGCGTGATTAGATAGGTAGGAATTTGGGCTTTGGTGAAAATGAAATGCTGTGTGGAGTTATCAAATGAATTTGGAAAAAAAGGCTCAAAAGCTGCTAACTAGTGGTAAAAGATTTTAGGTTGGCAGGAAAGCTCAAACGTAAACAAAAATGGCCTAAATCATTTTCACGCTTTTTTTTAAATTTATTTAAAACATAGAGTCGATAAATTTCAAAAAGCAAGTTCGAGATAATAAAAGAAGATTGATGAAATTATCTTGAAAATAAAAATAATATGTGACTTGGATCGTTCATATCTACTACGTTATTCAAAATTTGTTCTTACAAAAATTATCTAAAGACGAAAAGGAAAATAGTGGATGATAAATTTTTAGAGAAAGTAAAGAAAATAAAGAACGAAAAACCATAATAGAAATGCACGTTTTAGAGAAATATTTTACCTTAACATGCTACCGTGAATTAGAAACACAGCATGGCCAACATTTTACTTGTGAAATATGATTAAAAAAATGATTAGAAAAATTATAATTAACTACGTTGTTTATAAAGAAATTTGAGAAAAACAAAACATAAACATGGGGTACTTATTGAAATACCAAAATGCAGCTATATATATATATAATAACTTGTTTTGAATTTTTTGAATTTTTGTTTTTTTGGGATATTTACAAAAAGCAAAAAAGGAGGAACTCATCCCCCAAGCTTAAAATCTACATTGTCCTCAATGGAGAAGGAGGTCGGAGAACGAGAGAAAAGTAAAGTACAGAAAGGAAAGACAGAATTGAAAAACAGGTACTTCCCCGGTTTTATTTTGCAGGGAAAGCTGAGTGATGCCGTTCCTCCATGCCGGTGCTGTGGATCTTCAGGAAACGTCGGCTGGTTGACTTTGTCATGGAAGCAGAACCGGTGGAGCAGGCGATCGCAGAAGTTTCAGCTTGCCGGAGCCATTCGGGGCAAAAAGTGTAAAATAAAGAAAATAGAAAAAGATAACTTGGGCTGCCTCCCAAGAGCGCCCTTTGTTTAAAGCGTCGTTTGAGCTCGACGCATCAAAATAAGATTGTCCCAAATATTGTTTAAAAATAAAGTTCGAATAAAGTTCAAAGTTGAGGAGAAAAATAAAGTTCAGATTAATCAAATGTCAGGACCGGAAAGATAGAGTTAACAGGGTTGAGACTGACATCATCACAGAAATACAGTTTAAGACGCTGACCATTCACTTTGAAAGTACCCTTATCAGGGTGGAAATTAAAATAGTACCATAAGAAAAGACTTCTAAAACAGTAAAAGGCCCAGACCAACGTGATTTTAATTTACCCGGGAATAAACGTAAACGAGAATTATAAAGAAGCACTTGGTCGCCCGGCTTAAAGATTTTTGGGTGCCTAAGATGTCGATCGTTTAAACGCTTCGTCCGCTCTTTATAAAGTCTGTTATTTTCATACGCGTAAGAGCGCCACTCGTCGAGTTCGTTAAGTTGAAATTTTCTAAAATCGCCGACAGAGTGGGGATCGAAGTTTAAAAATCGTAAGGCCCAAAAGGCGCGGTGCTCTAACTCTACGGGTAAATGACACGACTTTCCGTAAACCAACCGATATGGCGTACATCCGAGGGAGGTTTTGTACGCTGTTCGGTAGGCCCATAGAGCATCGTCTAATTTGGCTGACCAGTCTTTTCTAGATGTTGAAACAGTCTTTTCTAAAATTCTTTTTATTTCCTATTGACTACTTCGACTTGTCCGTTAGTTTGGGGGTGGTAGGCAGTGGAAAGCTTATGAGTAACGCCATATTTAGTTAGAATTTTTGAAAATTGTGCGTTACAGAAATGGGAACCCCTATCACTAACGATAGTGCACGGCGTACCGAATCGAGAAAATAAATTTTTTAGGAAATTAACTACGACTCGGGCGTCATTCGTAGGAAGAGCTTGGGCTTCGGCCCAACGCGAAACATAATCAACGGCAACTAAAATGTACTTATTCCCGAAGCTAGAAGGAAAAGGGCCGACAAAATCAATCCCCCAGAGGTCGAAAACTTCGCACTCTAGGAAATAATTTGTGGCATTTCATTTTTATTCGAAATATTCCCCGACCGTTGGCAACTATCACACCTACTCACAAAGGCATGCACGTCTTTAAACAGGGTAGGCCAGTAAAAACCTGCGCTTAACACTTTGTGAGCGGTGCGAGCAGCTTGATAGTGCCCACCTGTCGGTCCTTCATGCAAATGTTTAATAATATCTAATCCTTCATCAAAAGAAACACACCTCCTGATCACTTGGTCTGCACAGACTTTAAAAAGATGCGGGTCCTCCCAAAAATAGTTTTTCAGCTCAGAAAAGAATTTCTTCTTTTGCTGAGATGAAAACTCTTTTGGGAGCACACAGGCCACTAGATAGTTGGCGATGCGGGCAAACCAAGGAGAAGTAGATGTGTTAATTATGAAAAGCTTCTCATCAGGGAAATAGTAATGAAAAGAATTTTCGTCTAATTGTTCTATAAACGGGTTGTCTAGGCGCGAAAGGTGGTCGGCGGCCAAGTTCTCGGCACCTCGCTTATCACGGATCTCTAAGTCAAACTCCTGGAGGAGTAAGACCCAGCGAATCAAGCGAGGCTTGGCATCCGTTTTAGAGAGAAGATATTTGAGGGCCGAGTGGTCCGTAAAAACAATAATTTTCGAAAGAGTAATATAAGGGCGAAATTTGTCAAAAGCGAATACTACAGCTAAGAGCTCCTTCTCGGTTGTGGTGTAATTTTCCTGTGCAGATGTGAGTTTTTACTAGCGTAATAAATGGGGTGGAAGTTTTTGGAAATACGTTGACCTAGTACGGCTCCCACCGCATAACTACTCGCATCACACATTATTTCAAATGGAAGATCCCACACCGGAGCTATCATGATTGGCGCATTAACTAATTTTTCTTTTATTAAATTGAAGGCAGCTAGACAGAGGTCATCAAAGATGAATGGGGCGTCTTTTTCTAAGAGATGGGTAAGGGGCTTGGTGATTTTGGAAAAGTCCTTTATGAAGCGGCGGTAGAAACCCGCATGACCCAGGAAACTTCTTATGGCTTTTATGTTCGTAGGTGGCGGCAGTTCTCGATAACTTCTATTTTCGCAACGTCTACTTCAATACCCCTTTCAGAAATTTTATGTCCCAAAACTAACCCTTCCCTTACCATAAATGACATTTTTCCCAATTTAAGGCGAGGTTAGTTTCTTCGCATCGCTCTAAGACTTTTTCAAGGTTCTCTAAGCAACTATCGAAGGAATTCCCGAAGACGGAGAAATCATCCATGAAGACTTCCATAATGCTTTCTACGTACTTGTCAAAGATGGCGAGCATACATCGTTGGAATGTAGCCGGCGCATTGCACAATCCAAACGGCATTCTTCGGTAGGCGAAGGTGCCGAAGGGACAAGTAAACGTAGTTTTCTCCTGGTCCTCGGGGGAGATGGGGATTTGAAGATACCCCGAGAGGCCATCGAGAAACAATAAAAGCTATGTCCGGAAAGTCGTTCTAAAATCTGATCAATGAACGGCAAGGGGAAGTGATCCTTGCGGGTGGCGTCATTCAACTTACGGTAATCTATACACATTCGCCATCCGGTCACCGTCCGAGTCGGGATTAATTCATTATTTTCATTACTTACGACCGTTATCCCTCCCTTCTTTGGTACTACCTGTACTGGGCTAACCCACTTACTGTCGGATATAGGATAGATAATTCCTGCGTCTAACAATTTCATAACCTCGCCCTTAACTACGTCTTTCATGTTTGGGTTTATACGGCGCTGAGGTTGTATAGAGTTACGTGAATTATCTTCCATTAAGATTTTATGAGTGCAGAAAGATGGGCTTATGCCCTTAATATCAGATATCTGCCAAGCAATAGCTTGGCGATGCTTTTGTAAAATTGAAAGAAGTTTATCCTTTTGTGCATCCGTGAGGTAGGCCGAAATTATGACAGGCACTTGGAGTCCTTTTCTAAGAAAGCGTATTGAAGGTGCTCTGGTAGTTCTTTCAGTTCCAAGGTAGGGGGGTCATCATACGAGGTTTTGGAAATTTGTTCTTTTTCAAAAACTATGTCCTCGTACACTTTTTTATATGTAAAATTAAAAGGGGTGTTGCTAGCGGCCATGGCAGCTTCGTGCAGCGATTCAGTTGGAAAAGTAGAAGAGGAACAGAAATCAAAAAATTCTTTTTCAAAATCAGAGGGGCGGGTGGAGGATTCTTCACTTAGGTGTAGAGATTCAGTTGGAAGAGGAGGAGAGGAACAAAAATTGGAAAATTCTTTTTCAAAATCAGAGGTGGGAGAGAAGGATTCTTCACTTACGGTATCCATGAAAAAACAGGAGTCATCATTAGCTAGTGTGTTCTTCATCGAGGGGGTGATAGAGAAAGTTACCTCATCGTCGCCCACTCGAAGGAAGAGCTTACCATTGCTTACGTCAATGATAGCTCGGGAGGTGGCAAGGAAGGGTCGGCCAAGGATCAGGGGAACCTCGACGTCTTCTTCGATGTCCAAAATGACAAAGTCCACCGGGAAGATGAACTTGTCAACTTTGACTAGGACGTCCTCCACTATTCCTAACGGGTATTTGACTGACCTGTCGGCTAGCTGGATACTCATGCGTGTGGGGTTGAGACTACCAATTCCTAACTTTTTAAACAACGAGAGGGGCATAAGATTAATACTCACACCTAAGTCGGCTAAAGCGTGTTTGACAAAGAGATCACCAAAGACACACGGGATAGAGAAACTACCCGGGTCACTGATTTTCTTCGGTAATCCGTTTGTCAAAACCGCCGAGCACGCGGCATTTAACGTGACATGAGAAAGGTTCTCTAACTTCTTCTTGTTGGTTAGGAGGTTCTTAAGGTATTTTGCGTACTTAGGCATCTGGGATATGGCTTCGTGGAAAGGCAGATTTATGTGGATTTGTTTAAACATTTCTAAAAAACGGGTGTATTGATCATCCTGTCGTTGTTTATTAAGTTCGGAAGGGTATGGCGGGGATGGATTGTTTTTAAAGGTGGGTGGTGGAGTGAGTTGTTGTTCTAAAATAGGAGTGATACTTTCTTCGACAGAGGGTGGAATTTTTAAAACGGGAACGGAGCTTTGATTTTTTAAAGCGGAAGCGGAGATTGCCTCGGGCTCTTCACTTATCATACCGGGAACTTTCTTCCCACTCCGAAGAGTTATAGATTTCGCTTGCTCTCTCGGGTTGGGCTCGGTATTGGAAGGAAGAGACCCTACGGGTCGCTCAGAAATCATTTTAGCGAGCTGTCCTACTTGATTTTCTAAATTTTTAACACTTCCGGTTAAGGTCCTAATCGTAGCGTCATTAGCATTCATATATTTTGAAAACACTTCCTCCAAATTTGGAGGTTTTGGAAAACTTTGAGGAGGTGGTAGTGGAGCAGAAAAATCACTTTGCGGTGGCGGGCGCACAACATTCGATGGATTGCTCCACGAAAAATTCGGATGATTTCTTAACGCATGATTATAACTATTCAGAAAATTAAAACCAGGAGGATGATAATTCGCAGCAGAAAAATTATTAAAAGCAATTCTAGGCATATTATTTACATAATCCAAATGTTCGGCGGGAGGAGTTGCAGATTCCCATACCTGAGGGGTGGAGGCAGCAGTCATCTCCGTAATTTTTTTGCTTAATATTTCAACTTGCAATGCGAGTTGTGAGACGTTGTCCACTTCAAAGAGACCTGCAGGTTTGTTTGGGCGGGACCTAGGCACATTCCACTGGTAAGTGTTCATGGCCATGTCTTCAAACAGCTCAAGAGCTGCTTCCGGGGTCTTATGGTTTAAAGTACCGCCAGAAGCTGCGTCTATCATTTGCTTCGTGCTTTGATTTAGCCCATTATAGAACGTCTGCACCTGCAACCATATAGGCAGAGCGTGATGTGGGCATCGTCTTAATAATTCTTTAAATCTTTCCCAGGTTTCGTAAAGGGTCTCTGAGTCTATTTGTCCAAAGGCAGAAATGTCATTCCTAAGTTTAGCAGTTTTAGCAGGCGGGAAATACTTGGCCAAAAATTTTTCAGTTAATTGTGTCCAAGTAGTTATGATATTATTAGGAAGGGTGTTCAGCCACTGCTTAGCCTTAATTCTAAGAGAGAAAGGAAATAATCTTAGCCTAATAGCATCATTTGTGACACCATTTATCTTGAAGGTGTCACAAATCTCAAGAAAGCTGGCTATGTGTGCGTTCGGGTCTTCATCTTGAAGCCCGTCAAATTGCACATACTGCTGCACCATTTGAATTATGCTAGGCTTCAGTTCGAAATTATTATTATTTATTGCAGGGCGAACTATACTAGTTTCTGTACCCTCGAGATTCGGTCGTGCATAATAGGACATAGGCCTATGCACGGCTTCCTCCACGTTGGGTTCTGCCATTCTTAAGGTAGAAAATGACTCGGAATCCTCAACCGGCACTTGGGTAGTAGGGCCTTGAAATCGTGATCTTCTCCGAAGAGTACGCTCAATTTCGTGCTCCAGGTCCAAAGTAACCGACGGACTTCCGCGGGTCATACACTAGAAGAAGAGAGGAGAAGAAAGACTAGAAAATAAAAGAGCTAATGAAGTTCGAAATTTTTTTTTTGAAATAGATTTTTTATGTTTTAACTCCCGAACTTCCCAAGGGCTACCCGGTGAAGGGTTCGCAAGGTACTAGATAAGATAGTGGCATTTAGAGCCACTTTGCCCTTTTCGAGAGAGTTAGGTGGTGTAGAAAAATTTGTGATGTGTGTTTCTATTAAGTCGGCGGTAATTAAAATCCAGCCATTTAACTCTGAGCGAGTAGGCGGAAAATAAAAGCTACACTCACGCACTCGACAGAAAATTAAAACACACCCACTCTACAGAAAGTAAACACACTCTACTGAAATAAAGCCTGCCAATTAACTCAAGTGAGTAGGCGGAAAAATAAAAATACGCACACTTGCTTGAAATAAATCCAGCCAATTAACTCAAGTGAGTAGGCGGAAAAATTAAAAAAAAATGCACACTTAACAAAATCCAGCCATTTAACTCAAGTGAGTAGGCGGAAAAAATTTTAAGAAGGAGGCTGAGAAAGAGAAGTGATAAAATTAATATATTCGCGTTTTCAATTTATCAACGAGCGTTGCTTCCCCGGCAATGGCGCCAAAAACTTGATTGTCTCTTAGATATCTGCAAAGAGAAAATAACCAAATTAACAATTCATCAAGGCAAGTATACCTATCGAAATGCAGCTAGGGGACACAAGTGTCGTATTGAAATCCGGGAACAGTTGAGTAAGCTTACTCACACGAAATCTATTATTTTATCGACGGAAAAATTAAGTTTTTTAGAAGAAAGCTAAACGTGCTAAAGGAAGAGAACTACTTGCAATGAAAGAGAGCTACTTGCATGAAAAGTTAAAGAGAGCTAAAAGAGCGATTAATTTGAGCTTAGTAACGATGAAGGGGAAAATGCACTCGATCAGAAATCACCTCGGCAAGAGTGGTTAGAAAAATATGATAAATAAACCTAAGCTAATTAGGGTAAAGGTCCTTGACCGTGGAGGTTCCATGAATATTGACACGCTTCTCTCGAAGGCCGTGCCTAACTGAGTTTAGGAAGGTCCGACCGACTTTCGCATAAATCGGAGGCCTAAAACTCGCTTTACGCGGTGAACCCCTCTAATGGATTTTACTCCAATCCGGGAGATTTAAACGTCTGCCTCTCTCGAGGGGTGCGAACAACTCCCTTTACTCTTGAGTGCTCATTTCAAACTTTCGGCCTCTCGGCTAGCCCAGAATGAAAGCAAGGTGGAGAGTATATATCGATGATATACCTCCAACCCATGATAAATCAAGAGTAATTCAAAGCTAAACCCTAAAAAGAAAAGGTAAGATTCAAAGCATCATAACCTAATCACTCGAACCTCGGATCATTAAGATCGAGTACATGGAGGATTAGTTAATCATGGTGAGGAGGAAGAGGGGGGATGAGTAGAAGAAGAATAATGAAAACGGAGCAGAAACGTAAAAGAAAACAACACTTTTTATTAATAGAAACAGGGATCTTACAACATGAAAACCAGCGATTACAAGTGCATGGAAAGGTAAACTACACTATCATTAACATTATACTACATAACGAAGCTAGGAACTACTACAGGGAAAGCATAAAGCTACAGCTAAGAACTAAAAATGGAAAGACATGCTTAAAAAGTTCAGAAATACAAGGACAGAACCTCCCCTCTCAAAGCGAAAGGTGTCACTAAACCCCTGGAGCTGGGCTCTATTTATAGAATTTTTCGGGTCGGGTCACGCCCCCCTGTCACGCCCAGGTAGGGCGTGACCCTGGGGCGTGACTCATTCGGTGCGATTTTTTCGGGCTGGAATTGAATTCTGACGGAGTTGTTGCCGTACACGCCCACAGGTCACGCCCTGGTAGGGCGTGTACCTGGGGCATGTTGTTTGCGGCGTAACTTTGTTGAGCGGAAATTGAATGCTGGAGGTGACGGGCAGAATTGCTGAAGTACACGCCCATATGTCACGCCCGGGTCAGGCGTGACCCTGGGGCGTGACACTTTCGGTGTGACGGTGGAGCGGGAAAAACGACCGCGCTGCGGCGATTCCTCGAAACCTGGGGACACGCCTCTAGTACACGCCCGTGTCGGGTGTGACACGGGCGTGACCGAGGGCGTGTACACTACGTTTCCACAAAATGCAGTTTCGGACCAATTGCTTCATTCCTCTGGGTTACACGCCCTAGGTACATGCCCTGGTAGGGCGTGACCTTGGGGCGTGTCACAGCAAACTTCGGCTGAAAGCCGTGAAAACCTGCAAAAAGCAGAAAAAATGCATTAGCGACAAAAATATATACAAAGGGGAATCAAAACAAGTACTTTACAAGACATGATTTGCTCTAAAACCCCGAAAATATCCTAATAAAATTGACTGCAAACCGTATTATCAAGCTCCCCGGACCAACCCGTCCGTCTCAAACAATCGAGCTGAAGCTCACCGGACCCAATTGCTTCCATTGTCACCAGGTGGGACATCTCCGGAGAAATTGCCCTATGAGGGGGGCACCACCTCCAGCACCACAGGGTGGCCCACCTGCCCAGCATTTCGGAGGCCGAGGACGCGGCCGAGGACGTGGTTACCAGGGAGGCGACCGCAGGAATAATGTGGAGCAGATTTACGCTTTGGACTTAGCACAGCCCCGGAACCCGGACAGGGTTATTGCAGGTATGAGAGTAATTTTAGTTTTGAATTTATTCTCTGCTCATATTAAGTATTGATAGAACTACTACACAACCTAGGTTAGAAAACCTTACACCAAAGTTTTCTTTTTTAAAACTGATTTAGGAATGGTGATGGTGTGCGGCAAGCCTGCCCATACACTGTTCGACACGGGGGCATCGCACAACTTTGTGTCGGAGGATTTCGTCAAGGATCTGGACCAGATTCGACATTATATGGGATTATCCAGGAGGGTGCGTCTCCCCAATGGGATGGAGATCCAGTCCACAGAGAAGTGCCTCCTGGAGGTTACCATAGACGGGGTGACACTCGAGGCCCCGGCGACGATCCTGAGAATGCCGGACTTCGACCATGTCTTGGGCATGACATGGCTTGTCTGGAACCATGCCCAGATTGACTGCCCGATGAGGAGGATCGTGCTGAGACACGGCGATACTTATGCGACATTCGAAGGTACTACTCCGGTTTCCCGCCGCCTGCTTTCACCTATTCAGGCCGTTAAGGCTCACATGCAAGGAGACGAGGTATATCAGGTATTATTCGAGATGACTGAGGAGAAGGACCTGATTGCTAGCATTCTGGTGGTTCGTGACTACGCCGATATTTTTCCGGATAAGCTGCCAGGACTGCCTCCATATAGGGAGAAGGACTTTCATATTCAGTTGGTACCAGGGGCTAAGCCGGTATCCAAGGCCCCTTATCGGATGGCCCCGAAGGAGTTGGCGGAGTTTCGGACACAGTTGCAGGAGCTGGTGGAAGCAGGATTTGTTAGGCCGAGCTCCTCATCATGGGGAGCTCCGGTCCTATTCGTGAAGAAGAAGGATGGCACTCTTCGCCTGTGCATAGACTATCGAGCACTAAACAGGCTGACCATTCGAAATACCTATCCGCTCCCCAGGATAGACGAGTTGTTCGATCAGCTGGAGGGAGCCCATTATTTCTCGAAGCTGGACTTGAGGTCAGGCTACTACCAGCTGCGGATCCAGGAGGAGGATATTCCGAAGACGGCCTTTAGTAGCAGATATGGATTGTATGAGTTCATCGTGATGCCCTTCGGGCTCACGAATGCTCCGTCGGCATTTATGAGCCTCATGAACCGGGTCTTCGAGGCTTATTTGGATGTGTTCGTCATAGTATTCATAGACGACATCCTTATCTATTCTAAGACGGAGGAGGAGCACACACGACATCTGGCACTAACCTTGGAGAGACTGCGGGAGCATCGCCTTTATGCGAAGTTCAGCAAGTGTCAGTTCTGGTTGAGGGAGGTGGCTTTCTTAGGCCACATTATCAGCGGAGCCGGGCTGGCGGTGGACCCGGCAAAGATTCAGGTTATTCGGGATTGGCCGCAGCTGAAGACAGCCACCGACGTAGGTAGTTTTCTAGGACTTGCCGGTTATTACCGGAAGTTCGTGGAGGGATTCTCTCGAATCGTCCTCCCGCTCACATCCTTGACGAAGAAGTATGTGCCCTTTGTGTGGACGCCACAGTGTGGGGCAGCCTTCCAGGAGCTGAAGGACCGACTAATCTCAGCCCCTATTCTGGCCCTTCCATCTGGGAAGGAAGGATTCCAGGTGTATACCGACGCATCATATTAGGGGATGGGAGCGGTGCTGATGCAGAACGGACACGTCATAGCTTATGCCTCCCGCCAGCTGAAGACCCATGAGAACTATCCAGTGCATGACCTGGAGATGGGAGCAGTTGTATTCGCACTGAAGATATGGCGACACTACCTTTATGGAGTCCACTGTGATATATACTCCAATCATAAGAACCTTAAGTACGTGGACACGCAGAAGGAACTGAACATCAGGCAGAGGCGGTGGGTGGAGTTTCTATCTGACTATCAGTATGAGATGCACTACCACCCGGGGAAGGCGAACGTGGTAGCGGATGCACTGAGTAGGAGAGCCGCCACAGCAGGAGCAGAGCCTCAGTTGATGTCTATGGAGCTGCTGCAGAGACTAGAGGACATGCACATTACTTTGGTGTCGTCTGACGATCCTGAGCTCTATGAGGAGTACTTGGCCGCGATGGGCGTTGCCGATGACATCAGAGACCGAGTCAGAGAAGGACAGAGGCAAGATGCCAAGTTAGAGCCCATCTTCCAAGCCCTGGAGGCAGGCACTGCAGGAGATTACACACTGAGGGACGACCTGGTGTGCTTCAGAGGACGGGTGTATATACCAGAGGGAGGCCAGATCCGGGAGGATATTATGACGGAGGCGCACTGCAGCCGGTATTCTGTACACCCGGGGATCACAAAGATGACGGCTGATCTGAAGAAGACTATGTTCTGGCCGGGCATGAAGAAGGATGTCTCTTACTTCGTGACCCATTGTGAGGCATGTCAGCTAGTGAAGGCGGAGTGCAGGAACCCCGCAGTATTATTGCAGCCACTCCCGGTGCCGGAGTGGAAGTTTGATGACATAGCCATGGACTTCATACATGGGCTTCCCCGGTCACGGACAGGGAATGACTCGATCTGGGTAATCGTTGATCAGTTGACCAAGGTGGCTCGATTTATACCGATCAGGAAGGACGAATCAGTAGGAGTACTGGTGCGGATGTTTGTGGAGCAGTTCATTCGTTATCATGGCGTGCCCAGGACGATAGTGTCAGATCGTGATGGGCGGTTTACATCCACGGAGTGGCGATCAGTTCAAGCTTACTTAGGTACGCGATTGACCTTCAGCACTGCATTTCATCCCCAGACAGACGGGCAGACAGAACGCACCAACCGGACGCTGGAAGACCTTTTGAGGCTATGCATTTTGGACCGCGGGGAACCGTGGGAGAAACTCTTACCCCTGGTCGAGTTCTCCTATAACAACAGCCACCAGTCCAGCATCAGGATGGCGCCTTACGAAGCCTTGTAAAGGAGGAGGTGCCAGACCTCGCTTTCTTGGGTTCAGAACGAAGATCCGAAGGTGTTGGGATCAGGGTTTGTTGAAGACACCGTGGCACAGGTGAGGCTCATCAGAGACAGGATGCTAGAGGCGCAGAGTAGACAGGCTAAGTACTATGACGCCCGGCATCGACAGGTGGAGTTCCAGGTGGGAGACCGGGTGTTTCTGAAGATCCGGCCTATGCATGGAGTCTCGCGGGTGCGTGGTCGGAGGAAGAAGCTCAGCCCTAGGTACATGGCCCCTTATAGAATCCTGGAGCGGATCGGACCCCTAGCCTACCGGCTGGAGTTACCACTAGAGCTGGAAGCGCTGCACGACGTCTTCCATATTTCTTCGCTGAGGAGGGCTCTGCTACGCCCAGAGCAGCAGATTTTGACAACCGAAGGGCCGGTAGCTTCAGACCGGTCAGTTCGTTTGGAGCCGGTTAGGATCGACGACCGAGGAGTACGAGTCCTGCGTCGCAAGAAGGTCCCATTAGTCAAGGTCCTGTGGAGGAACCACGGCCAGGAGGAGCATACCTGGGAGCCGCAGGACCTGATGCGACAAAGATACCCAGAGCTATTCAGTCAGGTAAACCTCTCAGACCCCTCAAGATGTTAATTTATTCTCCTGCTTTAATTTACTAAGGGCTGCTCTAGGCAGATAGAGGCTTATCTTTTGTTTATTGGGGGCTTATCCTTGTTTATTGGGATCTTGGTCTGCCGATTGGGCAAAATGGTCATAGATCTAGGTTTCCCTTTAAACCTATTTAGCAAACAAGCCGCCATGCTGGGATGTTACAAGGTTCTTTCTTCGGTAGTAAGTCTCGTAGACTCAACCTTGATTTCGGGGATGAAATCTTTGTTTTGTTTATTGGAATTTGTAACATCCCATTTCCAACTAGACCCCTAAGAGTGGTTTGGCCATGACTAGGTCATGACAAACCCTAGGAAGCCAGAAATGGGCCAAGAGATAGGGGACAGAAAGGTGGGAGATCATCATGGTCTGCAAATAGTAGAACTCTGAACAATGGTGTAGGATGACCATGGGCCACACCCTAACCCCAAGACCCTACCACAACACCCCTAATACGTTGGGAGGCCCATTAGAGCCAAAAGGACCCATTAGGGTCAACCCAAGAGGCTCAGTTGACCAAGGTCAACCCTAGCCCTAAATGGGTCAAACTAGCCTACTTAGGGTCAATTGACCTACTCCTAGCCTAGAGGACCCCACCTATGCCCTCCTAACCCTAAAGTGAGGTCAATGGGTCACTAAGGACACATTGGGGTCAGCCCTAGAGGCCAGGTTGACCCAAGTCAACTCAAGCCCCTAATCTGGTCAAAGTACCCTTACTAAGGGTATGTGACCTCCAAAGTGCAGGGTAACCCTACATAACCCTGCCTAGACCCTAAGGGAAGCCAATGGGTCACCCAGGACCCATAGGGGTCAACCCAATTGGTCATGTTGACCCAAGTCAACTCTAGCCCTAGATGGTCAAAGTGCCCTTGCCAAGGGGCATGTGACCACCAAGATGCCCAACCAACCCTATTCAAGTAACCCTAGACCTTAAGGGAGTCCAATGGGCCACTAAAAACCCAATGGGGTCAACCCAGATGGTCAAATTGGCCCAGGTCAACCCTCATTTAGGTCAAGTCAAACCTAGCCCAAAAGGGCTAACCCAAGCCCAAGCCACTTCTCCCTTAGGCTAACCCCATTCCCATGACCATCATAACCAAGTGGGCTGCATTTAGCTTGTGAGGTTGACTAGTCAACGAGAGGTGACTAGGAGAGAGAAAGGAGCTCCCCTCCATGATAATGGAGGAGAGAGAAATTGAGGAAGAGGAAGGGGAGAGTGGAAGGCCGGCCAAGGGAGGCTAACAGCCACCATTTATGGCTGCAATCAACTCCTCTAGGGGAGAGGAGTTGATTCCAGCCGTTTCCCGGCCACCAAGGGATGGATTCAGCCCCCCTCCACTCTACCCGAGCCACACCTTTAATGGTGTTAATGGCCATTGAAGAACCAGCCTCCCCCTTCCCCATTTGCTATTTAAACACCATCAGGGGGCCAAGGGGAATATTTTAGAGCGTTTACCTGGAGGAGACGAGCCATCCCACTGTGCCATTGCAGAAGCCGAGCGCCGCCGCTGTCGTCAATGGCATCCTGCCGCTCTTCTCGCATCCAGGCCGCCAGGAAGGTCCTCCCCCTCTCCTTAACTCATGATTAGATCATAGCAATCAATAGGTCCAAGGTTCGGGCTCAATTGAGCCCGATCCAATTCGGCTTTTTCATGGATTTTATGAACAACTTCACCTCTCGGGATCGCCGGAAAGGGGGTTTCCGGCAGCCAAGCCGTCGCCTGGGGACGACCACCACCTCAACGGAGGTGGTGGTGCCGGTGGCCGGCCGGGGAGGTGGCCGGGTCGCCGGCAGTGGCGTTTGGAAATCGCTCCAGGCAGAACGCATCCTGGTCGTCGGCTCAACGAAGAAGTTGACCGGATGTCGTTGATCCCTGCGCCAAGATTCGTGCTGCATCAGGACTAAACTATAGGAAATTAATTCTGGAACATTTCATTTTGTCACACATTATACATTAAAGGGTTTTAATTTTTAAAATTACTTAGGTTCTTCTGGTGGAAAAACTTTCAACAGGAAAGTTGTAGCCCTCTGAGTCTATTTTATTTTAAAATTTGTTTGAACCCATTTGGGTGTATGGTCTAACCAGGGCATCCATTTTGGTGGGACATACCCTTAGGGCTAGGCAGTCATTAAATTGAGTGCCCACACTTCATCCCTAGCCCAAATTAGTTGAAACTTTGGCAGAGAGTCTACCCTAGCTATACCTAGGGCTTGTCCAAAAATGGGAATTTTTGGAGAAAATATTTCTATAGTTTTTGTAAAAATTTAATAATTATTAAATAAATTAAATAGGTGCCTTAAACACCTCCAAACCCTCCCAAATTTTGGTGAGGGGTCCCTGGGTTCATTTTAGGTATCTGTATAGAGTTTCACCTAATTTGGATATGTTTTGAATAGGTTTTGACCCAACCCTAACTATACCTTAATAAGGGCATTTTGGTCAAAAAGTGCATTTCTGATTTTCAGTGACCAAATCACCTCAACAGAGGCTGAAATTTGGGCCACTGACTTGTTATGGCACTTATCACCTCCCCATGGAATGTGGGGTAGAGTAGAGTTGATTTGCCCTAAGTCCCTAGGCCAAACCCTAAAGAGGGACCTTTTGCCTTGTGAAGGGCATGAGTCCTAAACACCTTGGATGAACTCCAAATTTTTAAAGGTGGTTCCTAGGATATATAAAACCCTCTGTTAGAAAAATTAACTAATTTTGAAAAGGGTAGGGTCCCCAAAACCCTAACTCTAGCTTAGGACCTAAAACTTGTAGTGTAGGTTTGAGTTAGCTAAACATCTTGAAACTTAACCAAATTTGCGTAGTGAGGGAATGAGGATATTTTGAGCCTCTGATAATTTACTTGAGGAGTTTTGATCTATATTTGCAGCACTTCATTTGTAACCATTAGGATTGCCCTAATTAATAATTTGGCTATTGTGGTCTCACTGCTCATTGAAAGGGCATGAATCATTGGCAGAGGTAGTTTTAGGCTATACTAATTATATATGAATTTTGATAGAATTTTTGGATAACTAGTTAGGGTATCTACTTCACAAGTGCTTTATTTTGATTACATACTAAATAATCCATGCAAGAGCCCATTACTTATTGAAAAATCATGAAACTTGCTACTTAGTGTTTTTAGCTCAATATTATCATGTGGGAATTTTTGTGGAAATATTTGATGGCTAATTAGTATACTTTGTTCATTAACCCTTAAATTTGAAAGTTCATGAGAAAATCAAATATAGCCTTATTTTTAAATGATAAATTATGAAACTTTTTCTAAGGTATTTGTAGGCCATCATAATCATCCCTGAATTTTCTCTGAATTTGTAGAGTCATTATTACTGTAAAAGCTTTTAAATTGTCTTTTATGAGGTAACTTTGAAATTAAATCTAAGGGCCCAAACCTTGCTGGAAAGTTTTAAGACTTTGGCCTTAGAGTTGGTTAGGCATCTTGTAATTACCATAAATTTATTGGAACATTATCTTGTCTGAAATTGCTACTTCATGTTCAAACTTGGCCTTTTTGGATACTAGAATAAATAAATAAATTATCAGACAAATTAGAAAAATTATAGATTTTTGGATTTATACTTCAAATATAATTTTAGCCCTCTAGTAATTATCATAGGGGTACTGGTTGAGTATTTCATGTACTTCCCTTTTTACGGGTCTTGTAGCTTAAGTGGTCTGCATATAGCAAAACTGCAGGAAATCATTTTGGATATGAATTAGAGCACGTGTGATGGGTCTTGATGGATTGCTGGAAGGATATGTAGAATGGGTGGCATCTATGGGAGATGAGTGAGTAGAGTGTGGTTTTTGTCTAGGGCTTAGAGGCGTTCGGGTCCGACGAAAGATCGTCCTACCCAAGGAGAGCTGGAGTCAAATCACCCTAGGATTAGCATATCGGAACATGAGAAAATAATGGGTAAGGGAACCAACCAATAACAAAATAAGTACCTTGCGAAAGGGAACGCTGGGCGTAATCCCAACACAGTTCCTAGTGCCCCTTGAGAGCCCTTCACAGGGAATACCGGGGGCAGTCCTGGGTTAACGTAAACTGTTTAACAAGCTGAAAAGAGTAACTTAGTAATTAGGGTTGCACATTTCACAGACACTGATGGCACGGGATTTAGCTGGGAGCTTCGGCTCGGATGGTTAAAAGGCGGACTTTGGGTCCGGGGAGCTTCGACTCGATTGTTTGAGACGGACGGGTTGGTCCGGGGAGCTTCGGCTCGGCTCTTGATTACGCTAATTTGCATGTTCATAAAAAGAAAGGAAATTAAGGTTGTGGGTCTTCAGTATCGGAGGGTCGATGCACCGACGCCTATACGTTGACTCGGCAAGTGTGGTTAGCACTTCACCAACAGAAGTCCGGTGCGCCAGCCGGCAAGAGTACGCAGGAGTCCGCTTCATGCACCAAGCGTTGAGGCGTATGATAGGTCTGACCGGTAGTGCTTTACTGGTTTAGAGGTGGGCGAGGCCCAATCCACCGCTTCCGTCTGCCACTACGGAAGTATCCTGGGAGGTTACGGCTCCAAAAAGGGGGAACTAAAGGTCTGTGTGCACAGAGTCGGGTGTGTGCATTGCACTTGCATGATCCATCATACTCACTTGCATGTCATAGCATAATCGATTCTTTTAACCCTGACACCTAAAGTATAAGTGGAATAGGACGCTTATACTTTAGGACCTGCAAAACGACCCCTTGGTCTATAAGCTTGTGTGGGCAAGTTTAAAAATTAAGGTTAATTTTGATATATATAGTTACTGCTGTTTGATAACCGACACCCCAACGTATAAATTGGTATGAGACTTTTTATACGATGGGAGCCTTGCAGAAGACCCCTTGGCTTATGTATTTTCACATAAGTAAAGGTTACTTTTCATATTTCAGCTTATTGTCTTTACATGCTATAGAATTTACTAGTATAGGACCGCTGCCATCTGCTTTTGATATTCTCCACCTTCAAATCCTCCCCTTTCTTCCTCTCCGCTCGGTGCCTAGGAGCCGTGGGGGAAGGGGCGGGGGATGATAGGACTTAGTGTTTTAGACTAACGGTTTTCGAACCGCATCATTTAGGGGATCGTGGAGACCAGCATGGAGGAGCAGCCCCAGAGACCGGTGCGCTTGGAGGTGGGGCAGTCTAGCTCCAGAGTTCATACAGCCGGGACCGTGAGTCTCGACCTTGAGTAGTTTTTTTGCTTCCGCATGAGCGATTTTGTAGTGAGGCTATGATGTACCGGGCATAAGCCCGTTTTTGCTACTCTGATGTTTTATTCTGTGTACACTCCCTTCATGGAGTTATATTTATTATGACATGTGATTTTTTGTGGACTGATAGTTTACATTTACTTCATTATGCTACTTTTCTGTGATCGAATTGACCAGCAGAATAGGCGCTTTGTGGTGATGACCCTTCAGGGCGTGAAGGAGTCTCCGCAAAATGGCGGTTCTGGGACTAAGACCCCGGTGTTGTAAAAAAAAACGGGGGTCTTACAGCTTGTACTATCTTTAAAAACTACTCAAACCAAATCTCATCACTTTGCAATGAGTTTTAGTGATATTTTCCTTCACTACAAGGTCTATGCCCTAAGCTAGGATTAGCGTTTTGAGGGGGGTTAAGGCTTCCAAATTCCCTAAACTTTTAACCAGAGGACTATACTGATCCTATGGTCCTCTCCACAAATTTTGAAGTCATTCCAAGGTCATTTGACCCCATGACCTTCAAACCCTAAAAATCCCCATTAAGGGACCCACCCTAGGGCTCTAGGGCTACCCTACTCTTAGCCACTCCAAATTCCATTAGAGGGTGAGTCATACTATAGAGAGTCAGTGGCCAAAATATCAGCCTCTTTTGAGGTGATTTGACAACTCAGAACCCAAAGGGGGTGCTTGACCTAGTTAACACTAAAAGGGGTCAACCTAGGGTTGGATCAATACCTAACCAAAACATCTCCAAATGAGATGAAAATTTTACCAGAGCCCTAACATGCCCTCTAAGACCACCCACCCAAATTTGGGGGAGTTTTGAGCTGTTTAGGACACCTAATTAATTTATTCATGGATTATTAAATTTTTCTAAAAACTATAAAAACATATTTTCCAAAAATTCTGTTTTTTGGATGTGTCCTAGATATAGTTGAGAGTAGACCAATTCCCAAATTTCAGATCATTTGGATGTCTGGTTTGGAGTGGGCAACCATTTTATGCTCTGGACAGCCCTAGGGATAGACCTCACCAAAATGAGTGCCTTAGTCAAACCAGGCACCCAAAGTGGTCCAAATAACTTTTAACATAAACTAGACCCTCCAAGCTACACTTTTATGTTGACCACTTTTTTGAAACAACACCTAAGTATTTTTAAGAATTAAAACCATTTAATACAAAATCTGTGATAGAAATTTAATTAATCAGAAATACATTTCCTATAGTTTAATATCATCCCTGGCACGAATCTTGGCGCACCCTGGACAAAATCCCTTCATCTTCAACCTTGAGCTGACGGCCAGGATTCAATTTTCCTGGGCCAACTTCAAGCGCCTGCCGCCGGCCATCCAGCCGCAGCCCGGGCCGGCCACCGCCACCCTCACCTCTATTTAGGTGGTGGGTGTAGTCAGGCGGTAGCACAGCCGCCGGAGGGACATTTTCCGGCGGTTCTACTAGGTTCAATTATCGGCCCGAAGCCATGGAAATACAAAATTGGTTCGGGCTCAATTGAGCCCGAACCTTAAACCTAGACGTTGCTACGATCTAACCATGGGATAAGGGGAGGAGGAGGACCTTGCCAGCGGCCTGAAGTCGAGAAGATCGCCGGGAAACCATCTTTGAGGGCGGCGCCACTCGGTTTCTGCAACTGCACTGTGGGGAGGCTGGATTTCTTCAGGTAAGGATTGGGAAATCCTCCTCTCGGCCCACTGAAGGTGTTTAAATCCTCAGATTGGGAGAGGAGAGGCTGGATCATCAATGGCCATTAATGGCCTTGAATGCTACCTCTCGGCCTTGGTGGTTCAGTGCATCCAGCCAGTGGAAGAGCCTGGAAAGCTTCCTGATCTTTTTAAGGTTGTTAGGGTAGATGAACCAAGCAAAGAAGAATGGCCCTTGGCTTCCCCATGGCATGAATGGTCTTTACTCCATTTTCTCTCCTCCATTAAAGGGGAATTGGAGTTTTCTCTCTCCTTACCATCATGGTCGAATTTGTTCATCACTCTAGCCTATTTGCAGCCCACTCATTCATCATTCCCATGATATCAAGGCTAGCCCAAATGGGGGGAAATGGGCTTGAGCTTGGGTTAGCCTATTTGGGCTAATTTGACTTAACCTTAAGGTAGAGTTGACCTTAGTCAACATGACCATTTGGGTTAACCCCAATGGGTCCTTGGTGACTCATTGGCCCCCCCTAAGTTCTATGTAGGGTTGTGTAGGGTTGTCTTGGGACCTTGGAGGTCACTTGACTCTTGGTAAGGGCACTTTCACCACTTTGGGGCTAGAGTTGACTTGGGTCAACTTAACCATTTGAGTTGACCCCAAGGGGTCCTTGGTAACTCATTGGCCTCCCCTAAGGTCTATGTAGGGTTGGGTAGGGTTGACTGGGCACCTTGGAGGTCACTTGACCCTTGGTAAGGGCACTTTGACTAGATTAGGGGCTTGAGTTGACTTGGGTCAACTTGGTCTCTAGGACTGCACCCAGTGTGTCCTTAGTGACCCATTGACATCACTTTAGGTCTATGAAGACCTGGGCAAGGTTGGTTGGGAACATTAGAGGCCAACTCCCCTTGTTAGGGCACCTTGCCCAATTTAGGCCTTTGGTGGTCCTAGGTCAAATTGGCAACCTTGGGTTGACTCTAATTGACTCTTAAGGCTCTAGTGGACCCTCTAATGGGTTAGTGATGTTGTGGTAGGGTCATGGAGTGATGGTGAAGCCCTAAGGTCAAACCCTAGGTTTTGTGATGAGGTTGTGCCATAGGCAGACCAAGGTGATTCTCACCTTGGCCTTCTATCACTTGGCCTCTTTTAGTTTCCTAGGGTTTTATCATGACCTAGTCATGGCCAAAACCACTCCTAGGGGTCTAGTTGGAAATGGGATGTTATAGAAGGACAGTAGTAGGAAGTACCTGAATGAACATCCATGAAAAGACCTACTCAATGCTTGTGTTGTATGCTATGAATGATAAGGTTAGTACTAGGGATGGAAAGTGAGTTATGTCGCTAACGCCGGGTAAGTGTGAGTGCCACTAGCGATAGCTCCTAGTTAACCTGTGATTGTGAAGCCAGTCCTTTGGGGACAACATGGCTATTTGTGAGCTTGATGAGCTCTTCACAAGGCCTCGTGACAAATGGAAAAGGGGATGCCGACCCGCGTTAATCTTTGCATTGAACTAACGATTTGAGCAACGGGCAAAGGCTTAACTATATCTAGGTTATCTGCCATGAGTTCTCGGGCGCATAGAACTCGGCAGAAGTCTTAGGCCTGCGTGCTACGATACCATGGTGGGCTACGAGCCAATCCCGGGTCATTATAAGACTAGGTCTTCTGCTCACAGCCATGGAGCAAAAGCTCAAGTTTGTCGTTGTGCTTTGGGCCTTGAATGGCTGTGGGCGACTGGTTTATCCGGTATACCAATAATGTGCCCTGAGTGAACGGAACGTCGGGCCGCATGGGCGACGATTGTGATTTATGAATTGTGCGTGAGCGCACACTATGTGTTATATCTGCTTGTAAAATACTATGCCTGCAGGGAAGAAATGTCACTGCCCTGGGTAAGGGGTAGGATTGTTATAAATTGGTCAGCTGAACACTGACCGCTGCATTGTTTGACACCATTGCGGTGGACTGTCCTGTGCAGGTGCACGAGAGACGAGTGGGAATAGGGTGTTGGAGCCCTTGATATTGGTGCTGCTACCGCTGCTGCTACCGCTATGCTGACCCTAAAAGGCCAAAGAATTGTATCTGAGTTATTGTTCATGTTGTTAACCCCGAAATAAGCGATCCTTCCCAAGGTTGCCAGCTCGCTAGTCGCGGCCTGCTCCAGGTTCCTCCTAGAGGTCACGACATCTTAGGATGGGCGGACAGGCATTTTCTGACCGCTCAGGCCACACAGCTTGGGCGGTCTCAGCGGTCTAACCACTCAGGCCGCGCTTCATTCCCTTGGTCGGCAGGGGCCGCAGACTGCTTCTTCAGTCCGCCCCTGCAGTCCGCGCGCCTTGTCAGCTAAACAGCAAGCTTGTCTCAACAGTGCCCATTTGTCGGACTTGGATGTTTCTCTGCCCAGGTTAGCAACAAGCCACTACTTAGCCCACTCTTGACAGGTGACGTCCAATGTTGACGGACTCGAATGTTTATCTGCTCAAACTGCCAGACAAAAGTGGTGACCTGCCCCCAGGGCGCCAGCCAGCTACCCCTGTTTCCACCTCGCCAACACGCGCGACATTCCTCGTCAGTCCGGCAGGTCGCCCATGTTGGGTTTCTCTATGAGGATGGCACAACGTTTGTGCACGCAGCGGAAGAATAAAGATCAAGAAAACCCAAAAGAAATGGGATCGGGCCATGACTGTTGAATCAAGAAGTTAATAAACAACTAGGCAAAAATTACCTCGGTTGCGTTGAGTCACAACTCAACGGAGATGCTCCAAACTTTGTATTCTTTCTGGTGGCGAGTTCTACGTGGAATAATATCCACGTCTCTGCAGAAATCCACACGAGCGGGAGAACACCGAGCTTTCCGTCGCACGGAAGATCGGGAAGAACGATGACTGCACCTTGCTATTCCATGGACTACTAGGTCCGCGCCAGGAAGAGCAACACCAGCGACGATTGCCGGAGAGGAGTAGGTCAACGGAGCGAACACGGCGGCGGAACTCTTCCGGCGGCGGGAATCGGGATCGGCGGAACGATCGCGGAACGGAACTCTTCCGTCGCGGGTTTCTATCAGCCGATGAGAGAGTGTAATCCCGAAAAACCCTAAGTATCCTATTTATACCAAAGGTATAAATAAACCTAGGAAAATCGCTATCGGCAGACCACCCAGAAATAGGGTTCAGAATCGGCGAGTATCAATCGGCGAGAGTCAGTCAGGATCGGCGAGAATCAGAATCGGCGAGAATCACAATCGGCGAGAATCACCCGGATCGACGAGAATCAGAGAACTATTCTCGACGATTCACGCCGAACGTGGGTCGACAATTCACGCCGACCGTGGGTCGATGATACACGCCGATCGGCGAGAATCAGAGAACTAATTCTCGACGATTCTCGTCGATCGGCGAGAATCAGAGAACTATTCTCGACGATTCTTGTCGATCGGCGAGAATCAGAGAACTATTCTCTACGATTGTCGTCGATTCTCGTCGACCCTCAGCCGTCTATTCTTACCAGTCCTTCAAGGCAACATTTGCCCAACCCGATGATTCTTTAAGGCAACACTTTGCCCACAACCCCATTCAGATCGGTGATTGGCAACCTTTACCAACACAGTCAATCATCCAACTTCTCCACATCTCTTATGTGCGACCCTGCAGGCTCATATCGCGTTGGCAATGAGATTACATGTTTGATCACTTCCAGATCACAATGGTAACTCCAACAGACTCCCACTTGATCTCGAAAGTATCAAAGCAAAAACCTCACAAATAATGAGCGGCATCTAGCAATGCATCATTGCTCCCCAAGGAATAAGAGTTAATATCTCATAAGCCTATATGACCAATGTATCAGCGTTGTCTTTGTCCCTTTGTCCCTTACATCCGGAAAGAACTAGAGGCATGGACCGTGTCACCCTCGTAATAGCTCAATCCAAGTTTTCTTGATCCAGGACGGACTTCCAGAGAATGGTGAGTCCAATATCACATATTGACTCAACCAAGCATGGCCATGCATTTCTCAGTCCAGTTCCATCAAGGGGCCCATGGATCAACTCCTGTCATACAGAAGGAAAAATCCCATATCTGCTCACACACAAACACCCAAATGATTCGTAACATGCCCAACAACCACACTTATTATCAACCTTTCTCAAGGAAGACTTTAGATGGCATCAAAGCACACTCTTCCTCACTTGATGAATGCTGTGACTTCAGGTCAAAGGATCACAACACCATTGTCAATTGAGATCTACTCGTGACACGATTGGATGACAAACCACAGAGTAGTCTCAGGTTGGGTCTGTCCAGTACAACTTGTTCACTAACAAGTACCCACGTGATGACTTGATATCACAATATCATGACCTGTGAGAACCGGTCATCAGTCAACATACGTGCTAGTCTTCATGTACCATCATCACCCTTAGCTTCTATGATGATACTCGACCAGGGACCGTTAAGAATGACGCTTCAAATAAATCATGGGCTCTCACATTCAAGTCACGTACTTGATGTCCCATGGAAGCGAACATTCTAAGGGTATCTATTATGTTAACATTTAACTATCATATAGAAAAAGACATAATAAAAGAACTTGCCATTAATTGTAAGAGAAAAATTAGGTACAATGTTCATCATATGAACAAATAGCCAACGAAATATAAGATTACATGCAATCCACAAGATTCTCACTAGAGTTGATCATTTAGGTATCGTATACCCATCGATGTAGTATGACCATCATGCTTTCTCTGCGCGAGAGGCTTTGTCAGCGGATCCGCAATGTTCTCCTCAGTCGGCACTCTGCAAATGTTTTCATCTCCTCGTTCGACAATCTCACGAATAAGATGAAACCGCCGAAGTATGTGCTTGGAGCGCTGATGGGACCTAGGTTCCTTAGATTGTGCAATTGCACCATTGTTATCACAGTAGAGAACTACGGGACCAACAATGCTAGGAACTACATCAAGCTCGCCGATGAATTTCCTAATCCATACAGCCTCCTTCGCGGCATTAGCTGCTGCGATATACTCGGCCTCTATTGTAGAATCAGCAACTGTCTCTTGCTTGGAACTCTTCCAGCTCACAGCTCCTCCATTCAGGCAAAACACAAAACCTGACTGAGACTTGGAGTCGTCTCTATTAGTTTGGAAGCTAGCATCTGTGTAACCACTTACAACGAGCTCTTCCTCTCCACCATACACCAAGAACACATCCTTAGTCCTTCTCAAGTATTTCAGGATATTCTTGACTGCAATCCAGTGACACTCACCGGGGTCTGACTGATACCTGCTAGTCATGCTTAAAGCAAAGAAGACATCGGGTCGAGTACATAACATCGCGTACATGATTGATCCAATTGCCGAAGCATATGGAATCAACTTCATGCGGTCCTTATCTTCACAAGATTTTGGACACTGGTCCTTAGAGAGATTCACACTATGAGACATGGGCAAAAATCCTTTCTTGGACTCAAGCATGTTGAACCGTTTCAACACCTTTTCGATGTACGTACTCTGGGTCAAACCCAACAACTTCTTCGATCTATCTCTATAGATCTTAATACCGAGTATATAAGTCGCTTCCGTTGAATTCTGTGAAGTGAAAGTGGGTGAATGGAAGGCTTGGGAAACCTATCCGCATGGACTACGCGGACCGGGTTGGCGGACTGCTAGGTCGACAGGGATGTTGCAGGCGGTTTGCTCTGTGGCGGCCTGGGCGGTCTGTTCACGCGGACTACGCGGACAGCAGCGGCGGTCTGATAGGCCAGTATATGCTCAGCAGGCGGTTGACTCCCAGGAAGTAACCGGGCAGATAGGAATGTTATCCGCGGAGTCCGGCAAGAAGCGGACTGAAGAACTGGAGCTCGGCAGACCGGTTTGGCAGTTGCCTTGGTCTTGCTCTAGTGAAGCGGCAAGTGGAAGCCGCGGAGACCGCCGGTCAGCGCGGACAGAAACTGGAGGTCGCCCGGTATGGCGGGCTAGGTCCAGTGTCCGCCAGTAAGTGCGGACTGGCCCTTGCGGCCAGCGGACTGGACTTGGTGGGAATTGAACCAAGTCCAGGATGGCTCAGTCCGGGGAGATTGCGCAGTGGAGTGTGGGCTAGTTTCTCAGTCCGTCAAGCATAGTAGAAGTGCTGTTGCCTTGTTTGCTAGCTTGGGGAAATGCGGACTGGAGAATTGCTTGTGCAGGAGCGTGCGGACTGGAGCCGGAGTCCGCTGAGTCCGGTTTAGCCTTGTGACGAGGTTATGGACTCAGGAGTTGCGGACTGGAGTCTGCTGTTAGCGGACTGGATTGGCGTGTCCGCTAAGTCCGGAGGTGCCTTGGCAATGAGGCAATGGACTTGGGATATGCGGACGGAAGCCGGGTGTCCGCTGAGTCCGGCAGGTGCCTTGATGGCGAGGCTGCGGGCTCGGGTTTTGCGGGCTGATGCCTTGTCCGCAGAATGGCGGACACGGCTGTTGTGGAGTCCGGCTGTGGTGGTCCTGGCTTGGCCTCTGGCGGCAAGGCGGGCTGGATATTGGAGTCCGGCCTTGGAGAA
This sequence comes from Platanthera guangdongensis, assembly GCA_039583875.1. Lineage (NCBI taxonomy): Eukaryota > Viridiplantae > Streptophyta > Magnoliopsida > Asparagales > Orchidaceae > Platanthera > Platanthera guangdongensis. The sequence continues at coordinate 88,863,045 of CM077150.1, forward strand.
GCTGGGGCGGACTGGCTATCTGCACAGGAGAGGCGAACTGGAATGTGTGTCCGCGGGCTGGCGGACACACTTGTTCTAGCTGCGGGTTGTGGCGGTGATCCTATCGGCTAAGGCGGTGACCATACTCATCGTCGTGCCTATAAATAGGACCCATGTCACATCAGGAACAAGGAACCTAGACCGAAGTAAGTGAACAGTAATTGAGCTCGCGTAAGTTGCTGCGGTCTGGACCTTGGTGTCCGCGCGGATTGAGAGTTGACCCGGTTGTGCTGTGCAGGTTGTGCGGATAGCGCTGGAAAGCCAGGACTTGGCTCTGATTGCGGTCAGGGACAGTGCGGACTCTGCGGTTAAGCAACAGGCGGTAAACAGCAGGTCGCGGATAGCGACCAGGCGGTCTTCTCTTTGGCGACTTGGTTCGGGGTTCAGGAAGTCGCCTGCTTCAGGCGGACTGTTCCATTCGGTGACGCAGCTTGTGCGGTCTGGCGGCGTGCAGATCGGCGGTGAAGAGCTAAGCATTGGAATAAGGGTGAGTCCGCGCGGCTTGGGTTGCGGTCTGGCGACCTGGCGGACTCCACAGCAGTAGGTCGGCGGCTTGTTGATTGAGTCCGCGCGGCTTGTTTTTTGTTCTTGTCTTTGTAACTGTCTCTGCTCTCCCGGTGTTGGGTTTTGGTGAAGCATGTCTCGCCATGTATGTCTCGCCTTTTAATGAAGTTTGCTCTTGATCAATAAAGAAGCTTGTGCTGCATGTGTTGCTGGTTGTTACTACTTTGTTGAGATAACCCCTGCTAACTCCACGATCCGGGAAAACTTTCAACATTATAAGTGGGCGTATTCTCCTTCGGTTTGTTGAGTTTTCAACAGGGTATCCAAGGGGGCGTCTGCGGTTTGTTGAATTTTAACATGGTATCAGAGCCAGGTTGTTGGAGTGGTCAAGCAGTGCTCAATGGAAGTAGTTGCTCTTCTGAAGAGGAAACCAGTGGTAGAACCATGGCAGTGGAGGATGCAAGTTGTCTTGGTATTGATCTTCTTACAGAGACGAACTGTGAACGGTGGAAGTCCTGTATGAAGAGCTTTCTTCTTGGCGAGGACCTTTGGGAGGTTGTATGCGGAGCAGGAAGACAAGAGGATACTGCTGGCAATGCTGAGGCGATGAGAGCTTGGAAGGAGGCAAATGCGAAAGCGGAGTCTATTCTCAAGCAGGTGATCTCATCGGAGCTCTTGGACCACATCAGTGGATGTCGGTCAGCTGCGGAGGTCTGGACTTCCCTTGATGGATTGTTCAGGAAGGAGGTGAAGGTTGCTGCGGAAGATGGTCCCTCTACTTCGTATCAGGAAGAAAGGAGTGTTTCTCCTAGGCGTGATAGGAAGAGGAAGGAAGGACCACGGTGCTATAAATGCAAGCAGCAAGGTCATCTTCGGAAGGAGTGCAAGGTAGTCTTGCTCTCAGCGAACGTAGCTCAGGTAGGGAGGAAGGAGAAGAACGTAGTTGGGATATCAACTAGTTCTGGAGTTGATCGGAGGAATGCCAATGATAGTGCAGCTATCTGGCATGAAAGACTGGGGCATGTAGGGATGGACAAGCTGAAAGCAATGGCGGAAAGAAGACTCGTAAGAGGCTTGCCTAGATTGTCATCCTATGGCGATGGTCGGGGGTGTGCGGGATGTCAGGAAAGTGGAGCCTATCGCTTCATGGTCGACAAAGCACAATCCAGATGTAATGCACCATTGGCGGTTGTCCATTGTGCTCTGGTGGGACCGACCGTCACGGCCAGTCTTGGAGGCAGCAGGTTCATGCTGATATTGGTTGATGACTATTCTGGGTATACTTGGGTATACTTTATGAAGAAGAAGTCCAACATGGTACGCTTGTTTGTGGAGTTCAAGAAGCTTGTGGAAGGCCAGCTTGGCCGGAGGATCAAGGTGTTGAGGACAAGTATCGGTGGTGAGTTTGGCTCAACCGAGTTCTCACGCTTTTGCAGGAAGCAAGGGATCCGGATGGAGCTTTCTTGTGGACATACTTCACAACAGGGTAGTATTGCAGCTCGGATGATCCGTTGGTTAACGGAGACCTGCAAGTGTTGGCTTCAGAGTAAAGGCGTTCCGAAGGCTCTTTGGGCGGAGGGAATAGCCTGTGCTGCTCATGTCATCAACCGGATGCCTCTTAGTCCGATCATAATTACGACTCCTTATGAGCTGATGTTCGGAGTGAAGCCCTCAGTGAAGCACCTTCGGGTGTTTGGATCTACCTGCTATATACACTCTCCGGGTGCTCTCAAGACAAAGCTAGTCTTTGTTGGGTATGATGAGCAGAGAAGAAGATGGAGGTGTATGGATCCTGCGACGAAGAAACTCATAGTGTCGAGAGACATTGTTTTTGATGAGTTGACGCCGTATTGGGGTAGCTCTTATGTGGAGCTAGAGATAAGCAGGTCAGATGGTGGGCTGAAGGAGGCTGCTGCTAAGGAAGTGGAGTTGCCTGAGTCACCAGGTGCTCCAGGTTGTTCTAGCTCCGGGGCAAAGGCGTCAGAGTTGGGAAGAAGGGGGAGCGATGCTCTAGGATCTTTTGGCTCGAAGGCGGAGGCTTCCATTTCAAGAAGCAAGGGGAGCGATGTTCCAGGCAGTTCTTGTTCAAGAGGGGAGTCTTATGGATCAGGTCATAGGGGGAGCGTTGCTCCAGGTGCTTTTGGTTCCAGTAAGGAGGCGTCTTGTTCAGGGAGCAAAGGGAGCATTGTTCCGGGTTTGCTCGGGAACGGAGCTGGTTCAATAGCAGCGGAGGTGGTTAGCCATGATCAGGTTCTTCGGAGATCGAAGAGGATCAGTAAGCCACCAGATCGATATTGTGAAGGGAACATGGCGGACTTGGTCCCGTGTTTCCTTGTTAGCCCTCAGGTCGAGCAAGGTACTTCTGGCTGTGATGACCCCACTAGAATCAAGGAGGTGGTTGACACCAAGTCTGAAGAGGTGACTTCTCTCAGAGGCAACGAGGCTTGGGCTTCTGGGTCCAAGGAAGTTGGTGATACTCCTGTGATGCAAGAGTGGAGGTTGAAGCTGAAGAAGGCAGAGGGAAGCATGACTCCTTTTTGGAGATGCTGGAGGGCTCCCTCATGGTCCATGATATGCGGGGCGAGGACTATGTCTTGGACATCTCTTCGTAGATGCTATCGGAAGGACCAGGTGCAAGGTTACGGGAGCTGCTGGAGTTATTCACCACTTCTCACTTCAAGGGGGAGTGTTGAATTCTGTGAAGTGAAAGTGGGTGAATGGAAGGCTTGGGAAACCTATCCGCGCGGACTACGCGGACAGGGTTGGCGGACTGCTAGGTCGACAGGGATGTTGCAGGCGGTTTGCTCTGTGGCGGCCTGGGCGGTCTGTTCGCGCGGACTACGCGGACAGCAGCGGCGGTCTGACAGGCCAGTATATGCTCAGCAGGCGGTTGACTCCCAGGAAGTAACCGGGCGGATAGGAATGTTATCCGCGGAGTCCGGCAAGAAGCGGACTGAAGAACTGGAGCTCGGCAGACCGGTTTGGCAGTTGCCTTGGTCTTGCTCTAGTGAAGCGGCAAGTGGAAGCCGCGGAGACTGCCGGTCAGCGCGGACAGAAATTGGAGGTCGCCCGGTATGGCGGGCTAGGTCCTGTGTCCGCCAGTAAGTGCGGACTGGCCCTTGCGGCCAGCGGACTGGACTTGGTGGGAATTAAACCAAGTCCAGGATGGCTCAGTCCGGGGAGATCACGCAGTGGAGCGCGGGCTGGTTTCTCAGTCCGTCAAGCGTAGTAGAAGTGCTGTTGCCTTGTTTGCTAGCTTGGGGAAATGCGGACTGGAGAATTGCTTGTGCAGGAGCGTGCGGACTGGAGCCGGAGTCCGCTGAGTCCGGTTTAGCCTTGTGACGAGGTTATGGACTCAGGAGTTGCGGACTGGAGTCTGCTGTTAGCAGACTGGATTGGCGTGTCCGCTAAGTCCGGAGGTGCCTTGGCAATGAGGCAATGGACTTGGGATATGCGGACGGAAGCCGGGTGTCCGCTGAGTCCGGCAGGTGCCTTGATGGCGAGGCTGCGGGCTCGGGTTTTGCGGGCTGATGCCTTGTCCGCAGAATGGCGGACACGGCTGTTGTGGAGTCCGGCTGTGGTGGTCCTGGCTTGGCCTCTGGCGGCAAGGCGGGCTGGATATTGGAGTCCGGCCTTGGAGAAGCTGGGGAGGACTGGCTATCTGCACAGGAGCGGCGAACTGGAATGTGTGTCCGCGGGCTGGCGGACACACTTGTTCTAGCTGTGGGTTGTGGCGGTGATCCTATCGGCTAGGGCGGTGACCATACTCATCGTCGTGCCTATAAATAGGACCCATGTCACATCAGGAACAAGGAACCTAGACCGAAGTAAGTGAACAGTAATTGAGCTCGCGTAAGTTGCTGCGGTCTGGACCTTGGTGTCCGCGCAGATTGAGAGTTGACCCGGTTGTGCTGTGCAGGTTGTGCGGATATCGCTGGAAAGCCAGGACTTGGCTCTGATTGCGGTCAGGGACAGTGCGGACTCTGCGGTTAAGCAACAGGCAGTAAACAGCAGGTCGCAGATAGCGACCAGGCGGTCTTCTCTTTGGCGACTTGGTTCGGGGTTCAGGAAGTCGCCTGCTTCAGGCGGACTGTTCCATTCGGTGACGAAGCTTGTGCGGTCTGGCGGCGTGCAGATCGGCGGTGAAGAGCTAAGCATTGGAATAAGGGTGAGTCCGCGCGGCTTGGGTTGTGGTCTGGCGACCTGGCGGACTGAGCGGACTCCACAGCAGTAGGTCGGCGGCTTGTTGATTGAGTCCGCGCGGCTTGTTTTTTGTTCTTGTCTTTGTAACTATCTCTGCTCTCCCGGTGTTGGGTTTTGGTGAAGCATGTCTCGCCATGTATGTCTCGCCTTGTAATGAAGTTTGCTCTTGATCAATAAAGAAGCTTGTGCTGCATGTGTTGCTGGTTGTTACTACTTTGTTGAGATAACCCCTGCTAACTCCACGATCTGGGAAAACTTTCAACATTATAAGTGGGCGTATTCTCCTTCGGTTTGTTGAGTTTTCAACAGGGTATCCAAGGGGGCGTCTGCGGTTTGTTGAATTTTAACAGCTTCACCCAAATCCTTCATTGAAAAGCAGTTCCCTAGGTTATTCTTAACAACTTTCAGGGTAGGAATGTCATTCCCAATCAACAGTATGTCATCTACATACAATATCAGGAAGACAATAATGCTCCCACTGATTCGCTTGTAAACACAAGGCTCATCTTCATTCTTGATGAAACCAAACTCTTTGATTTTCTCATCAAAACGAAGATTCCAACTTCGAGAGGCCTGTTTCAGTCCATAAATGGACTTATATATTCAGCTTGCATATTTTAGTGGCTTCATCTGCGGATACAAAACCCTCGGGTTGTGTCATATACACTTCCTCAAGGAGTGTTCCATTAAGGAAAGCCGTTTTGACATCCATCTGCCAGATCTCATAGTCATAATACGCAGCAATAGCAAGCAATATCCTAATGGACTTTACCATGGCAACAGGGGAAAAGGTCTCATCATAGTCAATACCATGAATTTGCTTGAAACCCTTAGCCACCAGTCGCCCTTTGAATGTCTGTACATTCCCATCCATGTCGGTCTTCTTCTTGAAGACCCATTTGCACCCTATGGGTCGTACCCCTTCAGGTGGTTCCACCAAGTTCCAAACTTGGTTTGCATACATGGACTCCATTTCAGATTTCATAGCCTCAAGCCATTTGTCGGAGTCCGGTCCATTCATAGCCTCTTGGTAGGTTGCTGGTTCATCATCATGATCCATAAGCAACACATTACCTATTTGAGACACAAGAAATCCATATCTCTCAGGCTCAAAACTCGGTCTACCAGATCTACGTAGGACTTGTGTTCCCTGAGCAGGTTCTCTAGCTACAACATCTTGTAGTCCTGTCTCAGAATCCAATTCTGGTTCATTCATTACATGTGGTACTTGAACTTCTTCAAGCTCTACCTTTTCAGTCTTTCTTGATAAGAACTCTTTCTCCAAGAAGACACCAGTCCTTGCGACAAACACTTTGCCCTCAGACGGTAGGTAAAAGTAATACCCTTTCGTTTCCTTAGGATATCCCACCAGATAACATTTATCCGATTTAGGTTCCAGCTTGTCAGGCATTTGATGTCTCACGTATGCCTCACAGCCCCAAATTTTAATGAACGACATACTAGGACGCTTCCCAGTCCATATCTCATATGGTGTCTTCAGAACCGTTTTCGTTGCAGCGCGATTCAATGTCATTGCAGCAGTCTCTAAAGCAAAACCCCAAAAGGAAACATGCAAGTCTGCATGACTCATCATCGAACGTGCAATGTCTAACAGAGTACGATTTCTCCTCTCAGACACACCATTATGTTGTGGTGTTCTAGGTGGAGTGAGCTGTGATACAATACCACACTCTTTCAGATGATCACGGAACTCATGACTCAGGTATTCGCCACCTCGATCAGATCGGAGTGCTTTAACCCTTTTACCCAACTGGTTTTCTACTTCATTCTTGAACTCTTTGAACTTTTCAAAGGTCTCGGATTTGCACTTCATAAGATACACATATCAGTATCTACTGAAATCATCAGTAAATGTAACAAAGTAGAAATACCCACCTCTAGCCATGGAACACATGGGTCCGCATACATCGCTATGTACAACACCCAAGAGATCCTCAGCCCTCTCAGTATAACCAGTGAAAGGAGCTTTAGTCATCTTGCCTAACAAACAAGATTCGCATCGCTCAAATGATTCATAATCAAATGAGTCCAAAAGTCCATCTATATGGAGCTTGGATATGCGCTTCTCGTTGATATGGCCCAAACGACAATGCCAGAGAAATGTAGGGTTCGAGTTATTTGTTCTTAGTCTTTTATTATTTTCTACATTACAGATCAGATGGTCCAAGTTCAAAACATAAAGACCATTAAACAATTGGGCTACAACATAACAAACATCATTCTTAAATATAGAACAACAGTTGTTCTTAATTATAAAAGAAAATCCAATCATGTCCAAACATGAAATAGATATAATGTTTCTAGTTATGGCCGGAACAAAATAACAGTTATCTAGTTCTATTACAAGCCCACTGGGCAAAGAAAGACGGTAAACTCCTACGGCTACAGCAGCAACTCTTGCTCCATTGCCGACGCGGAGGTCCACCTCCCCTTTACTCAGCAATCTTCTCCTTCCCAGTTCCTGCACATTTGTACAAATGTGAGAACCACATCCGGTATCCAATACCCAAGATGAAGGAGCAGAAAGGTTTATCTCTATAACGTAGACATTTGAAGCGGAAGTCATACCTCCCCTCAATTTCTGCAGACCCTCAATGTACGAAGGACAGTTCCTCCTCCAATGACCAGCCTTGCCACAGTGGTGGTATTTCCCTTCCTTCACCGTGCTTTTCTTTTTCATCAGTGCAGAAGACTTGGGCTCAAGATATGACTTAGGTCCCACCTTCGTCTTCTTAGAGCCCTTGGCCTTGCCCTTGCCCTTATGCACCATCAATATGGGGCTGGCAGGCTTGGCCTTCTTCATATTGATTTCGGCAGTTCTCAACATGCCTAGGAGTTCGGGCAGTGTCTTGTCTATCTCATTCATGTTGTAGTTCAAGACGAACTGCTCATAACTGTCCGGCAACGATTGCAGGATCAGATCTGTGGCCAACTCTTGACCAAGAGGAAAACCCAGCCTTTCAAGGTTCTCTATATACCCAATCATCTTGAGTACGTGAGTCCCTACTGAGTCTCTAACTCCCATCTTGCACTGAAACAACGCTTTTGTGATGTCGAACCTCTCTTGACGAGCCTGCCCTTGAAACATTTTCTTTGGATGCTCGTCAATCTCCTTGCACCTCATGTTCTCATGTTGCTTATGAAGCTCAGAGTTCATAGTGGCAAGCATAAGGTATTCGACATCTAAAGCATCGTCAGTATACTTCTTACAAGTATCCTTCTCAGCACGGTAAGAATTCCCGGTCGGCACCTCGGGGGCTTCTTTTTCCAAGACATAGAGCTTTCGCTCTTGCCTGAGAACAATTCTCAGATTCCTATACCAGTCCATATAATTTGTCCCACTGAGCGTATACTTCTCAAGGATGGCTCTCAGAGACAATGTGGAGTGTGACACACTTGCCATGGAATTCTACAAGAATTTATGCAGAATAAAATCAGTACCAAAATTTCAAATACAATTTATTTTAATTTGGACTTCAATTAAAACACTCCCACTATTTTATTCGAAATGATAGCCCTCACTAACAATTCGGAGAGTTCATGCGAGCTACTCTCTTAGTAGACAAGATCCGTATTTCACCAACACAATGAGTCAGCTTTGGCTTTCCTCTCACGATGCGGTTATTTAGGTAGGCAACACTTGCCAATTGCATCCTCATGCAATTCTTGTATGGTTGGTGAATAACTCCTTACTCGCATCCATCATATGGTGCATGCCAACCCTATGCCTCTAGGCACTCAACCTTTGAGGTCACCTAGTTAAGCTGGACCCGATGTCGACAGTGGGATATCACAATTATCCGCTCGCACCCTTACCAAGATAGATTAATGCACCTTGCTTTGGCAAGCCCACACTTCATCGATCGAGGCAGGAAGAGTGTCATCCATCGAAAGGCATCCGAACACTTAATATTTGATGAAGGGATTTTGATTATAGGTTAACAGTTAACCATGATCAACATTTGATCAATGTGCACATCCAAAGAAAAATAATTTTTCTAAAACCACATGCATCCCTTATTGCACAACCTGACACCATCAACATTTGATAGAAGGAAGGGCTAAATCTGAACATCCGAAAACTTCCAAATCCCCAGATTTACATGCATTGGACAAAAGCAAAGACAACTCAACTTAAAGCAGTAGACAAGCTCATCTCTCTATGTTGGATTCAAAATCCAAAACAATCTCGAGGGATGGTTACTGCTAAGGAGACTACAATTTCTAACAATTAGAAATTTCCACAAAATCCCAGACGTTCTTGGAGGGGTACCAAGACTAAATCTAGACATTTAGAACACTTCTAAATCCTTAGGTTTACACGCACTGCAATAACAAAACTTCCAATACAACAATCATGGCCGAAACCTCGCTCTGACATCCTTCAAGGCAATATTTTCTTGAGATGCTCGTCAATCTCCTTGCACCCCATGTTCTCATGTTGCTTCTGAAGCTCAGAGTTCATAGTGGCAAGCATAAGGCATTCGACATCTAAAGCATCATCAGTATACTTCTTATAAGCATCCTTCTCAGCACGGGAAGAGTTCCCGGTCGGCACCTCGGGGGCTTCTTCTTCAAAGACATAGAGCTTTCGCTCTTGCCTGAGAACAATTCTCAGGTTCCTGTACCAGTCCATGTAATTAGTCCCACTGAGCTTATCCTTCTCAAGGATGGCTCTCAGTGACAACGTGGAGTGTGAAACACTTGCCATGGAATTCTACAAGAATTTATGCAGAATAAAATCAGTACCAAAATTTCAAATTCAATTTATTTTAATTTGGACTTCAATTAAAACACTCCCACTATTTTATTCGAAATGATAGCCCTCACTAACAATTCGGAGAGTTCATGCGAGCTTCTCTCTTAGTGGACAAGATCCGTATTTCACCAACACTATGAGTCCGCTTTGGCGTTCCTCTCACGATGCGGTTATTTAGGTTGGCAACGCTTGCCAATTGCATTCTCATGCAATTCTTGTATGGTTGGTGAATAACTCCTTATTCGCATCCATCATATGGTGCATGCCAACCCTATGCCTCTAGGCACTCAACCTTTGAGGTCACCTAGTTAAGCTGGACCCGATGTCGACAGTGGGATATCAAAATTATCCGCTCGCACCCTTACCAAGATAGATTAATGCACCTTGCTTTGGCAAGCCCACACTTCATCGATCGAGGCAGGAAGAGTGTCATCCATCGGAAGGCATCCGAACACTTAATATTTGATGAAGGGATTTTAATTATAGGTTAACAGTTAACCATGATCAACATTTGATCAATGTGCACATCCAAAGAAAAACAATTCTTCTAAAACCACATGCATCCCTTATGTGCACATCCTGACACCATCAACATTTGATAGAAGGAAGGGATAAATCTGAACATCCGGAAATTTCCAAATCCTCAGATTTACATGCATTGGACAAAGGCAAAGACAACTCAACTTAAAGCAGTAGACAAGCTCATCTCTCTATGTTGGATTCAAAATCCAAAACATACTCGAGAGATGGTTACTGCTAAGGAGACAACAATTTCTAACAATTAGAAATTCCCACGAAATTCCAGACGTTCTTGGCAGGGAACCAAGACTAAATCCAGACATTTAGAACACTTCTAAATCCCTAGGTTTACACGTACTGGAATAACAAAACTTCCAAAACAACAATCATGGCCGAAACCTCGCTTTGATACCACTGTTGGGTTTCTCTATGATGATGGCACAACGTTTGTGCATGCAGCGGAAGAATAAACATCAAGAAAACCCAAAAGAAATGAGATCGGGCCATGACTGTTGAATCAAGAAGTTAATAAACAACTAGGCAAAAATTACCTCGGTGGCGTTGAGTCACAACTCAACGGAGATGCTCCAAACTTTGTATTCTTGCTGGTGGCGAGTTCTACGTGGAATAATATCCACGTCTCTGCAGAAATCCACACGAGCGGGAGAACACCGAGCTTTCCGTCGCACGGAAGATCGAGAAGAATGATGACCGCAGCTTGCTATTCCACGGACTGCTAGGTCCGCGCCAGGAAGAGCAACACCAGCGACGATCGCCGGAGAGGAGTAGGTCAACGGAGCGAACACGGCGGCGGAACTCTTCCGGCGGCGGGAATCGGGATCGGCGGAACGATCGTGGAACGGAACTCTTCCGTCGCGGGTTTCTATCAGCCGATGAGAGAGTGTAATCCAGAAAAACCCTAAGTATCCTATTTATACCAAAGGTATAAATAAACCTAGGAAAATCGCTATCCGTAGACCACCCAGAAATAGGGTTCAGAATCGGCGAGTATCAATCGGCGAGAGTCGGTCAGGATCGGCGAGAATCAGAATCGGCGAGAATCACAATCGGCGAGAATCACCCGGACCGGCGAGAATCAGAGAACTATTCTCAACGATTCACGCCGAACGTGGGTCGACAATTCACGCCGATCGTGGGTCGACGATACACGCCGATCGGTGAGAATCAGAGAACTAATTCTCGACGATTCTCGTCGATCGGCGAGAATCAGAGAACTATTCTCGACTATTCTCGTCGATCGGCGAGAATCAGAGAACTATTCTCTACGATTCTCGTCGATTCTCGTCGACCCTCGGCCGTCTATTCTTACCAGTCCTTCAAGGCAACATTTGCCCAACCCGATGATTCTTTAAGGCAACACTTTGCCCACAACCCCATTCAGATCGGTGATTGGCAACCTTTACCAACATAGTCAATCATCCAACTTCTCCACATCTCTTATGTGCGACCCTGCAGGCTCATATCGCGTTGGCAATGAGATTACATGTTTGATCACTTCCAGATCACAATGGTAACTCCAACAGCCCATCCCTTGTCAACCAGCAGGTGCGGCAAGTTCCATTGAATAGTGGCGTACTCCAGCAGCATGGGGAGCTAACTTCATCAGTCCTCCTAAGGAGCTCGGACGCTCCAGCTCTCTGGTTACCCGCAAAGATCAGCGCATCCTGTTCATCACGGACTCCTCTCAGTCCGCTAGAAGTAGGCGCAGACTCTTCACAGTCCACTGTCAGCAGGACCAGTTCCAAAAACCATTTCCAGTCCACGCGGCCTGTTTCGGACTCGGCGGATTCAATGCACTTCTCGCTCAAGTTACCGCCTCACTAGGGGTAACGTCACCGAAAGTCGTTACCTCCTCTGTCCTATAAATAGAACCCCATACCTCTCATTGAGGTTAGGTTCAGAGCTTCACTCAGCGCTCATAGCAAGCTCAAGCCATCAGACCCTGCAGACTCCTCTTTTCAGTCCTCACCTTCTCATCTCTTAGTCGTGCAGTCTGCTAGGCTCCAAGCTCAGTCCGCGCGGCCTCTCCTGACACATCTTCTTTCGCTTCCAGCTTCCCCTTTGTACCCATTTATTTGCTTTCTTGTAAAGGTTTATTACTAGCTGTAATAACTCAATATTAATCAAAGGAAAGCCCGTCGCAAGAGTGAAATTTAAGCCACGGCGGGCGAAGTCTGCTATTGCCGCTACTAGTGGCCCCCTCTCTTCTTCTCAGCTCAACTCTCTCGGCGTGAACCTGCAAGCACAACCGTCAAAGTCCTCTCTGCTGATCGTCAACCTTCTCTGCTGATCGTCAACCTTCTCTGCTGATCATCAGCCTTCCCGGCTGCTCTCAGCAAACTTCTCCTCTATCCACGAAACCCTCGAATAAGTGTTTTCTCCACTCTCGAGCACTCAGAAGCTTCCTCTCTTTCTCATCAACCCTGCAACCTTCATCCTCTTCTTCACCTTGCCCGTGAGATCGAACACTCCTCCGTGTTAACTAGGCGGTGTCGTTTTCGCGCATCAACACATGTGTCGCCGGCCTGCGTGCCGATGTATGGAAGATATATCTGCTAAGCTTAACTGTTGGCCGGCCTGCTTCTGCAGTCCGTCACTGCAGACCGCGTGCCTTGTCAGCTAAACTGCAGGTTTCTCAACAGGTGCCCATTTGCCGAACTCGGATGTCTATCCTCCTAGACTGCCACAACGGAAAGCGGCCTGCCTTTATCTTCACACCTTCACCAGGATCGACAACCCTCCAGCTCGCCGTATAGCCAGATTTCCTACCTGACCCCATGCCGCCAGCTAGCTACCCCAGTTTCCACCTCGCTAACACACACGGCCTGTCTCATCAGTCTAGCAGGTCGCCCATCCCTTGTCACCCAGCAGGTGCAGCATGTTCCATTCAACAGTGGCGGATTCCAGCAGTATGGGCAGCCAGCTTCATCAGTCCGCCTAAGGAGAGTGGACGCCCCAGCTCTTCGGTTACCCGCGAAGAGCAGCGTACATCCAGTTCATTGCGAGCTGGGCGGACTCGAAGTGCAGTCAAACCTTCTAGTCCACCTACGTTGATGAACCCCGGCTCCAGCTCCTTGGCAACAGAAGGCCTCATCTTCGATCAACAGCATAGGCGGACTCAGCTTGTCAGCAGCGGCAGACTCCGCGAACTCAGCGGATTCACTATACAGGCCGCCATCCCTCAGCCTCTAGCCTCCGCCTCCCGGAAGCAGGCAGATATCTCCTCAGCCCGCACAGTCTTGGCGCGGGCTCGATCAGTAGTGGGGGACTCCTCCCAGTCCGCTAGGCAACAGAACCTCATCAAGGTAGTCCTAGACCGCGCAGCCTCGTACGGACTCTACAGACTCAACGGATATCCTCAGCTCGCAGAATTAGAGCATTCTCGCTCAGTTCAGCAACGGCGGACTCCGCGGATTCTCCTCGCAGTCCACCACTCAGCTTCCAGCTTCCGCTTCACAACAGCGGGCAGATAGTTCCTCAGCCCGAATTATCTTGGCGCGGGCTCGATCGGCTCAGTCCGGGCGGACTCCTCTCAGTCCGCTAGTAGTAGGTGCAGACTCCTCCTAGTTCGCCAGCAGCAGGACCAGTTCTAGAGGCCAATTCCAGTCCGCGTGTCCTGTTGCGTACTCGGCGGAATCCATCCTCTTCTCTCTCCAGTTACCGCCTCACCGGGGGTAAAGTCACCCCAAGCCGTTACTTCCTCGGGCCTATAAATAGACCCTCATACCTCTCATGGAGGTCAGCAGGGAGAGACGCCAAGGTTCAGAGCTTCACTCAATGCTCACGCTCAAAGACAGCCCCCTTCGCTTCCTGCAGACTCCTCTTCTCAGTCCGCATCCCCCTTGTAACCGCGTGGCCTGCCGTTCTCCAGGCTCAGTCCACGCGGCCTTCCCTTATGGCTCTTCTTCCTTAGCCACCAGCTTCCCTTTGTAGCCATTTATTTCCTTTCTTTTAAAGGTGTAATAACAAGCTGTAATAACTCAGTATTAATGAAAGGAAAGCCGATCGAAAGAGTGGCATTTAAGCCACGACGGGCGAAGTCTGTTGTTGTCACTGCGAGCGGCCCCTTTCTTCTTCTCAGCTCAGCTCAACTCTCTCAGAGTCAACCTACAAGCACAACCGTCAAAGTAACCGTCTGCTCGACAGCTCCTGATCAACCTCCTCCATCGATCATCAGCCTTCCCGGCTGCTCTTAGCAATCCTCTCCTCTATCCCCGCAGTCCTTGAACAAGCGTTTGCTCCACTCTCGAGCACTCAGAATCTTCCTCTTCCCCCGCAACCTTCATCCTCTTCTTCACCTTGACCGTGAGATCGAACACTCCTCCGTGTTAACTAGATGGTGCCGTTTTCGCATATCAACACATGTGTGGCGGGCCTGCGTGCTAATGTATGGAAGATATATGTGCTAAGGTTAACTATAAGGCCATAATGCCAAGCTTATGGTGTACTTGTATAACATTCCTTCGTGGTGTGATATATATATATATGTTGGTATATATATATTGTGGACATTCTAATGAGCTGAGTTTAATCAACATAAAAGTTTCTGCTAGAATGCTCTGTGTTAGGATGCACAACTCTGATATTCACCCGTAACTTTGCCTCCTGTTTGTGGCATATGGTGTGGGGCCCCGGCCGGACCTTCTATTATATGTCATGTAACAGATGGAGGTGTTACACGCTCTACGCTGTGAACCCCACTATTGGATTTCACTCCAATCTAGGAGATTGAACATCTGCCTCTCTCGAGGGGTGTGTGCAACTCTCTTTACTCTTGAGTGTTCACTTCAAACTACGAGCCTCTCGGCTAGCTAAGAGTGAAAACAAATATGGAAATTATATATCGATGATATAACTCCAAAGAATATTAATCAAGAGGAAATAAAGGTCTAAACCCGAAAAAGAAAAAGTAAAATTAACGCATCATAACTTAATAAACTCAAACCTCGGATCATCAAGATCGAGTACATGGAGGATTAGTTACTCATAGTGAAGTGGAGGAAGAGAGAGTAGAAGTGCATGAAAAACAAAAATAGAGACAAGAAAAACTAACCACACTTTATATTAAAATCAAACAACGAGCTTACAACTTGAAATAAAATATTACAGGTGCTGGAAATGAAAACTAGTCTAGCATTAACATTAAGCTAATAAAGAAATTACAAAAGGAGTGCACTAAGCTAGGATTAAAAAGCTTAAAACGAGAAAAGGGGGAGAGGAAAAGCATGAAAAACTCCAAGAAACAAAAGGGCAGCACCTCCCCTCTCACTCCAAAACTATCCTGGACATAAGGGGGGTCTGAATTTATAGAAATTTTGCGGGTCGGTCACGCAACCCTGTCACGCCCGGGGAGGGCGTGTCAGGGGGCGTATCATGTATGGGGTTGACATCAGGAGCAGAATTCTAACGGAATTGATGATTTGATTTGTATGTCGGTGGACATGCCCAAGGACATGCCCTTGTACGATGGGCATATAAGGCATGTTAAGCTTCAATCAATGGTCGGAAATTCGTCATACCCTGGAAATTGCGGAACACGCCCAGGGACACGCTCATGTAGGGAGGGCGTGGAAGTACTGTTGACGTGTAGCGACGAGAAATCTTTAAATGCAGCAACTGGCTTCTGGAAGAGGGTGACACGGCTAGTGACACGCCCATGGAGGGCGTGTTAGGGGGTCGTGTTAGCTACTTTTTGTTGGTATTTGGGCTCAGGCAGCAAGATTCCTCGGGATCACGTTACACGCCCGCTTACACGCCCAGGGAGGGCATGTAAGGGGGGCGTGTCTTGTCATTTTGGCCGAAAGCTGAGAAAACCTTCAAAAAGAAGAGAAAAAATTAGTGGTATTAAAATATATACAAAATGATGTCACTATATAAACTTACAAGACATGATTTATATATTAAAAACTAGTAATTACCCTAGTAGTTTAAACTACAAAATGAACTATCACATATCAATCATCCAAATTGAGACCCTAAGCCAGAAGGACAAGATCATTTTGGATCTTGAAGAGTAGCTCCTTAAGGAGAAAAGGATAGTGGCTAGTTTTTCTAAGCCAAGTACTGTGCTGCATTTAATAAATTCCTTCTCATCTCAAAACGGTAAAAAGGAGTTGGCAGTCAAGGGAAACACAAGAGTGACCTTTCCAAAGGGAAAGACAAATCCCCTGTAGTGTCATAGTCCACCTTTCACAAGGTAATCTTCTCTTCTAACAGGCATGACCAGGATTGCATGTACGATCACTATAAGATTGAGCATTCTTCTTGTAAGAATACAAGTGTATCTTATAATGGGAGAAGAAAGGGTTGGGGAATGAGTGTCGTTATGGCGCCCCATAAAGAAGTACAATTGGCCCATTTTGGACCATTTGTATTTGGTGCCTCACCCCCAACTCTCAAGGACAAGGCAGTAGCTTTCACTCAAGCCCATCCAACAAAGAATCAGACCAAGGGTCAGTCTACCAGTAAGCCTAACTTGGTTATTTCTGATGATATAAACAACATGTCATATTTAAAGAAGATAGCTATAAATATCATTCAGGGCAAGCAAATGAATCCTGCTAGAAGACTAACCTCCAGTCAGATCCATGCTGAAATGAACCTGAAGAAAGCTGCTCCTCCTCTTCCTTCTGTTTAGTAAGAAGTTAACCATACTACAGGACCTACTCTTAAAAGGAGATATAATATCCATTAATGTTGGTGTTGTTCCAAGGTGGGGCATTTTGCCCTAAATTGCTAGCACAATCCTTCTATGCCCAGAGCAAGAGTTAGCCAACCTGTCAGAAATACAGATGGTAGGCAAGTTAGATTTCAGACTAATCAAAACATAGGACCTAATACCTATTGGGGTCCTAAGGTAGGATGAACTCTGTTTTGCAGGTTAGTCCAGGTGCCCATTCCCCCCATGTGGTACTTGAACAGAGAATGTTCCAGAATTTGGAATGGAACAAGAAAGTCATCTTATGGATCATACTTTAGTGAGGGAAATACCTAAGATCTACAATTGGGAAGTTGGTGATGGATATTGACCATCTAGGATACTCCTCTTACTGCCTAAGAGGAAGAGAATGTTGAGTAAAATCTTGAAGGACCAGTGCACAATCAAGGATGAAGACCAGCTGAATCCATCCATTAAAGGTTAAGATGCCTGTGTGATGGGACAAAGTTTAGCAGCCTCCTCAGCAAACAAAGTGTTGTAAAAGTCTTGTGCAAAGGACAATTGGATCAAGCCAACATGAATGTCTAGTTGGACAAAGTTTTGCTGCCACACCAACAAATTAGTGAAGAGAAAAATAGACTATACTCATTACTGAAGAAAGCTAAGGTTGCTCTTGTGAGAGCAGTGTTGAAGAGGCAGTTGATCCTTAGTGTATGGTACTTTTGTGGAAACCTAAAAATAAGAATGTGTAGGTCTCAGTATCATTTGAACCTGTAGAAAAGGATGTACATGTCAGTGGGCAGTGTGGATAGAATCTGTGCAATTATTGAGGGGGAGATAATACAGTCTAGTTCAATCTGGAGAGCTTAAAGTCTGGTCTAGAGAATTGGTGTTTGAGAATCTTCAGCTCCAAAAAGATCAGAAGAATAATTCTGAAGTTCAGAATGTCCCTATGGACAATATTGAGGATGAAAGGGAGACTATCCAGATGACTGCAACTGCTGTGAGTAAGCAAGTTCACAAGAATAGCTTGTTTGCCCTATCTATTGCAAATAAAAGTCAGCATATTCCTGCGAGAATAGCAGTGTAAAGAAAGGCTTGGCATCAAAATGATAAGATGGTTCAGGGAAATATCGCTCAAGGTTTAATTAGTCTGAAAGTCCAGCAGTTGCAGGAGAAATTTCAGCCTCACATAGAGAGGAATCTGGTAGCTGCACCAGTGGTATCATCTGCAATCAGCTAGGGGGAGAAGAAAATCAAGGCAGACCAGATCCTCCATGACTATTTAGAAGCCAAGAAAGGATTGACCAAGTGGTATCAAGTTGTGTAGGAGATCTATGTCAGTGGTATAAACTTAAGAGATTTGATGTCTAGTCAAGTAATATGATCACTATGAGAGTGGTAACTGGATTTGATCAAGGATGAAGGCAATGATCAAGGGGAAGAATGATGTATGGGCTATCAATGCAAGAAGTTCATTGGGGCTTGAATAGTATGCAGTCAACATTCCTCCTATTCAAGAAGTACTGTATGGTATCCAATGTGGTGATCTAGAGGGCAGATCAATGTGATGATAGAGTCCCATACTTCAGATTGTTTCACCTGAAGTCCTAAGAAATACTTCAGCTCTCCTATACTGCTCATTTCAAACTTCTCTTGTATAAGTTTGGAAAACTTCTTGCAAAGGTAGTCATTAGTAGAGCCAAAAATGTTGTCATTGATATAAATTTGCACTAGCAAAATCTTGCATTTTTCTTGCCTAACAAATAATGTTTTGTCTATCTTTCCCCTTGTCATCTTGTTATCAAGAAGAAAGTTAGACAGTGTTTCATACCAAGCCTGTGGAGCTTGATTCAAACCATATAGTGCTTTAAATAATTAATAAATAAAATCATGATGTTCAGGATCAATGAAACCTAGAGGTTGTTCCACAAACACTTCTTCCTTTATGTCACCATTAAATAAAGTTGTCTTCACGTCCATTTGTTAGATAGTGAACCTTTGAGTGCAGCATATGCTAGGAACAACCTGATTGCCTCATGTCTTGCCACTAGAGCATATGTCTGATCGAATTTGATCCATTCTTCTTCTCTGTACCCTTTGGCGACGAGTCTGGCTTTGTTCTTGATTATTGTTCCATCTTCATCCATCTTGTTCCAGTAGATCCATTTTGTTCCAATCACATTCTTTCCTTTGGGTCTTGGCACATGCTTCCAGACTCGAGAACGTTTGAATTGAGTAGTTATTCTTCCATTGCCATTACCCAAGATGCATCCTTGCTTGGTTAATCGAACTTCTTTGGTTAAACCTGCGATCGAAAACTCAAATACAAATTGTCATTAGTTGTACCACAACAAGTTCTGACAACATCATGAGGGTCTCCTATGATTTGATCAATTGGGCGATCCTTCATGTGTCTGAGCTCTAAATTCCTTGCATCTAGAGCTTCCTCTATCACTGGAATGCTTCATCATCTTGAATGACATATTCGTCATGGTGATCAACCTCTCCAATTGGGGTTGGAGTGGTGATCTTGATGAACTCTTGATATTTTTCTTTAACTGGCTCATCCAAGCTCAATTCCTTTAGTCTTGAGCCTGCATCTTCAACAAACACACTTGAAGTGCTGCTTTGTAGCAAGCTCGCCTCATCAAATACAATATTAATAGATTCTTCTACGACCATGGTTTTCATGTTAAAGATCCTATATGCCTTAATATGTCTACTATATCCTACAAAAATACCTTCAAAACTCTTTTCACTGAATTTAGTGGTGTGAAACTTCCCATTGTTAATTATGAAGCATTTACTACCAAGGTTTCTGAAATATGAAATAGTCGGTTTCCTGCCCTATATTAGTTCGTAAGGTGTTTAATTATGGTTCTTATTTATGAGTTCTCTATTTTGCATGTGACAAGCAGTGTTGACGACTTCAGCATAAATGTATTCTGGTAGTAAGGCATCACTTAACATTATTCTGCAGGCCTCTATGAGTGTTCTATTCCTTCTCTCAGCGACTCCATTCTGTTGTGGAGTACGAGAAAAGGAAAACTCATGAAAGATACCTATGCTTTCACAGAATTCTGTAATGGCCATAGATTTGAACTCTGTTCCGTTGTCACTTCTAATTTTGACAACTGAACAGTTGTATTCACTCTAGATCTGCCTGATAAAATTAGTCAACATATCAAAAGTATCTGACTTGTGTTTTAGAAAGAACACATATGCAAAGCGAGAGTAGTCATCTAGAATAACCAGAGTATAATCCTTACCTCCCAACTTCTAAATTATAGGGGACCGAACAAGTCCATATGAATTAGGTTTAAACACTGTTAGAATCTTTGCCAACAGTACTATTAAAGGTAGCCCTTATTTGCTTGCTTTTTACTCTTACGTGACAAGGTCTATCTCCAACGCACTTTACATTGGGTGCATCACGTACTAAATTAAGAGAAAATAATTTATTAATAATTTTGTAATTTATATATGCTAATCTCTTGTGCATTGGTCACTAAGAGACGCACTATCTTTTGCCAAAAAGCACACTATTGTAGAAGAGTCTATTCAAATAAAATACAAACAAAATATATTTCTACTATGAGTGCCTGATAGAATTGTTTCTAAGTTATCCGCCGATTTTATCAAGCACTTGTTTGCATGAAATTCTACTATGTATCCTTTATCATAGAGCTGGCTTATGCTTATCAGATTATGTTCTAATCATTCAACATAAGCCACATCTGAGAAGAATACACTACCGTTAGTGATCATACCGTAGACTTTTGTAATTCCCCTGTCAAAACCTCCAAAGATAACCTTTGGCACATTCATAACTGGATATTACTTTTAAAGTAGGCTTCTTATCCCGGTCATGTGCCGAGAGCACCCACTGTCCAAATAGCAGATAGCCGTTTTGTTGGCCTTTGGACATACCTGCAAAAATAAAATTAGTTTACCTTAGGAACCCAAATGTGTTTTGGTCCTTGGTTATTTTTCAGCTTGTTCCCCCTAGGAGTGTTAACATTACGAGTGGTCTGCCTCACATGATTAACTAGAAGAGTTTTAAAATTTCTCGGATTAAACTAGCAAACTACGACAAAGTAACCAACTTTACTGCGACACCTACAGTCAAATCTGTTGTACCTTTTCCAAGTCTCCTGCTTGACATTTTGAACGTATGTCTTCCAGGGGCGGCTGATCTGGAGGTAGAAGCCTCATGATAATGACATTCACAAGCATTTTTCACCTCCTTTTCCTTGTGTACAACTGTCTTGGCCTTTGGTTCCTTCTTCATATTATGGCCATGAACGTATGGACCATAGTATTTCATTTGAACTTCCTCATAAGGTGGCTTGTAGACAATTTCACCAAAGTTTCGGGGATGGGATCATCCTTGGTATCGTGACTTAGGCTCTACATACGTAGGCCTAGCAAAGTGACCGTAGGATGAATAAAGATCAAACATTTTTATATGGAAGATGTCCTTCTTAAACGACGTTTAATCTAGAGGAGCCTTCCCTTTTTCCTTGGCTAAACCTTTCTTGCCAGCGTTATTCTTTCTTTGAGTTGTATTCCTCCAAGAAGATTTACTAGGAGCATACTGATGGCCTAATGCAGCACCTTTGGCATGTACGGAGAATTCGGCTACAAATGGAAGGACTGTCTTGGGCTTGGAGAAACACTCAACTAGTTTCTTTTCAGCAACAAGTTGTTCTTCCAATTCCTTGATGATTTTCTCCTTCAAGATAAGGTGCTCGAGAGCTTTATTTGTTTCTTCAATTGTGGTATGGAATTGCTCCCCGAGCGAGACTGTCTTTGCGACATCCTCTCTCAGAGTGCTCTCCTCAGCCTTGAGACACTTGATCTCATTTGCTTGAGTTCTAGCGACTCTTTGACATTTGTCGTAAGCCTTGATCAATTCCTTGTATTGAGTCATGAGTTCAGACTCATCATTAGAAGAGCTGTCCTCATGATGATGTTCTGAAGCATCAGATTCTGAGAGAGGGGTGTGAGAGTTTACCTTCCCAGTGTAATGGGGTTCTTCTTCCTCATCTTTCTGTGCAATCAAGCAAAAGTATGCTTCCTCTTCCTCACTTGACTGAGATGAGTCAGAGTCACTGAGAGTCTTGGCCCTCTTGGCTACTATGCTTCTTTCAGATTTCCTTTTTTATATGAGGATTTCTTTTCTTCTCTTCTTCCACACTCTTTCATCTTGCGCGGGCAGTCAGCAATTACATGCCCTGGCGTATTACAACAATAACAATAGATTCAGATGAAATATGTTTGTTCGGCTTAGATTTATTTCTGTCATGGCTACTTGATCCTTTCTTATGACGATCACCATTGTG
Source organism: Platanthera guangdongensis (assembly GCA_039583875.1). NCBI lineage: Eukaryota > Viridiplantae > Streptophyta > Magnoliopsida > Asparagales > Orchidaceae > Platanthera > Platanthera guangdongensis. The sequence continues at coordinate 88,885,117 of CM077150.1, forward strand.
ACTTGATATTTTGGAGGAAAAGTCTTTGCCTTTCCATTTCTTCTTCTTGCTTAAGAACTTTGTTGAAAGTTAATAGTTGCCAACCTAAATCACCTAGAGGGGGGTGAATAGGTGAGATGTGCATCTTTTTGCGGAATAAAAAATCTCAAACCAATGCACAGATCTATCTTCCAAACAAACACAGACGAGGCAAGATTTATAGTGGTTCCACAACCTTGGGTACATCCACTTTCCCTCACCAATCTAGCAATACACTAGACTCGGCTACTCCACTATCTCGGATTGAAAATCAATCCTACCCTCGGAACAATGTTCCTACAAACTCGATCCACAAAACGGATCTACACTCGGAAGATAAACTTCCTACAATCTCAGAGTTGAAAAAACTCCTACAGTCGGAGAAACTTTCTCCTACAATAATGAAATAAATTTTGTAAAGAAATAAAAACAGTGATCCCTTGTTTAGATCTGCAACAGTAAATTGGAAATTCCTTCTTCTAGGCTTGCGGCTTTATCAGAATATTGAAGAAGAATCTAGGCAAGAGTGGATCTGAACTTCCTTGGCTTCTCACGATCGATCTAATCAGAGGATAAGGAGTTGAGCAAATCACGATCTGGAGAGCCTTCTTGATCTGAATCCTCAAAAGGTGAAACCCTATCCGGTCGGGAATCAGCAACGGCGGCGGCGGCGGCGGATTTCGATTCTTGGAGAGAGAAAGAGGAAACATAAATCTTGAGAGTACGACTGCAAAAACTTTCTTAGAATAATCTTCTTGGATTAGGGTTTGTCGGTTTAGACAAGACCATTTATAGGATCATAACAGATTAGACTTAATTGAGTCATTAAGAAAGACACGTGGACCGATCACGTCAGAGTTTATGAAAAAGTCTGTTAGATCTGGACTTAAAGAATTTTCGGAAAAATCAAAGTAAAATACTCGAGATGTAATGGACTACTCGAGTACATGCAGCACTACTCGAGTAGGTACAAGATGACTACTCGAGTATATAAGAAAAACTACTCGAGAGAGAGTTAGATGATTACTCGAGTACATGGAGTCAACTACTCGAGTAAATAAGAATGAGAAAGACTCAGCTACTCGAGTAACAAAAATGACTTACTCGAGTTCTTGAGTACATACACGAGAGGTGGAGTATATTCCTCGAGTAAAAGAAATATTGCTCGAGTATATAAGAATGAACTACTCGAGTATATAAGAAACTACTTGAGACAAACACTTAGAGAATTTCTGGAACTGGAAAACTGACTACTCGAGTATAGAAGTTGAACAACTCTTGACAAATATCACTACTCGAGTATATAAGATGACTACTCGAGTAATTCACTTAGAGAAATTTTCTGGAATGGAATTCTGGATTACACGAGTATAAACAATGGACTACTCGAGTAATAGATGAACTACTCGAGTACATGACTTAGACTACTCGAGTAAGTGAGAACTACACAAGAGCCAGAATTCAACTACTCGAGACATAAGATAAAACTACTCGAGTACTATATAGTACTACTTGAGTATTTGACTTAGAAAAATTTGAGAAGAGAATTTCTGTAAACCCGAGAGGAGAAAGGAAACTACTCGAGCACGAGAGGAGAAAGGAAACTACTCGAGTAGTTGTCATAGCTACTCGAGAGCCATAATTGACTACTCAGGATACATCTTCACTACTCGAGTAAGAGAATTATTACTCGAGTATGAACTCAGTAACTTACTCGAGTAAGTATAGAACTACTCGAATACTTAGGAAATTTTCTTGACAGAAATTTTCTTCTTCTAATGTGAAATCAGCATCAAGTCTTTTCTCTTAGTCCTAGAGCTTGAATATGAAGTGTATCCCAATTGAGAGGCTACACATGAGTCAACACTTTGGAACACACAATGAGGGATTACATTGTATCCTCCTGTGTTTGTTGACCCATTGTAGACTGACATTGGTCTACAGTTCCCATAAGAATTCCTGCAAACACAACTCAAACCAAGCATCAAATACAACTTAATTCATCTTAGTTCAAGGGTGACTTCATCAAATCTGGGTTAGTGTGGATTCAATACCCAACAATCTCCCCATACTTGTAGAAGTCAGAACCATTCACACTAAGGTGAATTATGGATATAAAAAGAATGTTAAGTATATAAAGCAGTGTAAGCAAGCAAAAGACTATGAAAAGGATAATAAGATCAAAAACTTAGAATTATATAATTGTGAATATCCAGAAATATCATTAACAACAAAAATCATTTCAACATCTCATAAGTCCTTTTTGGCTAGCTCTGATGATGTTGCCTGTCCTGTTTCTCTTGCTGTCTCCTTTGATAGCTGTAAGGCTTAGGATAATACTTAGGGGGTCTTGGAGGAGCAGCAGGATTGTTTCTTCCATATTCTCTATCATAGATCCTCCTTTTGGTCATAGACTTCTCATACAATTCCCACTCCTGGGAACTGTAGTGAATATTCCTGCTCTCATAGTAGTCCATAACTAATTTGAGAGTTTCCAGGATGAGAGACTTGGAAGTGGGAGACAAAACCTCAGCATATTCAGGAGCTGGAGTAGGAATGAACTTGCTTGCAGAAGCACCTTCACTATACTTTCTTGAAAGATATTGTACCTAAACACCTAGAGGGGGGGGGGGGGTGAATAGGTGCCTTGAATCTTTTTAACGTTTTAGGCAGCAATCAGATAATATCACAGAATTCTATTTATTTTATCACAGCACACATTCAGCAATCACAGAAATCCACAACACACAGTAGACACACAGTTTTATATTGGTTTCCCAAGGTTTGGGTACATCCACTTTCCCCCTTCGCCTATCTAGTAGTGTACTAGATTCGGCCAAACTTCTCCACTATCTCAGATCCTTAGATCTTACACTCAGAACCCCAAAATAAGGTTCCTACAACTCAGGCCCAAGGCCCTACAACTCAGCTTCTTCACAAAGCCTACACTCAGCCACCAAGGCCTACACTCAGCCACTAAGGACTACACTCAGCCACAACAGGCCTACACTCAGAGATACAACTCTCCTACACTCAGGCACACAGGACCTACACTCAGCCTTTATAATTACAGGCTTACAAAACTCAGATCCCTAAGGATCCTACAAGATAATATGAATACAAAAATTGTGACTCAACAACTCAGAGAAAAGAGAGAAGAGTTGTGAGTTTCTTGATGAGTTCTAGGAAGAACTCAGCTGAAATCAATCTGACTTGGCTTTCTTCAAAGCTTCTTGATTGTTGAACACAATAAGATTGACCTCTTCTGCAGTTGATCCTTGATCTCTGCTACTTAAGATTCAGAATAAATCTGAACCCTTCTTCTCAGCCTGGTTCCAACGACTGACTTCTTGGATGGAGCTCTCTCTCTCCAACTACTTAGATCTTCACTAGATTCTTCAAGGAATAGCTAGATCTTCTTCTTTGTTAATTACTTGAACAACTTGGACAATCACTTGATCAACTTCTTCTGTAGACAGTATAAGCCTATTTATAGGCCTTCTTCATGGTAACCGGCTGGTCCAGTTCATAACTGATTTCTGACAACTTTGACAGGTGCAGTAGACCGACTGGAATGGCAGCTGTCAAGTCATCCAGTCAGTTCTTTAAAATTCTGTAACTGTCTGCAAGTGTCGAGACTGTCTGTCTTTAAGTGTCGATACTTATAGACCAAGTGTCGACACAAGTTGTCTAATTGTCGACACTAGCCTACAAGGTGTCGACACAACTCCTTGTGTTGTAGATTTTATATCTCGACACTGCTTCTTCTTCATGTGTCGACACTGATATTAAGTGTCGATACAACACTTTGTTCTTCAGCACTTTGTTGACTTCTTGTAAATGTCGACACAACTTCTTTGTGTCGACACATCTTCATGTGTTGAATATGTTAAGTGTCGACACTTCTTCTTGGTGTCGACACAAGCCTTCAGTGTTGATACTTGCTGAGTGTCGACACTTCTTCTTTGTGTCGACACTTGTACTTAGAATTTTCCTGAACTTTACTAAGTGTCGACACAGCTCCTTGTGTCGACACTTTCTTCAAGTGTTGAGTCTTCAGCTAAGTGTCGACACATTCTTTCTTGTGTCGACACTTTATTCAAGTGTTGACTCTTCTGCAGTGCGTCGACACATTGTTCTGGGTGTCGACACTTGTACTTAGTCTCTGCTGACTTTTGCTGAGTGTCGACACAGCCTCCAAGTGTCGACACTTTCTGATGTAGATACAGTTACTCTGGGTGTCGACACAACTGCTAAGTGTCGACACTGCTTCACTGCACTTTTATTCACTGAGTGTCGACATAGCTCCTTGTGTCGACACTTTCTGTCTGGTGTCGACTCTGCATCCCTGGTGTCGACACAATGACTCCAAGTGTCGACACTGCTTGCCTGGGTGTCGACACAAGTTTTCTTAAGTGTCGACACTTTCCCTCTGGGTGTCGACACATGGACTTAGAAACTTTTTCATCTTTCCTACAAATACTTAACCTGCACAAGTAAACTCAAAACACATCAAATACATTTTGATGTATATCATTGAGTTGGGTGAGGCTTCTTCAAATCAGGTACATTTAAACAAATGGACCCAACAATCTCCCCCTATTTGGAGAAGTCATAACCCTTAGTCAATGATATACACCATTCATAATAAAATTACAAAATGATGTAAAGCAGGATTATATAACAGGGCAACCAAAAACATGTATTAAACAAGACATGTATACACAGATAGCAGCTCAGAACAAATATGAAATAGATTTGAAACACATCATATTGTTCTCACAACTTTGTAATATTCATTATACAAAAGTTTTACATAGTGTTTAAAAAACGCAAGATTACAATTGTAAACTGAATAAAATTCTATTCTATTTTTGTTCAGCCTCCTTAATTACTATTCCTTTTCCAGACTGAATCTTGGCTTGCATAGGAGCTTCAGCAGCTTCAGTATCAACAGGTTTCTTCCCTTTCAGCTCCTTCTTCTTAAGTTCCTCAGCTTTAATCTTTTGCCTTTCAAAATAATGATAAGGCTTGGGAAAGTACTTGCTAGGCTCCTGGGCAGTAGGAGGTATCTTTCCCATCTTGGCCTTTCTTCTATATTGGACTATGGCTTCTTGCCTTGTCTCATGCTTCCTCCATTCTGTTTCAGAAAACCACTTGTTTCTGTCTTGTATATTATCTTTTGCAGCTTTCCATGGAGTTAAGATAATATTTCTTGAAGTGGGGCTCCACTGCTCAAAGTCTGGTCTTTGTTCAGCTTGCTCCCTGAACCTCTTCTTAAACAATCTAGTTTCTTCTTCTTTCTGCAGAGCTTCTTGCATGGCTTCAGATACTGGCTGAGCCACTTTTTCTAGAATAACCTTCTGAGTACCATCAGGTGGACTATACATGGTCTGGATATCAGCATGTACCATTTCAAAATCTGGAGGAGGGTAGATGACTTGAGCCACTTCAGGTTGCTCCCCTCCTAGATATGCAGGATTAATACCAGATTCTGCAACATTATCATCATCACAAAGAGGAGGATATCCAAGAGTAGCTCTGATAGAATTAGAAATCCATTTAGCATGATCAGAGCTGGCTTTGACTAACACTCTCTCCCCCTTTATGACTTCTCTAACCATGTAATCCCTCAGATCATCCTTTTGAAATCTTATTTGGGCATCCAAATAATTGACTCCATCTTTAAAGTAAGGTTTCAACCTTTGGAGTTTGTCAGTTATGATCTTCTGAGAGTCTTGTATGATAGTCTTAACTGCAGTAACTTCCTCTTGGAATGCTTTGTCAAATTCTGCTTTAGCAGTAGCAGTAGAAGTTGTCAGGCCAGCATCAATGTTCTTCATCTCTGTGACAATAGCATTGTGAGATTCTGTCAAATTATCATTCATTCTGATTTGGTTCTCTAGAACATACCCCTGCTTCAGTGCTATGTCATCTACTTGAGCATTGATTTTCTCTTGATGAGAAGCTAAGTAGACTACTGCATTCCCTCTCTTGTGGAAGCAGTCAGTCATCTCTTTCTTATTAAGATTCATTTCAAATCTAATAGACTTTATTTCTTGGGCTAAATCAAATTGGAGGGATTTATGACCCTCATCCACATATGTCTCTAAAGCTTTCCTGTGCTCATCAAGCTTGATTTGCAGAGCAACCATTAGAGCACTGTAGTCTACAGTTGGAGTTGGCTGTAGTGCTGGCTGTGGTGCTATGGTTTGCAATGCCTTTTTATAACTCTGGCTCCTTCTTTTTAATACTTGAAACTTCTTTTTCTTAGCCCTTGTAGCCTCCTCATCTTCTGAAGCTGAGGTGCTGGCTATATCTACCCTCTCCTTAGGGCTTGGAGGTAACTCCTTCTGCACTTCTGGTGCCTTCTCAGATTCTTGCCTTACAGGTTCTTCATGAATTACCACTTGCTCCCCCTCAACTGGAGCATTCTCCACCTCAGCAGCAGTTTCTTTGTCAAAATCAGTTTGATCCAGGTTAAGGAATAGATCTTCCATTGTATATTCTTGTGGAGAATGGGCTGGAGAAACTCTTGGCTCATCAACCACTGGATCAGACACAACTTGAACTGTAACAGATGTGTCCTCCATGACAACATCTGGGACTTGACTATCCAGCTGAGTTTGCTGATTAACATTATTTAAGGAATTAGACAATACATTACCCTCTATAGGGAAATCTAAAGCACTAAGCTCAGTGATTACCTCAAGAATGATGTTAGTAGCTTGCTCACTTTCCAGTGGAGTTGGTTCTTCCACTACTAGTGGCTCCCCTTGGATTTGATCTTGGTGTAAGGGGCTAGCTGGAGGTAGCTCCCCTGCCTCACAGTAGTATCTTGTTGAGCTGTAGACTTCTCAGCATTTCCTTCTTCATTCTCATCAGGTGTGAAGACAACTTGCTCTTCACTACCAGAGCTGCTAGTTGACTCTTGAGCCACTAGGGCTATCTTCTTCTTCTTCTTCAGTGGAGTTTCCTTCTCAGAAGTTATTTTCTCAGGGGTTGGCATCTCCTTTGACAAAACCCTGTCCCATCTGGAGAATATCCTCATATCCATCTTTCTTATATGATTGATTTTACTGCCAGCAGCATGACCCATAACCTCTGGTATAATACCAGCTAGGTATAAGCTTATTATTCTACCCAAATTTGGTTTTTTCAGACTCTCCTTAATCTTCTCAAAGACAACAACAGACCAATCAGTGTTCAATGTGAAGATTATCCTTGTCATGATGTTGAACATATGGGCTGATACCCAATCATGCCCTCCTGGCTTATTTAAGATTACCTTGCAAACAATTTCAGAAAGAAATTTACCCTGGATGTTCATCCCCTTTCTATTAAACACTGATCCAATTTTCATCTTTGAATCCAGACCACACCATGCCAATGCATCTCTGGTCCTGGAAGCAGTAACCTCTTCTTCTTCCTTTGTTCTTGGTAACTGAAGGACTTTCCTCAAACTTTTTGGTGAAACCTTAACCTTCTCACCATGGACCCTGGACTTGATCTTGAATCCAGTGTCGTCTACCTTAGCTCCATTTAGGAATTCCAGTACCACTTTCTTCCAGATTTTAGTAGGCTCTGAAACAAGATATTCCAACCCCGAGTCTGCAACTAGGGTTATTACATTCTTGATTTCTGGGTCTGCATCACCAAACGCGTCGCGCACCAGTTCATGGCCTTCATTGACGTTCTCCTCGAGCTTTGGCGTCATTAGAGTTTGAAGAATTTGATTGGAGAGAAGAGAGGTATCGACACACAAATTTGGTCTTGAAACTTTTGAAAGCGTGTCGACAGACTATGGCAAAATCCTATTTATACCTTTCTAGGTTTGAAGATGAAAGGGCGGGCAACTAACTTAAATTGTGTCGACACTGTCGAAAATTGTCGACACAGACTTATAATGTCTCGACACCTATGTGTCGACACAAGTTTAGTCAACATATATATGTGTCGACACTTGTTTATGTACCGACACCACATAACTCGACATTTAGTCGAGACTTTACTTAGAGAATTATGAGTAAAGCCTAAGTGTCGACACCACCTTGGATGTGTTGACACCTACTTGTCATGTGTCGACACTAATTTTCTGAAGTGTCGACACCAACTTCCTAGATGTGTCGACACCTTTTCCCTGAAGTGTCGACACCACTTTTCTGTGTCGACACAGATATCTCTGTGTGTCGACACCTTTTTAATTAGCCATTTCTATAAACTTATTCTAAGTTTATCATACCTAGTTCAATTTTAAACCTATTGAACTTAGTTTCTTCTAGGGGCTTAGTATACATATCAGTAAGTTGATTATCTATTTTAACATATTCCAGTAAAATATCTTCTTTCTCTACATGTTCCCTAAGAAAATGATATTTTATTTCAATATGTTTAGTTCTACTATGGGAAACAGGATTATGTGCAATTGATATAGCACTAGTAGAATCACAAAATAGTGGAGTTCTACTTACCTGAAATCCATAATCCTCAAGCTGATGTTGTATCCATAGAAGTTGAGCACAGCAACTTCCTGCAGGCACATATTCTGACTCTGCAGTGGAGATAGGCACACTTGTTTGCTTCTTACTACTCCATGAAATCAGTCTTCCACCTAGGAATTGACAGGTTCCAGTTGTGCTTTTTCTGTCTTCTTTGCATCCTACAAAGTCTGCATCTGAATAACCTGTTAGTTCAAAATCCCCATTCCTAGGGTACCAGAGGCCTAGATAAGGAGTGCCCTTTAGATATCTCAATATTCTTTTGACTGCTGTCAAATGAGACTCTTTAGGGCATGCTTGATACCTTGCACAGACACATGTATCATACATGATATCTGGTCTACTTGCAGTCAAATATAATAGGGAGCCAACTATCCCTCTATACAAAGACTCATCTACAGGTTTCCCTGCATCATCCTTGCTAAGAGACATACTTGACCCCATAGGAGTCTTCATGGTACTGGATGAATCCATACCATACTTCCTTATGAGTTCTAGGGTGAACTTAGACTGGCATATGGATAATCCATTCTCAGTATGTCTTACTTGGAGACCCAAGAAGAACTTAAGCTCTCCCATACTACTCATCTCAAATTGACCTTGCATTAGTTTTGCAAACTTTTTGCAAAGGCTGCTTTCAGTAGACCCAAATATAATGTCATCTACATATATTTGGACTAGTATTACTTTGCCTCTAGATTCCCTAAGGAATAGAGTCTTGTCTATTTTCCCCCTTGTGAACTTATTCTCAATGAGGAAACTAGACAGGGTTTCATACCAAGCCCTAGGGGCTTGCTTTAACCCATATAAAGCTTTCCTAAGTCTATAGACATGATTAGGTAGAGTTGAATCAACAAAACCTGATGGCTGTTCCACATAGACTTCCTCTTTAAGATTACCATTCAGAAATGCTGACTTGACATCCATTTGGTAAACTTTAAATCCTTGAAAGGTTGCATAGGCCAGGAACATCCTTATGGCTTCTAGTCTGGCTACTGGAGCAAAGGTTTGATCAAAATCAATACCTTCTTCCTGCCTATATCCTTTAGCAACCAATCTTGCTTTGTTCTTAATGATGACTCCATGTTCATCCATCTTGTTCCTAAAGATCCACTTGGTTCCAATTATGTTGTGGTCTTTTGGTTTAGGAACAAGCTCCCAGACCTTGCACCTCTTGAACTGATTCAGCTCTTCTTGCATTGCCTCAATCCAAAGAGGGTCTAGGATGGCTTCTTCAAACTTCTTTGGTTCAACTTGGGATAGAAAACTGGAGAAGATTGCTGCATTCAGATTTCTGCTCCTTGTTTGTACCCCTTGTCTTGGATCACCAATGATTTGTTCTGCTGGATGATCTCTAAGATGCCTATTGGCTGGAGCTATCCTGGCTTCAGGTTGAACTTCTTCAACTTCTTCATCTTGCTGTACTCCTTGTACTTCATCTGTATTAGGTACATGCAGTACTCCCCCTGGACAGCAGCCACTATCTTCTACTTGTTGTCTTGCAGTAGGTTCTTCTTCTATAGTGAGCTCGTCCATCTTCTTTGTTATACCTGAGGAGCTGCATACACTACTAGACAACTCATTGTTAATAAGCCTAGTTTCATCAAATACTACAAGTACAGACTCTTCTACAACTTGAGTAGACAGGTTGTAGACTCTATAAGCCTTACTATTGTTGCTGTACCCAACAAAAATTCCCTCTTGGGACTTGGCAGCAAACTTAGTCAAGTTAGACTTTCCATTGTTAAGTATAAAGCACTTACAACCAAAGATCCTGAAGTAGGATAGGTTTGGTTTCCTGCCTTTCACAACCTCATAGGGGGTCTTGTTGAGGCTTTTAGTAATGGTAGCTCTATTAATAACATGGCATGCAGTATTAACTGCTTCAGCCCAGAAGTATTCTGGTAGTGATGTATCACTTAACAGAGTCCTACCAGCCTCAATCAAGGTTCTATTCTTCCTCTCAGCAATGCCATTTTGCTGAGGTGTTCTTGGTGAAGAAAACTCTTGAAATATCCCAAATTCTTCACATAGTTTTGTCATACTATCAGACTGAAATTTAGTACCATGGTCACTTCTTATTTTGACCACTGTACTGTCTATTTCATTCTGAATTTGTTTGACAAAGCTATAGAAGACACTAGGTGTTTCAGATTTCTGTCTAAGAAAAAACACCCAGGAAAACCTTGAGTAGTCATCTACAACTACAAAGGTATAGACCTTCCTACCTAGGCTGTGAACTGGCATTGGACCAAAGAGATCCATATGCAAGAGGTATAAACACCTCATAGCATCTTTGTTTTCAATGCTTCTAAAGGTGGATCTAGTCTGCTTGCCCTTTTGACAAGCTGAGCAAATACCATCTTTAATACACTTAACTTGAGTACCATTCCTCACTAACTCATTACTAAAGAGTTTGCCAATTGTCTTGTAGTTTAGATGGGCTAGCCTCTTGTGCCATTTGACACATTGAGAGACTGTCTCATCAGCTACAAGACACACTGGAGAACCATTGTTCTCAACCATAATTTCTAGGCAGTAGACATTCCTTTTTCTATAACCAGTCAAAATGATCTCTTGATCATTTGACCTCCTGATATGACAACCATCTTTTACAAATGATATGTCATATCCTACATCACTCAATTGACTTATACTAATAAGGTTATGTTTCAAACCTTTAACATAGGCCACTTGAGTAATTGTAATATAGGAGTTAGAAATGTTACCAAAACCCTTGATGATTCCTTTTTTCAGAACCACCAAAAGTGACTTTTGGACCATCCTTGATGGGTGTGTAGTCCTTTAGTAAACCCCTTGTTCCAGTCATATGTCTGGAACATCCACTGTCCAAGTACCATATTGGGGCATGGCCACTTGGACTCACCTGCAAAACAGATTAGTGAACCTTAGAACCCAAAGCATTCTTGGGTCCTTGGTACTGGTTAGTTTGCATCCTAACAAAGCTACCTGCAGGTTTTCCAACAGGCAGTTTGCTACTCACTTTGGCACTAGCATTGTGCCAACAGTCCATTGCAAAGTGGCCTATCTTGCCACAACACCAACACTCAAACTTATTGTACCTTTGCTTAGGTACAGTCTTAGCTGTTTTATCTACAGCTGACTTGTTGAGAGTTGGGGTTTTGCCTTTGGACTTGGACTTGACAGTCCTTGCAGGTTTAGTAAATCCCAGTCCAGCTTTACCTTTGTGATGAATAAATTCATCAATTAAGGGTAGAACTGACTTAGGTTTAGAAATCCTAGCAACAAGATCTCTCTCCTTCTGAAGACTAATCTCCAGACTCTTGATTTGATCATTCTTAAATGATATAGTCCCCATCTGAATCACAGTTATGTGCTTCAGTCTGGCTATCTCATTAAGTTTTTGATCAAACATCTTCTCATAATCAGTTGCAGCCATTTTCAGACTTGCAATCTCCTTAGCTTGACTCTTGGCCAAGGATTTGCATTTCTTAAATGCTTGCAACAGAACTTTATATTCGTCTATCAACTGATGAATATCCTCTTCAGACTCAGATGCACTCTCCTCACTTGATGATGATGAATCTGATTCTGTACTAGCACAAGAAATTGAACTGAAAGAACAATGTTGTACCTTACTAGGTCCTGGCTGCTCCAGGATTTTGTCACTTTCTATCAATGCCATTAGTCCTTGGCACTGACTGTCCTCTTGTTCATATATAGAGTTCATAATCTGGATGAACTCTTCTTCTTCTTCCTCAGCAAACAGTGCTATATATGCCTCAGCATCTGACTCAGTTTCTGATGAAGAAATATCTGACAGGCTCTTGTCCTTTTTGGCAACAAAAGACTTTTCCTTCTTGCCCTTGTATTGAGTCTTTTTCTTGTCACTAGACTCATTCCTCTTCTCTGGACAGTCTGCAATGACATGTCCTTGTCTATTACAGCAATAGCATACAATTTTTGATAGTGTTGCTTTGCTAGACTTGGACTTTTTCCTGTCTTTCTTTGAAGACTTTTTATTCTGATAATAGTCTTCTTTACCATGTGAAGTAGATGGCCTTGTCCTCCACTGTTTTTTCTTTAAGAACTTCTGAAAATGTCTTGTGAAGGCAGCAAAGTCCTCATCACTTTCACTGCTTTCAGATTTTCTGCTTGCTGAATCATCTGACTCAGTTTCAGCTGCTTTTGGAGGTGGAGTTGGTGACTTACTTCTGTACTTTCTGGGGGCTTCTGTTTTAAAGGCCACTGTCCTTTCTTTATGTTCACTTCTTGTTGATTTCTCCTCTTCTTTCCTCACCATTAACTGCATTTCATAGGACAGCAGTTTGCCAAATAGTGTTGGTGGAGGAATTTCTGCCAACTTTGTCATTTCCCTAATGGCACAGATCTTGGTGTACCAATATTTTGTTAGGGACCTTAGAAACTTATCATTGAGCTCATAATTACTGAACTCTCTGCCATAGGACATAAGCTCATTCACAATCCTATAGAACTTTTTATAGCATTCAGTTATGCTATCAGATCTACTTTGCCTAAAGCTTTCATACTCTTGGTTTAGCAAAGATTTTCTATCTTGCCTCACTTCTTCAAAACCCTCCATGTACACAATAAGAGTATCCCACATTTCCTTGGATTTCTTACAGTGTATCAAACTCTGAAAAGTTGCATCATCTATAGCACTCACTATAATATTCTGAGCCCTTTTGTCCATGGTGGCTAGAACTATCTCATCCTTTGTCATTTTAGAGAAATCCTTAGGTGTTCTCTGATTTGCATCTAAGACTGACACCTTCATGGGCACATAAGGCCCTTATTTCACTGTGATATAAATCCTAGGGTCTGAGGCTTCCATAAACAGTCTCACCCTTTCCTTCCAAATGCCAAAGATTTCCTTTCTGCAAATGGGTAGCTTCATGGATCCCAATTCCTTATGATTCTCAGTGGAACCCATAGTTCTTGATTTTCTTGATTCTGTAATTTGACTTAGACTGAATCTGCCAACAGGATCTACTCAGACAGTTATGTCCTTTTTGAGTAACCTGGCTCTGATACCACTTGAAAGATATTGTACCTAAACACCTAGAGGGGGGGGGGGGGGTGAATAGGTGCCTTGAATCTTTTTAACTTTTTAGGCAGCAATCAGATAATATCACAGAATTCTAGTTATTTTATCACAGCACACATTCAGCAATCACAGAAATCCACAACACACAGTAGACACACAGTTTTATAGTGGTTCCCCATGGTTTGGGTACATCCACTTTCCCCCTTCGCCTATCTAACAGTGTACTAGATTAGGCCAAACTTCTCCACTATCTCAGATCCTCAGATCTTACACTCAGAACCCCAAAACAAGTTTCCTACAACTCAGCTTCTTCACAAAGCCTACACTCAGCCACCAAAGCCTACACTCAGCCACCAAGGCCTACACTCAGCCACAACAGGCATACACTCAGAGATACAACTCTCCTACACTCAGGCACACAGGCCCTACACTCAGCCTTTATAATTACAGGCTTACAAAACTCAGATCCCTAAGGATCCTATAAGATAATATGAATACAAAAATTGTGACTCAACAACTCAGAGAAAAGAGAGAAGAGTTGTGAGTTTCTTGATGAGTTCTTGGAAGAACTCAGCTGAAATCAATCTGACTTGGCTTTCTTTAAAGCTTCTTGAATGTAGAACACAATAAGATTGACCTCTTCTGCAGTTGATCCTTGATCTCTGCTACTTAAGATTCAGAATAAATCTGAACCCTTCTTCTCAGCCTGGTTCCAACGGCTGACTTCTTGGATGGAGCTCTCTCTCTCCAACTACTTAGATCTTCACTAGATTCTTCAAGGAATAGCTAGATCTTCTTCTTTGTTAATTACTTGAACAACTTGGACAATCACTTGATCAACTTCTTCTGTAGACAGTATAAGCCTATTTATAGGCCTTCTTCATGGTAACCGGCTGGTCCGGTTCATAACTGATTTCTGACAACTCTGATAGGTGCAGTAGACCGGCTGGAATGGCAGCTGTCAAGTCATCCAGTCAGTTCTTGAAAATTCTGTAACTGTCTGCAAGTGTCGAGACTGTCTGTCTTTAAGTGTCGACACTTATAGACCAAGTGTCGACACAAGTTGTCTAAGTGTCGACACTAGCCTACAAGGTGTCGACACAACTCCTTGTGTTGTAGATTTTATATCTCGACACTGCTTCTTCTTCATGTGTCGAGAATGATATTAAGTGTCGACACAACACTTTGTTCTTCAGCACTTTGTTGACTTCTTGTAAGTGTCGACACAACTTCTTTGTGTCGACACATCTTCATATGTTGAATCTGTTAAGTGTCGACACTTCTTCTTGGTGTCGACACAAGCCTTCAGTGTTGATACTTGCTGAGTGTCGACACTTCTTCTTTGTGTCGACACTTGTACTTAGAATTTTGCTGAACTTTGCTAAGTGTCGACACAGCTCCTTGTGTCGACACTTTCTTCAAGTGTTGAGTCTTCAGCTAAGTGTCGACACATTCTTTCTTGTGTCGACACTTTCTTCAAGTGTTGACTCTTCTGCAGTGTGTCGACACATTGTTCTGGGTGTCGACACTTGTACTTAGTCTCTGCTGACTTTTGCTGAGTGTCGACACAGCCTCCAAGTGTCGACACTTTCTGATGTAGACACAGTTACTCTGGGTCTCGACACAACTGCTAAGTGTCGACACTGCTTCACTGCACTTTTCTTCACTGAGTGTCGACACAGCTCCTTGTGTCGACACTTTTTGTCTGGTGTCAACTCTGCATCCCTGGTGTTGACACAATGACTCCAAGTGTCGACACTGCTTGCCTGGGTGTCGACACAAGTTTTCTTAAGTGTCGACACTTTCCCTCTGGGTGTCGACACATGGACTTAGAAACTTTTTCATCTTTCCTGCAAATACTTAACCTGCACAAGTAAACTCAAAACACATCAAATACATTTTGATGTATATCATTGAGTTGGGCGAGGCTTCTTCAAATTAGGTACATTTAAACCAATGTAGCCAACATTTCTTTTCTTTTTATAGGTCTGAATTTCAGGAGGAGCCTTGAAGAAAATATCTGCAGGATCTTCATCACAACCCTGAGTATAGGTATCAGGAGGGGCAACAGAATCACCAGGCCTAGGAGAAAAAGTGGGTTGAGGAGCTTGAGCAGGGACATCAGCAGCAAGAGGGTTCAACTGATGAGGGATAATGTTAATATCAGCAGCAAATTTTAGAAGGATCTGGTTGTGCATCCATACAGCAGTGTCATATGTGTGGAATTTGACACTTTATATCTGAGCTAGGACATCATCATGGATCTCTTTAACTTTTGCTTTCCAAAGCTCTCGCATGGCAGCATCTGATTTTTCTAGATATTCTTCCACCAACTTCTCCCCCTTTCTGACTTCAACAGATAGCTGATAGATGACATCATCTTTGAAAGTGCCAACTTCTTCACAAATTTTCATCTTAGTGGCTTTAGCTGTTTTATCCAATTCCATTTGATTATTGGCATGAGTCAGACCTTGTTCCATCACTTGACTAACACTAGTGATGGTGTGGTCTAATGCTTTGCCACCCATTTGGAACAGATGTTTGAGCTGATCAGTATAATGTTGAATCTCAGCAAATCCTCTGCTCATCTCAGTTTCTAGAGCAGTGACCTTGTCAGAGACAGTCTTTATACAAGTATCAAAGTAAGATTTCTGTTCTTGAAGGAGAAGAGCAATCTGAGTCATCAAATCTGAGGAGGCAGGAGCTGTAGCAGCAGGAGGAGCAGAAGTATATGGAGCAGAAGGAATAGGAGGAGCTACCTGTGGAGCTATTTCTGTGAGGGTAACAGAGCTCTGAGCTCTTGTAGTTGTTACCATGGCATCCCCTTCATCAGTGACTGTGGGGATGGAGAAATGTAAGTTTCTGAGAGGAGCTTCAACTGGCTCAGGTGATGCCTCATCTGAAATGAAGATTGTTTCTTGTTGTCCTTGTGGAGCATCAGGAGACTTAGCTGGAGTTCTTGCTGGAGAAGTTTCTGGAGACTTTGCTGGAGATTGCACTGGAGATTTTGCTAGAGACTGCACATGAGTTGTGTCCTTGGGAATGTCAGTGACTAGAGCATTTGTAAATAGAGGAGGAGGTGGTTCATCTGCAGTTAATTTCTCTATCATCTCAGTGATAACAACATCAGTAGATAATACTACTTCTTGAAGTTGTTGATCTGTGGGGATATCTTCTGGAGTGACTGGTGGAGGAGTAGGTCCTGGTGGAGTTGGCATTCTGGCTGAAATAGAAGGAGAAGGCTCCCCCTCATTAGGTGCACCAGAGGAGCTGGGGACCTGAGATGGAGAGCGAGATGGAGTCCTGTCCTCTGAGTCAATAACTTCAATTATCTTAGCAGTTTGAGAAGGATTCTGTAACTTGAGCTCCCATCTTTGAATGGAGGAGATGGAGACTTTCTTCATGTGATGAAGGATACTTCCTTTAGAGAAGTTGAAGGTTACAGGGTCTAACTCATGAAGGATTAATGAAATGATCCTTGCATAGTTGGGGGATTTTATACTCTCCTTTATTTTGTTCAGAATCAACAAGCCAAACTGAAAGGCTTTTCTATAGACAATTGCTTGCATCAATTTAAAGAAGTATAAAGGGATATCTCTGATGGAGTTGGTTTTACATAACAGAATTTTCCCTATAATATCCATTAGCAATTTACCTTCTGCATTCATGTCAGCTCTTCTGATATACTTTGCATCAGCAGAAATTCCACAGAACAAGCAAGTTCTGGCATACTCTTCATCACCCAAAAAATCATCTGCATCTTGAACTGGCAGTGGAAGAAGTCGAGAAACAGAGGTTG
The DNA here is from genome assembly GCA_039583875.1 of Platanthera guangdongensis. NCBI lineage: Eukaryota > Viridiplantae > Streptophyta > Magnoliopsida > Asparagales > Orchidaceae > Platanthera > Platanthera guangdongensis. The sequence goes on from CM077150.1 coordinate 88,902,482, forward strand.
GAGTAAGTTTGATGTTGATATCTTTAACTGTAGACTTCAAAACTGTCCTATGGTGCGTGACCTTGACATTCCTTAAAAATTCTGCAACGTTGGGGAAGAGGATTCGACATTGTTCTTGGAGAACGAAGGTTAATCCGGCGGTGTCGAGCAAAATCATTAGATTATGGAAGTCGTCGGAGAGCTCTGCAATCCCGGCGGTGACTAATTCCGAACCCACGCCGATTTTAGAGGAGGTGGCCATGATTCAGAAATCTTGGAGATGCTGAAACCCTAGAAAATGTCAAAGGGGTGAAGGAAATCGCGCGACTCTACAACTGACGGAGGAAGGCGAAGAGGCAGTTGGGTACTCGAGAGAGCGGAAATGATTTCATGTAGGGAAATTTCCGGATTTTCTTATTTGTATAACCCTAGTTTTAGGTCTAATTATACGACAATGAAGAATTAAACCATAGAAGAGGCGGCATAAGCCTTGGTTTGCGCATAAGAAAATTTGAAAAAGAGACTCGGCATATACATGAGTGAGTGAATTTACTCGAGTAGATAAACCTCAAATTACTCGAGTAAGTATACAAAATTACTCGAGTATATGTATTGAAGTACTCGAGTAAGTGAAGTGGACTACTCGAGTATGTCAGTCTACTACTCGAGTAGGTCAAGTAAACTACTCGAGTATATCATTCCACAACTCGAGTAGGTCAAGTCGACTACTCGAGTATGTCAATTATAGTACTCGAGTATGACAATCTCCTACTCGAGTAGGTCATATGCTTACTCGACTAGGCTATGCCTTACACGAGTCAAAGACTTAGAATTTTGAAAAATTTCAGTATTTGACTAACTTTTGAGCCTTGAGCCTTCTTGAAAGTCCAGCTTCTTCTAGTCTTCTTTATTTAGCATCCCAAGTTCTGTTTTGAAGAACGAGAACTTAGTCTCGTACAGCGGCTTCGTGAAAATGTTTGCAATTTGCCTATCTGTAGAGACATATTGAAGGTCTATGTCCCCATGCTCGACATGCTCTCAGATGAAATGATACCTTAGCTCTATATGCTTTGTCCAGCTGTGCGAGATTGTGTTGTTGGCTATTGCTATTGCGCTGTAAGAGTCGCAAAATAATGGACTCTTTTCAAACTTCATGTTGTAGTCCTCAAACTAATTCCTTATCCAAAGTAATTGTGCACAACAACTGCCTGTAGAGATGTACTCTGACTCGGCCGTTGAGATTGCCACACAGTTTTGCTTCTTTCTACTCCAGGAGATAAGCCTTCTTCCTAAGAATTGGCAAGTCCCTGAAGTTCTTTTCCTGTCGTCTTTGCTACCTGCAAAATCTGCATCTGAAAAACCTATTAGTTCGCTATCATTACTTCTTGGGTACCATAAGCCAAGATTTGGTGTACCTTTAAGGTATCTCAAAATCTGCTTTGTAGCAGAGTAGTGAGATTCCTTAGAGTTCAACTAAAATCTAGCACAGACACATGTTGAGAACATTATGTCAGGTCTACTTGCAGTGAGGTAGAGCAAGGATCCAATAATGCTTCTGTACTTGGTTTCATCAAATGGTTTTCCTTTTTCATCCTTGTCTAGAGACATTGTTGAGCCCATTGGAGTCCTTATCGAGATTGCGTTCTCCATTCCGAATTTCTTAATAATCTCTTTGGTAAACTTGGTCTGCGAATTGAAAATTCAATCTTCAGACTGTTTCACCTAAAGCCCTAAGAAATACTTCAGCTCACCCATACTGCTCATTTCAAACTTCCCTTGCATAAGTTTTGAAAACTTCTTACAGTGGTTGTCATCAGTAGAGCCAAAAATAATGTCATCGACATAGATTTGCACTAACAAAATCTTGCCTTTAATTTCCCTAAGAAATAATGTCTTGTCTATCTTCCCATTGTGAAATTGTTCTCAAGTAGAAAGCTAGACAACGTCTCATGCCAAGCTCGAGGAGCTTGTTTCTAACCATATAACGCTTTATGCAGTGAATAAACGTAATCAGGAAAGTTAGAATCAACGAAACCTGGAGGTTGTTCCACATACACCTCTTCCTTTATGTCACCATTAAGGAAGACAGACTTCACGTCCATCTAGTAGACAGTGAATCCTTTGAGTGCAGCATATGCTAGAAATAACATTATTGCCTCCAGCCTTGCCACTGGAGCATACGTCTGGTCGAAGTCGATTCCTTCTTCTTGACGATAGACTTTGGTAATAAGTCTGGCCTTGTTCTTTACAATCGTTCCATCCTCATCCATCTTGTTCCAGTAGACCCATTTTGTCCCAATGACGTTCTTACCTTTGGATCTTGGAAGAAGTTTCCATACTTTGTAGCACTTGAACTGGTTTAGTTCTTCTTCCATTGCCATTATCCACGTTGCGTCTGAGTTTGCTTCCTCAAACTTCTTTGGTTCAACCTGCGAGAGAAAACTTAAATATAGATTCTCATTAGTTGTACCTCTACGAGTTCTGACACCATCCCGGGGATCTCCTATGATCTGTTCCATTGGGTGATCCTTTAGATGTCTGAGCTCTAGAGTCCTTGCATCTGGATTGTCTTCTATCACCGGAGTGACTTCTTCTTCTTGGATGACTTCTTCATCATGATCATCAACCTCTCCAATAGGGGTTGGAGTGGTGATCTTGATGAACTTTTCACCTTTATCTTCTGACGGTTCATCCAAGCTAATTTCTTTCAGCTTTGCACCTGCATCTTCAATGAGCACACTAGAAGAGTTGCTTTGCAGCAAGCTCGTCTCATCAAATACAACATGTATCGATTCTTCTACAACCAGGGTTTTTCTATTAAAAATCCTATACGCCTTACTATGCCTACTATAGCCTACAAAATTACCTTCAAAACTCTTTTCGCTAAACTTAGTAGTATGATACTTGCCATTGTTGAGCACGAAGCATTTACAGCCAAAAATTCTAAAATATGAGACTGTCGGTTTCCTGCCCTTCAGAAGTTCGTAAGGCATCTTATCGTGGTTTTTTTATGAGAGCTCGATTTTGCACGTTGCATGCAGTTTTGACGGCTTCAACCTATAAATATTCCGGAAGTGAAGCATCACTCAACATGGTCCTGCAGGCTTCTATGAGCGTTCTATTCCTTCTCTCGGCCGCTCAATTTTGTTGCGGAGTACGAGGAGAGGAAAACTCATGAAAGATACCTAAGCTTTCACAAAATTCTGTCATGGCCCCGGTCTTAAACTCTGTTCCATTGTCACTTCTGATTTTGACTATGGTACAGTTGTACTCATTCTGAACTTGTCTGACAAAATAAGTAAAGATGTCGAAGGTATCTGACTTGTGTTTCAGAAAGAACACCCACGCAAAGCGCGAGTAATCAACAACAATTAACAACGTATAATCCTTACCTCCCAAACTTCTAATTTGCAGTGGACCAAATAAGTCCATATGCAGTAGATGAAGACATCTATTAGAATCATTGCCAATAACGCTTTTAAAGGTAGCCCTTGTTTGCTTGCCTTTTACGAATGCATGACAAGGTCTATCTTTGACGTACTTTACATTTGGGCCATCACGTACTAAGTTCATTGAAAATAATTTATTTATAGTTTTGAAGTTAATATGTGCTAGTCTCTTGTGCCATTGGTCACCAAGAGATGCACTATCTTTTGCTAAAAAACACACTGGTGTCGAAGAATCTTTACAAATGAAATTTAAAAAGAAAATGTTTCTGCTTCGAGTGCCCGATAGAATTATTTCAATATTATCAACAGATTTTATCAAGCACTTATCAGCGTGAAACTCAACTATGTATCCTTTATCGCAGAGTTGGCTTATGCTTATAAGGTTATATTCAAAACCTTCAACGTAAGCCACATCTAAGAAGGATACATTACCGTTAGTTATCATACCGTAGCCTTTAGTAATTCCACGACCTGAACCTACAAAGATGACCTTTGGTCCATTCACAACTGGAGTAAAGTTCTGAATAAGGCTTCTTTTCCCGGTTATATGCCGAGAGCATCCACTGTCCAAATACCAGATTGGCGTTTTGGTGGCCTTTGGACATTCCTGCAATCACAATCAGTTTTCCTTAGGAACCCAAATATGTTTGGGTCCTTGGTCTCGGGTTAGAACACTCTCCCTACGAATATTAGCATTAGGAGTGGTCTTCCTCATATTGCCAACATGTGGGGTTGCAGCATTTCTAGGATTAAACCAGCAATCAATGGCAAAGTGACCAATTCTGCCACAACACCAACAATCAAATCTGTTGTATATTTGCCTCATGTTCTCCTGCTTGACCTTTTGGAATTGAAGTCTAGTAGGATCAGCATTCCTGGAGGAAGATGCCTCATGAAGATCGCAATGACATGGCTTCTTTTCCTTTATAGGCATTTCTACAACAGGCTTTGCCTTTGATGCCTTCTTGAAGTTATGACCATGATTGAAAGGGCCATAGCTCTGAAGAATCACTTCTTCATAAGGTGCCTTGAAGACACTTTCGCCAAAGTTTCTGGGTCGAGTCCATCCTTGATAACGGGACTTTGGCTCTACATAGGTAGGCCTAGCAAAGTGTCCGTAGGATGAGTCAAGATCAAACTCATTTGAAGGGAATATAACCTTTTTTAACGTGGTCTGATCTTGAGGGGCTTTCCCCTTCTCTTTGGCTAAGGCCTTTTTGGCGGCGTTATTCTTCTATTGAGCCTTATTTCTCCTAGAAGACTTACTTGGAGGTTCTTCATGGCCTAGTCCAGCACCCTTGGCCTTGGTTGAGAATTCAACAACGAATGAAAGAACAGTCTTAGGCTTAGAGAAACTTTCAACAAGTTTCTTTTCAGCGGGAAGTTGTGCTTCCAGTTCCTTGATGATTTTCTCTTTGAGGTCAAGGTGCTGAAGAGCTTTATTATATTCTTCAATAGTATTATTGAAGTTCTCTTCGAGCGAGTCAGTCTTTGTGACTTTCTCTCTCAAGATGCTCTCTTCAGCTTTGAGAGACTTTATCTCTTTAGCCTGAGTTTTCACGACTCGGCGACATTTATCGTAAGCCATAATTAACTCCTTATATTAGGCCATGAGTTCAGACTCATCGTCAGAAGAGCTATCCTCACAATTATGTTCAGAATCTTCAAAATCAGAACGAGGGGTGTGAGATTTTACCTTCCTAGTGAACTGGGGCTCTTGTTCATCATCAATTTGAGCCATAAGCCCAAAATAGGCTTCTTTTTCTTCACTCGACTCAGATGAGTCAGAGTCACTAAAAGTCTTGCTCTTTTGGCCATAAATCTCTTCTCTGTCCTCTTCTTGTTGTATGAGGACTTCTTTTCCTCTCTTCTACTACCCTCCTTGTTCTTGTGAGGGCAGTCAGCGATAAAGTGTCCTGGCTTATTACAACAATAAAAAATAATGTCAGTAGAAACATGTTTGTTCTATTTAGAGGCATACCTGTCGCGGCTACTTGAGCCTTTTCTTTGTCGATCACCATCACGTCGTGATATTCTATAGGAGGCTTCCTTACCTTTCCATTGCTTCTTCTTGTTCAAGAATTTCTTGAACTGTCGTGAGAGTAGTAAGAACTCTCTTTCTGATAGTCAGACCCTGAGGTGCTTGGCAATGAGGTTTCTTCGTCACTAACTTCTTGTGCTGGAGTAGGAGAAACAACCTTTGTCTTCTTAGAGGTGTCTGCCTTTAAAGCAACAGACTTTTCTTTAAATGCAGACCTGCTCTTCTCTTCTTCATCCTTTCTGGTGTTGAGTTGAAGCTCATATGACATAAGCTTCCCGAAGAGATTCTGAGGATCTGTCTCGGCCAGTTTTCCAAACTCTCTTATGGCACAGACCTTGTTATCCCATTCCTTAGTCAGGGATCTCAAGAATTTATCATTTAATTCTCCATTAGTGACGACTCTGCCATAGACCCTTAGCCCATTCACTATCTTGAAGAAATTCTCAAAGGTGTCAGCAATGGTATCTTTGTTTCCTTGTCGGAAAGCCTCATACTTCTGATTAAGAAGGGATCTTCTATCATCCCTCACTTCTTATGTACCTTCCATCAAGATAACTAATGACTGCCACATCTCTTTTGCATACTGGCAGTGAATCAGGTTTTGCAGCATTGAATCATCGACTGCACTTGCTATAATATTTTTTTGCCTTTTTGTCCAATGAGACAAGTGCAATCTCATCCTTATCTAGATCCATAAGTTTCATTGGAACTTTCTTAGTTGGATCTATAATGGAGATGGTCATAGTAATATAAGGACCTTCTTCAACTATCATGAAGATCATTGGATCCACAACTTCCATAAATAACTTGATTCTCTCTTTCCACATGGGGAAATTATTTTTGGTACATACAGGAAGCTTGGCAAAATCCTTAGCCTTGTCCATTTTTGGTAGATCTCACAAGACAACTCCCGTATGACGCATACTTTGTTGTCCCATTCCTTTGTTAACGATCTTAGGAGCTTGTCATTTAATTCTCTGTTGGTGAAGACTCGACCATAGTTCCTTAGGCCGTTAACGATCCTGAAGAAATTTTCAAAAGTATATGCTATGTTGTCCTTAGGTCCTTGCCTGAAGGCCTCATACTTCTGGTTCAAAAGGGATCTTCTATCATCCCTCACTTCTTCGGTGCCTTCCATCAACACGATCAGTGACTGCCACATCTGTTTGGCAGATTTCCAGTGAATGAGATTTTGTAGCATAGAATCATCAACTGTACTTGTGATAATATTTTTAGCCTTCTTATCTAGAGAGACAAGTTCAATCTCATCCTGATCAAGATCCATCAGCTTCTTTGGTACTTGATTTGTGGATTCAATAGTGGATGCCGTCATAGGAATGTAGGGGCCTTCTTCCACTATCATGAAGATCCTTGGATTGATTTCTTCAATGAAGAACTTGACCCTTTCTTTCAACATGGGGAAGTTTTCCTTAATGCATATGGGAAGCTTAGCAAAATCCTTGACTCTATCCATGCTTGTATACTCTTAAGACAACTTGGGGTAGATCTGTTCAAGATGTTAACCTTTTAATGAATAACCTGGATCTGACACCAAATGAAAATGTTTAGTTATCTACCTAAATCACCCAGAGGGGGGGGGGGGGTGAATACGTGAGTTCTGCGTCATTTTGCGGAATAAAAATTGTACATGCGATGCACAGAAAATAAACAATCATACCACAAACGACACAAAAATTATAGTGGTTCCCCAACCTTGGGTACATCAACTTGTAAGACCCCCCCCCCTCCCGGATCCCAAAACACGGCACGAAGGTGGTCTTATGCCCGAAACAGCCGCCTTGTGGTAGCATTAGCGCACGGGCTAACCTGTACCACAAGACGCCTATTCCGCCGACTACAACCAATATCAATATAAACATGCCAACCCAACCAAAATATAAGCGAGAAGAAGTCAAATCCACACTAAGAATATATGTCCAAATACATCAAATAAGAGAAGCTGAAACATGCTTCTACAATACATCAAATAAGGACAGCTATAAAATTGCCCAAACGGGCTACATCAAAATCTCACAACACTCACATCCATAACCGACGGTAGCGACGGCACCGTCACATCAGGCCCTGTCGTCTTGGACTGGCTGTCCTGCTGCAAAGTCTGTGGCTGCTCTACCTGTGGGGTGACCTTCTAAAAAGAAAGACGTAGCAACCGTTAGTCGAAAAGACTAAGTGGTTTCACATCCACTCCCCCGGCGACTCCTCGGCACCGGGGGAGAAAGGGAACGAGGGTACATGTATAATACAAGTAGTAAAGTAGGTACAAACAGGTGGTAATAGTACATGAATAACAACATTATAAACTAGCAGTTCTACTTGAATAATAATATTACAGACTAGCAGTTCTACTTGAGCAACTAGTAAATCAACAAGTACAAGTAACTACAGCAGAAAAGTAACTTAACTTATAAGGATGCCCATACAAGCTTATAAGTTAAGGATCGGGTTACATAAAAGTAACTCGTCGTATAAGAGTGCCCATACAAACTTATACGATGAGGGTCTTGTTTGTGCAATAATATGTAATGGTATGTATGCTATGCAATGACTCACCCATGATCACACACATGCAATTGCTATGTCGACACAGACTATAGTTCTCACTATTCGAGCAGGTAGCTAACCTCTCAGTCATTAGCCGGCGTGGTCAGGTGGTGACAGTAGAGCGGGCATCTCTACTACTAGGTGGGTATCCACACTACTTCACTTAGGCCTCTGTATGCCTCAACGGTAAGAACACAATAGCGGAGCCCATGGGTACTATGGACCAGCGGGGTTTCGGGTAGATGTGCATCGAGAACACAACCCGAACTAGCCTGGTGTGACCCAGAAGGGGCCTCAGAAGAAGACACGAGGACACAGCCCAACCGTTCACTTGGCACCGAAAGGGCCTCGGGACGTGAACACCGAGGACACAGCCCACCGCCCAAAGTCTAACCGTCAACTCCCATCGGTGTGACGATCGGCGAGCCTGTAGACTGCCACACTATCCTAAACCCAGGATTATAACACCGCGTGTCGGCTCACACCGCATACAAATTCCACGACACTGTGACATGGAAGGGGCCTCGGAAGTAAGCACGAGGGCAAAACCCAACCATCCATCTATACCTCATCTCAACTCAAACCCAAATAGTGACGGTCCACACCGCACTTACATCCATCCACAACACTACCCGTAGGGAGACTATGCTCTAAGTATTGGACTACTACATTTCATTATAACCATCATACATGCTCATGGCCATGGTTTATCCTTCTATTTGTCATTCCAAATGGTTTCAACATATTACAAACATGATGCGCATTAATAAAAATCTACCAATTTGTATCCAGTCATTTCATTCATCATATTATAAACATGGTGCGCATATATAATAATGTATCAATTTTACCAAGTGATATCATGCATTAAAGCTTGCTCCACAATTCAGTTTTATGAAATCTATTTAACAAGATTTATCATTCATAGCACTACGGTGGTCAGCATAAAATAGTTCATCAAAATCTAGAGTTAATTAGCAACATCGATTCCACCGAATTCAAATTCATATTATATAAACCCCAGAATTTAAGTACAGAATAAATCTGGACAACAACTTCGACTGGAGATTCCCGAAGCTACATGAATCCAGTGAAGACGTGTAACCATCGATGTAAAGGTCTTTCTATGGGTTACAACTTTCATATTCAGCCCACAACCCAGATTTGAGTTTATCCTATTTGAAATCAGCCTTGAATTCCGCTGCGTATAGAACACAATTTCTGCATGCAGGATTTATCGGATGTCATGTTCATTCAAAATTTCCTGTTGCTACAGGCTTCACATGAAGACGTGAAACCACTCGTTAGAAAGGTATTTTCAGGAGCTACAACCTTCGTGTTTAGTCAGAAGCCCAGATCCGGTCATATCCTACTTGCAAATGGCCAAGATGATCGCTATGCGCAGAATACAGATTCTGCACGCATCTTAAAGAGGACTGAATGTCATCGGTTCAACTTCCTCCTCAAGTCGATCCTCCAAAATCACTCCAGAAATTCCTCATACCTTATTCACCCTCAAAGGGGCCATGATTCTTCACGAAACCATCCACTCATCATCACATAGAAGAAACGGGAGGTTGAAGATATTAAAACCTAGAACACATGTCCTAGCATGGCCGTCCCTAGAAAAATCCTTCTCTACATCAAGACTCACTTGAGTCGATATCTCTCCTAATAAAATAACTAAAGATCTAGCACCAAGGGAGAGGGTAGGAAGCTCACCTCATTTCCAGTGTTTCCACCATTTCCGGCCATGGATCTCGTGACTCTTCTCGGCGGCATCTTCTTTTCCACAGCGGAGGCGGATCTTCTCCTCTAGAACTAGATCCAACAACTTCCTTCTCTCAATAGGAGTTTCTCTCAGAAAAAAGGCTGGAATGAGGAGTGAAAACGGCTAGGGTTATCACTTCCCCTTTTATATAAAAGTGACACGGGTAGGGACACGCCTGTGTCCTTACCTGTGTACTGCTTAGGCGAAGCGTTACGATGGTTTTTATGCGTCGGTTCAATACTCGACACGAAACACGGGTGGGACACGCCCGTGTCGGCCCAATCATGCCCGTGACTTGGGGAGTGTAACCCACCCGAGACCTACTCAAGAGTACTTGAGAGAAAACCAACTACTCAAGTACTCGGATAGGACACGCCCGTGTCACAGGGATGACACGCACGTGTCACCCCCTCATACGCGAGTACTTTTCCACCAACTTGAGTATATTTTGACCTACACGAGAGCTACTCGAGGATGAGCGGGACACACCGAGTGACACGCCCGTGTCACATGCCGTGTACCCCATACTTGACACTCGACGATCGTCGAGCTCTGGTCATCGACCAGAGGGAACACACGCCCTTCGACACGCCTGTGTCGGATGGGACACACCCGTGACACTAGGCGTGTTCCCTCTGTCGACCATTTTCATCGTCCAAAGTCTCGAGTGTCGACACAAAGGAGGACACACCCTAGGTTACACCCCAGACACGCCCGTGATACGGGACGTGTCTCGCCCGAACACTTCATCGAACCCATTTTCGTCGACCTCGCGACTGATATGCATCCGAGCAGGACACGTCCTGGGGCGCGCCCGTGTCCCAGGACGTGTCACCAAAAATTTTCCAATCCCAGACTTTGGGCTGTTACATGCTTCCCAGTTATCAGCACTCCCCTGAGCTCAAGTCAGCTCTCCTGGCTCAAAAACACGCACAAGAGGCCTAGTGCGATTCGGGATGTTACAAATCCTATAAAAAAACAAAAGATTTTGTCCCCAAAATCAGGCTATGGCTATTGGGAGAAATGCATAACAGAAAATATTTTATGCTGTCAAATAAAATTACCTTGAACAAACAACTCCAGATAGTGGTTTTGCATCAAATCCATTGGCTCCCATGTATATTCCTCCTTCCCATGATTAGACCATAGCACTTTCACTAAAGGAACACTTTTGCAGCGTAATATCCTTGTCTTGTTATCTACGATCCGCACCGGCTCGAGTCGCACAGACCTATCGGATTCCACAGCACCATCAGTTATGGGGATGTATTGATCTGGCCGCAATAGCGCCTTCCGAAGCGACGACACATGGAACACGTCGTGGAGGTTCTCTAGCTCGGGCGGTAACTCCAACCGATAGGCCAACAGGCCAATCCTTTCCAATATAGTATAAGGCCCAACATACCTTGGGCTGAGCTTTTTCACACCACGCACACGTGACACTCCATGCATCGGTCGGATTTTCAGGAACACCTTATCACCCACTTGAAACTCCACTATCCGGTGTCTTGCATTGTAATACTTCATCTGTCGACTTTGATCCTCCAACATGCGATCCTGTATCAGTCTAACCGCTGCATCGGTATCATCAATATATTCAATTCCCAAAGCCTTCGGGTCTTCATCTTGCACCCAAGACAAAGGGGTTCTACACCTCCTTATGTAAAGAGCTTCATGAGGCGACATGCCGACGCTAGCCTGATGGCTATTATTGTAGGAAAATTCTACCAACGGTAAGAGCCTTTCCCACGGCTCTCCTCTATCCAACACACATAATCTCAACAAATATTCCAATGTCCGGATGGTCCTTTCAGATTGCCCGTCCGTCTGAGGATGAAACACGGTGCTGAAGGTAAGGCGCGAGCCCAAATACGCCTGTACCACTTTCCACTCATTGGAGGCAAACTGAACATCACGATCAGACACGATCGTCTTAGGCACGGCATGATACCGTACGAATTTCTACACAAAGAGGCATACAAAGACATCCACATGAGCTTCTTTCTTCATTGGGATAAATCGGGCTACTTTTCTCAGACGATCAACTATCACCCACACTGAATCATTCCCGGAGAAATGAGCGAGGTAACCCATGGACGAAGTCCATGGAGATATCCTCGAACTTCCATTCGGGGATGGGCAACAATTGTAATAAACCACCAGGGCTCTTGCATTCTGCCTTCACTCTTTGACAAGCTTCATAGTGTGTAATAAAATATTGGACATCCTTGTTCATTCCCGGCCAACACATGGTCCTCTGAAAGCCGGCGTACATCTTGGCAATACCTGGGTGCACCGAATACTGAGCGCAATGTGCATCTCTCAATATATCCTCCCGGATTCTACCACCCTTGGGAATGTATAGCCGTCCACGGAAATAAACGAGGCCGTCTTTTAGTGTATACTCGTCAGAAGTCCCATCTTCGATTGCCTTGACCGCCGGAGCTAGAGCCGCATCCCTTCCTTGCTCCGCCCGGATTCGGTCCCGGATATCACAAACTATGCTCATGGTTGCAAAGTACTCTGTATACTCTGCCGAAGGAGCCTTATATACTAAGGTAATATCCATCTCTTCAATCATCCGAGCCAACTCCATACTCATCAACCATGAGTCCGGGCTTGAGTCCGGTACTTTTCTGCTCGATGCATTTGCCACCGAGTTTGCCTTTCCAGGATGATAGTTCAAGGTGAACTCATAATCGCACAGAAACTCTAACCATCGTCGTTGCCTCAAGTTCAACTCCTTCTGTGTATGAACGTACTTTAAGTTTTTATGGTATGAGAAAATCTTGCAGTGGACGCCGTATAAATAGTGCCTCCAAACCTTCAAGGCGAACACCACTGCTCCCAGTTGCAAATCATGAACCAGGTAATTGATTTCATGTTTCTTCAGTTGTCTTAAAGCATAAGCAATCACGTGTCCATGCTGAATCAACACCGCTCCCATCCCTTGATATGATGCGTCAGTGTAAACTTGAAATCCTTCCTTCCCAAACGGAAGTTCATGGATGGGGACGGAGGTAAGTCTGTCCTTCAGATCCTGGAACGCCGCTTCACATTGGGGTGTCCACTAAAATGGCACACTTTTCTTCGTCAATGAAGTGAGAGGAAGAGAAATCTTTGAAAATCCTTTTACGAACTTGCGGTAGTACCCGGCAAGTCCAAGGTGTAACGCACCGAAACTCAAAAGAGCGACGGGAGACGTTTTGGGCCAGAGTTGGATTCTGGCAGGAGGCACACGGCCTGGGACACGGGCGTGTCCCAGGGTGTGTCAGGCTTGAGTCGACGACTTGGCTGCGAAGTCGACGAATTTCGCTCAATAATGTGTCGAGACAGGGCACACGGCCTGAGACACGGGCGTGTCTCAGGGTATGTCGAGCCCGTATCGACAATCGGCCTGGGGAATCAACGAATTTTGATCGACGAAGTGTCGAGACAAGGCACACGGCCTAGGACACGGGCGTGTCCAAGGCCGTGTCATGCAGTCGACGAACTTCGCTCGACGAAGTGTCGAGACAGTGAACATGGCCTGGATCCCAGGCGTGTTCGAGTAGAAACGGGTTAGGACACGGGCGTGTCCAAGAACCCGTGTGAGTCTCGGGTTGTTTTCCGGCTGTGTCGATGGGGGCACACGGCCGACCACACAGCCGTGTCAGTTGGGACATGGGCATGTCAGGTCGAACACGGGCATGTCGGATGCCCGTGTGTTGTTCCAGGCGTGTCGATTTTGACGGCAAATGAGGGACACGTCCCTGGACACGGGCGTGTGCCAGGCCGTGTTCGACCCAGATTATGCATTTTAGATCTGGATCGTGGCCGTTCGTTTCTTTAATTCAGGATCCGATGGCTGGGGGTTGTTAGTACTTGGATATACACGAGATTGGACCTTTGAAACCCTCACTTTTACTTGGGTGGTTCTCTTTCTAAGTCAAGAGAGAGGTGAGAGCAAAGGAGGAAGAAGAAGCTAGATCCGGCCATTGGAGGAGCTTCGAAGCTCCAAATCGCGAGCTGACTTTGGATCTACGGAGGCAAAGAGAGTGCGGTGCTTTTCATCCGCTTACTTTTCCATGGATCCAAGGAAGAATGCTAGGGTAACGATTCTCTTCTTGAGCATGTAGAGCTCTCCTTCTTTGCATAGGAAGCCCGCTCTCGTGAGTTTGCGGTGAGTTGGAGGCGTTCCTTCAGGTAGATATGTAAAGTCCCCATTGTTTGGAGTCCGTATTCGAGAACAGACATATGCATGATGTGTGAAGCCTACCCGGACATGTTGGTCTGGATCGGTGATGTTGCATTGCATAAATGCCGGAAAAGACTCCGTGCGATTGGTTGTTTTTTGGGTTTTCTACGTGGTAGATTGCAACAGGGAGCCTTGGGGATTAACCCAAAGGTGCACCCGGAAAATAGGGCGGATGCGTGATCTTGCCAACTTGTGGGCCTTGGACCCAACTTGTACATAATTCGGTTATGTATTATTGTACGTTCGATTCACGGGCTTCGGGGAAAGTTAACTCGGGTCGATGATATGAAAGTGTCGTGGCAAGTGAGCAACGGGTTGAGTGGAACTGTTCCTGCTTTATGCCGCGGGCATAGAGGTCGGGTCTTGCTGTCGATGATATTAACTTTGTCGTGACATAGGTTGTTGATGATATTAACTTTGTCGTAATATTTGCCTAGAAGACCAATTTGCTCACGAAAGATTGTCGTCCTGGAGATGGTTATGAGTCAACGGGCTTAGACTGTGATCACCGAGAATGTGCCCTGAGAGCACGGGGCGTGTGTCCATGCGTGCCAACGCCTGTGATGCAATGAATTTCTATACTTCTTGGTTATGCTAATAAAAATGCAGGGAAGGAGCATCGCCGCCCCAAGTTGGGGGCGGGATAGTTATAATTTGGTCAGCATTGCCGACCGTTGCCTTTGTTTGCCACCGTGTGGTGGTTTTGTTGCTTGCAGGTGCTGCTGGACCAAGCGGTCAATATCGGGCTTAAATTGAATTCGCGGTCGAATTCTTTTTAAGGGGTGGTGAGCACATGTGTGTGCGTCATCATTATAACAGTAAAAGATCCCATGAATGTCCACTTAGGAATGAAAATACACGTGTTTGGGGAACCTGCGTGTTCCTATAATTGCTATTTGCAATTTTATTTGGTCGCTTAACGGTGTTTTGTACCACTATAGGTGACCAGAAGTGGTGCTGGGCCGTCGGAACGTCGAGTTTCTGAGGCTAGCAGTGCCCCTAATGAAGCTCCTGCAACACCTCTATCGGCTGAGACCATACGATTGGTGGCCGAAGTAGTGTTGGCCATGATTAATGCGCAGCCTGCAAGGCAAACACATTAGCCCGCTCCTGCGTTGGAGCAGGTACCGCTGCAAGCGGCTGAGAAGCGAAGAGTGGAGCAGGTGGTAGAGGAACCGGTGGTGCCAAGGAGGTCAACTGAGAGACAGCTCAAGCATGTCATGATCTTTAATCCTCCGGTATTCTCGGGGTTGGGAACCCGATCTCAAGCTGAAGACTGGCTCTCTAGGGTTAAGAGAGTCATGACAGCAACGAAGACGGAGGATTGGCAAATGACCACCATTGCTACGTTCCTTTTGGATGGTGAAGCGAGAATGTGTTGGGAAGGATTGGAGCTACATCTATTGAGAGGTAGGCAACTTGTTGATGTCTCTATGGAGGAGTTCTCAAGATTGTTCTTGGCTAGATACCTCCCTTCGGCGCAGAGGATAGCGTTGGAGAAGGAGTTCCTGAAGTTGGTTCAAGGAGACAATAGCATGGATGAATATCTCCACGAGTTTACTCGTTTGAGTCAATATGCTAGCTCCACCATTGCGGATGAGGAGCGCAAGACGAATCGATTCGACGAAGGGTTGAGAGACGAGTTAAGATTACTACTCTCGGGGCCGATGACGCAGGGTTTCTTGACCTTTGTCAACACGGCCCGGTCCTTGGAGAAGGACATGAAGAATGTACAAGCAAAGAAAAGCTTGGGTGATAATAAGTCGGTGTTCAGATTGCCGAACTCCTCAAAGTTTGTGTTCCGGAAGTGGAACAAGAAAGCTAGGACTTCGTGTCTAGCCCCCTCTGCTGGTGTTTCTGGGGTGACTACGGGTCGGATCCCGGGCACATGTTACAACTGTGGGAAGCCGGGGCATTATGCCCGTAAGTGCCGGAGCGGACGTCCCAAGTCCGAAAGAAAGCCGGGAGCAACTTATGAAGAAAAGGGCAAGACGGTGGAGTCAACCGCGTCCCATTATGATCCGGCCCAACCAAGGGTGTATAATCTTGGCCAACAGGAGGCCATCAAACAGGTGGATGTGGTGACAGGTACGGTTTAATTTATGGCAAGTTAATTTCTTTAAATACTTATTATGCACATGTTACCTTACCACTGCTTGTTTAGGATTTGTTTTGATTTGTGAAAATCCGGCAAGAGCACTCTTCGATACGGGAGCTTCACACTCCTTCTTGTACGAAGGATTTATATCACACATCGGAGTCCCTTCTTCGATGGCGAAGGATAAGTTGGATGTGTTGTTGCTCAATGGGTGTTCGAAGCGCGTGGATAGAATCTGCGGTGTTAAGATTCGCATTGGGAATCAGGAGTTCGATCTGCAAGCATCGTTACTTCCGTTGGTGGAGTTCGACGTTATATTTGGCATGGACTGGCTCTCGGAGCAGCAGACCTATATTGATTGCGGTTGCAAGGTAGTCAAGTTGGGAGAAAGTCGCGAGACGACTTTTACGGGCTTGAAGGGGTCGAGCAAGACGTTGATGTCTGCTCTTCAGGTGGTGAAGGCGGTTCGTGCTGGTGCAGAACTGTTCTTTACACTAGTTGAGGTTGCAAAGCCGAAGCCCGCGTTGGATTGTATTTCAGTAGTATCAAGTACCCTGATGTGTTCCCTGCAGATCTTCCTGGAGCGCCACCTCAGCGGGAGATAGATTTCACGATTGAGTTAGTGCCAGGTGCAAAGCCTGTGTCACACTCTCCATATCGGCTAGCGCCTAAGGAAATGGCGGAGCTGAAGGTTCAACTGCAAGAGTTTTTTGAGCAAGGGTATGTGTGCCCAAGTTCTTCGCCTTGGAGCGCGCCGGTCCTCTTTGTTAAGAAGAAGGATGGAAGCTTGAGGTTATGTATTGAATATCGGGAGCTCAACAAGTTGACGGAAAAGAACAAGTACCCGATCCCCCGGATCGATGATCTTTTTGATCAGTTGGTCGGGTCGACGGTGTACTCAAATCTAGATCTCAAGTCCAGGTACTATCAGCTGCGAATAAGGGAGAGTGATATCCCGAAGACAGCGTTCAGTATGAGATACGAGCATTACGAGTTTACGGTCATGCCGTTTGGGCTGACCAATGCGCCGTCAGTGTTTATGGATTAGATGAACAGGACCTTCAGGGAGTACTTGGACCATTTTGTGATCGTCTTCATCGATGATATTTTGGTGTACTCGCAGAGTGAGGAAGATCACTTCAAGGATTTTCATTTGGTTTTGGAGACGCTAAGGAGGAATCAATTGTATGCCAAGTTCTCGAAGTGCGAGTTTTGGTTATCCTCAGTGGCGTTCCTCGGTCATATAGTGAGTGGAGAGGGTTTTGTAGTGGATCCGGCGAAGATTGTTGCGATACGGGAGTGGCCTGAGCTTTCTACGGTAGCGGAAGTCCGGAGCTTTCTGGGGCTTGCCGGCTATTATAGGAGCTTCGTAGAGAACTTCTTGCGGATAGTGTTACCTCTCACTACTTTGATGAGGAAGGAGCAGAAGTTCATTTCGACGCCGGAGTGCACGCGAGCTTTTGAAGAGTTGAAATATCGGTTGACCACGACGCCTGTGCTGAGTTCGCCATGTGGGACCGAAGGTTATGAGATTTATAGTGATGCTTCGGGCAGCGGTTTGGGTTACGTGCTACTGCAACACGGAAGTGTAATAGCTTATGGCTCGAGACAGCTAAAAGTGCACGAGAGGAATTATCCGGTCCATGACTTGGAGTTAGCGGCCGTGATTTTTGCCTTGAAGCTGTGGAGGCATTATTTGTACGGTGTGAAAATTGGTATCTACACCGATCACAAGAGCCTGAAGTATCTGATTGATCAGAAAGATCTGAATATGCGGCAGCGTAGATGGATGGTGTTCTTGGGGGACTATACATTCAAGATCCACTACGTGACTTGTAAAGGTAATGCGGTTGCGGACGCGTTGAGTCGTCGTGCCCCAGCTCAAGCCAATTGGCTGTCGATCCATGACGAGCAGTTTGTTCGGGAGTTGGAGGCATTGGAGATTGTTTGTGTGGATAAGCAATCAAGTGCTGAAGCAGTACTGAATTGGACTGAAGTCCAATATGACCTGGCTGATTAGATTCGGCAGGCTTTGGATTTGGATGTCCATATGAAGCAGTTCATGGATGAGGCTCTGGATGGGTAAAATTCCCAATTCATTGTGGAGGACGGATTGCTTTGGAAAGACGGTCGTCTGTGCATCCCAAGTGTGGGCAATTTGCGGGAGGAATTACTGTACGAGGCACACCATACCAAGTACTCGATTCACCCGGGGAGCACGAAGATGTACCGTGATGTAAAGAAACTGTTCTGGTGGCTGGGTTTGAAGAAGGATGTGGCGCTCTACGTGGCGAAGTGCCAAACTTGCGCCTTGGTGAAGGCGGAATGCCCAAAGTCGGGAGGATTTCTGAAGTCCTTGCCTATTTCGGAGTGGAAATTCCATGACATCTCTATGGACTTTGTGCACGGTTTGCCAAGGTAGCAAAAGGGGAACGATGCCATTTGGGTGGTTGTTGATCGGTTAACGAAGGTGTCGCATTTCATTCCGCATAGGAAGGATGATCCGGTGGAGTAGTTGGAAAAACTGTATGTGGATAATATAGTACAACTTCACGGTGTGCCCCGCAGCATCGTGAGTGACCGAGATGGGCGGTTCACGTCCAATGATTGGAGGCTAGTGCAGCAAATGTTGGGAACAAAGTTAAAATTCAGCATAGCCTTCCATCCGCAAATAGATGGGCAGACCGATAGGGTCAATGGAACTATGGAAGACATGCTCCGCATGTGTGTCTTGGACTTTGGAAAGTAATGGGAAGACCATCTTTATTTGGTGGAGTTTGCGTACAACAATAGCTACCAAGCGAGTATTCAAATGGTGCCCTTCGAGGCCCTATATGGTAGAAAATGTCGCACGCCATTGTCTTTGTTAGAAACGGGTGAGTCAAAGTTGTACAAGCTCCAAGAGGTGGAAGATGCTACGTCTTTGGTTTGTACCATGCGCGAGAGGTTGCTTATCTCTCAGGACCGGCAAGCGAATTACTATAATGGCAAGCATAGGAACGTGGAGTTCGCTGTGGGGCGATTGAAAAAGCTAAGCCCGAGGTACCTTGGGCCGTTTGAAGTTTTGGAGCGGGTTGGTGAGGCAGCCTATCGGTTGAAGCATTCAGTGGAGCTTAGTGGTTTACATGATGTGTTCCATATTTCGATGCTTCGGAAGGCGGTGCAAGAGCCTTCGCAAGTGATCGTGGTTGATCAAGTACCGGTGGATAGTGGGTTGACGACAAGAGTCAAGCCCGTGCGGATTGAGGACTCGGAGGTCAAGCGGCTACGCAATAAAGAGATCAGGAAGGTCAAGGTATGATGGGACAATTGCGGTCGAGAGGAGCTCTCTTGGGAGCGAGAGCAGACTATGATTGACGAGTATCCGGAGTTGTTCCGCTCAGGTACAATTTAATTTTGGTACTTATCTTTCCCTTATATAATTTCGTTGATGAAATTATTTTAAGAGCGGGAGAGTTGTAACGCCCCGAAACTCAAAAGTGCGACGGGAGATGTTTTGGGCCAGAGTTGGATTCTGGCAGGAGGCACACGGCCTGGGACACGGGCGTGTCCCAGGGCGTGTCAGGCTTGAGTCGATGACTTGGCCGCGAAGTCGACGAATTTCGCTCGACAATGTGTCAATACAGGGCACACGGCCTGAGACACGGGCGTGTCTCAGGGCGTGTCGAGCCCGTGTCGACAATCGGCCCGGGGAGTCGATGAATTTTGCTCGACGAAGTGTCGAGACAAGGCACACGACCTAGGACACGGGCGTGTCCAAGGCTGTGTCAGGCAGTCGACGAACTTCGCTCGACGAAGTGTCGAGACAGTGAACACGGCTTGGAGCCCAGGCGTGTTCGAGTAGACACGGGTTAGGACACGGGCGTGTCCAAGAACCCGTGTGAGTCTCGGGTTGTTTTCAGGATGTGTCGATGGGGGCACACGCCCGACCACATGGCCGTGTCAGTTGGAACACGGGCGTGTCGGATGCCCATGTGTTGTTCCAGGCGCGTCGATTTTGATGGCGAATGAGGGACACGTCCCTAGACACGGGCGTGTGCCAGGCCGTGTTCGGCCCAGATTCTGCATTTTAGATCTGGATCGTGGCCGTTCGTTTCTTTAATTCAGGATCCGATGGTTGGGGGCTGTTAGTACTTGGATATACATGGGATTGGACCTTTGAAACCGTCACTTTTACTTGAGTGGTTCGCTTTCTAAGTCAAGAGAGAGGTCAGAGCAAAGGAGGAAGAAGCTCCAAATCGCGAGCCGACTTCGGATCTACTGAGGCAAAGAGAGTGCGGTGCTTTTCATCCGCTTACTTTTCCATGGAGCCAAGGAAGAACGCTAGGGTAACGATTCTCTTCTTCAGCATGTGAAGCTCTCTTTCTTTGCATAGGAAGCCCGCTCTCGCGAGTTTGCGGTGAGTTGGAGGTGTTCCTTCGGGTAGATATGTAAAGACCCCGTTGTTTAGAGTCCGTATTCGAGAACGGACATAGGCATGAAGTGTGAAGCCTACCCGGACATGTTGGTCTGGATTGATGATGTTGCATTGCATAAATATCGGAGAAGACTCCGTGCGATTGGTTGTTTTTCGGGTTTTCTACGTGGTAGATTGCAACAGGGAGCCTTGGGGATTAACCCAAAGGTGCACCCGGAAAACTGGGCGAATGCGTGATCTTGCCAACTTGTGGGCCTTGGAGCCAACTTGTACATAATTGGGTTATGTATTATTGTACGTTCAATTCACGGGCTTCGGGGAAACTTAACTCGTGCCGATGATATTAAAGTGTCATGGCAAGTGAGCAACGGGTTGAGTGGAACAGTTCCTGCTTTATGCCGCGGGCATAGAGGTCGGGTCTTGCTGTCTCCGTGAAGCTGGTTGAGATATAGACTTATGATGCGGCCGAAACTAGGAGTGCCGAGAGTGTCCTTGATCTTCTGGAACAGTAACTCCCCCCAGTTGAACCTCTTGCGGCAGACAACAGCTATGAGGATTTTGAACATATCTCCTGAGATATGATCGTGCGAGCCTGGTTTGCAGATGAGCACTTTTCCAATGACGTCAGATAGGAGCTTCCCTTCTTCATTCATCTCTTTTCTCTTTATTGATCGAGTGCCTCTTGGAAGACCGCAGAACAAGAGAGTTCTGGCTTTGTCCGCGTCCTCCAGATAGTCCTCCTGCTCCGAACTCGAAAGCTGCAGGTAGCGACTCAGCTTGCTGGCAGACATCTTTACTTTTGTCCCAGCCACCTTGCTCTTGATTACGGAGTCTCTATCTCGGAGCCTGGCCGTAGAGAAGAATTCCAGCACCTCTTTGTCAAGAATTTTGCAGGGGTGCTCCAGGACGAAGGTTAGCCCAGCCTCTTCCAGCATAAGAATGATATTGTGGAATTCGTCCGAGGCATGAGAAAATCCAGTGCGAACCAGCTCGCAGCCAGAGACCAACCCTGCAGTCGTCCTTGGAGCCATTGTAGACCTAGAGAGAAGCCCTACTCAAAACGTTAATGAACTTTAAAAAAGAAAACTTCATTAGTGGATGCGTCGGGTAAGGGGATACCTAGAGGTGGAGTCGGTGAGGTAGTTTGAGCGGAGCAAAATCGAGACTTGGGGAGATCGACGGTGCGGGCTGCGGCGGGAGTTGTCGGGAGCCTTTCGACGAGAACGTTGCGAGACCCTTGCGGGAGCTTAGGAGGAGACTTCACGAGCTGCGGGTTTCGGCGAATCGGCGGAAGACCTCCTGCGGGTTGCGGAGAATCGGCGAATCGTCGGAGGGAGAGCTCCTGCGGGTTATCGGGATAGTTCTTGCAGGAGAAGTCTTGCGGGTTTCGGGATACTTGCTGCGACGTGAGGCGGGAGTTGTGAGGAAGGCGAAGGGTTTTGCGGGATTTGACTGATTCGGCTTTGTCAAATTCGGCGGGAGTCGTGAAGAATGCGAAGGGTCGGCGGGATTCAGGAGATTTGGTTGATTTAGTCTCTGATACGATTTGTCTAATTCGAAAGTGAAGGGTCTCTTGACTAGAAATTGAAGAATTTCTGATACTATTGATTTGGTTAATTCGGATTCAGGAGATTTGGTTAATTCGTGAAGAAGCTTGCAATATTTTTGAAATTTTCCGAAGTCAAGTCAATATAAATTTGATAAATACAAGTATATTTGAAAGTCAAACTATTTGGATTTTCATGAGGCTTTTCCAAAGCCTTCTTAATGTCAATTGTGTGTTGTCGAGATTCACAATGACAGGTCTTCATTAACCCTTTATTGATGTGCAAAGGTTTGCATGCATCGAGTTAACCAATCCTTAGACGTGCATACATACACTAATATACAAGGAAGGATCTGTATATAATGATATATATAGGTATATATATTTTGAATGAGGATGCACCATGACATAAGTCCTTGAACTGATCAAAATTACCTGGGATTTTGAGAGTTATCGTGTTAGTTCCATAGGTAGAACACATTAGAGGCTCAATGTGAATATGCTCAAACAGGTAGCACATCCGTTATTGCAGACGCTTGTTCCACGTTAGCCTTGATCCACCTACTGTCCAGTCTCCATCGAACTCACGGGGACCTGGACTGCCCTGCAAGACAGAATTACTTTACCTTAGGAACCCAAATCATATTGGGTCCTAGGTTTCTATTAGCATAAGCACGCAACTGCCTTCCATCAGAAAACCTGCCTGGAAGACTACCTCTGTCCCTAGAATGTGGATAAGCCCTTGCTGTGGTCACAGAGGGGTTGTGCCAACAGTCAATGGCAAAGTGCCCCACTTTGCCGCAGCACCAACAAGGGTGAATGTTGTATCGCCGTTTTCGACCTGATCTAGTGACTGACGTAGTCACGGTCCTATGTCTAAACGGGATAGGGCATGTTCTTGTCACACAAATTCCTCTTCCATCGTGACACGTGGAAGGGTGGAACGAATACATGTTGTGAGCGTTATGAGTCCGAGAAGGTGGTGCCAATCTTTCAGGCATCTCCCTTGCTGAGGCCCCATGAAGCCTGACATCATGACCTCTATCCTCCCTATCCCGTGTCCTCGAAAGGTGAGAAGTCTTCTGTGAGCTGGGACATGCAGATCCACACTGTGTTGTGGCAGTGGCCGTGAATACAAAGGGCTCAGAATGAGCCTTAGGTATTTCCTCATGGGTGGCCATGACGCCCCTTGCACTATGGATGTTTCCACATGGGGACAATTCACCCTTGCAGTGACCACGATTACTCCTGTGGTCATACCTGAAGGCATGATGAGTTGCCTTCCTTCTTGGAGTGGGGGGTCGGAATACCGTTTCCCCATTTCTCCATCCCTGAATAATCCGGGAGATCCACCCGGTTTCTTGCTTTCTCTTTATAGCATCAACTTTGGAAAAGTTTGATATTATACGTTTCTTATTATCTAGACTATTCTCTAGAGCTGAGATCTTAGAGTCCTTGACCTTGTTGGACGCCAATTGGAGAACCAACAAGATCTTCAGTCGAGCAATCTCTCGAGCTTGCTTCTCAGCAAGTAGATTGCTTTCCTGAAGTGCTCTCTTCAGGGAATCAATATTTTCTGGAGGAGAGCAGTTTCTGTCTTTAGAAAAGTCAAAAGATATGGAGCAGGGTAAAGATGTTACCTGCTCATCTGAGTTATTGTCATTAGGATCAGTGACCATTGTTTCGTCCTCGTCAGAGCTGCTTTCCTCACTGGTCTCGTCAGTCTCTGACACGGACACGGGAGCTCTGATGCAATCCGAGGGATCCTTGCATTCATCTTCAGAAGTGATGACCCCCACATACGCTTCATCCTCTGATTGACAGCATATTTCAACTTTCTCTGACCCCCCCATCAGCTCTGAGATCATCATCCACAGAGTTTTAGCCGTTCGACATTTTTCCAATCTAGAGCGAGAGAATCCGGACCAGACATCCATGATAATTTGTCGAATCCTCTCGTCCAAGAGAAATAGAGATAGTTCCGTCTCAGACATCTCAGCAACGTCCATGGGCACTAGGATCCCAGAGTCGGAGGTCTTCATGGGGATAAACGGACCCTCTTCTAGGATGAAGGATGCTCGAGGATCGATGGCATCAAGGTGAAAGGATACTCTCATTCTCCAGATGGGATAATAATCCTTTGTGCATGCGGGGAGTTTGAGTGGCGGAATCTCATAATCCAGATCCATGCTTCTGACACTGGTGGCAGGATTCTACTCAAGGTGTTAACCTTTTTGATGAGTAACCTCCCTCTGATACCACTTGAAAGTCCACCTAGTGTCAGCTATGTGCACCTATGGGGGGGGGGGAATAGGTGACGTGTGGTTCTTTTAAGGAATTTACGGATGTACCTGCACAATAAAAACAACACGCACAGCACACAGTATACATAGCAAATTTATAGTGGTTCCCCGACTTGGGTACATCCACTTTCCCCCTTCGACCTATCTCCCCAACAAGGGACGACTCGGTCACTTCTCCAACGGGATTGAAATCCAATCCCTTCACTAACGGAATGAGCCCTTCCACACGTGAGAGTTAACACTCCCACAAAACGGGTTGCACCCAACCCTTACAACACGGAACAAAAGTTCCCTTACAACGAAATTAAATATAGAGTGTACACGTGATACAAACTTCTTTTGGAGACTACGGTGTTCCTCTTTGTTCGACGACGTGTTCTTGAGGTCGATGAAGAGTCTACAACCTTGGTCTCTCTTGGAGAGGATCTCCCGGAACCGGCGGCGGCAATCCGAGCGGCGGCTTGGTTCAGAGTCGGCGGCTATGAAGGTGCGCTGCTGCAGTGCTTTGAGATCCAAACTTCTTTGCGAAGCAAACTAGGTCTACCAACGGTCACTCTAGGATCGGTCGTCTCGATCGATTCGGACGGGGGAGTTTTTCCCGGTCAACAAATCGAGAGACAAGAGATCTCTGGATAGACACGTGAGACGCAAGCTTTGCTAAGCTTCTGTCGCCGGAGATCACGAAGGAATCTCGATTGTTGACGGCGACCTACGTTCCCGAGCGCGACGGCGGCGGCGGAGAGGAGTCGCGGTTTTAGGGTTTCGTTGCGGCTCGGTTTCTGTTTCTTTTCTCCGTCCTCTTTAGTGTTCAAAATACTGGAGTATATATACTGTAGATGCTTTCCAATATGACCGTTTGTGGGACCCACACTTGAAATCCCTAAGTCCGGTTCAAGCTAGTCTGAAGGCAGAATCCGGTTCAGGAAATTCCAGAGAAAATGCCAAGGAAAAATCGGCGAGAATCGCATACGATTCTCGACGAATCGGCGAGAATCACCAAGTGATTCTCGACGATTCGTCGAGAATCGTCAGTGATTCTCGCCGAATCACTTAGTGATTCTCAACGAATTTCACTTGGTATACATGAGCTCCTTGGCCACAGGTTCGGCGAGAATCACTAGTGATTCTCGCCGAATCTTACTTGGCACCATTTAGAGGTGGCCAGAAGGAGTCGGCGAGAATTACTAATGATTCTCGTCGATTCGGCGAGAATCACTAGTGATTCTCGCCGAATCGGCGAGAATCACTTGGTGATTCTCGTCGAATTTGCCTTGGACGAATTTTCGTCTTCCACCCAGGAGCTGCTCCTTGATCCTCCATGCTCCTTGTCTTCTCTTGCATATGAACGGCCCTGTACTTGAAAGTAAGTGCACTCCAATAGAGAGAGTACACATAGGCCAACACACTGATCTGCTCAACGAGGGATTACGTCGTGCAGACCCGTGTATATTGACCTACTGCACCCTGACATTGGTGTGCACTTAGCGTGGAGGAACTGCAAGCACAACTTGAGATGTTTCATCAAATACATTGTGAATTCATCTTAGCTTGACAGGTGGCTTCCTCAAATCTAGGTAATCGTGAGTACAATACCCAACAATCTCCCCCTATTTGACGAAGCCAAAACCCTACTAGCTAAGATGAATAACACTTATCAAATAACAAACATAGCATTCAGAAATTAAACATGCAGCACAAGAGAATATAAGCAATCAGATCAGGACTTGAGTCATTCACAAATTCAAATATATATACCAGGATAAAATAATTCACATATAATCCAGAATTGTTTATATGACAACAATAATCATTAAATGTTCTTAAGACACAGTGACAAGCTATAAAGTGTTGACTATTTGTCCTTAGCTACGTCACCCTTAAGATTTTGTGCCAAGTACTTCTTGCTTTGCCTCTCCATGTATTCTTTGGGCTTCGGGTAGTACCTAGGAGGAGCAACTTTATCTGGATCCTTGTTGTTTCGGAAAAAGATGTTGTGTTTCGCTTCAAATGCTTTGTGCGTTTCCCATTCATACTGGCTATATGCTTCATTTCGATTGATCTCTCCTCTTTCTTGCAGCCGGAAGGTGTCTAAGATGATGTTCCTTGAAACTGGACTCCACCTTTCGTTTCGTACATCCTCCTCACTCATTCTGATTCGCTTCTCAGCTGGAGTCTCCTTGGAGGTCCCTTCTTGAACTTTTCTCTTTCCCCTGGCTTTTGCTAAGGCCTCTTGGTCAAACATGCTCCTCAGTTTAGCTTTGGAGAGAGCCCTAACATCAGCTTCATGTGTGGGAATATCTGCAGCATCACTTGCACTAACATCCTCAGCAACACTTACTTCCTCAGCAGCCTTAGATGTCTCAGGGACATGAATACCGGCAGGGTTGTCAGGTAGGACGACGCCTAACGTACCTAGCGCCTGTTAGAGCATCCACCAGCAGCTTTCATAGAAGTATTTGCTTGATTGTGCGAAGTTTGCATCCATGCTTTCTTGGAGCTCGGCCAGCTTAGCGATATACTCTTTCTCCCCCTTTTTGGCTTCGACAGCTATGCAGTTGGCATATGAGTGCAGGGAGTCATCAATATGCTTAGTTGTCTTGGTGAATTCAGTGATCAGGGTCTGCTGATTGACATTTAAAGTGACCATATTACCATCAAATTTCTGAATATTGTTGGCTACAACGTGTGCGTTCTGATTTACAACAGCCAAAGTATCAGTACTCTTTTTCAAACCGGCCATTAAGAGTGTGACAGCTTCGCCGGCCGCGGTGTACTTCTCCTCAAATTTCTTCTCCATCATGTCCAGCTTATGGTTGATTTCCACCATATTTTGAGCATCAGATTTTCAGAAGTCTTAATCCTTTTCAGCAGAGTTTTCTGAGCTATATCAAAAGAGTCTTTAAGCTCATTTACGATGCCCTGAATGATGTGTACAGTGTGAGTGGCTAGGTCATCGCGTAACGGAATAGCCGGGGGCACTTGTGGACCTTGCATTTCAGCAGACGTGTCGGTAGAGCTGGATACAATCACAGGCTCCAAAGGAGGAATGTTGGCTGCCTCTGTAGATTTATCTAACTCCCCCTCCACTGGTGCAGACTTGTCAGATGGAGGTTCAACAGTATCCGGAGTCTCAAGTACTTCATGTCCCTCATTTTCATCGTCCTCTCCGTCCTCATTCAAGAATTCATCTATGTCAGCAGCTTCTTCCAATTCCCGATCATTAGTTTCCAGTGCTGCAGCTTCGATTCCTTGACTATTTCTGTTCAGGACCTCCTCATCCTCCAGCTCAGGTTCACTTACTTCAGGAATTTCGCCCACCGCATCCCTGGCCACATGGGCGATTTCAGAAACTGCATCTGTATGAGGGGGTAGAGTCTCCCCCTCGATTCCTGCAGTCAGGGTATCAGGAATGTCACGGGGGAGGCTGCTGGAGATACTTCCTCTAGCTCTTCCACAGCAGGCTGCCCGATACGCCGCTCCCATCGATCAAACACAGTAGCATCCATCTTTTTCAAGTAGTGGAGAGGGACTCCTTTGCTCATGTCGAACTTGTCTCCGTGAAGCTGGTTGAGATATAGACTTATGATGCGGCCGAAACTAGGAGTGCCCAGAGTGTCCTTGATCTTCTGGAACAGCAACTCCCCCCAGTTGAACCTCTTGCGGCAGACAACAGCTATGAGGATTTTGAACATATCTCCTGAGATATGATCGTGCGAGCCTGGTTTGCAGATGAGCACTTTTCCAATGACGTCAGATAGGAGCTTCCCTTCTTCATTCATCTCTTTCTCTTTATTGATCGAGTGCCTCTTGGAAGACCGCAGAACAAGAGAGTTCTGGCTTTGTCCGCGTCCTCCAGATAGTCCTCCTGCTCCGAACTCGAAAGCTGCAGGTAGCGACTCAGCTTGCTAGCAGACATCTTTACTTTTGTCCCAGCCACCTTGCTCTTGATTACGGAGTCTCTATCTCGGAGCCTGGCCGTAGAGAAGAATTCCAGCACCTCTTTGTCAAGAATTTTGCAGGGGTGCTCCAGGACGAAGGTTAGCCCAGCCTCTTCCAGCATTAGAATGATATTGTGGAATTCATCCGAGGCATGAGAAAATCCAGTGCGAACCAGCTCGCAGCCAGAGACCAACCCTGCAGTCATCCTTGGAGCCATTGTAGACCTAGAGAGAAGCCCTACTCAAAACATTAATGAACTTTCAAAAAGAAAACTTCATTAGTGGATGCGTCGGGTAAGGGGATACCTAGAGGTGGAGTCGGTGAGGTAGTTTGAGCGGAGCAAAATCGAGACTTGGGGAGATCGACGGTGCGGGCTGCGGCGGGAGTTGTCGGGAGCCTTTCGACGAGAACGTTGCGAGACCCTTGCGGGAGCTTAGGAGGAGACTTCACGAGCTGCGGGTTTCGGCGAATCGGCGGAAGACCTCCTGCGGGTTACGGAGAATCGGCGAATCGTCGGAGGGAGAGCTCCTGCGGGTTGTCGGGATAGTTCTTGCGGGAGAAGTCTTGCGGGTTTCGGGATACTTGCTGCGACGTGAGGCGGGAGTTGTGAGGAAGGCGAAGGGTTTTGCGGGATTTGACTGATTCGGCTTTGTCAAATTCGGCGGGAGTCGTGAAGAATGCGAAGGGTCGGCGGGATTCAGGAGATTTGGTTGATTCAGTCTCTGATACGATTTGTCTAATTCGAAAGTGAAGGGTCTCTTGACTAGAAATTGAAGAATTTCTGATACTATTGATTTGGTTAATTCGGATTCAGGAGATATGGTTAATTCGTGAAGAAGCTTGCAATATTTTTGAAATTTTCCGAAGTCAAGTCAATATAAATTTGATAAATACAAGTATATTTGAAAGTCAAACTATTTGGATTTTCATGAGGCTTTTCCAAAGCCTTCTTAATGTCAATTGTGTGTTGTCGAGATTCGCAATGACAGGTCTTCATTAACCCTTTATTGATGTGCAAAGGTTTGCATGCATCGAGTTAACCAATCCTTAGACGTGCATACATACACTAATATACAAGGAAGGATCTGTATATAATGATATATATAGGTATATATATTTTGAATGAGGATGCACCATGACATAAGTCCTTGAACTGATCAAAATTACCTGGGATTTTGAGAGTTATCGTGTTAGTTCCATAGGTAGAACACATTAGAGGCTCAATGTGAATATGCTCAAACAGGTAGCACATCCGTTATTGCAGACGCTTGTTCCACGTTAGCCTTGAGCCACCTACTGTACAGTCTCCATCGAATTCACGGGGACCTGGACTGCCCTGCAAGACAGAATTACTTTACCTTAGGAACCCAAATCATATTGGGTCCTAGGTTTCTATTAGCATAAGCACGCAACTGCCTTCCTTCAGAAAACCTGCCTGGAAGACTACCTCTGTCCCTAGAATGTGGATAAGCCCTTGCTGTGGTCACAGAGGGGTTGTGCCAACAGTCAATGGCAAAGTGCCCCACTTTGCCGCAGCACCAACAAGGGTGAATGTTGTATCGCCGTTTTCGACCTGATCTAGTGACTGACGTAGTCACGGTCCTAGGTCTAAACGGGATAGGGCATGTTCTTGTCACACAAATTCCTCTTCCACGTGACACGTGGAAGGGTGGAACGAATACATGTTGTGAGCGTTATGAGTCCGAGAAGGTGGTGCCAATCTTTCAGGCATCTCCCTTGCTGAGGCCCCATGAAGCCTGACATCATGACCTCTATCCTCCCTATCTCGTGTCCTCGAAAGGTGAGAAGTCTTCTGTGAGCTGGGACATGCAGATCCACACTGTGTTGTGGCAGTGGCCGTGAATACAAAGGGCTCAGAATGAGCCTTAGGTATTTCCTCATGGGTGGCCATGACGCCCCTTGCACTATGGATGTTTCCACATGGGGACAATTCACCATTGCAGTGACCACGATTACTCCTGTGGTCATACCTGAAGGCATGATGAGTTGCCTTCCTTCTTGGAGTGGGGGGTCGGAATACCGTTTCCCCATTTCTCTATCCCTGAATAATCCGGGAGATCCACCCGGTTTCTTGCTTTCTCTTTATAGCATCAACTTTGGAAAAGTTTGATACTATACGTTTCTCATTATCTAGACTATTCTCTAGAGCTGAGATCTTAGAGTCCTTGACCTTGTTGGACGCCAATTGGAGAACCAACAAGATCTTCAGTCGAGCAATCTCTCGAGCTTGCTCCTCAGCAAGTAGATTGCTTTCCTGAAGTGCTCTCTTCAGGGAATCAGTATTTTCTGGAGGAGAGCAGTTTCTGTCTTTAGAAAAGTCAAAAGATATGGAGCAGGGTAAAGATATTACCTGCTCATCTGAGTTATTGTCATTAGGATCAGTGACCATTGTTTCGTCCTCGTCAGAGCTGCTTTCCTCACTGGTCTCGTCAGTCTCTAACACGGACACAGGAGCTCTGATGCAATCCGAGGGATCCTTGCATTCATCTTCAGAAGTGATGACCCCCACATACGCTTCATCCTCTGATTGACAGCATATTTCAACTTTCTCTGACCCCACCATCAGCTCTGAGATCATCATCCACAGAGTTTTAGCCGTTCGACATTTTTCCAATCTAGAGCGAGAGAATCCGGACCAGACATCCATGATAATTTGTCGAATCCTCTCGTCCAAGAGAAATAGAGATAGTTCCGTCTCAGACATCTCAGCAACGTCCATGGGCACTAGGATCCCAGAGTCGGAGGTCTTCATGGGGATAAACGGACCCTCTTCCAGGATGAAGGATGCTCGAGGATCGATGGCATCAAGGTGAAAGGATACTCTCATTCTCCAGATGGGATAATAATCCTTTGTGCATGCGGGGAGTTTGAGTGGCGGAATCTCATAATCCAGATCCATGCTTCTGACACTGGTGGCAGGATTCTACTCAAGGTGTTAACCTTTTTGATGAGTAACCTCCCTCTGATACCACTTGAAAGTCCACCTAGTGTCAGCTATGTGCACCTATGGGGGGGGGGAATAGGTGACGTGTGGTTCTTTTAAGGAATTTACGGATGTACCTGCACAATAAAAACAACACGCACAACACACAGAATACACAGCAAATTTATAGTGGTTCCCCGACTTGGGTACATCCACTTTCCCCCTTCGACCTATCTCCCTAACAAGGGACGACTCGGTCACTTCTCCAACGGGATTGAAATCCAATCCCTTCACTAACGGAAGGAGCCCTTCCACACGTGAGAGTCAACACTCCCACAAAACGGGTTGCACCCAACCCTTACAACACGGAACAAAAGTTCCCTTACAACGAAATTAAATATAGAGTGTACACGTGATACAAACTTCTTATGGAGACTACGGTGTTCCTCTTTGTTCGACGACGTGTTCTTGAGGTCGATGAAGAGTCTACAACCTTGGTCTCTCTTGGAGAGGATCTCCCGGAACCGGCGGCGGCAATCCGAGCGGCGGCTTGGTTCGGAGTCGTCGGCTACGAAGGTGCACTGCTGCAGTGCTTTGAGATCCAAACTTCTTTGTGAAGCAAACTAGGTCTACCAACGGTCACTCTAGGATCGGTCGTCTCGATCGATTCGGACGGGGGAGTTTTTCCCGGTCAACAAATCGAGAGACAAGAGATCTCTGGATAGACACGTGAGACGCAAGCTTTGCTAAGCTTCTGTCGCCGGAGATCACGAAGGAATCTCGATTGTTGACGGCGACCTACGTTCCCGAGCGCGACGGCGGCGGCGGAGAGGAGTCGCGGTTTTAGGGTTTCGTTGCGGCTCGGTTTCTGTTTCTTTTCTCCGTCCTCTTTACTGTTCAAAATACTGGAGTATATATACTGTAGATGCTTTCCAATATGACCGTTTGTGGGACCCACACTTGAAATCCCTAAGTCCGGTTCAAGCTAGTCTGAAGGCAGAATCCGGTTCAGGAAATTCCAGAGAAAATGCCAAGGAAAAATCGGCGAGAATCGCATACGATTCTCGACGAATCGGCGAGAATCACCAAGTGATTCTCGACGATTCGTCGAGAATCGTCAGTGATTCTCGCTGAATCACTTAGTGATTCTCAATGAATTTCACTTGGTATACATGAGCTCCTTGGCCACAGGTTCGGCGAGAATCACTAGTGATTCTCGCCGAATCTTACTTGGCACCATTTAGAGGTGGCCAGAAGGAGTCGGCGAGAATTACTAATGATTCTCGTCGATTCGGCGAGAATCACTAGTGATTCTCGCCGAATCGGCGAGAATCACTTGGTGATTCTCGTCGAATTTGCCTTGGACGAATTTTCGTCTTCCACCCAGGAGCTGCTCCTTGATCCTCCATGCTCCTTGTCTTCTCTTGCATATGAACGGCCCTGTACTTGAAAGTAAGTGCACTCCAATAGAGAGAGTACACATAGGCCAACACACTGATCTGCTCAACGAGGGATTACGTCGTGCAGACCCGTGTATATTGACCTACTGCACCCTGACATTGGTGTGCACTTAGCGTGGAGGAACTGCAAGCACAACTTGAGATGTTTCATCAAATACATTGTGAATTCATCTTAGCTTGATAGGTGGCTTCCTCAAATCTAGGTAATCGTGAGTACAATACCCAACACGTGCCAACGCCTGTGATGCAATGAATTTCTATACTGCTTGGTTATGCTAATAAAAATGCAGGGAAGGAGCATTGCCGCCCCGAATTGGGGGCGGGATCGTTATAATTTGGTCAGCATTGCCGACCGTTGCCTTTCTTTGCCACCGTGCGGTGGTTTTGTTGCTTGCAGGTGCTGCTGGACCAAGCGGTCAATAGCGGGCTAAAGCCCAAATTGCGAATCCGGCCCTCGAACGCCTAATTGGAGTGTTTACTGCTTTTATTCATGTATGACTGGCCTGTGTGCCGTGGTTTGTAAATCATGTAATATCAAGTAAAAAATTTTGTAAGGCCTTAAGGGCAGTACTTGTGTATGTACTACATTCTTATTTGGTATATTAGTGGACATTAGTGCTCTTTGTGCTGGGTTCTTAATTGCAACTTATATAAACTGTTTCCGCTAGAATGCTCTGTGTAGGACGTTGGATTGGTTGGATAGTTTCCATTGAGTAACCACCCGGTCTGTATGTAGTATATGGCGTCGGGCCCAGGCCGGACCTACTGCTATATGCTATGTGATAGATAGGGGGTGTTACACAAGGAAACTCCTCACATTGGCCGCCTACTTCAAGGGAGACTACTCCTTCACGACACACACCTTGGCCGGATCCACCGCTAGTCCTGCTCCACTAATCACATGCCCCAAGAAAGTAACCTCTTTAAGCCAAAATTCGCACTTGCTGAACTTGGCGAACAAGGCATGCTCTTTTAATTTCTTCAATACCAAGGTCAAGTGCTCAACATGCTCCTCCTCCGTCTTTGAGTAGACCAAGATGTCGTCGATGAAAACAATGATGAAGATATCCAAATATTGTTTAAACACCTTGTTCATCAGGCTCATGAAGGACGAAGGGGCATTTGAGAGCCCAAACGGCATTACAGTGAACTCGTACAACCCATATCATGAAGTAAAGTCCGTTTTATGGATGTCACCTTCTTGTATTCTCAACTGATAATACCCTGAGTGCAAGTCCAGCTTAGAAAACCAATGAGCTCCCACTAGTTGATCGAACAACTCGTCGATCCGAGGAAGCGGATAAGTGTTCCGCACCGTCAGCCGATTGAGTTCCCGATAGTCTATGCACAAACGCAGAGTTCCATCCTTCTTCTTCACGAAAAATACAGGGGCTCCCCAGGGCGACGAACTGGGGCGAACGAACCCTGACTTCACCAGTTCTTGCAGTTGAACTCTAGACTCCGCGAGTTCCTTCGGGGTCATTCGGTAAGGGGCCTTTGGATACCGGCTTGGCGCCCAGTACTAGATTAATCTGGAAGTCAACCTCTCTATGCAGGGGTAATCCTGGCAGTTTCTCAGGAAATACCTCGGGGAAATCCCGCACTACCCGTATGTCTTTTATATCCAATGCTAACTCCTTCAACTCGAACCAGATCATGAAGACTTCATCCCCCTTCATATGGGATTTTACTGTCTGAACTAAAGATAACGACATACGAGGTGCGAAGCTAATACCTTGGAAGATGACGTTGGAGTCTCCATGTCTCAAGTAGATTCGTTTCTCTGCACAATCAATCCTTGCAAAGTGACAGTCCAACCACGCCATGCCCAAAATGATGTAAAACTACAACATTCTCAAGACTGTGGCAGGCATATCAAAGGCCTTTCCTTCAATAAATATCTCAAACTCGCACTTAGCGGTTACAATCATCTCCAAGCCGTCCAGTAGGCGCACTCGTCGGGCTATACCTGTAAAGTATTGTACGCCCTCCATGTCCTTAATGAAATCCTCAGACAGAAAGGAGTGTGAGGCGCTGGTATCGAACAGCGTATAGGCCGTCTTCCCGCCAACTATCATGATGCCTAAGTACCAATAACCAAAACTTATTGCTAGGTGTTTAGTATGTCTCAAGCAACTTTAAGTTAGACAATGAAAACATGTTAATCAATTAAATCATACCGGCAATCATATCTTGGGGATCCCGTTCTTGCGCCATGTCCAACACGTACACTTGATACCGAGAAGTGTCGGGGTTTCCTCTTCGCGGTCCTCGTCCTCGACCACGCATATAACCACGCCCCCGCGGTGCTGCCAGAGGGAGAGCAAGCGGGACATTCCCATACAACCGCGGGCAGAAACGTCGAATGTGGCCCGGCTAGTTGCATTCAAAACACACCAGCCCACGCCGCCCTTCATGTTGCTGAAACTGCTGAGGCTGAGGCGGTGGAGGCAACGCAGGTGGTTGCGGAACTGGGTGCTCAACTGTAAAGTCTCGGTGGAAACGACCTCCACATCTTTGATGTCCCCTTTCTCTCTTAAAGTCCTACCTTCTTCTATTGCTTGGGCCAGCCTCCATCACTCCCTCCGCAGGTCTCTTACCACTACTCAAGTGGTCCACCTCCAATCTCTTCGCCATGTTGATAATCTCCGCCAAGCTAGCGTCAGCTATAAACAAAAGGGTCTGCCTTAGGGGATCTCGCAGCCCTTTGTAGAAATGCTTGGCGTATCCTCTATCATCCAGGTCATATGAGTCCGCGAACCTTGCGAGATGCTGGAACTCTCGCTGGTATTCTATAACTGATTTTGATCCATGCTTCAGTAGTAGAAACCTCTACTCGAGCTCGTCTCGAGCCGATGTAGGAATGAAGTGCTCCAAGAAGACACCCGAGAACTCGCTCCAACTTATCTCGGTATACACTCGTCCTTGGAACGTGGAGCCCATGAGTGACTTCCACCACCTCTTAGCATGTAGATCCCAGACGGACACCACTAATGATACAGCCATGTTGGCCAGGCAATGGATCCCTGCCAATAGCTCTTGGACCATGTAAAGCCATTCCTCCGTGCGTACGGCTGACTCCATCCCGAGGTAGGCGGGAGGGTAGAGAGCCCGAAAGGTGCTCAGCTAGTTAGAGCCCGGAGCAGGTTGTTGCACCGGAGACTGCTACACCCTAAAGGCATCCAGAATGGCGGTGAGCGTCTGCCCCAACTCGGATTGTTGAAACTGAGTGTCTATGGAAGGGGCAGGAGTGCCCCCCATTGGCTCAACGTAAACTGTAATCTACACATAAAACACAAACGTATGGTCAGATTGGCTAATCCTGAGGTCAAAGTTGGACAACTTAGTGTGAATTACATATGGGCACAACACAGCTTCCGCTAAGTCAGTTTGTCCGCAAACTGACTAATTGAACGAGGGTGGTACCATTGTTGAATGACTTCTTTAGTTGAGGATTGTGGCAAACTGAAACCATTTGTAAGACCCCCCCCACCCCCCCCCCCCCCCCCCCCCCGCCCCCCGGATCCCAAAACATGGCACGAAGGGGGGTCTTATGCCTGAAACAGCCGCCTTGCGGTAGCATTAGCGCACGACCTAACCTGTACCACAAGACGCCTATTCCGCCGGCTACAACCAATATCAATATAAACATGTCAACCCAACCAAAATATAAACAAGAAGAAGTCAAATCCACACAAAACATATATGTCCAAATACATCAAATAAGAGAAGATAAAATATGCTTCTATAATATCAGAGTACAGCTATAAAATTACCCAAACGGGCTACATCAAAATCTCACAGCACTCACATGCATAACCGATGGTAGCGACGGCACCGTCACATCAGGCCCTGTCGTCATGCCCTTGCTGTCCTGCTGCAAAGTATGCGGCTGCTCTACCTGCGGGGTGACCTCCTAAAAAGGATGACGTAGCAACCGTTAGTCGAAAAAACTAAGTGGCTTCACTTCCGCTCCCTCGGCAACTCCTCGGCACCGGGCGGAGAAAGGGAACAAGGGTACAAGTATAATACAAGTAGTAAAGCAGGTACAAGCAGGTGGTAATAGTACATGAAAACAACATTATAAACTAGCAGTTCTACTTGAATAACAATATTACAGACTAGCAGTTCTACTTGAGCAATTAGTAAATCAACAAGTACAAGTAACTACAGTAGGAAAGTAACTTAACTTATAAGGATGCTCATACAAGCTTATAAGTTAAGGATCGAGTTACATAAAAGTAACTCATTGTATAAGAGTGCTCATACAAACTTATACGATGAGGGTCTTGTTTGGGCAAAGCTATGTAATGGTATGTATGCTATGCAATGACTCACCCATGATCACCCACATGCAATTGCTATGTCGACACAGACTATAGTTCCCACTATTCAAGCAGGTAGCTAACCTCTCAGGCATCAGCCGTCGTGGCCAGGCGGTGATAGTAGAGCAGGCATCTCTACTACTAGGCGGTTATCCACACTACTTCACCTAGGACTCCATACGCCTCAATGCTAAGAACACAACAGCGGATCCCATGCGTACTATGGCCCAGCGGGGTCTCGGGTAGATGTGCACCGAGAACACAACACGAACTGGCCTTGTGTGACCCGAAAGGGGCCTCAGAAGAAGGTTCGAGGACACAACCCAACCATTCACTTGGCACAGAAGGGGCCTCGGGACGTGAACACCGAGGACACAACCCAATCGCCCAAGGTCTAACCGTCAACTCCCGTCGCTGTGACGTTCGGTGAGCCCGTAGACCTGCCACACTATCCTTAACCCAAGATTACGACACCCCGTGTCGACTCACACCGCATATAAATGCCACGACACCGTGACATGGAAGGGGCCTCGGAAGTTAGCACAAGGGCATAGCCCAACCATCCATCTATACCTCATCTCAACTCGAACCCAACTAGTGACGGTCAACACCACACTTACATCCATCCATAATACTATCCATAGGGAGACTACGCTCTAAGTATTGTACTACTACATTTCATTCTAACCATCATACATGCTCATGGCCATGGGTTATACTTCTATTTGTCATTCCAAATGGTTTCAACATATTACAAACATGATGTGCATTAGTAATAATCTACCAATTTGTATCCAATCATTTCATTCATCATATTATAAACACGGTGCACATTTATAATAATCTATCAATTATAGCAGGTCATATCATGCATTAAAGCTTGCTCTACAAATTATATTTATGAAATCTAATTAACAAGATTTATCATTCATAACACTATGATGGTCAGCATAAAATAGTTCATAAAAATCTAGAGTTAATTAGCAACATCGATTCCACCGAATTCAAATTCATATTATATAAACCCCAGAATTTAAGTGCAGAATAAATCTGGACAGCAAATTCGACCGGAGATTCCTGAAGCTACATGAATCCGGTGACGACATGTAACCACTCGATGGAAAGGTCTTTCTAAGGGTTACAACTTTCATATTCATCCCATAACCCATATTTGAGCGTATCCTATTTGAAATCAGCCTTGAAGTCCACTGGGTACAGAACACAATTTCTGCATGCAGGATTTATTGGACATCATGTTCGTTCAGACTTTCCTGTGGCTACAGACTTCATATGAAGACATGAAACCACTCGTTGGAAAGGTATTGCCAGGGACTACAACTTTAGTGTTTAGTCGGAAGCCCATATATGGACATATCCTACTTGAAAATGGCCAAGAAGATCGCTACGCGCAGAATACAGATTCTGCACGCATCTTAAAGAGGAATGTACGGCATCGGTTCATCTTCCTCCTAAAGGAGATCCTCCAAAATCACTCCAGAAATTCCTCCTCCCTTATTCACCCTCAAAGGGGCCATGATTCTTCACAAAACCATCCACCCATCATCACATAGAAGAAAGGGGAGGTTGAAGAGATCTAAAACCTAGAACACATGTCCTAGCATGGCTGTCCCTAGAAAACTCCTCTCCATCAAGACTCACTTGAGTCAATATCTCTCCTAATAAAATAACTAAAGATCTAGCACCAAGGGAGAGGGTAGAAAGCTCACCTCATTTCCGGCATTTCCACCATTTCCGGGCATGGATCTCATGACTCTTCTCGGCGGCATCTTCTTTTCCACGGCGGTGGCGGATCTTCTCCTCAAGAACTAGATCCAACGACTTCCTTCTCTCAACAGGAGTTTCTCTCAGAAAAACGGCTGGAATGAGGAGTGAAAATGGCTAGGGTTATCACTTCCCATTTTATATAAAAGTGACACGGGTAGGGATATGCCTGTGTCCTTACTGATGTCCTGCTTAGGCGAAGCGTTACGATGATTTTAATGCGTCGGTTCAATACTTGACACGACACATGGGTGGGACACGCCCATGTTGGCCCAGTCATGCATGTGACATGGGGCGTGTAACCCACCCGAGACCTACTCGAGAGGACTTACTCGAGAGAAAACCAACTACTCGAGTACCCGGATAGGACACCCCCGTGTCACAGGGATGACACGCCCTTGTCACCCCCTCTTACTTGAGTACTTTTCCACCTACTCGAGTATATTTCGACCTACACGAGAGCTACTCGAGGATGAGTGGGACACGCCCTGTGACACGCCCGTGTCACAGGCCGTGTACCCCATACTTGACACTCGATGATCGTCAAGCACTGGTCATCGACCAGAGGGAACACACGCCCTCCGATACTCCCATGTCGGATGGGACATGCCCGTGACACTGGGCCTATTCCCTATGTCGACCATTTTCGTCGACCAAAGTCACGAGTGTCGACACAAAGGAGGACTCGCCCTATGTCACGCCCCAGTCACGCCCATGACACGGGGCGTGTCTCGCCCGAACACTTCATCGAACCCATTTTCGTCGACCTCGTGACTGCTACGCACCCGAGCAGGACACGCCCTGGGGCACGCCTATGTCCCAGGCCGTGTCACCAAAAATTTGCCAATCCCAGACTTTGGGCTGTTACATGCTTCCTAGTTGTCAACACTCCCCTGAGCTCAAGTCAGCTCTCCTGGCTCAAAAACACGCACAAGGGGTCTAGTGCGATTCAGGACGTTACACAACTTTCCAACTCACCGATCTAGTAACACACTAAACTCGACAACTCCACTATTCTCTCGGATTAAAAACAATCCTGTAAATCGGAACAAAGTTCCTACAACTCGAAGTAAAACCACTCCTACAACAACTCAGAGAATAACTCCTACAACTCGGAGAATAACTCCAACAATCTCGAAGAATAACTCCTACAATAATAAAATTAATTTACAATCAG
Source organism: Platanthera guangdongensis (assembly GCA_039583875.1). Classification (NCBI taxonomy): domain Eukaryota; kingdom Viridiplantae; phylum Streptophyta; class Magnoliopsida; order Asparagales; family Orchidaceae; genus Platanthera; species Platanthera guangdongensis. The sequence goes on from CM077150.1 coordinate 88,942,512, forward strand.
AACACACTGACTTGTCTTCACAGATCTGGCTGAATCTCGGGTTCTTCCTTCTTGAAAAACTGAAAAGCCCTATCAGAAAAGTTGAGGAAGAAATCTGAGAATCCTTCGATCTAAGAACTTAAGATCACCACAATCAAGGAGAAGATTTGGAGATGTCAAAAATCTTTATCGATGACCTCCTTCTTGTCTGAATCTCTGAATCTAGAAGTTTGGTGATGAAAATAATCCTTGTCGGCGACGAAGCTTCCCAATTTTAAAAGTAGAAAATGATTTAGAAACTTGTACAATACTACTTAGGGTTTGTCAATTCTGACAAGACCTTTTAAAGACCTTTCATAACGGTCTAAATTGCATTAAATGCAAGCCATGTGGACCAATCAAGAGTTAATGAAATTTCAAATCAAATCCGTCAGATACTTAAGAAAATTCAGAAATCTGCAATCCTTTTCTCGAGAGGAGTAAGTGTTCTCGAGAAGATATTTCTGTTTCTTGAGAAGAGTTATGAAGCTCGAGAAGAAATACTTAAGGAAAGTGTGAAAGAGGAATTCTGGTTTCTCGAGAATAAATATACTTACTCGAGAAAAATAAACTTCAGTCACTCGAGAACAAACTTTTGTTACTCGAGAACAAGAAAGTATCTCGAGAAAAGAATTATGTTTCTCGAGAAAAACATTATGGGTCTCGAGAAAAAAGTTTTGGTTCTCGAGAACTATTTCTAGCCTTCTCGAGAAATATCTTTGACTTCTCGATAAAAATATATAGAACAATTTAGAGCTTTTTTAAGGTAACTCGAGAAGGAGAGTCATGATCTACTCGAGTAAGCATGGCTTTCTCGAGAACTACACTTGGCTTTCTCGAGAATAGCTTCTGCTACTCGAATACTTGACTGAGCTCACTCGAGTACTAAATTTAATTCTACTAGAGTACAATAAGTCCTTCATGAGAAAAACACTTAGAAAATTTTTTATATTCTGAGAAATGATTTTCTTCAAGAAATCCAGCAACCAGCTATTCTCCCATGACTTTTGAAAGAGTTTAGTTGTCTACCTAAATCACCTAGAGGGGGGTGAATAGGTGAGATGTGTGTCTTTTTGCGAAATTAAAATTTAGGATCAAAGCACAAAACTATCTACCAATTAATCATAGACGATGCAAGATTTATAGTGGTTCTCCAACCTTGGGTACATCCACTTTCTCTCACCGATCTAGCAATACAATAGACTCGGCTACTCCACTATCTCGGATTGAAAACCAATCCTACGCCTCGGAACAAAGTTCCTACAATCTCGATCCACAAAACGGATCTACACTCAGAAGGTAAAACTTCCGACAATCTCGGAGACAAATGCTCCTACACTCGGAGAGAATTCTCCTACAAGAATGAAATAGAAAGATTGTAGAAATACAAACAGTAACAATATCTCAGATCTGCAAAAAATCGGCCTAAAACTTCTTCGTTAATCTTTGCGGCTTTATCGAAGAGGTTGAAGAAAATCTCGACAATGCTAGATCTGGACTTTTTTGGCTTCACACGATCGGATAGAAGATGAGGAATTGAACGACGATCTTGATCTATAAACCTTCTTGATCTGAATCCTCTGAGATCGAAAAAACTAGCCGGATGTGAACGATGAAGATCGGAGGCCGCGACTTTTGCTTCTTGGAGAGAGAAACGGATTCAGAGAACTTAGAAATAATTTTGACTGCAAAACTTTTTTTCTTAGGATTTGTCGGTTTGACAAGACCTTATATAGGATCTACAATAACAGTCATAATTAATTCTTAATGACGTACACGTGGACCAAACACATCAAGGTATATTAAGAAATCTGTCAATTTTGGACTTAACAAATTTTCAAAGAAAGTGAAACTAATATACTCGAGTGAAGATAGGACTAATCGAGTACTATATAGGACTACTCGAGTAAACAGAAGATAACTACTCGAGTAAAGACTTGAAGAAAATCTGGAAATGAAGATCAGCTACTCGAGTATAAATAAATTTACTTGAGTACTAAAACAGTTACACGAGAAGTGGAGTTGGACTACTCGAGTACAATAAATTCTACTCGAGTGAAGAGAAATTGACTACTCGAGATGTAGAGCAACAACTGGAGTCAGGGACTTAGAATATTTTCTGGAATAGAATTTTTGTCTACTCGAGTAGTGAAACTGAACTACTCGAGAGAACAGCAACTTCTCGAGTATATAGAATAGCTACTCGAGTAATGGACTTAGAAACATTCTAAGGGAAGAGAATCTTGTTACTCGAGTATTAACTTTGGACTACTCGAGTAGTAGATGAACTACTCGTGTACAATACTTTGACTACTCGAGTGAGGAAAAGTTACACGAGATGCAGACTTCTGTAACTCGAGACAAGAGGTTTAAACTACTCGAGTACTTATATGACTACTCGAGTAATTTACTTAGAAAATTTCTGGAGGAGAAATTCTGTTGACTAGAGAATGGGAAGGAATCTACTCGAGTAGTTGTCTTAGCTACTCGAGAGCTATAAGTTGACTACTCGAGATCTAACTTGTCACAACCCGCATTTTCTCAACGGTAAAGATCGAATCAGAGTAGGAGAAAACACGCGCCGTGATGCCACGTCGTGCAGGGGATAACTGCACACGCTCAGGCAAAACTCCAGACGTTAGATTTTAAGGAAAAGTTGTTAATTAAGTATGAAAGAGAATCAGTTTTGTTGAATGGTCGTATCCCTCGGCTCGGTGGATCAGCTAGTCCACAGTTAAAACTATATTTATACGCAGCAGAAAAATACTTTGGTTCAATTAAATTGACGCCCTAAAAGAGCATAAGGGTCCCCGGGGGACGACTTACGCGCACACGACCCTAAGGTGAATAAAGTAGGTATAAAAAGATAGTGTTTTACGCTGAGGAAAAGTAGTGTATTTGTTTTAGAAAACATGTTATGCATGAAGTACATATATTAATACTTTTAGGGTTTAAAATATCTAACATGCAACCTAGCATAAATCCTTCCTAGAAGCAAGTAACCAACCACAGATAGGCAAAATCAGCAGTTTAAATTCATATTCAGCACCACAAGAAGACACCAGTGGGCGTCAACAACCTGACACGAACTCACTGGCGAGTATGCATGTCTATACGGAAGAGTAAAGATCTACCTCACAACAAAACGGAGATCAGCAATCTCAGCTACCCTAGAGGCCACCAACAAGCCCCTCCCAAAGAACTAGCCGCTGAACTGGCTACAACCTGGACCTGAGGCATTCAAGAAAAGAACACCTCAGCAAGGAAACAATCAAAAGTAAATAGAGCAATAGATTAGTGAATAAATAAGATGAAGGGTTTACCAACCCGGCAACAAGCTGCTATAAGGAAAAGAAAAAGGAAAGGCAGTAAGAAAAGAGTACTATCTAAAACACTGCAGAGCACACCAAGGGCGAGCATTAAAACCAACATGCCCTAACAATAAAGCCTGCAACAGCATCAAGACATATACATATGCCAAAAAAAGGAAAACATAAACAGGAAAAGGACTAACAGCCCTAACACGTGGGTAAGTGGCAGTGGTCAAAACATGGGTCTGAATGCATAACCAAATCAGACCCAAAAAGGGCTAAGGGGTCAAACAGTGGAAGCTCTAGGGTCCCACACACACCAACCCAAATCGGGGCAAAAGGCGGTGGCCACAGCTCTCCACATAAAACCACCCCTCTAGAGGCCACCAAAACTCCACCACCTGCCACAACCCAAGAGTCGGCATGCAGAAATTAGCCGAGCACCCAATGCCTCCCCCTAGGGAAAAAGTCACTCTAACAATCCTAAGAAACACACGCACAACAGGACAAAAAAACGTCGGGTCCAACCGACGTGGCCTTGCACGCCTAACCCGAACCATCCCCGAGTCTACCTGACCCCAAAACAAGCACAGCACCAGTGTCGACATGATGTGTCGACACCTCGGCAAGCCGGTGTCGACACAAGGTGTTGACACAACCTCAGCCGGTGTCGACACCAAGTGTCGACACTATAGCGGGCCGGTGTCGACACATGGTGTCGACACTGCCACTGCTGGTGTCGACACCAAGTGTCGACACCACTGCTGCCGGTGTCGACACATGGTGTCGACACTGCAGCCGCTGGTGTCGACACCAAGTGTCGACACCACTGCTGCTGGTGTCGACACATGGTGTCGACACTGCAGCCGCTGGTGTCGACACCAAGTGTCGACACCACTGCTGCCGGTGTCGACACATGGTGTCGACACTGCAGCCGCTGGTGTCGACACCACTGCAGCCGGTGTCGACACCTTGTGTCGACACTGCAGCTGCTGGTGTCGACAACAAGTGTCGACACCAGGACTGGCCGGTGTCGACACAACAGTGTCGACACCCCACCTGGCTACAGGAGCCAGATCCAGCAAATGACCAAAAACGAGAACGGGGATTCTCTCTCTCTCTCGAGTACAACCTCCGTCGGCAATGGTAACTACTCGACCTAGACCGAACAAAAACTACTCCTAATAGATGCAATCCCTCAGGAAAACTGAGATTAACAGGAACCTTCTACACTAACCACAGTATGATCGGGAACAAGCCCTAGCTTACACCTAAAATCCAAACAAGAAAGAGATAAACAAATTAAATCAAAAGAAGGCAACAATCAACTAAGGCAAGGATGAGGGTACATCGCTTGCCTCAATACCAGGAACTCGGTCGGCGCCCTCCCCCGCTTGCAGATCTGGCCGCAGGGCAGCAAGCTGAGGAGCAGAAAGAAAGCAGATCCCGGCGGGGGAAGTCCAGATCCACCCTCGAACTCGAAATCCGACCGCAAAATCTCCAGGAAAGCGGCGTACCAAGGCTAGGGTAGTCCGGCAGAGCTCTTCCTCTCCTCTCGTACAGGCGACGGCTTCCTCCAAACACAGAAACAGGAAAAGAACAAAAAATGAACCCAACCCTAATCTGACCCCAGACTATATATATAACAGTTTAATATTAAACAATCAGCATATAAATAATCATTCATACTTAATATCAAAACAACACAAAATCTGAAACCTCTCGGAAAAAGACGAAATTTACGCTGCAGCTAAAAACCCACGCTACGAACACAACTACGAAGTCGAAATTAGCATTCGACAAACAAAACCCGGGATAACACCTCCCGAAGCCAAAACACAAGCATTCCCTAAGAGGCCCAACCGAGTCATCAAACGGACTCCGGCTAGCTTGGGAATCTTACTAACAGGCTACAACCAAGCTACACAGGGAACCCTAAGAGCTTAGACCATGCTCTACAACGGCAAAAAGCCAGAAATACGCCATCGTAACGCCAGCCAAAGATCAAACAAAACACAGAAAAACCGGGGGCGTTACAGCCACTCCCCCTAAAAGAAAGTTTCGCCTCGAAACTTTACTCACAACACCCCTATAAAGAAGGAGAGAGAAAAAGCCAGGAAAGGGATAAATAAATAATAGAATAGAACATACCAAGCACAAGATCAGGGAAACAAATGAGGGTGAGCCTCCCTCATAGCCGACTCCAACTCCCAATTCGCGCTTTCCACATCTTGATTCCTCCATAAAACCGTAACCATCGGAATAGTCTTCTTCCGCAACGCCCGAACTTGAGAATCCAAAATGGGAACAGGCACCTCCACATAAGAAAGATTCGGCTCCAACTGAGGCACAAAATCCAAAACCTGCCTGCCATTCATCACACATTTTCACAGCTGACTGACGTGAAAGACATCATGCACGCCAGGGAAATTTGCGGGCAAAGACAACCTGTAGGCTGATACCCCAATCCGCTCAACAACCGGAAACGACCCCACGTATCTCGGGTCCAACTTCCTATTCTTGCCAAACCGCTTGACTCCAATCAACGGGGAGACCTTTAAAAACACCGAGTCCCCCACAACAAATTCCAAGTTCGATCTACGCCGATTGGCGTTCTTCTCATATCTCTCTTGGGCTATCCGAAGCTTTTCCCGAATAAGCTTCACGGCGGTTTCCATCTCCTCAAGCGCTTCTGGACCCAACAAAGGTCCTTCGCCAAGCTCAGCCCAAAACAAGGGAGTCCTGCAGCGCCTCCCATACAAAGCTTCAAAAGGAGCCATTTGCAAGCTTTCTTGATAACTGTTGTTATATGCGAATTCCATAAGCCGCAAGCGCTCGTCCCACGCTCCTCCGTGGTCCAGAATATAGCATCGGATCATATCTTCCACAATCTGATTTACTCGCTCTGTCTGACCATTGGTCTGCGGATGATAAGCTGTGGAATATCTCAAATCTGTACCCAACCCTTCTTGAAGACTCTTCCAAAAACGAGACGTGAACCTGGAGTCTCGATCTGATATGATACTTACGGGTACACCATGCAATCTGACAACCTCTTCCAGATACAGCTCAGCTATCTTCCTCATCGGATAATCGATCTTAAACGGTACGAAATGAGCGCTCTTCGTCAACCTGTCTACAATTACCCAAACTGAATCATGCCCCTTAGGAGATCTCGGTAAGCCGGTAATGAAATCCATCGAGATACTCTCCCACTTCCACATCAGAATCTCCAAGGGAGTCAGCTTGCCACCAGGCCTCCCATGGTCGGCTTTCACACGCCTGCAAGTGAAACACTCTGAAACAAATCTGGCTATGTCCTTCTTCATCCCATACCACCAGGCAATCTGTTTTAAATCATGATACATCTTGGTAGACCCTAGATGGTAGGCAACACTAGATCCGTGGGTGTCTCTGCACACCATATCTCGGATATCCCCAACTGCGGGGATGCAAAACCTGCCACGGTACTTCAAGGTACCCACATCATCTAAAGAGAAATCTGGTAATTCACCCTTCTCAGCCCGAAAATACAAATGCAGAAGATCGGGATCGTCCTTCTGATGTAGTCTTGTAAGCGTAATCCACGAAGGTTCTGCTATAGCTATGCTACTCTATGAATCACAGCTTCCCACAGAAATGTCCATCAATAGAAACTCTTCCACTAGACGCTCGGCGGAAAGATTAAAAATCTTACCTGACTTCCGACTCAGGGCATCGGCCACCACATTTGCCATGCCTGGATGATACTGAATTTCAACATCATAGTCGACCACGTACTCCAACCACCGCCGCTGGCGCAGATTCAATTCTTTCTGAGTGAAGACATACTTCAGACTCTTATGATCCGTGAAAATCTTGCACTGCACGCCATATAGCAAATGCCTCCACAATTTCAACGCATAGATCACAGCTGCAAACTCCAGGTCATGCGTAGGGTAATTCCTCTCGTGAGTCTTTAGCTGCCTCGACCCGTACGCAATCACCTTTCCGCCCTGCATCAAAACGCGACCCAGACCGACATGCGACGCATCCACATAAATATCATACTCACTGCCCTCCGTGGGCAAAGACAAAATCGGAGCCGAACATAGCCTTCTTTTTAGTTCCTCAAAAGCCTTCTCACACTTGTCATCCCATAAAAAGGCTACATTCTTCTGCGTCAACTTGGTCAACGGCGCGGACAAGGTAGAGAAACCTTCTACAAATCTTCTATAATAACCAGCCAAACCCAAGAAGCTTCTGATCTCTTTGGGGGTAACTGGTCTCGCCCATTCCATAACAGCAATGATATTTTCTGGGTCCACCGATATTCCCTCCTTATTAATCACGTGACCTAGAAAAGAAACTTGAGGCAACCAAAATTCACATTTGCTCAGCTTGGCGTATAGCTTATGGTCTCTCAGAGTCGCCAAGACCAGCCGCAAATGTCGATCATGCTCCTATGCATCCTTAGAATACACCAAAACATCGTCTATAAAGACAATCACGAACTTATCTAGAAAGTCCTGGAAAACTCTGTTCATCAAATCCATAAAAGCTGAGGGCGCATTAGTCAAACCGAATGACATAACCAAAAACTCAAAATGCCCATGACGAGAACGGAATGCCGTCCGCGGAACATCTGACTCTCTAATCCTCAACTGGTGATAGCCCGAACGAAGATCTATCTTGGAAAACACGGCACTACCACGCAGTTGGTCAAACAAATCGTCGATTCGCGGCAAAGGGTACCTATTCTTGATAGTAACCTTGTTCAGCTCTCTATAGTCGATGCATAACCTCATCGACCCATCCTTCTTTTTAACGAACAGCACTGGTGCACCCCAAGGCGAAGAACTCGGCCTTATAAAGCCTTTTGCCAATAACTCATCCAGCTGACTTCGCAACTCTTCCAGCTCTCGCGGGGCCATCAGGTACGGCGCCTTTACGATAGGACGTGTACCTGGCTCCAAATCTATTGCAAACTCGACATCTCGGTCGGGTGGAAGACCGGGAAGATCGTCGGGAAACACATCAGAAAAGTCACGCACCACAGGAATCTCTTCCAAACGGGGCACACTAACAATCGACCCTACCAGAGAAACCACTCAGGCAAAACAGCCAGAAACAAGCAACTTTCGAGCACGCACCGCAGAAATGATTGGAGACTCCTGGAGGGAATACCCGAAAACGCTCCCTGGCTGACCGTTGTCTTTGACGAAGTCCAAGCGCTTACCCTTGCACTGGATCACAGCAACGTACCTTGACAACCAGTCCATGCCCAAAATTACGTCAAAGTCCTCCAGGTCAATCACCTTCAAATCTGCCTTGGCTAGAAAATCTCCCAACAAAATTGGACAATCTAGGACACCCAGGTCCGTAACCACAGAGTCACCGGAGGGGAACTTAACGCAGAAGGCACAACCAACATGATCTAGGCCCAAACTGAACCGCTCCACGAAGGCTCTAGCCACAAACGAGTGGGTAGCGCCGGAATCGAAGAGAACGCGCGCCCAACGGTTCTTTACCTTAAATCGCCCTACGAATTGCACACGCATCTAAGGCAACAAGCGCTAAAACGAAAACTACAACCAAAAAGGGAACGTAACGAAACGACTGGGGAGGAGTCGAACCTGATATAACCTGGGTCAAGGTCTGCGCTTCGTCTGCCGAGAGCACATTCAGCTTTCCTTTTCCTTTATCCACACGCTGAGGCGGTGGCAGAGCCTGGAGGGGAACTGGCTGCAGAATAGACTGGGTCTGAGGGAACCTTGTCTTGAGATGACCCTTCTAGCCGCACTGAAAACAAACCTTATCTTTTAACCAACAATGGGCAGCCTCATACCCCTTCCTTCCATACAAGGCACACACCAAGTCTCCCCTGGAAAAACCCTGAATCGCGTGCACCTGATCCTTCTTCTGCACTCCCAACCTTTTGAAACACTTCTCGAAGGGGTGGCCTGGCCGGCCATAAAAGCTACAAATCTCTTTGACCTTCTTTCTCAAGACAGCATCAGGTTCCTGAGGGCTCTTCCCTCCACCGGACTTCCGCTTATCTTTCCTTAACTGCTGGCCTCTATTCTTGGCATTCTCAATGGCCTCAACTCTCAAAGCATCTTCAACCGCATTGGCATAACTGACTGCTCCATAGGCATTCGCTAACTGCTGTATGTCGCTTCTTAGTCAACCCAGAAATCGCTTAACTCGGTCTGACTCAACACTCAGTAGACCCGGGGCAAACCGACTCAACTTACTAAACTCGATCTCATACTCACTAACCGTGAGTTTCCTCTGCTTTACTTGAAGAAAGTCATTCATTAGCCGGTCTCGTTCGACTGAAGGCAGAAACTTACTTAACAACAGCACCTTAAATGACTCCCAAATGCAACCCGCCACTAAGCTCTCTTTCTCTCAGCCACCAATTCTTTGCTAAGCCCTTGAGCTGGTAAGCAGCGAGCATCACTCTCTTATCGTCCGTAATCCCTGAGTAAGAGAACATCTCCTCAATGGTAATCAGCCAGTCATCCAAAATCATGAAATCTACCTGCCCATCATAGGTAGGGGGTCTCAGTCGCTGAAACTGGGATATGAACGCCATCTCCGGAGGCACCACAACCAAAGGCACGGGAGGAGCAGGAGGGGCAGGGACAGCTACCCCCTCTGCGCGGTTCTGAGCTCTCGGGGTCTGTCCCGCCACCACTGCTACAAGAGACTGAATCTGAGCCTGCATAGCCACTACCTGCCTCGATAACTCCTCATTACTCTGCCGCAGGCTTTCTACCAACACATCGCTCTGCGCTCCTGACGTCTCACCCTCGGATTGGGGGGTCGATCTCGTCGCAGGACGTCTCGCCATCCTAAAATCGCACAAACTTTAGACAAATCCTAGCCCATCAACTAGAACGAAACTACCCGGTACGGACAAACACACTTAAATATGAACTTCAACTGCAAAAACTTGCTCTGGGAGTTGTTTTTACCATGATGATGTTATGCTTATCCTAAGATGGTTCACCACCATCATACTGACTCATGTTCCTAAACCATGAATGCATGCATTTGTATTCTTTTTGACACAAAACCATGTGTGTACATATGTCATCTTGCAAATATTTAGCTTGGCACGTTGTGCTTATGAAATGTTATGCTATGCATGATATGCTATGCATTCTAAAAAAAAGCCTTAGTGCATGCAATGGGCGGCGTATACATGAAAATGTTATGCATCCCATACTACATAACATTCCCATGTAACGAAAAGGAAAACGTGCTAGCCGCATTCATGTGGTGAGGTTATGCATCCCATACTACATAACCCTCACATGTTGCCGCCTATGGTGGATCCATATACAAACACATATTATGCATCCCATACTACATAATATACCCTGTATACTTCTTTATGCTCATGAGTGTGGTGTACGTGCTTCGGCCAAGATGTGCTGATGACATATCGGTGTGTGAATGGTATGATGCTAAACACTAATGCAGACAAGGGAAAGGTTGCCCAACCATTTGTCAAGCAACCTCCCTCTGATACCAACTGTCACAACCCGCATTTTCTCAACGGTAAAGATCGAATCAGAGTAGGAGAAAACACGCGCCGTGATGCCACGTCGTGCAGGGGATAACTGCACACGCTCAGGCAAAACTCCAGACGTTAGATTTTAAGGAAAAGTTGTTAATTAAGTATGAAAGAGAATCTGTTTTGTTGAATGGCCGTATCCCTCGGCTCGGTGGATCAGCGAGTCCACAGTTAAAACTATATTTATACGCAGCAGAAAAATACTTTGGTTCAATTAAATTGACGCCCTAAAAGAGCATAAGGGTCCCCGGGGGACGACTTACACGCACACGACCCTAAGGTGAATAAAGTAGGTATAAAAAGATAGTGTTTTACGCTGAGGAAAAGTAGTGTATTTGTTTTAGAAAACATGTTATGCATGAAGTACATATATTAATACTTTTATGGTTTAAAATATCTAACATGCAACCTAGCATAAATCCTTCCCAGAAGCAAGTAACCAACCACAGATAGGCAAAATCAGCAGTTTAAATTCATATTCAGCACCACAAGAAGCCACCAGTGGGCGTCAACAACCTGACACGAACCCACTGGCGAGTATGCATGTCTATACGGAAGAGTAAAGATCTACCTCACAAAAAAATGGAGATCAGCAATCTCAGCTACCCTAGAGGCCACCAACAAGCCCCTCCCAAAGAACTAGCCGCTGAACTGGCTACAACCTGGACCTGAGGCATTCAAGAAAAGAACACCTCAGCAAGGAAACAATCAAAAGTAAATAGAGCAATAGATTAGTGAATAAATAAGATGAAGGGTTTACCAACCCGGCAACAAGCTGCTATAAGGAAAAGAAAAAGGAAAGGCAGTAAGAAAAGAGTACTGTCTAAAACACCGCAGAGCACACCAAGGGCGAGCATTAAAACCAACATGCCCTACCAATAAAGCCTGCAACAGCATCAAGACATATACATATGCCAAAAGAAAGGAAAACATAAACAGGAAAGGGACTAACAACCCTAACACGTGGGTAAGTGGCAGTGGTCAAAACATGGGTCTGAATGCATAACCAAATCAGACCCAAAAAGGGCTAAGGGGTCAAACAGTGGCAGCTCTAGGGTCCCACACACACCAACCCAAAACGGGGCAAAAGGCGGTGGCCACAGCTCTCCACATAAAACCACCCCTCCAGAGGCCACCAAAACTCCACCACCTGCCACAACCCAACAGTCGGCATGCAGAAATTAGCCGAGCACCCAATGCCTCCCCCTAGGGAAAAAGTCACTCTAACAATCCTAAGAAACACACGAACCCCAGGACAAAAAAACGTCGGGTCCAACCGACGTGGCCTTGCACGCCTAACCCGAACCATCCCCGAGTCTACCTGACCCCAAAACAAGCACAGCACCAGTGTCGACATGATGTGTCGACACCTCGGCAAGCCGGTGTCGACACAAGGTGTCGACACAACCTCGGCTGGTGTCGACACTAAGTGTCGACACTACAGCGGCCGGTGTCGACACATGGTGTCGACACTGCCACTGCTGGTGTCGACACCAAGTGTCGACACCACTGCTGGCGGTGTCGACACATGGTGTCGACACTGCAGCCGCTGGTGTCGACACCAAGTGTCGACACCACTACTGCCGGTGTCGACACATGGTGTCGACACTGCTGCCGCTGGTGTCGACACTAAGTGTCGACACCACTGCTGCCGGTGTCGACACATGGTGTCGACACTACAGCCGCTGGTGTCGACACCAAGTGTCGACACCACTGCTGCCGGTGTCGACACATGGTGTCGACACGACAGCCGCTGGTTTCGACACCAAGTGTCGACACCACTGCTGCCGGTGTCGACACATGGTGTCGACACTGCAGCCGCTGGTGTCGACACCAAGTGTCGACACCACTACAGCTGGTGTCGACACCTTGTGTCGACACTACCGCTGCTGGTGTCGACAACAAGTGTCGACACCAGGACTGGCCGGTGTCGACACAACAGTGTCAACACCACACCTGGCTACAGGAGCCAGATCCAGCAAACGACTAAAAACGAGAATGGGGATTCTCTCTCTCTCTCGAGTACAACCTCCGTCGGCAATGGTAACTACTCGACCTAGACCGAACAAAAACTGCTCCTAATAGACGAAATCCCTCAGGAAAACTGAGATGAACTGGAACCTTCTACACTAACCATGGTATGATCGGGAACAATCCCTAGCTTACACCTAAAATCCAAACAAGAAAGAGATAAACAAATTAAATCAAAAGAAGGCAAAGATCAACTAAGGCAAGGATGAGGGTACATCGCTTGCCTCAATACCAGGAACTCGGTCGGCGGCCTCCCCCGCTTGCGGATCTGGCCGCAGGGCAGCAAGCTGAGGAGCAGAAAGAAGGCAGATCCCGGCAGGGGAAGTCCAGATCCACCCTCGAACTCGAAATCCGACCGCAAAATCTCCAGGAAAGCGGCGTCCCAAGGCTAGGGTAGTCCGGCAGAGCTCTTCCTCTCCTCTCGTACAGGCGACGGCTTCCTCCAAACACAGAAACAGGAAAAGAACCAAAAAGGAACCCAGCCCTAATCTGACCCCAGACTATATATATAACAGTTTAATATTAAACAATCAGCATATAAATAATCATTCATACTTAATATCAAAACAACACAAAATCTGAAACTTCTCGGAAAAAGACAAAATTTACGCCGCAGCTAAAAACCCATGCTACGAACGCAACTACGAAGTCGAAATTAGCATTCGACGAACAAAACCCGAGATAACACCTCCCGAAGCCAAAACACAAGCATTCCCTAAGAGGCCCAACCGAGTCATCAAACGGACTCCGGCTAGCTGGGGAATCTTGCTAACTGGCTACATCCATGCTACACAGGGAACCCTAAGAATTAAGACCACGCTCTACAACGGCAAAAAGCCGAAAATACGCCATCGTAACGCCAGCCAAAGATCAAACAAAACACAGAAAAACCGGGGGCCTTACATAACTTCCTTACTCGAGTATAAAGAGATTTACTCGAGTATTAACTAAGCAATTCACTCGAGTATGTATAGATCTACTCGAGTAAAGTACTTAGTAAATTCCTTTTAATAGAATTCTCTTCTTCTTAGGTGAATACAACAACAAGTCTTTTCTCCAATTAGTCCTAGTGCTTGAATATGAAGTGTATCCTAATAGAGAGGCTACACATGAGTCAATACCATGGATCACATAATGAGGTATTACATTGTATGTTCCTGTGTTTGGTGACCCATTGTAGACTTACATTGGTCTACACTTGGCACTAGAGTCCTGCACATACATAACTTAAATAAAGAATCAAATACAACTTAATTCATCTTAGTTCAAGGGTGACTTCCTCAAATCTGGGTTAATGTGGATACAATACCCAAATATCTCCCCCTATTTGTAGAAGTCAGAAACCTTTATACTAAGGCAAATTATAGACATAAAATGAACTATATATGCAAATAGATAAAGCAGTGTAATCAAGCATTAAGAATATAATCAAAAAGTCAAATGATTAAAATTTGTTATTATATAAATGTGATATTCCAAAATATCATTTCTACAAAAATCATTCCCACACTCTCATGATCCTTGTAGCTTAGACTTGGTGGTGCTGACTGTCTTGATTCTCTTGTTGTCTCCTTTGGTAGCGAAATGGCTTGGGATAGTACTTTGGTGGTCTTGGAGGAGCAGTAGGATTGTTTCTTCCAAATTCTCTGTCATACAGTCTCTCTTAGTCATAGAATTTTCATATAATTCCCATTCCTAGGAGCTGTAATGAATGTTCCTGTTTCATGGAAGTCCATAACAAGTTTAAGAGTATCCAAAATAAGAGACTTAGAAGTGGGAGACCAGATCTCAGCAAACTCTGGAGCTTTGCTATTTTCTTCATCTGCAACGGGGATTGACCTGCTAGCAGAGGCACCATCACCATATTTTCTCTTCTTCTTTGAAGTCTGGATCTCAGGAGGAGCTTGGAAAAAGATATCTGATGGGTCTGCCTCCCAAACTTGAGCATATGAGTCAGGAGGAGGACCTTCTTGGCCTTTAGGTCTTGGAGAGAAGGTAGGTTGAGGAGCTTGAGCAGGAGCAGCGGCAGCTAAGGGGTTTAGGTGGTGAGGAGTGATATTTGGATCAACAACATATTCATGAAGGATTTGATTATGCATACAGAAAACAATGTCATATGTATGGAATTTGACACTCTGAATTTGTCCTAAAACATCATCATGGATCTCTTTCATTTTTGCTTCCCAGAGCTCTTGCTTGAGTGCATCTGATTTCTCAAGGTATTTTTTCACTAAGCTCTCCCCCTTTTTAACTTGTACAGTCAGTTTATTGATGGCATCATCTTTGAAGATTCTAACTTCTTCACAAATCTTTATCTTTGTAGCTTCAGCTCACTTATCCAATTCAATCTGATTATTTGCAAGAGTCACACCTTGCTCCATAACTTGACCAACATTAGTAATAGTGTGATCTAGAGCCTTTCCACCAATTTGGAAAAGGTGTCTGAGTTGATCTATATTATGCTGGATCTCTGTAAATCCCCTGCTCATTTCAGCCTCTAGAGCAGTGACTTTGTCAGTAATAATCTTGAGGGAAGCATCAAAGTAGGTTCTTTGATTTTGAAGCAGAAGGACAACTTGATTCATCAGATCACTGGAAGGAGCAGCAGCGGGAGGGGCAACAGAAGAGGGAACTGGAGGAGGAGGAGCAACCCATGGAGCTATCTCTTTAATTACCACAGGGCTCTCAGCTCTGGTAGTATGAATCAGGGCATCCCCTTCATTAGTGACTGTGGGGATGGTGAAGTCCAACTTTCTTAAAGGAGCTTCAGCTGGCTCAGGAGTTTTCTCTTTATCATCTGAAATGAAAATGATGTCATCCAATTCTTGATTTGCAGCATGAGACTTGGTGGGAGATGGAGTATGTGCTAGAGATTGTACTGGAGTGGTTTGCTTTGAAACTTCAGTAGTGGTTTCTTTTGGAAATGGGGGAAGAGGTTCATCTGCAGTCAGCTCTTCAATCGTTTCACTAATAACAGCTTCAGTTGATAGTAGGGCTTCTTGAAATTATGCTTCAGATGGTGTCTCTTTTGGAGTCTGAGGAGAAGGAGGAGTAACTAATGGAGGAATAGGTATCCTTGCTGGGACAAAAGGAGCAGGCTCCCACTCGATAGATGCACCAGAGGAGCTGGAAATCTGATGTGGAGAGGGAGATGGGGTCCTGTCCTCTATGGCTGGAATCTCTTGAACCTTGGCAGCCTGAGGTGGATTCTGCAGTTTCAAATCCCATCTTTGAATGGAAGATATAGAAATTTTCTTCATGTGATGGAGGACTGTTCCTTTGGAGAAGCTGAAGATTTCTGGATTGATTTCATGGAGGAGGAGAGAAATTATCCTTGCATAATTTGGAGCTTTAATGCTATCTTTTTTTTGTCCAAAATCATCATCCCAAATTGAAATTTCTTCCTGCAGACTATTGCTTGCATAATGTCAAAGAAAGAGAGGGAGATATCTCTGATAGAACTAGTTTTGCAGAGAAGTAACTTCCCTATAATGTCCACCAGTAGTTTTCCTTTAGGATTCAGCTGAGACCTTTTGATGTATTCTTCATCAGGAGAAATGCCACAGAACATACATGTCCTGTCAGATTCATCAGGCCTAAGATGATCTTCTTCATCCAAGATCGGCAGTCGAAGAAGTTGTGAAACAGAGGTCTTAGTAAGTTTGATTTTAATTCCTCTGACTTTCGACTTGAGAACTGCTCCATGTCGCTTGACCTTGACATTCCTTAAGAACTCAGCAACGTCTGGAAATAGAATTTTTCAGTGCTCTTGGAGAACAAAGGTAAGTCTAGCGGTGTTAAGAAGTATCATAAGATTGTGAAAATCATCTGAAAGTTCTGCGATACCGACGATAACCAGTTCGGAACCGATGCCAATCTTTGAATAAGAGGCCATGATCTAGAAGGTCTTGGAAAAGCTATGGCGGGGAGGAAGATGATGCGGCTCTACAACTTCTTGCGGATGGCGAAACGACTGTCGACTTACTCGAGAGAGAAAATGATTTTGTGTAGAGAATGATTTTGGAATTTCCAATTTATATAACCATAGATTTATGTCTAATTAAGAGATAAATGATGGAATCATACCTTAGAAGTGGCGGCATAAGCCTCAGGTTGCGACTAAGGAAATTTGAATCAAGGAGAAAAAATTGGTTGGCAGATACTCGAGAGACTGGATATTACTTGAGTAAAGATATTGAGATACTGGAGTAGATATGGATGGAAGTACTCGAGTGATGTTTGGAAGTACTCGAGTAGATAGGTTGAAGTACTCGAGTAGTTAGGTTGATGTAGTCGAGTGATGTTTTATTACTCGAGTAAATGATTCGACTACTCTAGTAAGTCATTCTGCTACTCGAGTAGGTTACTCGAGTGGCTTATAGGTTACTCGAGTAGGTCAAGTACATTACTCTAGTAGATCATTTTCTTACTCATGTACTTTCCTTCTTACTCGAGTCAAAAAGTTTGTGATTTGTATAATTCCAACTTTTTACTGATTCTTGATCTCTGAACCTTCTTGCGAGTCCACCTTCTCTAATCTTCTTTGTTGAGCATTCCAAGTTCTGTTTTGAAGAACGAGAACTTGGTCTCGTCCAGCATCTTTGTGAAAATGTCTGCAATCTGCCTGTCTGTGGAGCAATACTGTAGATCAATGTCCCCATGCTCCACATGTTCCCGGATGAAGTGATACCTCAGTTCTATGTGCTTTGTCCGTCTGTGCGAGACTGGGTTGGTTGCTATTGCAATTGCAGTAGAAGAGTCGCAGAACAATGGAATGTTCTGGAAATTCATATTATAATCTTCAAATTGATTCTTTATCTATAGATGTTGTGCACAGCAACTGCCTGTAGAGATATACTCTGACTCAACTGTTGAGATTGCAACACAGTTCTGCTTCTTGCTACTCCAGGAGATAAGCCTTTTTCCTAGGAATTGGCAATTTCCGGAAGTGCTTTTCCTGTCGTCTTTCCTTCCTGCAAAATCTGCATCTGAAAATCCTATTAGTTTGCTATCATTACTTCTTGGGTACCATAAGGCAAGATTTGGCGTACCTTTAAGGTATGTCAAAATCTACTTTGCAGTAGCATAGTGAGATTCCTTAGAGTTCACCTGAAATCTAGCACATACACATGTTGAAAATATTATGTCTGGTCTACTGGCAGTAAGGTAGAGCGGAGATCCAATTATGCTTCTGTACTTGGTTTTATCAAAAGGTTTCCCTTTTTCATCCTTGTCTAGAGACATAGTTAAACCCATTGGAGTCCTCATCGAGGTTACGTTCTCCATTCTGAATTTCTTAATTAGCTCTTTGGTGAACTTGGTCTGCGAGATGAAAATTCCATCATCAGATTGTTTCACTTGGAGCGCTAAGAAATATTTTAGGTCGCCCATACTTCTCATTTCAAACTTCCCTTGCATAAGTTTTGAAAACTTTTGCAGAGGTTGTCGTCGTAGAGCCAAAAATAATGTCTTCAACATAGATTTGCACTAGCAAAATCTTGCCTTTTATTTCCCTAAGAAATAATGTCGTATCTATCTTTCCCCTTGTGAACTTGTTCTCAAGTAGAAAGCTAGACATCGTCTCATACCAAGCTCGAGGATCTTGTTTCAGATAATATAAGGCTTTATACAATAAGTAAACGCAATCAGGGAAGTTAGAATCAACGAAACTTGGAGGTTGTTCCACATACACCTCTTCGTTTACGTCACCATTAAGGAAGGCAGACTTCACATCCATCTGATAGACGGTGAAGCCTTTGAGTGCAGCATATGCTAGGAATAACCTGATGGCGTCTAGCCTTGCCACTGGAGCGTACGTCTGGTCAAAGCCGATTCCTTCTTCTTGACGATATCCTTTGGCGACAAGTCTGGCCCTGTTCTTTATAATCATTCCATCATCATCCATCTTGTTCCTGTAGACCCATTTTGTCCCAATGACGTTCTTATCTTTGGGTCTTGGAACAAGTTTCCATAGTTGGCAGCGCTTGAACTAATTTCGTTCTTCTTCTATCACCATTATCCAAGATGCTTCTGAGTTCGCTTCCTCAAACTTCTTTGGTTCAACCTATGAGAGAAAACTTAAATATATATTTTTGTTAGTTGTACCTCTACGAGTTCTGACACCTTCTCGGGGATCTCCTATGATCTGGTCTATGGAGTGATCCTTCAGATGTCTGAGCTCTAGGGTCCTTGCATCTAGATTGTCTTCAATCACTGGAGTGACTTCATCAACTTGGACAACTTCTTCATCTTGTTCATCATCCTCTCCAATAGGGGTTGGAGTGGTGATATTAATGAAATTTTCACCTATATCTTCAGACGGTTCATCCAAGCTAATTTCTTTCAACTTTGTACATGCATCTTCAATGAGCACACTAGAAGAGTTGCTTTGCAGCAAGCTCGTCTCATCAAATATAACATGTATTGATTCTTCTACAACCAGGATTTTTCTATTGAATATCATGTATGTCTTACTATGGCTACTATATCATACAAAAAAACCTTCAAAACTCTTTTCGCTAAACTTTGTAGCATAATACTTGCCATTGTTAAGCACGAAGCACTTACAACCAAAAATTCTAAAATATGAGACAGTTGGTTTCCTGCCCTTTAGAAATTCGTAAGGTGTCTTATTGTGGTTTTTGTTGATGAGTGCTCGATTTTGCACGTGGCATGCAGTGTTGATGGCTTTAGCCCAGACATATTCCAGGAGCGAAGCATCAATCAACATGGTCCTGCAGGCCTCTATGAGTGTTCTATTCCTTCTCTCGGCCACTCTGTTCTATTGTGGAGTACGAGGAGAGGAAATCTCATGAAAGATACCTAAGCTTTCATAGAATTCTGTCATGGACCAGACTTGAACTCTGTTCCATTGTCACTTCTGATTTTGACCACGGAACAGTTGTATTCATTCTGGACTTGCCTGACAAAATTAGTAGAGGTGTCGAAGGTATCTAACTTGTGTTTCAGAATAAACACCCACGCAAAGCGCGAGTAATCATCAATAATTACTAACGTATGATCCCTACCTCCCAAGTTCTAACTTGTAGTGGACCAAACAAGTCCATATGGAGTTGATGGAGACATTTGTTAGAATCTTTGCAAATAACGCTTTTAAACGTAGCCCTTGTTTGCTTGCCTTTTACAAATGCATGACAAGATCTATCTTTGACGTACTTGATATTTAGGGCATCACATACTAAATTCAGTGAAAATAATTCATTAATAGTTTTGAAATTAATATGTGCTAATCTCTTGTGTCATTGGTCACTAAGAGATGCACTATCTTTTGCTAAAAAGCACACTAGTGTAGAAGAGTTTATACAAATGAAATTTAAGCAAAATATGTTTCTGCTTCGAGTGCCGGATAGAATCGTTTCCATATTGTCAATGGATTTTATCAAGCACTTATCAGCGTGAAACTCAACTATGTATCCTTTATCGCAGAGTGGGCTTATGCTTATAAGATTGTGTTCCAATCCTTCAACATAAGCTACATCTGAGAAGGATACACTACCGTTAGTAATCATACAATAGCCTTTAGTGATTCCTCAGTCTGAACCTCCATAGATGACCTTTGGTATGTTCAAGACTGGAGAGTAGTTCTGAAGTAGGCTTCTTGTCCCTGTCATATGCCGAGAGTATCTACTGTCCAAATACCAGATTGACGTTTTGGTGGCCTTTGGACATACTTGCAATCATAATAAGTTTGCCTTAGGAAGCCAAACACATTGGGGTCCTTATTCTCGTGTCAGAATACTCCCCCTACGAGTTTTAGCATTATGAGCGGTCTTTCTCATATTGCCAACATGAGGAGTTGCAGCATTTCTGGGATTAAACCAGCAATCGATGACAAAGTGACCAATTATGTCATAGCACAAACAATCAAACTTGTTGTATCTTTGTCTTATGTTCTCCTGTTTGACCTTTTGCAATTGTGGTCTAGCAGGGGCAGCATTCTTGGAGGAAGAAGCATCATGATGATTGCAATCACATGATTTCTTCTCCTTTTGTGGCCTTTCCACAACGAGCTTTACCTTTGGTGCTTTCGTGAAGTTATGACCATGATTGAAAGGGCCATAGCTCTGAAGAATGACTTCTTCATAAGGTGCCTTAAAGACACTCTCACCAAAGTTTCTGGGGCGAGTTCATCCTTGGCAGCGAGACTTTGGCTCTACATAGGTAGGCCTGGTCAAGTGACCGTAGGATGAGTCAAGATCAAACTCATTAGTTGGAAATATGACTTTCCTTAACGAAGTCTGATATTGAGTGGCTTTCCCCTTCTCTTTGGCCAAGGCCTTCTTGGCGGCCTTATTCTTTCTTTGAGCCTTGTTCCTCCTAGAAGATTTACTAGGAGCTTCTTCATGGCCTAATCCAGCACCCTTGGCCTTAGCTGAGAATTCAGCAATGAATGGAAAAATAGTCTTAGGCTTCGAGAAACTTTCAACAAGTTTCTTTTCAGCAGCGAGTTGTTCTTACAACTCCTTGATGATTTTCTCTTTTAGGTCAAGGTGCTCAAGAGCCTTGTTGTATTCTTCAACAGCATTATTGAAGTTCTCATTGAGTGAGTCAGTCTTAGCGACTTCCTCTCTCAAGATGCTCTCTTCAGCTTTTAGAAACATTATCTCTTTAGCCGGAGTTTTCACGACTCAGCGACATTTGACGTAAGCCATGATCAACTCCTTGTACTGGGCCATGAGTTCAGACTCATCGTCATAAGAGCTGTCCTCACGATCATGCTCAGAAGCTTTAGATTCTGAAAGAGGAGTGTGAGAGTTTACCTTCCCAGTAAACTGGGGCTCTTATTCGTCATCTGTCTGAGACATAAGCCCAAAGTAGGCTTCTTCTTCTTCACTCGACTTAGAAGAGTCAGAGTCGCTAAGAGTTTTGCCCTTTTTGGCTATCAGGCTCTTCTCTGTCCTTTTCTTATTATGTGAGGAATTTTTTTCCTCTCTTCTTCCACCCTCCTTCTTCTTATGGGGGCACTCAGAAATGACGTGACCTGGCTTATTACAACAGTAACAAATGATGTCAGTAGAAATATGTTTGTTCTGTTTAGGAGTATACCTGTCATGGTTGCTTGAGACTTTTCTTTGACGATCACCATCATGTTGTGATCTTCTATTAGAGGCATCCTTGCCTTTCCACTACTTCTTTTTGTTCAAGAAATTCTTGAACTGACGTGAGAGTAGTGAGAACTCTCCTTCAGATAGCTTAGAGACTGAGGTACTTGGCTCCGAAGTTTTTCTTCACTTAGTTTTTGTGCTGGGGCAGGAACAGTATCCTTTGACTTCTTTGAGGTGTCTGCCTTTAGCGCAACAGACTTCACTTTGAATGCAGACCTGCTCTTCTCTTATTCAGCCTTTCTGGTGTTGAGTTGAAGCTCATATGACATAAGCTTCCCAAAGAGGTTCTGCGGGTCTATCTCGGCTAGCTTTCCAAATTCCCTGATGGCACAGACCTTATTATCCCATTCCTTAGTTAGGGATCTCAAGAACTTATCATTTAATTCTCTATTTGTAAAGACTCTGCCATAGACCCTTAGCCCATTCACTATCTTGAAGAAATTCTCAAAGGTGTCAGCAATGGTGTCCTTATTTCTTTGTCGGAAGGCTTCATACTTTTGATTTAGAAGAGATCTTCTATCATCCCTTACTTCTTCTGTACCTTTCATCAAAGTGACTAGGGAGTGCCACATCTCCTTTGCAGGCTGGTAGCGGATCAAGTTTTGCAGCATGGAGTCATCAACTGCACTTGCTATTATGTTCTTGGCATTCTTATCTAAGGATACAAGTGCAATCTCGTCTTTGTCTAGATACATTAATTTCTTTGGAACTATCTTAGTTGGATCTATTGTGGAGATTGTCATGGGAATGTAAGGACCTTCTTCAAGGATCATGAAGATCCCTGGATCCACAGCTTCCATGAAAAATTTGATTCTCTCCTTCCACATGGGAAAGTTATTCTTGGTGCATAAAGGAATTTTGACAAAATCTTTTGCCTTATCCATGTTTCGTAGATCTCAAAAGACAATTATAGTAGGATCTGATCAAGGTGTTAACCTTTTAATGATCAACCTAGCTCTGATACGAATTGAAAGAGTTTAGTTATCTACCTAAATCACCTAGAGGGGGTGAATAGGTGAGATGTGCGTCTTTTTGCAGAATAAAAATTTAGGATGTAAGCACAGAACTATCTAACAATTAATCACAAATGACGCAAGATTTATAGTGGTTCCCCAACCTTGGGTACATCCACTTTCCCTCATCGATCTAGCAATACACTAGACTCGGCTACTCCACTATCTCGGATTGAAAACCAATCCTACACCTCGGAACAAAGTTCGTACAATCTCGATCCACAAAACAGATCTACACTCGGAAGGTAAAACTTCCAACAATCTTGGAGAAAAAAGCTCCTACACTCGGAGAGAATTCTCCAACAAGAATGAAATAGAAAGAATGTAGAAATACAAACAGTAACAATATCTCATATCTGCAAACAATCGGCCTGAAACTTCTTCGTTAATCTTTGCGGCTTTATCAGAGAGGTTGAAGAAAATCTCGGCAATGCTAGATCTGGCCTTTCTTGGCTTCACACGATCGGATAGAAGATGAGGAATTGAACGACGATCTCGATCTGCAAACCTTCTTGATCTGAATGCTCTGAGATCAAAAACCCTAGCCAGATGTGAACGATGAAGATCGGCGGCGACGCCTTTCGCTTCTTGGAGAGAGAAAGAGATTCAAAGAAATTAGAAATAAGTTTAACTGCAAAACTTTTTTTCTTAGGGTTTGTCGGTTTGACAAGAACTTATATAGGATCTACAATAACAGTCATAATTAATTCTTAATGAGTTACACGTGGACCAATCACATCAAGGTAGATTACAAAATCTATCAATTCTGGTCTTACTGAATTTTTAGAGAAAGTGAAACTGATATACTCGAGTGAAGATAAGACTACTCGAGTACTATATAGGACTACTCAAGTAAACAGAAGATATCTACTCAAGTAAAGACTTGGTGAAAATTTGGAAATGAAGATCAACTACTCAAGTATAAAGAGATTTACTCGAGTGTTAAGACAGTTCACGAGAAGTGGATTTGGAATACTCAAGTACAATAAATTCTACTCGAGTGAAGAGAAATTGACTACTCGAGATGTAGAGGAACTACTCGAGTCAGGGACTTAGAATATTTTCCGGAATAGAATTCTGGGCTACTCGAGTAGTGAAACTGAACTACTCGAGAGAACAACAACTTCTCGATTATATAGAATTAGCTACTCGAGTAATGGACTTAGAAAAATTCTGAGGGAAGAGAATCTTGTTACTCGAGTATTAACTTTGGACTACTCGAGTAGTAGATGAACTACTCGAGTAAAAAACTTTGACAACTTGAGTGAGGAAAAGTTACACGAGATGTAGACTTCTGTAACTCGAGACAAGACATTAAACTACTCAAGTACTTATATGACTACTCAAGTAATTTACTTAGAAATTTCTGGAGAAGAAATTCTATTGACTCGAGAATGAGAAGGAATCTACTCGAGTAGTTGTCTTAGCTACCCGAGAGCTATAACTTGAATACTTAAGATCTAACTTCCTTACTCAAGTATAAAGAGATTTACTCGAGTATTAACTAAGCAATTCACTCGAGTATGTATAGATCTACTCGAGTAAAGTACTTAGTAAATTCCTTTTAACAAAATTCTCTTCTTCTTAGGTGAATACAACAACAAGTCTTTTCTCCAATTAGTCCTAGTGCATGAATATGAACTGTATCACAATAGAGAGGCCACACATGAGTCAACACCATGGATCACACAATGAGGGATTTCATTATATGGTCCTGTGTTTGGTGACCCATTGTAGACTGACATTTGACTACACTTGGCATTAGAGTCTTGCGCATACATAACTTAAACAAATCATTAAATACAACTTAATTCATCTTAGTTCAAGGGTGACTTCATCAAATCAGGGTTAATGTGGATACAATACCCAACAACTTTAAAGCTTGAAAATGAAGTGTAACCCAATAGAGAGGTTACACATGAGTCAACACCATGGATCACACAATGAGGGATTACATTGTATGGTCTTATGTTTGGTGAACCATTGTAAACTGACATTGGTCTACACTTAGTAATTATAACCTGCAAACACTCAACTAAAAAAGGCATCAAATACAAACTTAATTCATCTTAGTTCAAGGGTGACTTCATACAAATTTGGGTTATTGTGGATACAATACCCAACAAACAGAACATTCTGGGAGGGCAGGATCCTAGCCAATCATCGGGTTACCATTGACGGTGGTGGCGCCGCTCGGTGCTCTGCAACAACACTTCCAGAGGGCTCGACTTCTTCAAAGGAAATGTGGAAATGGTTTCTCTAGGTCTGGGGAAGATTTTAAAATGCTAAGATAGGGAGAGTAGGGGCCATGGCTTGATTGCACCATTAATGGCCATTTTGAAGGTTTCAGCCAAGCTGAAATTCACCTCACCTAGCCACTGTCTTGGCCGAAAAAACTCTCTAGTCTTCTCCTGACTGACCAGGGGAGATGAATCCATCCATGGGAATTGAGTGGAGAGGCTCTTGGTCTCCCTTGGCCATGAATGACTTCCCTACTTACTTTTCCTCTGCTCCATTAAAGGGGAAACTTGACTTTCTCTCTCCCAGTCATCTTCTCCAGAATTTCAGTGGAATTTTAGGTAGTTTCCTGCCTCCTAAAGCAAATGGTCCACTCAAATTAGGCTTGGCCGAAGTGGATTAGGATAGGTTTGGTTAACTTGAGCTAGTTTGACCCATTTTAGAGTAGAATTGATTTTGATCAACATGACCTTTTGAGTTTACTCCAATGGGTACTTAGTGACCCATTTTCCTCTCCTAAGGTCCAGGGGGACTTGGGTAGGGTTGGTTTGGTACCTTGGAGGACACATGACCCTTAATTAGGGCACTTTGAACATTTTTGGTTAGGGTTGACTGTGGTCAACTTGACCTATTTATTTGACCCTAATGGGTCCTACGTGGTCGATTGACCTCCCTTAAGGGTTAGGAAGGTCTAGGTGGGGTAAATTTGTCTAAGGGAATATCAATTGACCTTATATTAGAAAGTTTGAACCATTTTGGGTTAGGGTTGACTTTGGTTAACTTGACCACTTTGATTGACCACAATAGGTCCGTAGTGACCCTATGGAACTCCTAAAGGGCTAGGGATATTGTGGTGGGGTCTTGAAGTCAGGTTGTGGCCTTATAGTCAAACCTTATGGGAGCTTCTTGAAATACGCTATTGGCAAACCTAGGTGATTTTCAACTTCATTCTTACATTCACTTGGTCTTCTTTGCCTTCCTAGGATTTTGTCATGACCTAGTCATGACAAAACCACTCTTAGGGGTCTAGTTATTTGAGGGATGTTACACCTTGAGTCGTAGGAGTCCAGTACGAGCAAGTTTCCTACCAATACATGATGAGCATCTGATCTAGAAGTTGGTGGCATTATATATTTTTTGTGTTGACAAGAATTCCACTACAAATGCGTGTTTGAACTGGACTGAGGTGCAATACGACCTCGCAGACAGGGTTCGATGAGCAATGGAACTTGATGAGAGTATGAACTGTTATGCAACGGATGGGTAAAATTCCCAATTCTCCTTGGATGATGGTATTTTGAGAAAGGAATGTCATTTATGGGTACCAAATGTGGGTAAACTTTGGGAGGAGTTGATGTATGAGGCACCCTTCATGAAATACTCAATCCACCCAGGGAGTACAAAAATTATAAGGACATGTAAAAGATGTTTTGGTGGCCGGGTTTGAAAAAGTCCATATCTCTTTACCTGGTAAAGTGTCATTGTTGTGTCTTGGCAAAAGATGAATGTCAGACACCTGGTGGTATTCTGAAGTCGTTGCTAATTTAACTATGGAAGCTCGATAACATATCTATGGATTTCGTGCACGGAATACCGAGATCACAGAGCGGGAACGATGCCCTATGGGTGATTGTTGACCGGTTGACAAAGGTGTCGCACTTTATACCGACTAAGATGGATGATTCAGTTGAAAAATTGACTAAGTTATGTGTTGAAAACATAGTACGTCTACACGGTGTGCCCCATAACATGGTCAATGACATAGATGTGCGTATTACTTCGAATGATTGGAGGATAATCCACCAGTTGTTGGGTACTCAACTGAAGTTCAGTATGGACTTTCGTCCAAAAACTGATGGTTAGACCAAGAGGACCAATAAGACAATGGAGGATATTCTCTATATGTGCGTCTTGTGTTTCAGGAAGAGGTGGGAGGATATCTCAATATGATAGAGTTCGCCTATAATATTAGCTATCAATCTAGCATTCAGATGGCGCCCTTCAAAACTTTATACGGTATGAAGTGTCGTACTCCTTTAGCTTGGGTGGAAACAGGCGATTCAAAGTTATATAAGCATAAAGATGTCGAAGATGCAAATTTAACTATAT
This sequence comes from Platanthera guangdongensis, assembly GCA_039583875.1. NCBI lineage: Eukaryota > Viridiplantae > Streptophyta > Magnoliopsida > Asparagales > Orchidaceae > Platanthera > Platanthera guangdongensis. The sequence goes on from CM077150.1 coordinate 88,969,924, forward strand.
GCATTATACGTGATTGGTTTTTAGTGGCTCAAGATAGGCAAGGAATGTACTACATTGCCAATAATCGAAACATGGAGTTTGTGGTGGGCGATTAGATATATCTGAAGATAAAGCCATTTATACATGTGTCCAAGATTCGGCTCTTTAAAAAGCTGAGTCTGAGGTACCTTGGTCTGTTTGAAGTGATTGAACGAGTTGGTGAAGCTTCTTATCAGCTAACTCTTTCACCTGAGCTATGTGGTTTGTATGATGTTTTTCAAATCTCGGTGTTGCTAATGGTTTTGCAAGAGCCTACTCAAGTGATTGTTGACGATCAGGTACCAGTCAATAGTGGATAGACGAAGAAGGTTAGACCCATTCGTATCGAGGATATGGAGATCTGGTAGCTACGAAGCAAAGCAATTAGGATGGTCAAAGTCCATTGGGACAATTATTGTCGTGAAGAACTAACATGGGAGCATGAACAAACCATACGGGATGAGTTTCCCCAGTGGTTTTTCTAAAGTAGTGTTATAAAATTTTATACGGTTTTCCTTTAACTAAATAAATTTTTGGGACGAAATTTCTTTAAGGAGGGGAGGTTTGTAATACCCCCAAAATTTGGAAAATAGAGCTAAAGAGTAGCTATTGCCAGACGATAGTGACTATCGCTGGAGATATCTCTCGACAAACTCAACGCTCTTAACGCACTCAACGAATCATTGAGTGGACTATCGCGTGGAGAGACTGAGTTATCACATAGCGATAGTGGGACACATGTTGGATGGGAGGAAATCGGCCGAAGGGCGGTATTGACTGGGGTCAAACCGGCTACTGAAGATATCACCCAGGTGATAGCTGATATCACCCGTCGATAGATATAAGTCTAACTTATTAGCTTAAATCATGGCCCTTCATTATTATTGAATAGAGGATCATATGGCTGGGGTTATTCCCAAGGCTGCTTATCTAGAGAAGAAGTAAAGAGAAGGATCATTTCTCTTCTCTTATGCTCTCTCTTTGTTCTCATCAAACCATGGAAGAAAGGAAGGAAAGACTGGTGGCTGATCTTTGGAAGCTTAGTGAAGGATATTCCAGGGTTAGAATTAAGAGCTGAAGCAATATCCATGAAGAGGAAAGTAAGGAAATCCTTTCCATCCAGATAGAAGACTTGATCATGGCTCTAAAATGATCTACGAGGGTAACGATCTTCCTTTTAGGACAAGTGAAGTCCTAAGTTTTGCATATGCATGGAATTACCGACCAAAAGTTGGAAATTGAAGGGAATATCGATGGGATGATATCTGATATCCCCGGGTAATTTTGCATATAGAATCCAAAAATTATAATACGAAAAAGGCATGCTGTATGAAGCCCATCCCGACAGGTTGGTCTAGATTGGTGATTTTTTAATTTGGGTGCCGGAAAAGTATCCGATTATAAATGGGTAGTTTATGGGTCATATGGTTGTGCCTTTTAATTGAGTAGCAGGAAGTACTGGAGATGCGCACAAGGAAACTACAAAAAAATACCACAGTTTTTTATAACTTTTGGATATCACCGAACGATAGTGGATATCGCTGGTGATAGTTCTTGTTGAGATATGTATCGTGAGAGTCCGGTTTTCTGGCACTATAGGATGTTGCAGGTTTTATAGAATGGTGTTCTAGTTATGGTTGAGTCTGGAGACAGAAAGAGCGGTTGTATTGTTAACGGCAGGCGATAATGACAATTACTCGTGATAGCTCCGAGATAGTATTATGCTTGTGAAGCCTGTCTCATGGAGATCCTATGGCTAGTAGGTGAGCTGTGAGCCTGGGTGCCTAGTGATGTAGTGGTCCAGAGCCGCCCCGCTCTAATTTTGCACCAGAGGAACACATCCGGTCCCATTACTGGGCTCAACCCAAGAACTCCAACCTTGATGACACATATTCTCATCTCGGCGGGATGTTGAGGCGGAGTCTTGAACTAAGCCCCCTTAATAAATCCCTTTCCTAATAGGGACTATCACCAACTAAGCTGCACAGTTGGTGATAGTCCCTGTTAGGAAAGGGATTTATCGAGGGGGCTGGGTTCAAGACTCCGCCTCAACATATCGTCGCGCTGAGAATAGGTGCGGTCATGAGTAGGGTGCTTGTGCTGCAGCCCGGTGGTGGGACCAGACGGGTCCCTCTGGTGCAGAACCAGAGCGGGGCGGCTCTGGACCACTGCATTCAAAAATGCACTTTTTGATGTAGTAGCCCAGAGCCGCCCCTCTATGTCGCAGCCTTATGCTAGCCAAGTGACCGCGTCTTAGCGACCAATGCTGTACTACAACCTAAGCACCCCAACCATGACCGCGCGTATTCTCAGTGCGGCTGGATGTTGAGGTGGAGTCTTGAAACCATCCTCCTTGATAAAGCGCTTTCCTAACAGGGACTGTCACCAACTGAGCTGAGAAATCCCTTTCCTAACAGGGACTATTACCAACAAGGACTATGACCTTGTAGCTTAGTTGGTGATAGTCCATGTTAGGAAAGTGATTTATCAAGGGGGCTGGGTTCGAGATTCCGCCTCAACATCCCGCCCGCTGAGAATATGCGCCGTCATGGGTGGGGTGCTTGGGCTGGAGCCCGACAGTGGTCTCCAAGACGTGGTCCCTTTGCTAGCATAAGGCTGCAATAGAGAGGTGATACTTTGGGCTACTACATCTATAACACCCCCTATCCGTCACATAGCATATAGCAGTAGGTCCGGCCGGGGCCCGACGCCATAAACCACAGACAGACCGGGTGGTTACTTATGGAAACCATCCAACCAATCTCAACATCCTACACAGAGCATTCTAGTGGAAGCAGTTTATAAAGTTATAAACAAGAACCCAGCATCAAAGCACGAATGTCCACTAATACAAAATAGGAATGTTATACAAAATACTCAAAACAAGCCTTAAGGCCTTACAAAATGTTTCACTTGAATATTACATGTTTTACAAGCCACGGCGCGTAGGCCGATCATACATGAATAAAACAGTAAACACTTCTACTTGGGCCTTCGAGGGCCGTCTTCGCCAAAAGGGCTTTAGCCCGCTATTGACCGCTTGGTCCAGCTACACATGCAAGCAACAAACCACCGCATGGTGGCAAAATAAGGCAACGGTCAGCAATGCTGACCAAATTATAACGATCCCGCCCCCAACTCGGGGCGGCGATGCTCCTTCCCTGCATTTCATTAGCATAAGCGAGTAATTTATAACCATAGCCATAACATCACAGACGTTGGCTCGTACGGCCACACGCCCCGTGCACTGAGGGCACATTCTCGGTGAACCGGTCGATGTCACGTCAATTAAAGCCATTAACATTCCGGACTCACCACCGCCACTTAGACGGCCAAACCTATGAGCAATTTGTCTTCTTGGCATGGGTCACGTCAATTTAAGCCATTGACCGCCGAAGACTGACATCTATGCCAACGGCAAGTGCCACGTAACCTTAGGTCTCTTTAACCGAACGACATAGAGCGGGTACGGTTCCATCTAACCCGTGCTTACATCGCAACGACAATTTAAGCCATTTGCGCGGGTCAAACATTCACCGAGTCCCATTCTATCGCAAGTCACATAACTCGGTTATGTTCAAGTTGGCTCTCAGGCCACCAGGTTGGCAAGATCTCGTATCCGCCCAGTTTTCCGGGTGCACCTTTGGGTTAGTCCCCAAGGCTCCCTGCTGCACTCTACCGCGTAGAAAACCCGAAAATAACCAATAGCACAGAGTCTTCTCCGGCATTTATGCAATGCAACATCACCGATCCAGACCAACATGTCCGGGTAGGCTTCACACATCATACCTATGTCCGTTCTCGCTCACGGACTCTACACAACGGGGACTACACATATCTACCCGAAGGAACGCCTCCAACTCTCTGCAAACTCGCGAGAGCGGGCTTCCTATGCAAAGAAAGAGAGCTATTCATGCTAAAGATGAGGATCGTTACCCTTGAGTTCCTTTTTGGCGCCATTGAAAAGTAATCGGATGAAAATCACCGCACTAGCGTTGCCTCCGTGGATCCGGAGTCGGCTTGCGATTCGGAGCTCCGAAGCTCCTCCAATGGCGGATCTAGCTCCTACTTCCTCCCTTGGCTCTCCTCTCTCTCCAAGGATTTAGAAAGATGATAAGGTATGAAAAGTGAGGGTTTTCTAAGTACACTCACGGGTATATCCCTTCAGGAACAACCCCCAGCCGTTGGATCTTCAGTCAAGGAAATGAACGGCTTCGATTCGGACTGAAATGCCCAATCTGGACCGAACACGGCTGGCACACGCCCGTGTCCAGGGCCGTGTGCCGCATTCGCCGTCAAAATCGAATCACCTGGAACCTCACACGGGTATCGAACACGCCCGTGTTCGAGCTGACATGCCCGTGTTCCACCTGACACGGCCGTGTGACCGGTCGTGTACCCCATGATTTTTCCCCAAAATCAACCCGAGCACTGCACGGGTTCTAGGACACGCACGTGCCCTTGCCCGTATCACCTTGACACGCCTGGACCCCAGGCCGTCTATACGGGACACTTCGTCGAGTGAAGATCGACGACTTGATGACATGGCCTTGGACACGCTCGTGTCCTAGGCCGTGTGCCTTGTCTCGACGATCGTCGAGACATTCTCGTCGACTCCCGGGTCGATCGTCGAGACAGGTCGACACGCCCTGCGACACGCCCGTGTCGCAGGCCGTGTGCCTTGTCTCGACGAATCGTCGAGTAAAGCTCGACGACTTCGCGGCTAAGTGTCGACACGGGTCGACACGCCCTGCGACACGCCCGTGTCGCAGGCCGTGTGCCCAGTCTTGACACAATTTCGAGACCAAAGTGTCGATACCCCGTCGTAGTGTCGACACAGGCTTGACACGCCCTGGGACACGCCCGTTTCCCAGGCCGTATGCCTGCAGCCAGAACCCAAACTGGCCCAAAACGTCCCCCTTCGCTCTTTTGAGTGTCGGGGCGTTACAACTCTCCCCCTCTTAAAAGAATTTCGCCCATGAAATTACATAAGGAAAGGCATACAAAAACAAAACTTGTACCTGAGCGGAACAACTCCGGATACTTGTCAAGCATAGTCTGCTCTCGCTCCCAAGAGAGCTCCTCACGACCGCAATTGTCCCACCGGACCTTGACCATCCTGATCTCTTTATTGCGTAGCCGCTTGACCTCCGAGTCCTTGATCCGCACGGGCTTGACTTTTGTCGTTAGCCCACTATCCACTGGCACTTGATCAACCGCGATCACTTGCGTAGGCTCTTGCACCACCTTCCAAAGCACCGAAATATGGAATACATCATGTAAACCACTTAGCTCCACTAAAAGCTTCAACCTATAGGCCGCTTCACCAACTCGCTCCAGAACCTCAAACGGCCCAAGGTACCTCGGGCTTAGCTTTTTCACTCGTCGCACCCGCGAGACACCCTTGAACGGCTTGATCTTTAAGTATACATAATCTCCCACAGCAAACTCCATATTCATGTGCTTGGCATTATAGTACTTTGCTTGTCGGTCCTGAGCGATAAGCAACCTCTCCCGAATGGTTCTCACCAAAGAAGTAGCCTCCTCCACTTCCGATCGCTTATACAACTTTGACTCACCCGTTTCTAACCAAGACAATGGCGTGCGACATCTCTACAATATAGGGCCTCGAAGGGCGCCATCTGAATACTCGCTTGGTAGTTGTTGTTGTATGCAAACTCCACTAAATAAAGGTGGTCTTCCCATTGCTTCCCAAAATCCAAGACACACATGCGGAGCATGTCTTCCATGGTTCTATTGACCCTCTCGGTCTGCCCATCCGTTTGCGGATGGGTGGCTGTGCTGAATTTCAACTTTGTTCCCAACATTTGTTGCACCAGCCTCCAATCATTGGACGTGAACCGCCCATCTCGGTCACTCACGATGCTGCGGGGCACACCATGAAGCCGTACTATGTTATCCACATAAAGCTTTGCTAACTTCTCCACCGGATCATCCTTCCTATGCGGGATAAAATGTATCACCTTCGTTAATCGATCCACGATCAACCAAACGGCGTTGTTCCCCTTTTTCGACCTTGGCAAACCGTGCACAAAGTCCATAGAGATGTCGTCGAATTTCCACTCTGGAATAGGCAAGGACTTAAGAAATCCTCCCAGCTTTTGGAACTCCGCCTTTACCAAGGCGCAGGTTTGGCACTTCGCTACGTATAGCGCCACATCCTTTTTCAAACCGGCCACCAACACAGTTTCTTCACATCACGGTACAACTTCGTGCTCCCCGGGTGAATCGAGTACTTGGTATGGTATGCATCGTACAACAACTCCACCCGCAAATTGCCCACACTTGGGACGCACAAACGACCGTCTCTCCAAAGCAATTCGTCCTCCACGACGAATTGGGAATTTGACCCATCCAGAGCCTCTACCATGAACTGCTTCATATGAGCATCCATGTCCTAAGCCTGCCGAATACGACCAGTCAGGTCATACTGGACTTCAGTCTAATTCAGAACTGCTTCAGCACTTGATTGCTTGTCCACACAAACGATCCCCAATGCCTCCAACTCTCGCACCAACCGTTCATCATGCACCGATAGCCAATTGGCTCGAGCTGGGGCTTGGCGACTCACCGCGTCAGCAACCGCATTCCCTTTATCAGGCGCGTAGTGGATCTTGAATGTATAGTCTCCCAAGAACTCCATCCATCTACGCTGCCGTATATTCAGATCCTTCTGATCAATCAGATACTTCACGCTCTCGTGACCGCGTAGAGATCCATTTTCACACCGTATACAATTATGCCTCCATAGCTTCAAGGCAAAACTCACGACCATAACGCTATTATGCTTCCGTGTTGCAGTAGCACGCAACCCAAACCGCTGCCCTAAGCATCATTATAAATCTCATTACCTTCGGTTCCACTCGGCGAAGTCAGCACAGGCGCCGTAGTCAACCGACATTACAACTCCTCAAAAGCTCGCGCGCACACCGGCGTCCAAAAGAACTTATGCTCCTTCCTCGTCAAAGTAGTGAGAGGTAACGCTATCCGCGAGAAGTTCTCCACGAAGCGCCTATAGTAGCCGGCAAGCTCCAGAAAACTCCGGACTTCCGCTACCGTAGCAAGCTCAGGCCACTCTCGTATCGCAACAATCTTCGTCGGATCCACTGTAATACCTTCCTTACTCATTACAAGACCGAGGACACCACTGAGGGTGACCAAACTCGCACTTCGAGAACTTGGTATATGACTGATTCTTCCTTATCGTCTCAAAACCAAAAGAAGATGCTTGAAGTGATCTTCCTTACTCTGCGAGTACACCAGACTATCGTCGATGAAGACGATCACAGAATGGTACAAGTACTCCCGGAAGGTCCTGTTCATCAAATCCACGAACACTGACGACGCATTAGTCAGTCCAAACGGCATGACCGTAAACTCGTAGCGCCCGTGTCCTGTACTGAACGTTATCTTAGGGATATCACTCTCACTTATCTATTTAGAGTACGCCGTTGACCCTACTAACTGATCACAAAGATCATCGATCCTTGGGATTGGGTACTGCTCTTTTCCGTCAACTTGTTGACCTCCCGATAATTAATACGCAGCCTCAACCTTCCATCCTTCTTCTGAATAAAGAGGGTCGATGCGCTCCAAGGCGAAGGACTTGGACGCACATACCCTTGCTCCAACAACTTTTAGAAGTTGCACCTTCAGCTCCGCCATTTCCTTAGGTGCTAGCCAATAAGGAGGGCGTGATGCAGGCTTTGCACCTGGTTCTAGCTCAAACATAAAATCTATCTCCCGCTGAGGCGGGGCTCCAGGAAGATCTGCGGGGAACACATCAGGGTATTCCGATACCACTGAAATATTAACCAACGCGGGTTTCGACTTTGCAACCTCCACCAGTGTACAGAACAGCTCTACACTAGCACAAACCGCCTACACCAACCGAAGAGCAGATGCCAACATCTTGCTCGACCTCTTCAAGCCCGTAAAGGTCGTCTCACGACTAGCTCCCAGCTTGGCTTCCTTACTACCGCAATCAATATAGGCTTGCTGCTCCGAGAGCCAGTCCATGCCAAATATTACGTCAAACTCCCCTAGCGGTAGTAACGGCGCTTGCAGATCGAAACTCCTGATTCCCGATCCAAAACTAAGCGCAACCATTTACCCGCGCACAATGAGCACCATTGGACTATGACGCATCCAATTTGTCTCTTAGCATCGAAGGAGGTACTCCGACGCACAGTATAATTCCTAACCAAGGAATGCGAAGCTCCCTAAACGAACGGTGCTCTCGCAGATAAAGAAAGTCATAACAAGGCTTAACACCAGTAGTTCTAAGCTAACATGCACAAGGGCGACAAGTGTTTATGGCAAAACTATCTTTAAACCATACCTGTCGTCACGACGGCGTGCTTCCACCAGGGCTTTATGCACTCACGAGCATAATGCCCCGGCTCGCCACAGCTGAAACATGTGCCCGGGGTCTGACCCGTAGTCGTCCTAGAAGTATCAGAAGGAGCTGGACTCGAAGTCCTATGTTTCTTATACCATTTTCGATATACAGACTTTGAGGTGTTCGGCACTTTGAATGCCGTTTCCTTTGCACTAACATTCTTGACTGCTCCTGACATAGGTTTCTTACCCTTCCGAGCACCATTCCAACAGTCTCGGGCAAAGTGCCCTTTCTTTCCACAAGTATAACAAGTGTAAGTAGCTTTACTAGTCGATTTCATAACCCCTTTCTCCAGCATTCTGCCGGATGCAGCTCTTATGGGGTTTGTATAGTTCGATACCATGGTTGCTGGCATCGGGAGGGTCTTCCTCAACTCTGCCTCCAATGATCCAGCTGATTCCACCAAGGCTCGGAACCCCAATAACTTTGGTCCTAGCAGTAGAACTCGTAACTCGACACGCAGGCCATTATAAAATCTATCGACTGTAGTTTGCTCGTTATCCAACTCGAAGCATGGGTAGCGACTTATCAGAAGAAATGCTTGCAAATATTCCTCAACCGTGTGCTCTCCCTGCACTAAATGCATATTCAGCTGCTGCCCCAAAGGTCTACCAAAGGTCATCTGCTGCATCGCGCCCACCGGCGTTGAAGCCATAACAGGGGCGCAGGGTTGTACATTTCCTCCAAGCTGTGCACCCGTCACAGCGAACACCGCTTCTACGATCCTTCTAATGGTTTCATACGAAGGAGGAGTCTCAAACACCTCACCGGGTGCAATATGCTCCTCAAAAACCGGACATTCTGGCTGTCCAGCACCGCTTCCGGTCACCTACAGTGGTACAAAACACCGTTAAGCGACCTAATAAAATTGCGAACAGCAATTATAGGAACACGCAGGTTCCTCAAGCACGAGTATTTTTCATTCCTAAGTGGACATTCATGGGTTCTTTTACCGTTATAACGATGACGCACACAATGTGCGCACCACCCCTTAAAAAGAATTCGTCCACGAATTCAGCTTAAGTCCGACCAAAACCAGTAGTCTGATACCAAATTGTAACACCCCATATCCGTCGCATAGCATATAGCAGTAGGTCCAGCCGGGGCCCGACGCCATAAACCACAGACAGACCGAGTGGTTACTTATGGAAACCATCCAACCAATCTCAACGTCCTACACAGAGCATTCTAGAGGAAGCAGTTTATAAAGTTGTAAACAAGAACCCAGCATCAAAGCACGAATGTCCACTAATACAAAATAGGAATGTTATACAAAATACTCAAAACAAGCCTTAAGACCTTACAAAATGTTTCACTTGAATATTACATGTTTTACAAACCACAGCGCGCAGGCCGGTCATACATGAATAAAACAGTAAACACTTCTACTTGGTCCTTCGAGGGCCGGCTTCGCAAAAAGGGCTTTAGCCCGCTATTGACCGCTTGGTCCAGCTGCACCTGCAAGCAACAAACCACCGCACGGTGGCAAAACAAGGCAACGGTCAGCAATGCTGACCAAATTATAACGATCCCGCCCCAACTCGGGGCGGCGATGCTCCTTCCCTGTATTTCATTAGCATAAGCGAGTAATTTATAACCATAGCCATAACATCACAGACGTTGGCTCGTACGACCACACGCCCCGTGCACTCAGGGCACATTCTCGGTGAACTGGTCGATGTCACGTCAATTAAAGCCATTAACATTCCGGACTCACCACCGCCACTTAGACGACCAAACCTATGAGAAATTTGTCTTCTTGGCATGGGTCACGTCAATTTAAGCCATTGACAGCCGAAGACTCACATCTATGCCAACGGCAAGTGCCACGTAACCTTAGGTTTCTTTAACCGAACGACATAGAGCGGGTACGGTTCCATCTAACCCGTGCTCACATCGCAACGATAATTTAAGCCATTTGCGCGGGTCAAACTTTCACCGAGTCCCATTCTATCGCAAGTCACATAACTCGGTTATGTTCAAGTTGGCTCTCAGGCCACCAAGTTGGCAAGATCTCGTATCCGCCCAGTTTTCCGGGTGCACCTTTGGGTTAGTCCCCAAGGCTCCCTGCTGCAATCTACCGCATAGAAAACCCGAAAACAACCAATAGCACGGAGTCTTCTCCGGCATTTATGCAATGCAACATCACCGATCCAGACCAACATGTCCGGGTAGGCTTCACACATCATGCCTATGTCCGTTCTCGCTCACGGACTCTACACAACGTGGACTACACATATCTACCCGAAGGAACGCCTCCAACTCTCCGCAAACTCGCGAGAGCGGGCTTCCTATGCAAAGAAAGAGAGCTACTCATGCTCAAGATGAGGATCATTACCCTTGAGTTCCTCTTTGGCGCTATTGAAAAGTAATCGGATGAAAATCACCGCACTGGCGTTGCCTCCGTGGATCCGGAGTCGGCTTGCGATTCGGAGCTCCGAAGCTCCTCCAATGGCGGATCTAGCTCCTACTTCCTCCCTTGGCTCTCCTCTCTCTCCAAGGATTTATAAAGATGATAAGGTATGAAAAGTGAGGGTTTTCTAAGTCCACTCACGGGTATATCCCTTCAGGAACAACCCCCAGCCGTTGGATCTTCAGTCAAGGAAATCAACGGCTTCGATTCGGGACTGAAATGCCCAATCTGGACCGAACACGGCCTGGCACACGCCCGTGTCCAGGGTCGTGTGCCGCATTCGCCGTCAAAATCGAATCACCTGGAACCTCACACGGGTATCGAACACGCCCGTGTTCGAGCTGACACGCCCGTGTTCCACCTGACACGGCCGTGTGACCGGCCGTGTACCCCATGATTTTTCCCACAAAATCAACCCGAGCACTGCACGGGTTCTAGGACATGCCCGTGTCCTTGCCCGTGTCACCTTGACACGCCTGGACCCCAGGCCGTGTACACGGGACACTTCATCGAGTGAAGATCGACGACTTGATGACACGGCCTTGGACACGCCCGTGTCCTAGGCCGTGTGCCTTGTCTCGACGATCGTCGAGACATTCTCGTCGACTCCCCGGGTCGATCGTCAATACAGGTCGACATGCCGTGCGACACGCCCGTGTCGCAGGCCGTGTGCCTTGTCTCGACGAATCGTCGAGTAAAGCTCGACGACTTCGCGGCTAAGTGTCGACACGGGTCGACACGCCCGTGTCGCAGGCCGTGTGCACAGTCTTGACATAATTTCGAGACCAAAGTGTCGATACCCCGTCTTAGTGTCGACACAGGCTTGACACGCCCTGGGACACGCCCATGTCCCAGGCCGTGTGCCTGCAGCCAGAACCCAAACTGGCCCAAAACGTCCCCCTTCGCTCTTTTGAGTTTCGGGGCGTTACAACATCACCCTTCTATGATGGCCTCGAGGGCCATTGTACATAACATTGGTTATGTTTTGGATTATAGGAAAGGGGAAGTTAACCTGTATCATGTATATTATCCACGAAGGTTTCGGTTGTTGGCGATGTCATGGCAATTTGAGCGATGGGAAAGAGCTGACCTGTACCTGCTCTATGTGTTTCGGTTAAACAGACATAAAGTACGTGGCACTTACAGTTGGCATATGGGGAGAGTCATGGCTATAACTCGGTTATATTCCAGGCTAGAATGCTCAATGTTGATCATCAAGTCTCTGACCTCTGAATGATGGTGGGTTTGTGCATTTCCAATACAGCGATAATCTTCCCTGAGTACACAGAACGTCTGGCAGTTGATGCAAACATTTGTGATATATTTAATGGTGATTAAGTTGTACCTTCGTGTGATATATATATATGAATTCTATGCCTATAGGGAAGGAATACCACTGTCTCGAGTATGTGGTAGGGTCGATAAAGTGGTCAGCTAATGCTGACCATTGCCTTATTTGCCACATTGCTGGTGGAATGTCCCTAGGTAGGTGCTGTGGAGCCGAGCGAGTAATAGCAGGATGCAACCCATTTGATGTTATGCCAACCCTCGAAGGCCAAGCGAAGTATTTTTATTGTTTTCATGTGTGGCCGGCATACGAGCCAATGATTGCAAACCACTTTTTTTGAAGAACAATTGCAAGTCCATAAGGCCACACCTTTTTAGTGTATTTTGTATAACATTCCTATGTGTTTTATTAGTGGACATTATGATGGCGTCGGCAAGTGCACCGGTCGCTGTCAAGTAATAATTTGGAAATAGCTTCCCCGAATGTTGATCTCGAGGGAATGCTGGAAGAGTACGTGATAGCATCGTATGAAGATCGTTACAAAGAATTGAATGAAACAACAAGGGTTGGTTTTGATTCCTAATTCTAACAAACAAAAAGAAACCTAATGCGGGTCGCAAGCACCGCTTCGCTTGGTGGATGGAATTAGTGCAGGCCGCTATGCTGTGCTTCGTTAGGCGGATGGACGGAGGGCAAGAAGATGGAATGAACACCGTGTGGAGAGTGAAGGTCGTAATCACCTCATCAATCACCAACTCTAGCCTTTGCTAGAGTGGATTCTAGTGCATGAGTGAGTTGATGTGAAAGGAGGCGATTGCATCACAGATAACAAGGAGAATGTAAATAACCCAAGAACACTTCATTCATATACAAACAAAGGTAAGTTTAGGTACATTACCAGCTTAAGAGTACATTCCACAAAGAGAAGGGGTAGAATAAACCAAAATGGGGGAAAGTGTAGCTGTGGTTCTTGGCCGGAGTGGTGGGTTGTCAGTCCACTTCATGTCTCTCACCGTGGTTGCTAACGGATGCAAAGGGTTGTCAATCCACTTGTCTTCCTCTATCTTCTTTCACTTCATTCAGTCGTTTCTCCCTTTTGTCCAGATGAAAAGTACCAAAAGATCTCGTTGCTTGCTACTGGTGGCCGGGAGCTCTCCGAAGGATGAATATGACTTCGGATGGTAGGAGATTTCTTACCGGAGGGTGGAGATGAGTGGATGAATTTTGGAGGAGAGGAATGGCGCTTCCGCGCGCAGTAGAGGGGTTGAAAAATGAAAAAGGAATGCCATTTTTCGCGGAGCAGGGGCTTAAATACGGATGCAGAATAATCAGAGCTCATGATCAGTGGAGCACGACTGGTGGTCGTACGCTCTGACAGTTGATGATCGTGTACTCTGCTCGAGAGAAACCTGTGCCTGTATAGAGAAATTAGTATATATGCGCACGATCAGTGGCACACGACTAGTGGTCGTGCTCACTTGATCCCATGATTGTGCGATTAGCAATGACAGAACATCAAAAAAATTGGAATAATGCGCACGAGCAGTGGCGCACGACCAGCGGTTGTGCCCGCTATGTCCAATGGTCATGCGGTTGATCGAGATAGAAGTTGGAAAATAGAGAATATAGTGCGCACGATCAGTGGCACACGACCAGTGGTCGTGCGCAATAAATCCACTGATCATGCGCAGTGTTCCTATACCGTTTGGGGTTTCTTGAACAATCCCGGAGCACGCACACGACCCTTGGACCTGCAGTAGAAATAGAAAAGCCACTGGAATGGGCACACAACATTCTCTAGACACAGAAATACACCAAATATGGCAAAAGTATAATAACTATGAAATCGCCATGAAAACGGGTCTAAAGTGCACTTAACATGAAATGGACAGAGAAACAAATATGAACAATTTTGGCTCTCAAGTGTAGTGCATTAAGGAGAAAACTGGCCCAGATGAGTCCGAAAATATGTATATAACTTGGACTCATCACACCCCCAGACTTACCCATTTGCACGTCCCGAGCAAATCATCACTCCGTGGACTAAAAAATAGTTGTTGGCTCAGTAATTTCAAAATAAAGAAAGATGAGAAATCAAATACATCATGGGCATAGAAAATATAATAGAAAAACTGTTTAATTATAGTACGGAGTTTAAACTTTTCGACTGGTGGAAATAAATATTGTATCTACTCAAAATTGGAATTCTGGAGAATCGTTCGGTCATGTGTAGGAAGAAAGTAGGCAGGCCACTAAGATGAGCATTGTCAAATACCGGGGCTTGTGATCACCTCCAAAGAAATCCATCAATGTCGGGGACCATACGCTTGCCCGTTCACACTCTCCCCATGGCGCGAGTTAGACTCAAGCGTGAATCTGTAGGACTTGTAGGATCGAATGGGGCTTAGGATAAGGTTTGGTAGTCAAAGATAAACATGTAGGATACACGCAACCAAAGCGAACGAACAACATCTAAACTAATACAGCCACTTAGAAATGCATGTGTGATAGACCCCCAGACTTAGCTTGAAAACCGGGCGTGTACACGGTCTAACCAGACCAATATCATGATAATAAGATGGGGATTCAATTTCTCATTGTAATTCTTTTTAGATTTATTTTTCAATTTTTTTCTTTTTCTTTTCTTCTTTTGCAATCCCCAATTTTAGTAAGTATAATTTCATGAATTCATCACCACATCACACGAATTCCACATATGATACCTCATTCAAAACTTTAGATTCACAGGAGCTCTAGGATTTGGTTGCAATAGGAGGATTGTCTTTAGGCTTTGCAGAATGAAGGTGGAGATGTATCAAAGGAGGGGTAGGCACAAACTTGGCTTGCAACGGTTAGCACTAGGACTAGGTAAACAAAGCTCAAACTAGCCAAAATGATGGCCTACGTCACGCTCACGCTCGACTAACATGGCACCAATGCTTTGAGAGTATCTTGGGGCAAGTTTTTAGTCACCAAGAAAGATGATCCTTCCTCCCGACTCGAGCAATACGAGTCTAGTGACGGCTACACACATTCCTACAATACCATTCGATTACACCAGATTCACATTTTTGAGTTGAAAAACAATATTTACATCTGCAAAAAAACATAAATCTACGAGCATAAAGAAAAATTAAATATATACTATTTCTACACAAACCACGAGCACTCGATTAGGAGTGCTGCACTAGGTTTGAACAACTCTATCCCAAAATCCTAAGCCAGTACCGCTATTTTAAAGTTTACATAAAATTTAATAATTTGACTCGAGCTGCGCGCGTGGCTAAGAGCGCACTCATATGGGTGATTCAGTGTGTGCTATAGTGATTATGAAAAAAATAAAGAACAAACTGGTATGCATTAAAATTGTGTTATGTAGTGACCACAAGCATGCTATCCCCCCAGACTTGAATGCAACAACCATTAAAAATAAACATTCCAAATAATGTAATGAGCTAGGTGTAAGAAGTACCTATGCTCAAAATTGAGCATACCAGTCATGCAGCGATGTTGTCCAATAGCAGCAGGGTTGTCGCGCTTCCAAAATTTCCAGCACATACGAATTAGAGATCCACACAAAACTAGAATATAGAAATACAAATATCAAAAAAACATAACACACAAAAGAGGACCAAGTGGTCCAACATGGGTTGTCTCCCACGAGCCCTTTTGTTTACCGTCCTTAAGGTGGACCAAATACATGTATTAAGCATTATATATAAAAATAACGTTCGGCACCCAGATGGGCGCCCACAGAATTATAATTGTTCATGACCGAACCTGCTGAATAAAGTACAATACAAGTAAAAATAAGTGCTATTCTAGATAACTAATGGGTTTATTGTCTCCCAACAGGACTTATTCAAGGACCATGCACTCTCTTAACTGATGGGCGTATGAAATTTCAAGTGCTTGGGCAGTGGTTCAAGTTCACGTTTCTGTAGCGGGTATCGAAATAGCCTCAAAATAGATAGTCGCGTCCCTGTGTAGTAATGCCCGTCTTGAACATCAGGCATGGGTAGAATAAATGTTTTGAAGCTCCACATATTTGACTCCACCTGCACCCGATCTCCATCAATGCTAGGCTGCATTACAGACCCTTGCACTAAGTGGACCGGTCCCATGATATGGTCCAGCAGAGAAGTAGGCACGAGAGCGGGGTTAGGAAATAAATTAGAAGAATGACAAAAAGTAACCTCAATCTTGGGGATGATCCCAGTGTCATCTTCCATCGACTGAATTGTGGGTGGATCTACACAGCTATCCAGGCTAGTAAAAGAATGTGCTAGAGCTGCATCCGCCTCATCCGCGTATTGGACTTCCTGGCATGGGACTGATGCTGCAACCTCGGCCATGCAGATGTGCTCCTCAACTTGAGCTAGCATAATGCTACAAACTCCAGCTTCTCCCTACGAATCAACCTCCACAACAGTGTCATAAAAAGAAAGAATGCTATGCAAAGTAGAGGATAGAGGAGCAGTGCTTTCTAAAAAATCAAGCACAGGATCCTGACAAATAACAGACTCCATACAAGATGATATATGTACTAAAAGTGTAAAAACATTCATGTTAGAGTTTAGATCGACACTTGTATCTGTGCAAATACTAGTATTTCTCCCTTCAAAATCTGATGGTGGAACTAGTACGTACCCTGATACAGAAGGGGTGCTACAAGTTATCGGAGTGGAGATAATCTGAATATATGGTTCATCATCCTCCTTGAAAGTTAGGGGAAAGATCTGATTTACTCTAGAGGGGAGGTGAATAGAGTAATTTAAATCTTTTTACTGTTTTTAAAATCTATCAGTAAATTAGTGATATTAACAGTTATATAAAATAAAAAAGGAACTAAGCTAAACTACACAACCACAACATAGCAAAACAAAGAAGAATGAACACGCAGA
Organism: Platanthera guangdongensis; assembly: GCA_039583875.1. NCBI lineage: Eukaryota > Viridiplantae > Streptophyta > Magnoliopsida > Asparagales > Orchidaceae > Platanthera > Platanthera guangdongensis. The sequence goes on from CM077150.1 coordinate 88,986,969, forward strand.
CAAGATAAGAATTTATAGTGGTTCCACAAATCTGGGTACATCCACTCTTCTACCACCCTAGTAGGAATCCACTAGCAATTTTTTGATCAGGTGACTACCACTGCAGGTTTTTGCTCAGGTACCATGTCACCACAACATCTATTTGCAGGGAGATATGACAACCCTTTAGCCTTTTAATTAGGTACCCAAAAACCAACAAAAAATTTTGAAGGGAGTTAATAAACCTTTTATACAGTAGGTTAAGAAGGCAATGTTGTCTTCTCTTTCTCTAAACACCAGAGAAGACTTCAGTGAATTACTGGTGTCAAAGCTCGCCCTGAGATGTAGAAATGTTTAGGAAGACTGGAGCTTTGCTCAGGGTGGGTCTTCAGCCTTGTCTTGAAGATGTCCAGGAACTTGTAGATAGATGTTGAATAATTGTCTTTGAAGATTCCCGGATCAAAAGTTGAAGAAGACTTTTAATTTTATAGATGATATTCTTCTTCAGTCTTCTTGAATGTGCAAGGGCAAATAGAATTTCTTTTTCAGAGTGAAGGTCAGAATCTTAGTATCTCTCTGTTAGTTGGCTCCCTTTATTCTGTGTGCTATATTTATTTTCTATATTCTCCTTGAGAATTTGAAATGACTCCATTAATTATTGCTGGAAATCTGGGAAGGAGAACGACTGGAATATCTGACTTTTATTGTATTTTCTCAACTGTCCCGAGAATAAGTCAAGTAATTACTCTGATGAAATCCATAATTAATGTTGCCTTCAACGGCTATATTCTTAGAGAATTTAAGAATTAATTACTCAGAGAATTATTGACTTAGGATGGAATGAAGAGAGGGACTGATAAGGAAAACTTAACATTTTGCCTTTGAACAGATTTCGTCAACCTCAAGATAGATTTCGTCGACCTGGACTCCAAGTTCGTCGAGCTGAGAAATCCCCTTCGTCAACCTGAGCTCAGCCATCATCAATCTGGAAATATCTTTTTAATTCTGAACTCCAAGTTCTTCGATCAGAGAATCTGTCTTGAGGAAGAAATCGTCGACCTGAGCTCGAATATCGACGAGCTCAACTCAAAGAAAGAACTCTGAGTTTGTCGATCTGCAATCGACGATCGTCGAGCTGAGTTCTAAGAACTTCGAACTAATATATTGAACACTGAATTCTTCTATGTCTTGAGTCTCCTGAAGTCCACTGTAGGCTGGTCCATGAAGATTGATTCTAATGACTAGCCTAAACTCTAGGACTGACAAACTTGTCCCTGGCTACACAAGGTGGGTCGAACATCCTAATAGTGTACCTTAGCGAAAATCCAAAATAGGGATCCAACAATCTCCCCTATTTGGGTGAGGTCACTAAACAAAATATGAAATCACAGCAATAAAATATCTGACAGAATTTGAAAATCATTGGCAGATATATATATAGCTATGTTACATGTATATTGTTCCAATCAAAAAGTAAGTAAAATTAAGACTTTATAAATCATACTAGGGAGGAGCAAAAGATTCGGTAAAAAATATCTTCCTATTTGGATTAGCTGCTTCTCTTAGAGTCATCTTCATGTCTTAGTCACCAATTATTTTCTGAGATAAAGGCCTGGGGACCACTGCTCCTTGGTGCAGGTTCATATAAGTGTCAGTATTGAAAAATTTGCCCACTTGGTACTTCTCAGTTCCTTCTTCCTGTAGGATGACATAGTTGAGAATTGAAATGGGTCTTTACCTTATTCCCTTGCTTTTCTAATCTGAGATAGAGCAATTAATTCATTAAATCTGGCCATTCTAGAATTTGGATCCATCTCTTTATCATTAGCAGGAGACAAAGGCCTTTCTGGACTATTGTTTTTTTACATGTTCAACTGGAGCTTTTGGAGGACTTGTTGGTTTTGGAGGAAGATGAGAACTGCTTCTTGAAGATTTATGATGTTGATGCTAATTGCTTCCTTGAAAATAAGATCTTGAAGATCTGTCTTGCCTTTGGTATGTTTGGAGGTATGAGGAAGATCTCTGTTATACATTTCCTCAAGCTCCTGCTGCTGGAGGAGGAGGACCTCTCTAGTTCCTTTTAGAAGGAGGAGGAGGAGAGTACCTTATGCTCTTCTTCCTTGCTTTTTGCTCACTCTTTGACAACCATATCCAGTTAGGAATCCCTTTATATGGAGTTATTTTGTTCAAAATGTAATAGGGAGTGTCTGCATTGGTATTAGGCTTAGGAACAGCCTTAGCAGTAGCTTTCCTCTTCTTAGATTTTGCCTTTTTAGAATTTGATTAATCAGAATCACCATCATCATCATCAGATGAACCAGGAGGATTGGCATATAGATCATCAATCTCTTTCAAAATTTCTTTATAGATCTGCTTCTCTGGCTGAGGTTGATCTGGAATTTTTGGCACTACAACACTTTCAACACAGTCTGATTTTCTTCTTCTATATCTGCAAGCGTGATATCATCCAAGTTTGGTATAGGACTGTCATCCATTTTGTATGTTGGAGGAGAGATAGCCATGGGAGCTGATTCTGTGACTGGCTTAATGACTGCAAAACTTGGAACTGCAAAACTTGTCTTTAGTTGGTCTACAACTTCAGGACTTATGGAAGCTGTGTAACAAACAATAGCCTTCGAATGCTTTTGTTATGAACTTGGTAAAGCATTTATATGCACGTAATCAAAAGAATCTAATAAATTAAACAATTAAACAGTAGGATTGATAATACAATCACCAATAGTGATAATCTCTGGAATTTCTACTACTACATCTGTACAGACCATTTCAATATCAACTGCTGCGGCTATAATTGCTGTAACTGTTGGAACTGCTGCTGATGGAGCTTCTTCTTAATAGAGCATCTCCCCCTATCTAGTTTCATTTGAAATGGGAACCAGGCCCCTGATAGAGGAAGGAGGGACAGAGCAGGCAGCAAAGAGGGCATCAAGAGATGAGATGGAGGAAATAAGAGGTGTGATTGCCTCTACAATGAGTTGCCTGATGACTGGAGTGATGTTCTTCAGGAGGGTGGTAATGGAAGGAGAATCCATATCCATAAACTTAGGAGGAGTCTGAGTGGATACAGATGGAGGGGTGGAGATGGAGGGAATAACAAAATGTATAGACGCAGGGGGGGATCTGAGTAGATACAGATGGAGGAAAGGGAGGAATCACATCATAGGGAATAACATCTTGCATGATGTAATCCTGATAAGGTGATGCAAGAGGAGATGGAATAGGAGTTGAGATGTCTTGTTGAGGTGAATTTGGTGTAGATGGTATGGAGGTTTGCAAATCAAAGGTTGCAAATGATATGAATGTATGAGGAGGTATCTCAGTAAGATGAGGTGGGGGAGGAGATGGAGGAGGTGGTGACTGAGGAGGTGAAAACGTTGTTGTTGGAAGAAGTGTTGTTGAAGGAGGTGGAGGAGGGGGATGGAGGATTCTTCAACACGGTGGGGAGAGGCTGGAACAACCCTTATGATCTCAGAAGGTCTTGAGGAGGAGGAAGCCTTGGATGGCTTGATAATAGTCCTCTCTCATCTTCCAAAGAGGGCAGAGGTTAACCTTTTAGAAGCATTAATGAAAACTGTCTGAGAGACCAGTAAATCATTTGCCTTCTCTTGCAGAAAAATTCCAAGTATCCTTGCAAAACAAACTTCCTTGTTGGAGTTCTTCTTCCTGATAAAGTCAAATAATACTTGACCCCAGTTAACCTTTTTCTTATCCACCAAAGCACTCATAACCATAAACTAGTGCCTCATGATGTATTCTTGAGCGGTGTGCTTGCCCAGCAGGACTTTGCCCACTACATCAGCCAAGAATTTATATTCAGCCGATAAATTCTTCTGCAATAACTTGTTTGTGTTTCCTTTAGAGTGACCCATTTTAAGCAACATCTCATTAAATTGAGAGCTATCTAGTTCAATATATTTGTCCCCATTCACAAAATCGATAGTCTCATATAAGACGGCAGGAGTTAGAGAGACCTGAGTTCCTAAAATTGTTCCTGTCATCTTCTCAGCATCAGAACCGGTTGAAGAATATAACCATTCTTTGATCTCAGTCGCTGGTAGTTTGATTCTAGATCTCATAAACATTTTCAACTGTTGATCTTCAAATAGTTTCAGAATATCCTTGAAGATCTTGTCCGAATGATCGAAGGAGTCGAAGTCGATATCGAACCCTGTGCCATATTTCATCATGGACAGAGAGAACGCTAAAATCGCCATGGTTTCCTACAAAGAGAAAGAGAGATCAAGTGAAAAAGAACAGAATGCACGGGACGAAGCTCGAGGAAAACCTAGTTATAAAGTTTTAAGAATGTGAAGCGGCAGACTCCGTCCTGTGAAATGAAAAAAAATCTCCGATCTCACATCGACGAAAAATTTCACGAAGAAATAATATCGTCGATCTCAGTTTGAAGAGGGGAAAATGTTTCGTCGATCTCAGTTTGACGAAAACATTTCTGAAGCAAGATCGTCTATCTCAGTTCGATGAAAATAACTTCACACAGAGAGTTCGTCGATCTCAGGTCAACGAATTTTCTCAAGAACTGATCTCAGATTGTCGATCTTCGTTCGACAAACTTTGAAAAATTCTTCGACCACAGACAGAAATTAAAGTAAAGCCTCTCAATTTATCATATCAAGCTGATTTATAAAGAACAGATGGTTCCTCTCATGCAATGGTTTGGTGAAGATGTCTGCTCTTTGCAAATCAGTGTAGATGTAGACATGCTTAATTTTATTTTTTGTCAACACACTATCTAATGAAATGATGTCTTATGTATATATGCTTAGTTCTACTATGATGCACTGGATTTTGTGTAATGGAAATTGCACTTGTATTATCACATACTAAGGTTGAATTGTTTAAGTTGAAAAAATAATCTAGGAGTTGGTTCTGAATCCACAGTATCTGGGAAGAACAACTGTCAGCTACTATGTATTTTGCTTTTGCAGTTGAAAGAGACACAAATGACTGCTTTTTGCAAATCAGGACAATAGTCTAGCACCAAGGAACTGACATGTCCCTGAGGTACTTTTCTGTCCACTCTACATCAAGTAAAGTCAGCATCTGAATATCGAGTCAACTCAAAATTTGACTCAGTTGGATACCAGAGTCCTAGACTAGGACAACCCTTTATATATATTAAAATCCTTTTTAGAAAAATAAGGTGGTATTCTTTAGAGTTCACCTGGAACCTAGCACCAAGCCATGTAACAAACATTATGACTGGCCTACTTGTTGTGAGATATAACAGGGACCCAACAATGGCCCTATATAGTTTCTGATCTACAGGCTTGCCATGTTCATTGGAGTCAATCGCAACATTAGAAGCCATGGGTGTTTTCTTTGCTAAGGCATCTGACATCCCAAAGTTTTTGATTAGCTATTTAGCATACTTGGACTAGGATATGAAGATGCCATCAGTTAGTTACTTTACTTGGAGGCTAAGAAAGTTAGAGAGCTTGACCATACTACTCATTTCAAACTTGTAAAGCATTAGGTCGGATAATCTCGTGCATAGTTTGGAATCAGTTGAGACAAAAATAATGTCATCTACATAAATTTGTACAAATAAGATTTGATCCTTATAATGTCTAGTGAACAATGTCCTATCTATAATGCCCCTAGAGAATTTATGATTTAGAAGAAAGCTAGCTTAGGTTTCATACCAAGCTCTTGGAGCTTGCTTTAGACCATAGAGAGCCTTATGCAATTTAAAAACATAACAAGGATAGGTTGGAGAAATAAAACCTGGTGGTTGCTCCACGTAAACCTCTTATTTAAGTTCACCATTTAAGAATGCACTCTTGACATTCATTTGATATACATTGAACTTCTTGTAGGCAGCATAAGCAAGGAAGATTCTGATTGCTTCCAACCTTACAACTGGTGCAAATGTCTGGTCATAGTCAATGCCTTCCTATTATCTATAGCCTTGAGAAACTAGCCCTGCCTTATTTCTGATGATAATACTTTGGGCATCTAGTTTATTTCTGAATATCCATTTAGTTACAATGACTGGGTAGTCATTGAGTCTTGGAACTAAATCCCAAACGATAAATCTCTCAAACTGGTTCAGCTCCTCTTGTATTGTAATAATCCAATGTGGATCTTGCTTAACATCTTTAATGGATTGAGGCTCAGTTTGAGAAATGAAGCAGGCATGCATCAAGTATTGATTGATTTGATGCCTGGTCTACACACAAAATAACTTGTCTCCAATCACCTAAGATACAGGATGATCTCTAAGTGTGACAAACTCAGTAGATGGAGTTGGTTCAGCAACAACTTTGGGAGTTAATTCCTCTTGTGGAGTTATGGGAGTTGTTGTTGGTCCAACATCCACTTCAGTGGATTCAACTTCACTGTCTTCACTTATATGTGGAGAGAAATGTGCAACAGTCTCATTTATGAGGGTCAACTCATTCAACTTCTCACAAAAGTGTGGTACCTGCAAAGTTTCATTGGTAGAAGCATTCTTCCCCTTTTAAGACTTGTTAGTTTCATCAAATGATATATGTATAGTCTCTTCCATTTTCATAGTAGATTTATTATATACCTTATATGCCTTACTGACTTGGGAATATCCTAAAAGAATTCTCATTGCAGCCTTGGCTTCAAACTTTCTAAGATATTTCTTGTCATTATTATGAATGTAGCATAAATAACCAAAAATTCTAAAGTAATCAAATTTAGGTTGCTTCCCTTTATGTAATTCATAAGGAGTCTTGCCCTTAATCTTATGTATCAGGCTCCTATTCTGTACATAATTTGTTGTGCTTACAGCCTCTGCCCAAAAGGATAGTGGCAAGTAAGCATCTACAAGTAATGTGCCTGCAGCTTCAATCAGGGTCCTGTTTTTCCCTTCTGCTACCCCATTCTGTTGAGGAGTTCTAGGAGTAGAGAAATAATGCCTGATACCTTCCTTCTCAAAGAATTCTTGCATGGGAAGAGACTCAAACTCAGTAACATGATCACTTCTGATCAATGCAACTAGAGTAGAATACTCAATCCTTATGCTCTTAAGAGAATCTGTAAGAACTTTAAAGTTATCAGACTTATTCCTGAAGAAGAACACACAAGTGAACCTTGAAAAGTCATCAACAATCACTAAGTTATAAGACTTCCCACCCAAGCTCTGTAAAATAATGGGTCCAAAAAGATCCATATGGAGCAAATACAGTATCCTTGGTGAATCACTCTTATTAAGTGACTTAAAACTGTTTTTAGTTTGCTTGACTAATTGACAAGCCCTACAAAGGCTTTCCTTCCTGTAGGGGCAAGAAGGCAATCCTCTAACAAGGTTGTCCCTATAGAGTTTAGCAATATTTTTCAGATTAACATGTCATAATATCTTATGCCAAAGTTCATTGTTGTTGCTAATTTGATTAAACAGATATTTTTCTGACTTTGCAGACTTAAAGTTCACTACATAAATGTTTCATACTCTAGTTACAGTTAACAAAACTTGGTTATATACTTAAGTAATAATACAGGAAGATTTATTAAATGATACCTGAAACCTTTCATCACATAATTGAGTTATGGATATTAGGTTATGCTTCAGTCCACTTACATATGCTACCTTCCTAAAAGTGACAGCTCCAATTTTAACCTTCCCATAGCCTTCAGTTTTTCCATAGTTGGAGTCACCAAATATTACTTTTGGACCAAGTTTGGACTTATAGTTGATTAGGTTGTCCTTGCTGCCAGTCATGTGCTTTGAACAGCCACTATCCAGGTACCACTGTTACTCTATGTTGGGATAGTCTTTCACCTGCATTTAAACAGATTAGATATTCCTGACACAGGTTATGTTAGGTCTTTGTTTCTTTTTATAATTAAAATTGGAAATATAAGAATATTCAAGTTGCTTCTTATATCCTAGGGGATGAAATTTTCTTAGTGGAATTATCTACTTATTAAATTTATTAATAATAGATCTTGGTTGATTATGAGTTTTAGGAAAATTTGAGTTTCTGTTAAATTGAACTGGGATCGACGAATCTTTATAAGTTCATCAATCTGTGTTCGACGAAAAGGGATGAGTTCATCGAACACCACTAAGAGAATGAAGGTATTCATTTTCTGTGCCCCCAATATCCTCGATCACAGTTCGAAGAACTGTATTTGTTTCGTCGATCGTAGTTCGACGAATAATTATAAGAGAATTTTGTGTTCAAAGTTCGTCGATTGGAATTCGACGAACTGTAAGCTTTTCGTCAGTCTGAGTTCGATGAAAACTGTTGAACATAATTTTTATAAGATTTCTTATTTTTCTTTCTCTTTTTCTTGGTCTTTTGAGTGACTTTAATTGGTTGATTATCTTCATTTAGCTTTTCTTTGCCTTTTTCAGAAACAAATTTGATTGGTGTTGACAATATGTTTTTTTGAATTAATGGGGGTTGGCTTGATGAAGCACCTAAGCCCAGCCTGACATTAAGTCTGATATTTACTGTGCTTGTGATCTTCATCAACTTGATGCTTCTACCATTTAGTGATTCTTCAAGTTGCCTTGCCTCGACTAATTCTGATTTTAGTGACATGATTTGTTCATAAGCTAAACTTAATTCATCTTTTAATTTGATGTTTTCAGATAGAAGATTGTCTTGTTCAGTTATCTTATCTCTGAGTATTTTAATTTCCTTCTCAGAATTAATCAAATCATTACATAATAGTTTGAATTCAGTTCTAAAGCTATTTGTATTAAAATCAAATGAAAAGATTACCTGATCCTCTTCAGATTCTGATTCTTTTTCAAATTGCTCATCTTTAGAAAGGCTGCCTGAAGCATTGATAGCCATCAAGCAAACTTCTGTTGCTTTTGCTTCCTTTTCTTCTTCGCTTGAGCTGGAAGATGAGGATTCTTCTTCTGAATCACTCCAGGTTTCAGCAACAAAGCCCTTGTCCTTTCTTTTGTACTTGCTTGCTGAAGGAGGGCTTGCTGTAATGCCTTCTGGATTCCTTTTCTCTTCTTTTCTCCTTATTCTTATTCTCTGGACACTCTGAAATGATACGTCCAAGTTTCCTGCATCCAAAACACATAATCTCTTTAGTAGGTGTTTTGTCATACCTTAGTTTGTCATCCAGTATGGATGATTTTCTTATGAAATCCTTTCTTGCTATCTTGTAGAATCTTCTTGCCAGAAGAGCGATAAGCTCATCATTAGCAGGTGGAGCTTCTGATCCTTCAACTTCTTTAAAGGCAATGCTTGGCTCTTTTCTCCCTGGGGTGGAGGTTTTCTGCTCAGCAGCTTCTCTGGTCTACATCAGCTGCTCATAAGATTTGAGCTTTCCCAATAGAGAATCTGTAGTGATCTCATTCAGACTTCTGGCCTCCTTGATTGGCCAAATCCTGGAATGCCATGAGCTGGGGAAGCACATGATAATCTTGTCATTAATGTTAGTCAGGGTTATGTCTGTGGCAAAGGTTTTTAGCTTATTGACAATTGAGCTAAGTCTATTATACATATCATCCACTGACTCAGATTATTCTTTCTTGAAATTCTCATGTTAGGAGATGAGATTTGATCTCCTATCTTTTCTTTCATCTGCAGATCCAGCAACCATCTGGTTTAGGGAATCCCAGATGGCTTTAGCTGAGGTGCACTCTGCCACTTTCTGGAAAATGTCATCTGACATTGTCTGAGCCAAAATGTTCATGGCCTTGGCAGTACTATCTTGGCCTTCTTATGTGCATCTGTCCACTCAGGTGGTGGAATAGCATTAGTGCTGGAAGTTGCAGTAGATGTAGCCACTGGAGCTGGTGGACCTGTCAAGATTGAATTGAAAATATCTTCATCAATGGAGTTCATATATAATTTAATTCTTGCATTCCAGATAGCAAACTTGTTCAAGTTGCAAACTAGAGGTCTGGTGCTTGCATAGTCCCATTTTTGTGCCATGGTATAATTAATATGTAAAAGATGGGGGTTAGATCTGATTACTCTAGAGGGGGGGGGTGAATAGAGTATATTAAAACTATTTGTCTATTTTTGAAACTATTAGAGCAAAAATGATGTCAGTAGTAGTAATATATAAAAAGAAAATGATCTAAACTAAACTACCACAACACAACAATCTAAACTATCACAACACAAAGAAAAGAGCCTACATCCACTCTTCTACCACCCTGGTAGGAATCCACTAGCAATTTTTTGATCTGGTGACTTCTACCTTTGAGCATTTGATCAGGAGCCCAAAAACCAAAATAAACTTTTGAAGGGAGTTAATAAACCCTTTATACAGGAGGGGGAGAGAGATTGATGGTGTCTTCTCTTTCTCAAACAACTGAGAAGACAAGTCGATTGCTATTGCCAAGGCTTCTCTCGAAATCACTTGAAGCCTTGCACAGGGTATAGTAGGTCTTCATCCTTGACTTGTAGTAACCAGAAACTTCTGACTGATAGTGATTGTTGTCCTTGAAAGATCCTGGAGTTGAAGATTGAAGAAGACTATTGATTTTGTGTTTGTTGTTCTTCTTCTTCTTCAAAAAGATCAAGGTGAAAACAAAGTGTTTTCTGCACAGGAAAAAGTGTCTGAGACTGTTTCTATATTATCTATTTATTCTCTGTGTTGCTGTCGATTAAAGAGAGAAAAATCTCTTTTATATTCTCTGTCCGAATTCTCCTTTGAATTTTGAATTCTCTGCATTAATTGTTGATGGCCTGGAGAATGAAAATCGCCTGGAAAATATTTGCATTGACGAGTTTCCCCAACTGTCCCAATTAATTAAGCAAGTAATTAACCTAATTAAGTACATAATTAATGATGCCAAATAACGGCTATATTCACAGAATATATGCATTAATTACTCAGGAATTTATTGCTAAATAATATAAGGAATATGGACAGAAAATAAGGAAAATTCTAAGTCAGGCTTGGAGCAGAAATCGTCGACCATAGAATAGATTTCGTTGAACTGAGATCCAAGTTCGTCGAGCTGAGATATCATGTTCGTCGACTAGAGAAAGCTTGTTCAGCGACCTGAGATCCAAGTTCGTCGACCTGAGATCTAATTTCGTCGACCTTAGTTCAGCGAGCTGCTTTGTATGAATAACTTGCCAATTATGTAGTCCAAGTTCGTCGAGCAGAGATTTTGACTTCGTCGACCTGAGTTCAGAGAAAGTATTTTGGACAGAATGTGTTGAAGTTGAAATCTAGACTTCGTCGACCTGAGCTCGAATATCGTCGAGCTCATCTCAGAGAATTTACTCTGATTTCGTCGAGCGAAGCACTACTATCGTCGAGATGAGTTCGACGAACGTAGAACTTATTTACTGAACTTGATTTTCTTCGAAGTCTTTAGTCTTCAGCTGGCTGGTCCATGTATGGTTGAACCTAAAGACATAGCCTAATGTTTAAGACTCAAAAACATGACCCTGGCTATACATTGTGGCTCAGTCATCCTAGTTAGTGAACCTAGCCGAAATCCAACTAGAGATCCAACAATTTTCCCCTATTTGGGTGAGATCACTAATATAAAAAGAAAAAACATTCACAAAGCAGGAAAAGTATATCTGACAGAAAATTAAAATATTCAGCAGATATTTACATAGATAGTAGCTTTATGGTTGTTTAACACAAAAAGTTCAAAAAATCAAAACTAAATAGAATATATCATTTCTTATTCTGTTGCTTTTCCTTGGCAGCTTTGTCTTTCTCAGAAGGCTGGGTGAATATGATTTCTCTATTAGTATTTGCTGCTTTTCTTTTGGATATGTTCATATCAGTATCACCAATTATATTAAGAGAAGTTGCCCTTGGTACCACAGCCTTTGGATTCAGATTCAAGTAGGCATCTACATTGAAAACTTTATTAGATTTATCATACCTTTTTAATTCTTCCTTTCTGTAGGTTGACATTGTTGAATATTGAGATGGATCTCTCCCTTCAACATTAGCTTTATTGATCATTAATAATCCAACAAGCTCCTAGAATCTGGCCATTCTTGAAGTGTTTTCAGTTTCAGGATCAACAAATGGAATAGGTGGAGACTCTGGCCTTTTTGGGCTTTCAGCCTTTTTAACTTCAGATGCTTGTTATTATTGTTGATGTTGTTGCTAGTGCTGATATTGTTATTGATGCTGCTGTCTGCTGGAATACCTGTGCTGACTGCTTTCTTGATATCTTGAGGATCTACCTTGATGTCTTTGAAAAGTTTGAGCATAGGAGGTAGACCTCTGAGAACTGCTTCCTGAATCACCAGCAACAGGTGGAGGAGGAGGACCTCTCCAGTTCCTTTGAGGGGGAGGAGGAGAGTACCTCCTGCTTTTTTTCTGGCCTTCTGCTCATTATTTGAAAGTCACATCCATGCTGGCATCCCAGGATATGGAGTGATCTTTTGTAAGATATAATATGGTGTATCTTGAGTAGGGTTTGGTTTGGGAGCAATAATGGGAAAAGCTTTTCTCTTCTTAGAGACTTTCTTCTTGGCAGTAGAGCTATCATCATCATCATCATAATCATCATCCTCGTCTTCATCAAAAGATCCCTGAGGATTGTCAAATAGAACATGAAGAGCTTTCAGAAGATCTACTTATTTGCTTTTCAGCCTGGGGCTGCACTAGAGGTTCTGGAAGAGCTGGAACAACTGTTTCAGCAGCATTTTCAAAAATTAACAAATTTTCTTCTTCTATATCTGCCATAATGATTTCATCTAGATCAGGGAGGGGACTGTCATCCATATTGTAAGTGGGAGCTGAGACAGCCTCTGGAGAAGAAATATCCTTGGGAGCTGATACTATTGAAATATCTATAACTGCAAAACTGGCCATTAGTTGCTTGGCAACTATGGGGCTTATTGGTGAAGTATATGGAACTAAAGCCATAAAAGACTTTGAGTAGACTACTGGAAGGAAATTCAATAGAATTATACCAAAAGAATTTAATAAGCTGAATAAATCAACTATGGGATTGATAATGCAATCGCCAACAATTATTATTTCTGGAATAACTGAATCATCCATATCTATATCGGAATCAACTAGATCAATTATTTCAGCTGGAATAGCTGCTTCTTATGAGTAATCAGACATCACAGAATCTTTTGCTACTTCTGCTGCTGCAGTTACAACTAGAGCATCTTCATCACAGAGCATCTCCCTGTGACTGGCTGCAGGGGCCACTGAAGTCAGTCCTCTAGAAGAAGGGACCGGGGACAAAGTAGCAATTCTGGATGAAAGAGTAGTGATGAAAGCAGAAAGTGGATCTATAGCATCAGTGATAAGCTTATTAAGGGTGGGAGAAATAAATGCTAGAAGGTCTTTAGCAATATCAGAAAAATTGAGATAAATAGATTATGGAGCAGTGGAGGAGTAAGGAGTGTGATGTCCACAATTGGAACATATAGAGAATAGACTGGAAGGATCTGTGTGTGTGGAGTGTGGAGCAGTGGATGGTATGTCTGTGTGGGGAACTAAAGGAATAGCAGTTGAAGGAGTTACAGTGGTAGAAGGTTGGACTGTGGTTGTGGGGGAAGAGATGGGTTCCTTATGTGGAGATGGTGGAGGAAACAGTAGATTGAAGGTGTGGGATGACATAAATGTGTCAGGGTGTATGTCATTTAAATGAGGTGGAAGTGGAGATTGATGTGGAGTGATGTTCTTAGGAGATGGAACTGGTGTTGATGCTCGTGTGGGTTGATGTTGTATGTGAGTTGGTGGAGTATGAACTGGAGAAGATGATGGTTGTTCTTGAGTATGAGGTGAAGGAATGTGGGTGGCGGGGAGGACATCTTCTGGAGGTGGAGGAGTGGCTAGCACAGCCCTAGTGCTACCAGAAGTCCTTGTAGAGGATGAAGTCTTGGAGGGCTTTGTGATTTTCCTCTCCCATCTGCCAAACAGGGCAGATGTAAGCCTTTTGGAGGAATTTATGAACACTGACGTGGAGACCAGTAGTTCAGGAGACTTATCATGATGAAAGATTCCCAGAATCTTTCCAAAATAGACTTCCTTCTTGTTATTCTTTTTCTTGATCAAATCAAACAATAATTTGCCCCAGTTTACGCATTTCTTATCAACCAGAGCACCCATCACCAAAACCTGGTTCCTGGTGATGTAGTCGTGGGCAGAGTGTTTGCCCAGCATCACTTTGCCAACTACATTAGCTAAGAACTTCTATTCAGACGATAGGTTCTTCTTCAGCAGTTTGTTGGGGTTTTCGCCAGAGTGGCCCATCTTGAACAGCATATTCTCATACTCATCACTGTCCATCTCTATTTCTTCATTTCCATTTAAAAGACTAGAAACTTCGGTTAGTATAGTGGGGGAAAGAGAAACCTGAGTACCAGAGATTGTCCCTATCATGATATCTTCCTCTGGTGTTATAGAGGTAAACACCCATTCCATAATTTCAGTCATTGCTATCTTGATGCGGCAAGTCATGAATTTCTTCAGGTTTTGGTCCTCAAGAAGTTTCAGAATGTCCACAAATATCTGTTCAGAGTGCTGGAAGGAATCAAAAATCAATATCAAAGCCCATGTCAAATTTCATTGCAGCAAGAGAGGATGCCGGAATCGCCATTATTTTCGCCTGCACAAGAAAAACAGAGATCAAGTGCAAAGGAACAGAAAGCGCGGGACGGAGGTCGAAGAAAACCTAGATATATGGTTTTCAGAATATGAAGTTGCAGTCTCTGTCCAATGAAATAAATAAAATTCTTCGATCTCAGTTCGATGAAATATTTTATAGACAAAAGAGTTCGTCGATTTCAGTTAGAAGAAGTGAAACATTTCGTCGAGCTTAGTTCGACGAAAGTTTTCTGAAGCAAATTTGTCGATCTCCATTCGACGAAAGAACTTCACTCACAGAGAGTTCATCGATCTCCGTTCGATGAATATCTCTAGAACTTTTCACAGTTTCGTCGATCTCCGTTCGACGAATTTTGAAAAATCCATCGACCACAGATAGAAATTAAATTAAGACTTCTCCATTGATCATGTCAAGTTGATTTATAAAGAACAGATGATTCCTCTCATCCAAGGGTTTGGTGAAGATATCTACTCTTTGCAAATCAGTGTAGATGTAGACAAGCTTAATTTTATTTTTGTCCACACACTCTCTAATGAAATGATGTCTAATGTCTATATGTTTAGTTCTACTGTGATTTACTAGATTTTGTGCAATGGAAATTGCACTGGTGCTGTCATAAAGTAAGGTTGAATTATTTAAGATAAACCCATAATCTAGGAGCAGGTTCTGAATCTAGAGCATCTGACAACAGTAACTGCCAGATGTTATATATTCTGCTTCAGTAGTTGAGGTAGACACAGATGACTACTTCTTACAAAACCAAGACACAAGTCTCATACCAAGGAACTGGCATGTCCCTGAGGTACTTTTTTTATCCACTCTACATCCAGCAAAATCAGCATCTGATTATCCAGTCAACTCAAATTCTAACTAAGTTGGATACTAGAGTCCTTGACTAGGACAACTCTTTATATATCTTAAAATCCTTTTTAAGAAAATTAGGTGAGATTCTTTATGGTTCACTTGGAACCTAACACAAAGACATGTAGCAAACATTATGTCAGGTCTACTTGCTGTAAGATATAATGGGGACCCAATAATGGCCATATATAATTTCTGATCAATAGGTTTTCCATGTTCATCAGAGTCAATTACAATATTTGTAGCCATAGGTGTCTTCTTGGCTGAGGCATCTGACATCCCAAACTTTTTGATAAGCTCTTTAGCTTACTTAGATTGGGATATAAAGATGCCATCAGGTTGCTGCTTCACTTGGAGACCAAAGAAGTAAGAGAGCTCACCCATGCTACTCATTTCAAACTTTGAATGCATGAGGTCAGAGAACCTCTTGTATAGTTTGGAATCTATAGACCCAAAAATAATGTCATCTACATAAATTTGTACTAATAAAATTTTATCCTTATGGTGTCTAGTGAATAATATCCTATCTACTATACCTCTAGAAAATTTATGCTCTATAAGAAAGCTAGTTAAGGTTTCATACCAAGCTCTTGGAGCTTGCTTTAAACCATAAAGAGCTCTATGCAATTTAAAAATATGAGAGGGATAAGTAGGAGAAATAAAACATGGAGGTTGTTCAACATAAACATCTTCTTTAAGTTCACCATTCAGGAATATACTCTTGACATCCATTTGGTAAACCTTGAATTTCTTATAGGCAGCATATTCAAGGAAAATCCTGATTGCTTCCAACATTGCAACAAGTGCAAAAGTCTGGTCATAATCAATCCCTTCCTCTTTCTTATATCCTTGAGCAACCAGTCTTGCCTTGTTTCTTATGATAACACCTTGGGCATCAAGCTTGTTCCTGAATACCCATTTAGTTCAAATGACTGGGTCATCTTTCGGTCTTGGAACTAAATCCCAAAATCTATATCTCTCAAATTGGTTGAGCACCTCTTGTATTGCAACAATCCAGTGGGGATCTTGCTCTGCATATTTAATGGATTGGGGCTCAATTTGAGATATAAAGTAGGCATGCATCAAGTCTTGGTTGAGTTGATGCCTGGTCTGCACACCAACTGAAATGTCTCCATTCACTTGAGATACAGGGTGATCTCTAAGTGTGACAGATTCAGTAGGTGGAGTTGGTTGAGCAATAGCTTGGGGAATAAATTCCTCTTGTGGAATTATATTAGTTATTGGAGGTTCTTCACTATTCTCAGTGTCTTCATCTTCACTGTCTTCATCTTCATTGTCTTCAGAAATGTGGGGAGAGGGATGGCTAATTACCTCATTGGTGAGGGTCAGTTCATTTAATTTCTCACACAAGTTTGGTTCCTGCAAAGAGTTACTGGTACAAATTTCTTTCTCCTTGTAAAACATGTTACTTTCATCAAATGAAATATGTACTGATTCTTCGAGTTTTCATGGTGGATTTATTAAAGACCCTATAAGCCTAGCTTACTTGGGAATATCCAAGAAAAATTTCCATTTTAACCTTGGCTTCAAATTTTCTAATGTGTTTCTTATTATTGTTGTGTATGTAACATAAGCAACCAAATATTTTGAAATAGTCTACTTTAGGTTTCTTCCATTTAAGTAGCTCATAATGAGTCTTATTCTTAAGCTTGTGCATAAGACTTCTATTCAGTACATAGTTTGATGTGCTCACAGCCTCTACCCAAAAGGATAAGGGCAAATGAGCATCTGCAAGCAATGTTCTTGCTGATTCAATTAGGGTTCTATTCTTTCTATCAGCAACCCCATTTTGTTGAGGTGTTCTAGGAGCTGAGAAGCAGTGCCTAATATCTTCCTTCTCATAGAACTCTTGCATAAGAAGAGACTCAAAATCAGTTCCATGATTATTTCTGATCAATGCAACTAGAGTGGAGTACTCAATCTGTATGTTCTTGAGAAAATCTGTAAGAACCTTGAAGTTATCAGACTTAGATCTCAGAAAGAATACCCAAGTGAATCTAGAGAAGTCATCTACAATCACTAAAGTATAAGATTTCCCTCCTAGACTTTGTACAGCAATAGGGCCAAAAGGTCCATATGTAGCAAGTACAATGATCTAGGTGAGTCACTTTTGTATAATGATTTAAAGCTACTTTTAGTTTATTTGCCTAATTGACAAGCCCTGCAGATGCTTTCCTTCTTGTAGTGGAAAGAGGGAAATCCTCTAACAAGGTTGTCCCTAGATAATTTGGCAATGTTTTTCACGTTTACATGACCTAATCTACTATTCCAAAGGTAATTGTTATTGCTAGTTGAATTAAATAAGCATATTTCTATTTTGTCAGATTTAAAGTTAACTATATAAATATTTCTTATTCTAGTGCCAGTCAAAACTACATAGTTATCTAGAGAAGTAATAATACACGAAGTTTTAATGAATGATACCTAAACCTTTCATCATATAATTGACTTATGGAGATAAGGTTATGCTTCAATCCACTTACATATGCAACATTCCTGAAGGTGACAGATCCAATCTTGACTTGTCCATAACCTTCAGTCTGGCCACAATTGGGGTCACCAAATATTACCTTGGGTCCTAGCTTTGACTTGTAATGAGTTAGGTTGGCCTTGTTTCCAGTCAGATGTTTAGAACAGCCACTATCCAAATACCACTTTTGCTTTGTGGTAGGATAGTTTTTCACCTGCAAATAAACAGATTAGCTATTCTTGACTCAGGTTTCCTTTGGTCCTTTTTTCTTCACATAGCTAAAGCTAGAGATATAAGAATATTCAGGTTGGCTTTTATAACCTAAAGTGTGATATTTCCTAGGTGGTATGATCCATTGAATAAAGTGATTATAGGAAGATCTTGGTTGGTTATAAGTTTTGAAAGAATTAAAATTTCGGCTATACTGAACTGCATTCGATGAATTCAAGTGAGTTCGTTGACCTGAGTTTGATGAATGGGGATGAGTTCATCGAACTACATACAGAGAATGGAAATATTCATTCTCAGGGCCCCAAAATAGTTGATCTTGGGTCGACGAACCATGCTGGTTTCATCGATCGTAGTTCAATGAATTAGTATAATAGAAATCTGCGTTCAGAGTTCATCGACTGGAGTTCGATGAACTGTATATATTTCGTCGATCTGCGTTCGATGAAATCTATTGAACATTGTTATAGTAAAGATTATTCGTTTTCTTTTTCTTTTTCTTATTATTAGGTTTTGGTTCTGTTTGTTTAACATTGTTATCATTGTCTATCTTTTGTTTCCCTTTTTCAGAGACAAATTTTATAGGTGTTGTCAATATATTTTTCTGAATTAGTGGGGGTTGGCTTGATGAAACACCTAAGCCCAGCTTGCCATTAAGTTTGACATTGACTGTGCTTGTGATGTCCATCAACTTGATGCTTCTCCGATTTAGGGATTCTTCAAGTTTCCAATCCTCAGCTAATTCAGATTTTAGGGATATAATTTGTTCTTGTGCTAGAGCTAATTCATCTTTTAACTTAACATTTTCAAAAATATGATTTTCATTTTCAGATACTTTTTCCCTAAGCATTTTGATTTCTTTTCAGAATTTATTAAATCTATATACATGGATTTAAATTTAGTTTTAAAATTATCAGAATTATAATCAAAAGATGATAATACCTGATCTGCCCCTGAATCAGATTCTTCATTATCTAACTCTTCTATTTGTTCCTCACCATCTGATGGTCTGCAAGAGGCATTGATAGTATTGAGGCAAACTTTCCTTACCTTAGCTTCCTCTTCATCTTCACTGGAGCTGGAAGATGAAGATTCCTCTTCTGTACCACTTCAAGTCTCAGCAACAAAGCCCTTTTCTTTTCTTTTGTGCTTGCTGGATGAAAGCTTGTTGTAGTTGTGCTTCCTGGAGTCTTTTTCTCTCCTTTTCTCCTTCTTTTGATTTTCGGGACATTCATAAATCAAGTGTCCTGGTTTCCTACACCTAAGACATATAATTTCCTTAGTGGGTGTTTTATCATACCTGGGTTTGTCATCATGCTTGGATGACTTTCTCCTGAAGTCCTTCCTTTCCATCTTGTAAAATATTTTTGCTATGGGACTCAGGATTTCTTCATTTGATGTTGGAGCTTCAGTTTCTTCTGCAGCTTTGAAGGCTATATTCTGCTCCTTTCTTGCTGGTGGAGGAGTTCTTTGTTCTGCAGCTTCTCTGTACTTGATCAAATGCTCATAAGATTTGAGAGTTCCTATGAGAGATTCTATGGAAATATCATTCAAACTTCTGGCCTCCTTAATTGGCCAAATCCTGGAATCCTATGAGGTTGGAAAGCACATGAGGATCATGTCATTGATATCAGTGAGAGAGATGTCTTTGTCTAAGATCTTCAGTTCACTAATGATTGCACTTAATCTGTTGTACATGTCACCAATAGATTCTGTCTCTTCCTTCTTGAAGTTCTCATACTGGGAGATGAGAGTTAATCTTCTATCCATTCTTTCATCAGCTTAGCCAGCAACCATCTGGTTTAGAGAGTCCCAGATTGCATTTGTAGAAGTGCATTCAGCTAATTTTTGAAATATTTCATCTGACATAGTTTGTGCTAATATGTTCATGGCTTTAGCATCTGCAATCTTTGCCTTTTTCTATGCATCTGTCCAATCAGGTGGTGGAACAACATGAGTGCTTGATGTTGATGTAGATGTAGTAGCTGTTGGTTGAGGAGGACCTGCTAAAATGGAATTATAGATGTCCAGATCAATGGAATTCATATATAGCCTGATTCTTGCCTTTCAGATTGCAAATTTTTTCAAATTGCAGACGTGAGGTCTGGTGCTTGTATAGTCTTTGTTCTGTACCATGCTGTGTAATAAATAAATCTAAGATCAGATCTAACAAAGGATCTTTTGGTTCAAGTGTTAGCTTGTATAACCAAAGGACCATGGCTCTGATACAAATTGAAAGATGGGTGTTAGATCTGATTACTCTAGAGGGGGGGGGGGTGAATAGAGTATATTAAAACTATTTGGCTATTTTTGAAACTATCAGAGTAAAAATGATGTCAGTAGTAGTAATATACAAAAAGAAAATGATTTAAACTAAACTACTACAGCGCAGCAATCTAAACTATCACAGCACAAAGAAAAGAGGCAACCAAACAACACAAGAATTTTATTGTGGTTCCCCAACCTGGGTACATCCACTCTTCTACCACCTTGGTAGGAATCCAGTAGCAGTTTTTTGATTAGGTGACTGCCACATTTGAGCTTTTGATCAGGTGCACAAAAACCAAAATAAACTTTTGAATGGAGTTAATAAACCCTTTATACAGGAGGGGGAGAGAGATTGATGGTGCCTTCTCTTTCTAAAATAACTGAGAAGATAAGTGGATTGTTGTTGTCAAGGCTTCTCCAGAAATCACATGAAGCCTTGCACATGGTGTAGTAGGTCTTCAACCTTGACTTGTAGTAACCAGAAACTTTTGACTGATAGTGATTGTTGTACTTGAAAGCTCCTGGAGTTGAAGATTGAAGAAGACTCTTGATTTTGTGTTTGTTGTTCTTCTTCTTCTTCAGAAAGATCAAGGTGAAAACAAAGTGTTTTCTGCATAGGAAAAAGTGTCTGAGACTGTTTCTGTATTTTTCTATTTATTCTTTGTGTTGTGTTCTCTGTGTTGCTGTCGATTAAAGAGAGAAAAATCTCTTTTATATTCTCAGTCCGAATTCTCCTTTGAATTTTGAATTCTCTGCATTAATTGTTGATGGCCTGGAGAATGAAAATCGGGTGGATAATATTTGCATTGATGAGTTTCCCCAAATATCTTAATTAATTAAGCAAGTAATTAACCTGATGAAGACCATAATTAATGCTGCCAAATAACTGATATATTCAGAGAATATATGCATTAATTACTCAGGAAATTATTGATAAATAATATAAGGAATATGGACAGAAAATAAGGAAAATTCTAAGTCAGGCTTGGAGTAGAAATCGTCGACCATAGAACAGATTTCGTTGACCTAAGATCCAAGTTCGTCGAGCTGAGAAATCATGTTCGTCTATCAGAGAAAGCTTGTTCATCGACCTGAGATCACAGTTCGTTGACCTGAGATCCAAGTTCATCGACCTTAGTTCATCGAGCTGCTTTCTGTAAATAACTGCCAATTCTGCAGTCCAAGTTCGTCGAGCAGAGATTTTGACATCGTCGACCTGAGTTCAGAGAAAGTATTCTGGACAGAATGTGTTGAAGTTGAAATCCAGACTTTGTCGACCTGAGCTCGAATATCGTCGAGGTTAACTCAGAGACTTTACTCTGAGTTCGTCGAGCGGAGCACGACTATCATCGAGTTGAGTTCGATGAACGTCGAACTTATTTACTGAATTTGATTTTCTTCTAAGTCTTGAGTCTTCTCCTGCCTGGTCCATATGTGGTTGAACCTAAAGACTTAGCCTAAACTCTAAGACTCAAAAACATGACCCTGACAATACATTGTGGGTCATTCATCCTAGTTAGTGAACCTAGCCCAAATCCAACTAGGTATCCAACAATATGCTAGAGTAATTTATATCTTAGAAGGATCTGTTGGTTCAAGTGTTACCTTGTACAACTAAATAAACCTTCCTTTAATTCCAATTGAAAGTTATTTGAAAGATCTGATTTACTCTAGGGGGGGGGTTAATATTGTGATTTAAATCTTTTTATGATTTTTAAAATCTATCAGTAAATTAGTGATAGTAGTAGTTATATAAAATGAAAAAGGAACTAAGCTAAACTACACAACCACAGCACAATAAAACAAAGAAGAATGAACAACAGATAATACAAGAATTTATAGTGGTTCCTCAAATTTAGGTACATCGACTCTTCTACCACCCTAGTAGAAATCCACTAGCAGTTTTTTGATCAGGTGACTGCCACCACAGGTTTTTGCTCAGGTGCCCTGTCACCACAAGATCTATTTGCAGGGAGATATGAGAACCCTTTAGGCTTTTGATCAGGTGCCCAAAAACTAAGAAAAACTTTTGAAAGGAGTTAAAAAACCCTTTATACAGGAGGTTATGAAGGTGATGTTGTCTTCTCTTTCTCTAAACAACAGAGAAGACGTCAATGGATTGCTGGTGTCAAAGCTCACCCTGAGATGTTGAAATGTTCAAGAAGACTGGAGATTTACTCAGGGTGTAGGTCTTCAGCATTGTCTTGAAGATGTCCACGAACTTGTAGACATATATTGAATTACTGTCCCTGAAGATTCCTGGATCAGAAGTTGAATAAGACTATTGATTTTGTAGATGATGTTCTTCTTCAGTCTTCTTGAATGTATAAGGGAAAATAGAATTTCTTTTTCAGAGTGAAGGTCAAAATCTTAGTATCTCTCTATTAGTCAGCTCCCTCTATTCTGTGTGTTATACTTGTTGTCTATATCTCCTTGAGAATTTTAAATGAGTCCATTAATTACTGCTGGAAATCTGGGAAGGACAACGACTAGAATATCTGACTTTAATTGTATTTCCCCAACTGTCCCGAGAATAAGTCAAGTAATTACTCTGATGAAACTATAATTAATGCTTCCTTCAACGGCTATATTCTTAGAGAATTTAATCATTAATTACTTAGAGATTTATTGACTTAGGATGGAATGAAGAGAGGGACCGATAAAGAAAACTTAACATTTAGGATCTGAATAGATTTTGTTGACCTCAGGGCAGATTTCGTCGACCTGGTCTCCAAGTTCATCGAGCTGAGAAATCCCCTTCGTCGACCTGAGCTCAGTGATCATCAATCTGAAAATATCTTGTTAATTCTGAGCTCTTAGTTCGTCGATCAGAAAATCTATCTTGAGGAAGAAATCGTCGACTTGAGCTCTAATATCGTCGAGCTCAACTCAAAGAAAGAACTATGAGTTCGTCGATCTGCGATCGACGATGGTCGAGCTGAGTTTGAAGGACTTAGAACTAATAATCTGAACTCTCAATTCTTCTAAGTCTTGAGTCTCCTGAAGTCCACTGCAAGCTGGTCCATGAATATTGATTCTAATGACTAGCCTGAACACTAGGACTGACAAACTTGACCCTGGCTATAGAAGGTGGGTCAAACATCCTAATAGTGAACCTTAGCCCAAATCCAAACTTGGGATCCAACACTCCTCCAACTGTGACCAGTAAGCATAACACTCCTTCAAAGAGTGATCCCAACTCCGACAAAATAAACACTGCTTCGCCGTCTTTGTCGGTATAATGGGTACTCACGCCGAGAAAAAGAAGTGCAACAATGGAAGCGCGGATGAGTAGCTAACTCGCATATCTCTACCATATTGAGTACCAAATAAGGTTGGTGCTCAATATGTAGATCCTTAAGTGTCTAGGCTACCATACTCCTGAGGTCATCTATCACTTGCATGAGTGATATCTCCACACTAGCGGCAACGATATTTAAACTAGCCCACATTGCAGAGATCACTAATTTCTAGGATTAAACTACCTTGCATAGATTCTAAATAAAAATTTAACAATTCTAACCGACATAAAAAACAAAAATAGACTGGAATAAAACAAATTCAAAACAAACAACTCTGTTGTAACTCTCAATACACAACACAAATCAACAATATGTCTGCATTCCCCGACAAGAGCGCCAAAAACTTAATGGCATCGGCAAGTGCACCGGTCGCTGTCAAGTAATAATTTGGGAATGGCTTCCCCGAATGTCGATCTCGAGGGAATGCAGGAAGAGTACGTGATAGCATCGTATGAAGATCGTTACAAAGAGTTGAACGGAACAACAGGGGTTGGTTTTGATTCCTAATGCTAACAAACAAAAAGAAACCTAATGCGGGTCGCAAGCACCGCTTCGCTTGGTGGATGGAATTAGTGCAGGCATCTATGCCACGCTTCGTTAGGCGGATGGACGGAGAGCAAGCGGATGGAATGAACACCGTGTGGAGAGTGAGGGTCGTAATCACCTCTTCAATCACGAACTCTAGCCTTTCGTAGAGTAGATTCTAGTGCTCGAGTGAGTTGATGTGAATGGAGGCTAGTGCATCACAGCTAACAAGGAGAATGTAAATAACCCAAGCACACTACATTCATAGACAAACAAAAGTAAGTCTAGGTACATTACAAGCTTAAGAGTACATTCCATAAAGAGAAGGGGTAGAATAAACTAACATGGGGGGGAAGCGTAGCCGTGGTTCTTGGCCAGAGTGGTGGGTTGTCAGTGCACTTCATGACTCTGACCGTGGTTTCTACTGGATACAAATAGGTTATCAATCCACTTGTCTTCCTCCATCTTCTTTCCCTTCCTTCAGTCGTTTCTCCCTTTTGTCCAGATGAAAAGTACCAAAAGATCTGGTTGCTTGCTACTAGTGGCCGGGGGCACTCCGAAGGATGAAGATGACTTCGGATGGCCGGAGATTGCTTCCCGGAGGGTGGAGATGAGTGGATAACCTGTTGGGGAGAGGAACGACACTTCCGCGCGCAGCAGCATGCTAAAAAAATAAGAAGGTGTGCCCTATTTCGCCGAGCAGGGGCTTGAATATGAAAGAAGAATAATCAGAGCGCACGATGAGTGGCATACGACCAGTCATCATGCACACTAACGGTTGATGATCGTGCGCTCTGCTCCAGGAAAACATGTCGCTGGACAGAAAAATTGGTATATATGTGCACAATCAGTGGCGCACGAACAGTGGTCATGCGTACTTGATCCCATGATCGTGCGATTGGCAATGGCAGAACTTCAAAAAAACTGGAATAATGCCCACGAGCAGTGGCACACGACCATGCGGTTGTGCGCACTATGTCTAATGGTCGTGCAGTTGCCCCAGACAGAAGTTGGAAAATGGAGAATATAGTGCGCACGATCAGTGGTGCACGACCACTGGTCGTGCGCAATAGATCCACTGATCGTACGCAGTGTGCCTATTCCGTTTGGGATTTCCCGAACAATCTCGGAACACGCACATGGCCCTTGGACCCGCAGTAGAAACAAAAAAGCCACCAGAATGGGCATACCACATTCTCCAGACACACAAAACACCAAATATGGCAAAAGTATAATAACTATGAAATCACACTGAAAACGTCCCTAAAGTGCACTTAAAATGAAATTGACAGAGAAACAAATATGAATAATTATGGCTCTGAAGTTTAGTGCATTAACGAGAAAACTGGCCCAGATGAGTCCAAAAATATGTATATAACTTGGACTCATCACATTATCGATACTTGAGTTCTATTAACACATGAAGCTTCTGCTAGAATGCTCTGAGTTATGATTTGTTTAGTACTTTTGAAATTAACATGTAACTCCGCTGACTGTCCATGGAATATGCAGTGGAGCCCCGACCAGACCTTCTGTTATATTTTATGTGACGGGCGAGGTGTTATAGCAGGTATGTCCCAAGGCGAATAAAACTCCTCTTTGGTATTTGGACAGTGGATGCTCTCGGCATATGACCGGTATAAGAAACCTACTTTTAGAGTATACCACAGTTGAGGAAAGCCAAAAAGTGATTTTTGGCTGTTTTGAAACCGTAGTAACTAAAGGCTACATACAATATGATTTCCAATGACATAGTCTCCTTCACAGACTTGACTTATGTTAAAGGATTGCAACATAATCTCATAATCCTAAGCCAATTATGCGATAAAGTCTATATTGTTGAGTTTTTCAAGAACAAGTGTCTGATAAAATTGTCTGCCAATTTGGAGATAGTCTTAACATGCATTCAGAGTAGAAATATTTTCTCTTTAAGTTTTTTTTTGTTTAGAGTATTCTACACTAGTGTGTCTTTTAGCAAAAGATAGTGAGTCTTTCTGTAACCAATAACACAAGAGATGAGCACATATTAATTTTAAAACTCTAAGTGTGAAATTTTTCTAAAAACTTAGTGTGTGATGCTCCCAACATTAAGTGACTTAATGAGATTTCATGTCACGTATACAAAATGTCTAAAGGTATCGTTGAAAAATATTCTTCTAGATGTTTATATCTTCCGTATATGGATTATTCGGTCCTTTGCCAATTCATAGTTAAGGAGGTAAATTATATACGTTAGTTACTGTTGATGACTACTCTCGTTTTATTTGGGCGATCTTTTTGAAACACAAGTTAGACACATTTGAAACTTTCACAAATTTTGTCAGGCAAATTCAGAATGAATTGAACGGCTTAGTCAAAATTAGAAGTGACCGCAAAATCGAATTTGAGTCTACGGCCATGAAAAAAATATGTGCAAGTCAAGATATCTTTCATGAATATTCCTCCCTACGTACTCCACAACAAAATAGAGTTGCCGAGAGAAGAAACAGAACTCTCATTGAAGCATATACAACTATGTTGAATGACTCTTCAATACCAGAGTACTTCTAGGCTGAATCAGTCAACACAACTTAGCATGTACAAAACAGAGCATTAATTAACAAAAGCCATCATAAGAAACATTATGAACTATTGAGGGGCAGAAAACCAACTGTCCTACTTTAGAATCTTTGGAAACAAATGCTTTATTCTTAACAATGGGAAGTATTATCACACGAAGTTTAGTGAAAAATATTTTTAAGGTTTTTTCGTAGTCTATAGTAGCCATAGTAAGGCATTTACAATTTTAATAAGAAAAACTTGGTTATAGAAGAGTCTATTAATATTGTATTTGATGAGACAAGTATGCATCATAACAGTTGAAAGTTATTTACTTAAGGTTATCTAGTCACCTAGAGGGGGGGGGTGAATTGGTCTTTGAAATTTTATTAGTCGTTGTGCTATTTTTTTCTTATGTGATCTAGAGGTTGTCCTTAGGTCCTACAATATGAAAGAAAAAAAACAACACAACCAAGCACACAAATGTTTATAGTGGTTCCCCAATTGGGTACATTCACTTTCCCTCCCACCTATCCAACTATTTTGTTGGACTAGGTACAAACTCCACCAATATTCTCCTCAGAGCTTACACCTCAGGCCCTCAGTATTGCACACAGTTTCTCTTCAGAACCCAATCTCAGAACCACAAGGTTTCCTACCTCAGAGCCCTGTATAGCTCCTAAAGCTCAGTGGTCCACTGACCACCTATCTCAGTCCTATTTCTAAGGCCTACAGCTCAGGCTTCTCAGACCTACAACTTAAGGCACACAGCGCTACTCTCAGGATGTTGCAGCAATCCTACATCTCAGTACCCTTCCAGGTACCTACCTTAGTTCCCTTTCATACACCTATAGCTCATCCTCCTCTAAGGCCTACAAATCAGTGACACACATGTTACCTATAACTTAGTGACTCACCAGTCACCTACGTTAGCCTTATTTCTAAGGCCTACTACTCAGGCTGGGAGGACATCCCTACTCTCAGATCCATACTTGGATCCTACCTTAGTACCATAGAAGGGCACCTACCTCAGTGACTAATTAGTCATATATAGATCAGGCCAAAAGGCCCTACAACTCAGATTCAGGTAAACTGAATCCTATAGTATTTTATACAAGATGAAATAAATTTAAGACAACTGACTCAGAGATAAATCTCTGAGTCTACCTTGCTGGACTGAGCAGATATCAATCTAGCCCACTTGCTATAGAAGGAATGAGTCTTCTTATACAACTAACTCCTTTGTTGCACTGGTGAGTAGCAATCTGCTGTTGAAGGTTGATGTCCCTTCACACATCTATCTTCGTGCTGAATAGATGAATCAGCTGCCTTGTACTTGAGAGAACTATCTTGATGAACTTGAAGAGCTTCAACTTTCTTTCTTTTGCCTACTGGCTAACTCTGCTAGACTTTTGTTTTCAAGCTTATTGGAGAAGATGAAGTCCAGCCGCCACAGGTTTTCCTGTATATTCTATGTTTGTTCTCTGTAACACTAATCCTTTTATTTTTTCCTTTTTATATCTGCTGATTTGAATCAACGACATAATTGAGGAGTCCGCCCAGCCAAGGATTGGTGAGCGCCACCTCCCCAGAAAAGGACGAACTAGCTTTTGGAACTACTACACCTTTCCAACAACGGCTTCATGTCATTTGACTTTGTTGATGTCAGCAGTGGTCATCCTGATGCTGTTGTAGCTTTCCCACAAGGACTTGAACCACTTTGACGTGTTGACTTTTGATGACTTCAGCAACGGTCATCACATTTTGGACTTAGAAAAATTCCAGATCTTCAATAAGCGTTGAGTGATGTTAAGTCACTCAACACCATCTGTGTTTGCTCTCAGCGCTTCTGGACTTGTGAATTTTACTGGCTTCATCTTAGCGGTTCTTTCTCATCTATCTCTGTTGTTTATTCTTTAACAGTTGAGACTATCTTCTATCTCATCGATTTCTTCTCAGTGGTTATGCTGACACATGCTTCTCAGCTGTCTTAGCGGTTTTGCCTTAGTCAATTTTTCTGTCATTGGGTCGACGAATGTTGAAGTTCGTTCGACGATTAGTGGGCTGAGCTCAACGAATTCTGAACATCAAGATTTTGAATTTAGCTCAATGAGTGGTGAGCTGAGCTCAACGATCTGTGTGCTGAGCTCAACGAACTGTGAGCTGAGCTCGACGAACTACGAGCTGAACTCGACTAAATTTGAATCCTAAGCTCCTGATTTTATATCAAGGAATGGTGAGTTGAGCTTGAAGATCTGTTAGCTAAGATAGACAAACTGCGAGATGAGCTCGACGAAATCTGAGACCCACACTTTGAACTGAGCTTTACAAAATTTGAATTCTCTAGCATATTGTTTTTGCTGACCTGTCCAATAATGGACAACATACATGCATGAACTCAAGCACACATCAAATATATTATGCACCTTTGCATGATTGATGATGCCTCTTCAAATCCTGAGGAACATTGTAGGGCACAATTTCCAACAATCTCGCCCTATTTGAAGAAGGCAGAACACCCATCCATGCTAAGGTGCATCAACACACAAAATATCATAATATGCCTGATGAGACTTTATTATGACAACTAGACATCCCAGTACAAGATTACTCCCCCTAAATGAGATGGCTTAACATTACGATTGAATGAAAATAATACAGGTGAATTTTCAATCATTGATAAGGTAAACTTAATGATTACGATATTCCTAATCATTACCTAATTTTAGAGAAGTATAGTCAAACAACAGTAGGATAAACTTGTGATTATAAGATGTATATCAAATAATAGCATATTTATTAAACATTGTCAAATCCATATAGTCAGGGCCAACTCAAATTAATTTCATTGATAGAGATTTAAAGTTTCTACACTATTGATATACATTACTATACCCTATATCAGCTTTTCTTTGATGAGCTTTCAACAACATCCTTTATTACAGTAGTCTTCTTCAAGTTTTCAACTTTGTTCTTCTTTCTCTTGAAGTAAAGGAATGGCTTTGGAATATTTCTTGAAGGCATTTTCTTAGGGTTGCTCTTCATTACCAGATTTTCTTTGAATACACTTTCCCTCAAGGAATTCCTTTTCAGATGCTTTATCCATTCCTCTGAGGGATATACACTATCAATGTTTTTTAAGACTTGTCCCTGGCTTACCCAAGCATTTATGATGATGGATTCAGAGGCATCACTTAGCTGTTCATAATCTAGATCATCTTTGTTCTCAGCTCTCCCCTTGTCCATGAACTCTTTAGCCATCTGAGTTCCTTCCCTTTTTCTTCTGGCAGGAAGTTATGCATCCTATGCAACTCTAGCTTATGCTAGGAAGTCTAGATCCTCTGGCCTCTTTTTATCCAGTAAGGGCAGGTGCAGTGCCACCCTTGTGCCTTGAATTATAATTAATGCTTGATCTTCAATGAGTCCTGCTGTCTTAGTATGGATGCTCTCCCCCTTTCTGCCTTCTTCAAGGATGGCTGTTTGTAGTAAGGAGGTGTTGACTTCATTTCTCCTTGATGGAGATTGGAGTATTCTTTCATTGTCAGTGAGTAGCTCGTTTTTCAGAAGTATTGCATGCTCCATAGAGTGGAGAGCATCATTGGTGACATGCTGATTTACATGATCTGCTGCATCCCTGATCTCCTCATTAGTTGTACTCACAAATTTTTTGACATATCCTATGTCAGTTGCAGAGAATTTCTGGCTTGTTTCCATGGATTTCATGAGGGTGGTCAGCTTTATGCCAGCTGTTCCAGCCACATCAAAGCAGGTTGTGACCTATTTATTTTAGTGAGATGTTTCTTCTTTGCATTCCTTGACTTCACTTAACAATTCATCCCTTAGCTTGTTAATTGAGTGGTAAATATACTCCTTGAGGGTTGTTGTTTTAGTATCAAGGACTGCTTTAATATGATTTAGGAGTGGCTCAACAGAGATTTGGGTAGTGGGTGGTTGGCTTACTAAAGGAGGGACTTCTATCAGAGCAGGGACCTGTGAAGACTCCCCCTCAGCTACAGCACATAGAGTGGGTACAGACTCAACTAATCTGTTGATAACTTTGTCTAAGGTTGTAAAATCCATGTCATTATGCTCCCCCTCAGACTGAGCATCCTTCTTTAGGCTGGATTTTTTAAGATAACTATCTAATTTCTCAGGTGGCTCATGGTAATCTTCTACAGTAGGGATATCTTCATTTGCTGCAACACCATCAGCGTTAGCCATGTCTGCGTCATCTTCTGCAGTTGCCTCTTCTTTAGTGGCATTCTTTGAAACTTGTCCTGACATAGGACTGGCATGGATTTTATCAACATACACAACTGTATCCTGGAGTTGAATGTTTGTTAAGGAGAGACTCAGGGTTATGTCTATCTGCAAACCAACATCAGCAGGGGGTGGGGTAGTTCCTAGCTCATGTTCTGAGTAGGAGGAATTGTCTACATCAGTAGCTTGCTGTCTTTTATCCCTTTAGGAGTCCTTTGTTTTTGAAGAATGGCTCTTTGGTAAGATCCTAGTGAATCTATCCAATTTCTTTATGTCCATTCATTTCAGGTAGTGAATCTTTACTCCATGTTCTTGTTTGAATGTGTCAGGGTAGGTTTTTACTAGATATACAGACAGAATTCTGCCCATGTTTGGAGTTGGTAGACAGTCTACTAATCTCTGGTAGATGAGAGTAGACCAAGAGGTCTTTCTATTCAAGATTATCCTAGTCATAACATCAAACATTGACCTGGAGATTGTGTCATATGATCCAGGTTTGTAGATAAGGGCTTTCCATACAATATCTGCTAGCAGTTTGCCTCTCAGATTGAAGAATATCCACATAAGAGATCCAGGTTTGACATCACTGTATCCGCACCACCTGAGAGCAATTTCTCTGTCTGTGACGGTGGGTTCTTCTTCCTCTCTTGGGTCGACGGTGGTTATATGAAGGGCTTTGCCCACTCTCTTAGGGTTTACCTTTATCTTGATATCCTCAATCTTATATTTAAGAGTGTCTTGAGAGGAGGACACTTTAATGTTTGAGAAGAATTCTAGTACCTCCTTTCTAAGAATGGTGGAGGGTTCGGAAAGGGTGTATTTCAGGCCTGTGATTTCAATCATCCTCAACATAACCTTAATCTCTAGTGAGGCATGACTGAATCTATCTCTCACAATTTCATATCCCTCCTGTAGCTCCTTGATCACATTTAGCCCCATTGAAACAGTGCAGTAGGACGCTGAGAGAGTTCCGGTTTCGACGACTAGGGTTATGGCTTTTTAAGAGTGGTGTGGCTTTTCATTTCTTATCACCTTTATATTTATATCGAAAAATTTTAATTACTTTATCATTAGGATACCCAATTAAACATTTTAGCTAAATTAGTATATTTAGGTTTTAACGGCTTGCATTATGCTTTCTGTTATGAACCAGGGCATTTAGTGTTCTATTTTACCTCTCAGCCTTTCTTCCATTTATTCAATGCATGTTTAATTTGTAGCTTCCCTTACTGACTAGATGTATAATCTATTTGACACACCCCTAAAAAAATTTATTAATTTTAAATAAAAGGGTGACCTATCATACTGGTAAGCAAGTTTTATTAGCAACCTAATTATGCACTGATTTACCTTGAGGCTTGCTAATAAGTTATTTGAACTTGAGAGTAAGGGGAGCATAATTTAACCGTGTAGATAATTATAATGAATAATTGAATCATTGTTATCTATTTGGTGTGCTTGATTAGGCTCATCCTAAGAATATCTAACTTAATTTATCAATTAGTAAACTTATTCTCTATATATAGAGAGAGAGAGAGAGAGAGAGAGAGAGAGAGAGAGAGAGAGAGACTTACCTTGAGGCTTCCTTCCTCTAGCTTTTGAGGATGACATACTTGATAGTCTCAACCTTAATTTATTTCTTTTCATGGAGCATATTCCTTGAACAATCATCCTGTCCCAGACATTTGCATGAACACCCATTTTGCAAATACCAAGTCTTATCTAGACAGGTTTATGGACTATCCTGTAAAGAAAGATTACTTACCCATAGGCACCGAATGATAATTAGGTCCTAGGTTCTTATTAGCATCATAAAACATTTGCCCAACTCTCTACCTGGGCTAAGCACCTTTCTGTCCTCTAGTTACATTCAGGTTGTGCCAACAATCAATGGTAAAGTGACCCACTTTCCCATAACACCAACACTTATGAATGTTGTACCTTCTCTTTAGGACAACACAGAATTATTGTCCATGAAAGATGTGTACAGCTCTAGACTTTGCAAGATGAGCATTGTGTAACAACCCCATCCACGCATATTATATATACTAGAAGGTTCGGTCGGGGCCCCACAGCATATACCACAAAACAGACGATGAAGCTATGGAGTGATATCAGAGTAGCGCAGCGCACCTAACACATTGCATTCTAGTGGAAGCCTACAACACTACAATTGAACTCCACTCTTGAATGTCCAACATATATTTTATATATCATAGGAATGTCTTACAAAACACATAAAGAGTTGGCCTTATGGCCTTACAGGACTTACAAACAGTGGCCCAAACATTGGCACGCAGACCGGCCACATCAAAAGAAAACATAACATCTACATCCACATTAGCCTTCGAGGGCTAGCAGTAGCAGCAACAAAAAGAGTAGGGACTTCAGCCCTTATGCATCCCTCTCGGTTCTCCAGCACCTGCACAGTTACATTCCATATAAGGGTGGAAAACAGAGGCAATGGTCAGCATTCAGCTGACCTAATTATAACGACCCTACCCCTTTTCTCGGGGCAGCGGTACTCTTCCCTGCAGGCATAGCATTTCACAAACATGGCAATATATCTCATATAATGTGCTTTCACGCACACATACCATCACAATCGTCAGCCACCCGACCCAACGGTCCGTGCACTCAGGGCACATTATTGGTGTACTGACAAATCAGTTGCCC
Organism: Platanthera guangdongensis; assembly: GCA_039583875.1. Taxonomy (NCBI): domain Eukaryota; kingdom Viridiplantae; phylum Streptophyta; class Magnoliopsida; order Asparagales; family Orchidaceae; genus Platanthera; species Platanthera guangdongensis. The sequence continues at coordinate 89,020,645 of CM077150.1, forward strand.
ACCACCGTATCAGGGTCACAGCCCAATGACAACTCACTTGAGCATTTACTCCATGGCGTGAAACCAGAGTTTTATAGTCTTAGTGAACCGGGATTGGCCATAGCCCCCCATTATATCACGACACTTAGGCCTAAGACTCTTGCTATACGCTACAACAGACCACACTTTCTGGTCTCACGTCGGACGGACATAACGCAGGTCGGATCCTCCACCCCCCGTTGCTCAAATCTCCTTGCCATCACCGAGTATGGCGTACTCGCGGCTAAATAAAGGCGCGGGTAGGTCTCACCGATCCTATTCTGGCATTTAAGCCTGGTCATAACTCTTACACCCATTCTCTCACAACATTAGTGGGTCTTTCCTGGGCACACCAGTACTTCCTGCTACTCTCTTCGCAGGTGGACACCGCAAATATCACAAATGTCGGGGCTCTTTCCTGGCTACCATGCCAGTACTTCCTGTTAGTCTCTTCACAGGTGGACTCCCCATGAACATTAAGCATTCCAAAGGGTATTTCCTGGAATTCCAATCCAGTACTTCCTGCTACTTCCTTTCACAGGTCGAACCCAATAGCACAAGCAGCACAAGCATTATACGGGTATTTTCATGGACTACAACTCCAGTACTTCCTGCTACTTTCTTTCACAGGACCAACCCGTCAACTCCTAAACTACGTGTTTAGTACGGAGTCTTCTCCGGTTCATATGCAACATCACCAATCTAGACCAACCTGTCTAGATGGGCTTCACACAGCATGCCTATTCCGTACTCCATTTCCGGATCTATATGACAACAAAGGGGATTCCATGAATCAACCCAAAGACTCCCAAAATCAGCCACCTTTTGGTGGGGGAATCACATACATATGCCAAAAAGGAAGCCTTCGCATGGATAGGAAGAAAGGTCGTTACCCTTGAAGACCGTTTTGGTGTAATGAACGCCTAGCTGGCTCGAAAGAACCGTAAAAGCTTTGCCTCCGCAACGCCGGCCTCAGATTTCTCGTCGGAATTCCGCAGCACCACCGGTGACCAGCCCCTCTTCTTCCTCCTCCCTCTTCCTCTCCCTTTCTCTCTCTAAAAGTGTAGAAAGAGGAAAGCCACTAACAAATGAGTTCTTTCAACCCATTCCCAGCCTTAAGGACACAGGGAGGCAGCTCAGCCCTTGGATCTCAGCTGAAGGAATGGATGGCCATGATTTGACAACAAAATAATAATTTTTGCCTGACACGGCCTGTGACACGCCCGTGTCCCAGGCTGTGTGCCTCAAGCGGTGCTCAACCGACTTATCTAATCCAGTGACACGCCCATGTGACACGCCCATGTCATGGGTCGTGTCACCCGACACGCCTTCAAACACGCCAGTGTCTGTAGCCGTGTTCATCAGGCTGAAAAAAATCTCAAAATCACCTGAGACTCACACGGCCTGTGAAACGCCCGTATCCCAGGTCGTGTGCCCATACACGACTCGAGACATGCCCCAGCTCAAATTCGTCGGGCTGAGTTCGTCGACCGCGCTGATACGCACTGTGACAAGCACGTGTCACAGGCCATGTCCTATGCTCTCGACAATCGTCGACCAATTTTTTTTTGACCACTCGTCGACTGCTCACCCAGGAAGGACACGCCCTGGGACACGCCCGTATCCCAGGCCGTGTTACCCCCAAAAACTTTGCCTGTTGAAAAATGGGCTGTTACAACCCTCCCCTCCTACAAGAAATTTTGTCCTCAAAATTCGTATACAGGAAGGCAACCAGCTACCAAACTATTATCACATGAAACGTTTATGTTACGATGAAATTTTCACGATGCAATCGCTACAAAAATAGCTCGGGAAACTCTGCTCGCATGGTCTGCACTCACTCCCAGGTAAGCTCCGCACGGCCGCAATTGTCCCATCGGACTTTACCCTTCCCGACTATCTTGTCCCGCAACTATTTCTCAGCTCGATCCTCGATCTGTATGGATCTAACTCTCGTTGTTAGCCTATACTCCACCGGCACACGATCATCCGTGATCACTTGTGATGGATCTGTAATAGCCTTCCGAAGCACCGAGATGTGAAACACATCATGTAGTCTATCCAAGTCTGCCGAAAGAGGTAGCCGATACGCAGCTTCTCCGATTTGCTCAACCACTTCAAATGGACCCAAAGATCTTGGATTCAACTTTTTCAACCGTCGAATCCTGGATACACCTTTGAAGGGATCTTCAAGTAGACCCAATCGCCTACCGCGAACTCCACGTTCCGGTGCTTAGCATTGTAGTACTTCGCTTGACGATCTTGGGCTATGAGTAGCCTCTCTCGCATAGCAAGAATGGTTGAGTTTGCTTCATCGACTTCATTACGTTTATAAACTCTAGCTTCGCCCGCTTCTATCCAAGCTAACGGAGTAGGACACTTTCGTCCATATAGCGCTTCCTACTGTGTCATCCCGATGTTCTCCTGGTAGCTGTTATTCTAAGCAAACTCCACCATGTAGAGATGATCGGCTCATCTCGATCACTTATGATGCTTCGAGGAACACAGTAAAGCCGTACAATCTGTTGCACGTATAGCTTTGCCAAACTTTCTACCGAATCATCTCGCTTGTTCGGTAGGAAATGTGTCACTTTTGTCAGCCGATCAACAATCACTCGGATGGAATCGTTCCCTCACTGAGATTGCAGCAACCCGTGCACGAACTCCATAGAAAGATCGTCAACTTTCCACTATGGAATCGGCAACGACTTCAAAAACCTGCCCGGTTTCTGGTATTCCGCCTTCACCATAGCACAGGTTTGGCATTTGGCCACATAAAGAGAAATATCTTTATTGAGCCCTGGCCACCAAAATATCTTTTTCATATCCTTGAACATCTTCGTGCTTCCTGTGTGGATTGAGTATGTTGTATAATGCGCTTCATACAGCAATTCATCATGCACCTCCATTGCCGGTCGAACTCGGTCCGCAAGGTCACATTGCAACTTCGTCCAGTCCAAACATGCATTGGCAATGGAATTCTTGTCAACACAAGAAATCTGTGAAGCTTCCAGCACCTGGATGAGACGCGCATCATGCCTCTGCAACCAGCTCGCCCTTACCGGAGCTCTTCGACTCAAGGAATTTGCGACTATGTTCACCTGCTTGGGAGTATCATGGATCTCGAAAGTGTAGTCCCCAAGGAACTCCAACCACCTTCGTTGTCGCATATACAAGTCCTTCTGCTCCAATATGTACTTCAGGATCTTATGATCTGTATAGATCTCCACCTTCACACCATAAAGATAGTGTCGCCATAGGTTTAGTGCAAAATTCATCGCCGCCAACTCAAGATCATGGATGGGATAGTTCCGCTCGTGCACTTTCAGCTGGCGTGAGCCATAAGCAATGACTTTTCCCTTTGTAGAAGCATGCAGCCTAAGCTGCTTCCTGAAGCATCGCTGGTAGCTTACAAATCCATCGGTACCACATGGCATTGACAACACAGGCACCGTGGTCAACCGACTCGTCGGCTCTTCAAAAGCTCGCGCGCACTCTGGCGACCAAACAAACTTTCGTTCTTTTCATGTCAACGTGGTTAGCGACAAAGCATTTCGCGAGAGGTTTTCGACAAATCTTCGGTCGTAGCCTGCTAGTCCAAGGAAACTCCGGACCTCGGCCACTGAAGACAACACTGGCCACTCCTCTATGGCTTTTATATTCGCTGGATCCATAGCTATGCCCGCTCCACTCACCACATGGCCCAGAAAAGCCACCGACGATAGCCAAAACTCGCACTTCGAGAAGTTAGCATAGAGCTGAGTCTGCCTCAATGTATGCAACACCAACCACAAATACTTTTCATGATCGGCTTCCAATCTCGAGTACACTAGGATATCATCATTGAACACTATCACGAACAGATCCAGGTACTTGCGGAATATTCGGTGCATCAAGTCCATAAATACTGAGGGCGCATTGCACAGCCCAAACCGCATAACCGTGAACTCGTAGTGCCAGTACCTTGTTCCAAATTCGGTTTTGGGAATATCGTCTTCCCGGATCCTCAATTGGTAATAACCAGATTTCACGTCCAACTTCGAGTAAACGGACAATCCCACTAGCTGATCAAACAGCTCATCCATCCGCAGAATCAGATATTTATTCTTCTCGGTCAACTTATTTAATTCGCGGTAATCAAGACATAACCGCAAGCCACTGTCTTTTGTCTTCACAAAGAAAAAACACAGGGGCACTCCACGGAGACATGCTTGGGCGTATATAACCCTACTCCATCAATTCCTATAATTGTATTTTCAACTGTGCCATTTCCTTAGGCGCAACGCGATATGGCGAGCGGGTCATAGGTTTCGCACCTGGCACCAACTCGATCAAGAAGTCAATCTCACGCTGGGGTGGTAGCCCAAGGATATCCTTGGGAAACACATCTGTACAGTCCAACACAATCGGAACATCATGCACACTGGCCTTTTGGCTCAACAGCCTGCATCAGGGCAAAGTAGCACTCCGCACCCTTCCGAACAGCCTTCAAGACTTGGAGTCCGGCAATACAGATGCAGTCAAACTGAAATCCCGACGTCCTATTTGGACCGCCACACCGCAAGCATCCAACAGCCATTTGGCAACACCACTCTGATGCTATCTGTCTTTACACGACTAGGTATCCCAAGCCGCGCTATAAACTCGCTAGACAAAAAAGAATACAAAGCATCCATATCAAACGGTGCTTGTGTTAGCCTGTTCTGAATCATCGCAAAGCATGTGGTGCACGGAACACACACAAGCAACATACACAAGATGAAAACAAAAGCAAGCAATACGATTATCGCGCACTCGTAACACTAGGATTGCGCCTGGGATGCAGAGGACTCCACCACTGCTTTTCCCGACTCCAAATAAGACGCTCTGATTTCCTGCTCAAATAGACGTCGACGACTCCTGATAAGGTTTGGCACAAGTGTCCCCATGGCATAACACATCAACAATCTAGTCGTGTTCACGGCTATCGGACAAACACGTTGATCCCACACATCCATGTATTGTAGTTATCTAACATAAACGCCATCATAGAACTATCATCCAAAACGGCTTACTGTACATATAACACATGCATAAGCCACCATACATGAGGAGCCCAATTATTTATGTACATCATTTTGTCGACATTTCCTTCTTCTTTCTTCCCCGCTATGAGCCAACGCGGCAATCTCGGGCTTTATGTCCTGCTTTACCACACGAATAGCACTTGTATTGCTTCTTTGGCTGCTGAACACCATCCCAACAGTCACGAGCGATGTGTCCTACCTGATTACAAGCATAACAAGTACGCTTCTCGAGTCTTTCCCTCTTACGGTGAGCAGACTTCCCAACCCTTGGAGTGCGCACTTTCCTGGTCGCAGGCATCTGCTGGGCTCTCATCAAGTTCATTTCCAACAGTCTAGCTGCCTCCACCAGTGGTTGGAATCCCAAGAACTTAGGACCCATCAACAAGAAACAGAGTTCCTGACGTAGCCCATCATAAAACCGATTGATCTTCATCCCCTCGGTTTCAAACACAAACTCGGGTTGTTGTCTCATTGCAACAAATGCATGAAAATAGTCCTCAACTGTGTCCTCTCCTTGGCTCAAACACACGTTCACTGACGAAGCTGAGGCACTTCCCCTTGCCGCCTGCTCAAGTTCACTACCCTGCATGGGACGCATTACCGGATCAGAGGGATGAACCTGTCCCTCATGGTAAGCCTTGAGCGTTGCAAAAACCACATCGACAATCAGTCGAGTAGTTTCTATCAATGGAGGAGATGTTGGTACCACAGTTGATGTCATGCTTACCATTGAGTGTTGGGGTTCCTGCTGTCATGCCATCGCACTCATCGCCTACATTCGGAAAATTACACAAGTAAGCAGCAAGATAGGAACGCACAAGTTCCTTAAACACAAAAATTTGCATTCTTATTATTGGCATTCATGAGTTCAAACGTGTTACCGTGGTTTGCACAGACACGTGCTCGCCACCCCACAAAAGAAGTCGACCACGACTTCGAGAGGGAAAGACCAACACATCTGATACCAAAAATGTAACAACCCTATCCATTCATATTATTTATACTAGAAGGTCCGGTCGGGGCCTCACAGCATATACCACAAAACAGACGATGAAGCTACAGAGTGATATCAGAGTAGCACAGCGCACCTAACACATTGCATTCTAGCGAAAGCCTATAACACTACACTTGAACTCCACTCTTGAATGTCCAACATATATTTTATATATCATAGGAATGTCTTACAAAACACATAAAGAGTTGGCCTTATAGCCTTACAGGACTTACAAACAGTCGCCCAAACATTGGCACGCAGACCTGCCACATCAAAAGGAAACATAACATTTACATCCACATTAGCCTTTGATGGCTAGCAGCGGCAGCAACAAAAATTGTAGGGACTTCAGCCCTTATGTGTCCCGCTCGGTTCTCCAGCACCTGTACAGGGACATTCCACCCAAGGGTGGCAAACAGAGGCAACGGTCAGCATTCAGCTGACCAAATTATAATGACCCTACCCCTTTTCTCGGGGCAGCGGTAATCTTCCCTACAGGCATAGTATGTTGGAACACCCTATTACTAATTTGGGTCAGGATCACTATGTCTCTAGGAAACAAATGCTTGACCTCCTTTATAGCTATAGGTCAATTAGAATTGAGTCTAAGGATTAGAAGTGTAGGTTTGGAAGCTGCCCTCAAGACCAAGATTTTCTGTTTGGAGACTAAGTCATATCGTCGAGCTCAGCACGACGATTCATCGAACTCCAATCGACGATCGTCTAGCTCAACTTCGACAGATCGTCGAACTCCATTCGACGATCGCTGAGCTCAACTTCATCATATCGTCGAACTCCATTCGACGATCGGTGAGCTCAGTTCGACGATTTTGACTCTGCTTTGGATTTCTATCTCTGAGCTCAGTTCGACGATCTTTGAGCTCAGATCGACGATATTTTACTGCTGTATATTTCCAGATCGCTGAGCTCAGTTCGACGATATCAGATCTCAGTTCGACGTTTTCAGATAACTTCAAGGATGTTCTAGATTCAAATTCAAATCAGTTAAGGAGTTATTCTGCAATTAATTCTGAAGATTTCCTAGCCGTTTTTATTCATTTCTGGACCAAGTTTCAAGGAATATTTCTATGGACTTTCCTCCAGAAGAGATTTTGCAATTAAGGATGCAATTAATGCAGACCAACTGCTATTCTTCTCAGAGAATGTTGTGTTCAGTACCAGAGAATAAAAGAGAAGAATTTTTGGAATCTCTAAGACAGATTATAGAGATACACAGACACACAGACAGACATCATAATCTTCAACAAAATATACTGTCTCAAAGAATTCTCAAGAACACTCATCCAAGGAGATCAACCTTCTCTGAAATCTTCAGATCTCTTTAGTTTTCAAGTGTTCAAGGCCAACATATTTCAAGACTCCAGACATTCAACATTTCAGTCATTGCTGAAATCATCTATTGCTGGAGTTCAATCTTTGAAGGCCTATCACCCTCATCAAAGCTTCTTTTCCTGAAGATCTCAAGGATTCAGGGGGAGCTTTGACATCAACAATCCACATAGTCTTCTCAGTTGTCTGAGAAAGAGAAGACTGCCATCACTCTCTCACCCCCTCTCTGTAAAGGGTTTCTCAAACTCCCTTCAAAAGTTTGAGCTTGGTTTTTGAGCACCTTGTCAAAAGCTCATTGGTGGCAAGACACCTGATCAAAAAATCTGCTTTGGTTTTTGAGCACCTTATCAAAAGCTCATTAGTGCCCAGGACACCTGATCAACTCATCCTGTAGTGGATTCCTACCTAGGGTGGTAGAAGAGTGGATGTACCCAAGTTTAGGGGAACCACTATATTTCCTTGTGTCTTCTGGTTTTGCTTGTCTTTATTTTTGTTTCTGGCCTTGATTCTTCTGTGATTAGCTTTTCATTAACTTAGTTCTGTGATTAGATTTATTACTGCTTCCCTGCTCACTCATATTACAACGATTGTTGTAAAAAGTTTCAAAGCACCATATACTCTATTCACCCCCCTCTAGAGTATATCAGATCTAACTGCACTTTCAATTGGTATCAAAGCAAGGTTGGTTAAACATACCATACCTGACTGGTTGTACAGGCTAACACCTGAACCCAAAGATCCCTAGTTAGATCTGTTTTTCTTTTGTATTTTATTATTAGAGTTTGTTTTCACAAATCATGGCCCAAAACAAAGATTATGCTAGCACCAGACCTCCAGTGTGCAATCTATCCAAGTTTGCACTTTGGAAAGCAAGGATCAAACTGTACATGAATTCTATTGACGAAGATATTTTTAACTCTGTTTTGACAGTATGTCCAAGACCTCCAGAGAACTCCAGTACAAATGCTGTTCCACCTCCATCAGGAACAGATGCTGATATCAAGAGATGGAAGATAGCTGATGCCAAGGCTATGAATATCTTGGCCCAGACAATGTCTGATGATATATTTCAAAAAGTGGCTGAATGCAATTCAGCAAAGGAAATCTGGGACAAACTCTTAGAAATAGTCTCAGGCTCAGCTGATGAGAGAAAGGATAGGAGATCCCACCTCATATCTCAATATGAGAATTTCAAGAAGGGATAAACTGAGTCAGTAGGAGACATGTACAACAGGCTCAGTCTAATTGTTAGTGAACTCAGAACATTGGATAAAGAGATCTCACTAACTGAACTCAATGACAAGATCCTAATGTGCTTCCCTAGCACTTGGGATTCAAGAATCTGGCCAATTAAGGATGCCAGAAGTCTGAATGAGATCACTACTGAAGCTCTATTGGGTAAGCTCAAATCTTATGAGCTACTCATCAAAAATATAGAGGAAGAACAGAAGGCTGCCTCACCAGCCACAACAAAAGAGAAGACCATAGCCTTCAAGGTAACTGAAGATCTGCCTGAAGACAAAGCCACAGGCAATGATGAACTGCTCAGTTTGTTGGCCAAAAGATTCTACAAGATGGCCAGAAAGGACTTCAGAAGGAGATCATACAAGGAACATGATAAGCCAAGGTATGACAAGTCCATTAATAATAATAATAAAGACATTATCTGCTTTGGTTGCAGGAAGCCAGGGCACATAGTTCCTGACTGTCCAGAAAACAAAAACAAGGACAGATGGGACAGGAAAGAAAGAAGAAAGAAGAAAGACTCCAAAAGGAATGGCAATGGCAAACCCTCATCAAGCAAAAATAAACATACAAGAAAGGGGTTTGTTGCTGAATCCTGGAGTGAGACTGAAGAGGAGTCAGAAGCCTCATCCAGTTCCAGTGATGATGAGGATGATGCAGATGAAAAAGAGTTCTGCATGATGGCAATCAATGCCTCACAGCATAATTCAGAAGAAGAAGAGTCAGAGTCAGATTCAGAGACTCAACCTGAAGAAGATCAGGTAATCAGTTCTTTTGATTTCAATTCAGAGGACTTTAAATCTGAATTTAAAGCATTGTGTTTAGACCTGCTAAAATTTGAGAAAGAAATTATCTCTCTCAGAAATCATTTATCCCAACACAATACTTTAAAGTCAGAAAACATCAAACTCTCTCAGGAGTTGGAGAGTTGTAGGGAGCAGATAGCTTCACTGAAAAGTGAGTTGTCTGAGGCCAAGAAGCTTGAAGAATCCCTCAATGGGAGAAGCATCAAGCTGATGGACATCACAAGCACAGTGAACTCCAGATTCAATAGTACACTGGACTTGGGTGCTTCATCCAGCCAACCCATAGTTCTAACAACTCCAATCAAATTCATTTCTGACAAAGGAAAGGGAGTTGTAGAGGTTGCTAGGAAAAATTATGATCTGCCCTAGAAAACTAAGTCCCAGCAGAAATCGTCGAACGGAGATCGACGGTCGCCAAACGGAGATCGACGATTGCCGAACGCAGATTGACGATCTCAGGCAAAATCGTCAAACGCAGATCGACGATCTCAGCCAAAGTCGTCGAACGCAGGTCGACGATCTCAAGTACCTGATCTCAGCCATAGTCGACCGTCGAACGGAGCTCGACGATCTGACCCAAGATCGTCGAACGCAGCTCCAAGATCGTCGAACAGAGGTCAGAGCTCTGGAAAATTTTTCAAGGGCAAATCAAAATTCAATCCTAAGGGTCTTTCATCACAAATCTTTAACCCTTATACTTAATGGATTATACCTCCAAGGAGATATCATCCTGAAGGATATAAGAGTCAACCGGGGATGTCTTTCATTTCATAATTTAGAGGTTATCAACCTAGGCCCAAGGTAAACTGGGTCAAAAACAAATGAATTGTCTTATGTGCAGGTGAAGACCTATCCAACATCTAACCAGCAATGGTACTTGGATAGTGGGTGCTCTAAGCACATGACAGGGAATAAGGACAACCTCACATCCTTTAGATCCAAGCTTGGACCCAAAGTTATCTTTGGTGATTCAAACTTTGGACAGACTAAAGGATATGGTGCAGTCCAGATTGGATCAGTAACTTTCAAGAAGGTAGCTTATGTGGAAGGACTGAAGCACAACCTAATTAGCATCAGTCAGCTGTGTGATGAAGGCTACCAGGTGACCTTCAGCAAAGCCTTATGCAAAATCAAGTCAGAGGACAACACAACTATGTTGACAGGTAAAAGGAAAGGTTACATCTATCTAGTAGATTTTCTTTCAACTGATGTAGATATCTGCTTGTTTAATTCTGTCTGTAGACCAAATATTTTATGTCATAAGAGAGTAGGACACCTAAACCTTAGAACTATTGCTAGGCTATCCAAGGACAACCTTGTTAAAGAACTACCTTCTGGCCCCTACAAGAAGGAAGGACTCTACAGGTCTTGTTAATTAGGCAAGCAAACGAAAAAAAGCTTTAAGTCACTTAATAAGAGTGATTCACCTAGGATATTATATCTGTTACACATGGATCTTTTTGGACCCATCACAGTACAATGCCTAGGAGGGAAATCCTACACTTTAGTAGTTGTAGATGACTTCTCTAGATTCACTTGGGTGTTCTTTCTAAGGAAGAAGTCTGATAACTTTAAGTGTCTGACAGAGTTTCTCAAATGTATACAGATTGAGTTCAATACTCACATTGCCCTGATCAGAAGTGATCATGGGACAGAGTTTGATTCTCTTCTTATGCAAGAGTTCTGTCAGAGTGAAGGGATCAGGCATACTTTCTCAGCTCCTAGAACTCCTCAACAAAATGGGGTAGCTGAAAGGAAAAATAGAACCCTTATTGAATCTGCCACTACATTGTTGTTAGATGCTCACCTTCCTCTATCCTTTTGGGCAGAGGCAGTGAACACATCCAACTATGTGCTGAATAGAAGTCTGATACATAAACTAAAGGGAAGACTCCCTATGAATTACTCAAAGGGAAGAAACCTAAAGTTGATTATTTTAGAGTCTTTGGTTGTATTTGCTACATTCATAACAATGACAAGAAATACTTAGCAAAATTTCAAGCCAAAGCTGATGAAGGAGTGTTTCTGGGATACTCCATGATCAGCAAGGCTTATAGGGTCTATAATAAATCATCTCTAAAAATTGAGGAATCTGTTCACATTTCATTTGATGAATCTAACATGTCTTTCAAGGAGAAGATCTCTTCTACCATAGAACCCTTGTAGGAACATTCACTAGTTGAAGACTTGAACAAGTTGCAGGTTACTCAAGGGGATGAAAGCAGTGAAGATGAAGAAAATGCTCAACATATTGAAGAACAACTTGAAGAGCCAGTTGTTGTACCACAAGAGGAAACAACAACATAGGTTGGTGAACAATCAACACCCCATGTTGATTTAGTAACATCAAGAGACCATCCAATTTCCCAAATAATTGGAGACATCTCAGCTGGTGTGCAAACCAGAAATCAAGTCAACCAAAACCTGTTGCACACCTGCTTCCAATATCAAATTGAACCTCAGTCCATTCAAGATGCAGAGCAAGATCCACACTGGATCATTGCAATGCAAGAGGAGTTGCATCAATTTGAGAGGAACAAAGTATGGGAACTAGTGCCAAAGCCTAAGGATCACTCCATTGTTGGAACAAAGTGGGTATTCAGAAACAAATTGGATGATCAAGGAGTAATTGTAAGAAACAAGGCAAGGCTAGTTGCTCAAGGATACTCTCAAGAAGAAGGAATAGACTACGACCAAACTTTTGCACCTGTTGCAAGATTGGAAGCCATCAGAATATTTTTAGCTTATGCAGCACATAAAGGCTTCAAGGTATACCAGATGGATGTCAAAAGTGCATTTCTAAATGGAGACATCAAAGAAGAAGTATATGTCAGACAACCTCCAGGTTTCATCTCTCCAACTTATCCTGATTATGTTTTTAGATTGAATAAAACATTATATGGTCTCAAGCAAGCTCCTAGAGCATGGTATGAGACCCTAGCATGCTTTCTCTTGGAAAATGGTTTTATAAGGGGTAGAGTAGACCAAACTCTTTTCATTAGAACCCATAAGTCCCATACCCTACTAGTACAGATTTATGTAGACGATATTATTTTTGGTTCTACTGACTCCAAATTGTGCAGAAGGTTTTCCAACCTAATGCATTCTAAATTTGAGATGAGTAGCATGGGTGAGCTATCCTTTTTCCTAGGATTGCAAGTCAAACAGCATGCTGAAGGCATCTTCATTTCTCAAACCAAGTATGCAAATGACTTGGTTAAGAAATTTGGTATGTCTGAAGCATCTTGTATGAAAACACCCATGCCTACTAATGCTGTATTGGATGCTGATGAACATGGGAAACCTGTTGATCAGACAACATATAGAGCAATGATTGACTCTTTACTGTATCTTACATCTAGTAGACCAGATATAATGTTAGCTACATGTATATGTGTTAGGTTCCAAGTAAGCCCTAGAGAGTCACACCTAACACTAGTAAAGAGGATTCTCAGGTATGTTTAAAGTTGTCCAAATCTAGGTCTCTGGTATCCAAAAGATTCAGCATTTGATTTAACTGAATTCTCTGATGCTGATTATGCTGGATGCAGAATTGACAGGAAAAGCACCAGTGGAACTTGTTAGTTCCTTGGTGACAGACTTGTCTCTTGGTTTTGTAAGAAACAAACATTTGTGTCAACTTCAACTGTTGAAGCTGAATATATGATTGCAGGCAGTTGTTGTTCACAAATCTTGTGGATTCAAAACCAACTCCTAGACTATGGCTACAACTTATAGAAGTCTAAAATCTTTTGTGATAAAACCAGTGCTATTTCTATAGCTCAAAATCCAGTCCTCCATAGTAGGACAAAACACATAGAGATTAGGCATCATTTCTTAAGGGATAATGTTGAAAAGAATAAAATTGAACTACAATATATCCCAACTGATTTACAAAGGGGAGATATTTTCACCAAGCCATTGGATGAAAAGAAACACACCTTCTTCCTAAATCAGTTAGGAATGTTAGATGGAGGAAGTCTTAAATAATATCCAAGATTTTGAAAGCTTAAAAATTGACCAAGACTAGGCAAACATCCTGATTTTTCTTAGTGTCTAGAGTTTTTCTGATCTCTGAACTGCGCTCGACGATTTTCCCCCAGATCGTCGAATGGAGATCGACGATTTTCGAAATCGTCGAACTGAGTTCAGCGTTTCTCAGATAGTATGAACTATCTCTTCCGGTCAACGATCGTCGAACGGCGCTCGACAATTTTGTTCCTTGAACGATCGTCGAACAGAGCTCGACTCTAACCAATATCGTCGAACGGAGATCGACGATGTTGAAAACTCTTCAGATTCCTTTAGTAGCCTCGATCGTCGAACTTAATTCAACGATCTTTCCAATTCTGTGTCGAACCCTAATATAAAATTCATTTTTCGTCGACGTTCTCCCTTGCGCTTTCGATTTCTCTGCAAGAATTTTCTTTCCCTCCAAACAATTCTGCACTTGGTTGTTTTGTTTGTTGAATTTTTGCAGGTACCCATGGTCGTGTCTGTTGCTGTTCTAGCCGACATGAAGTTTGATGCTGGTTTCGATATTGACATGGAATACTTCAGCACAACTGATCAGGCTTTTCAGGATATTTTGGGATTATTCAAAGACCAGAACCTGACTGCAATTATGACCATAAGGATCAAGCTGGCATCTTATGAGATCGAGGAATGGGTCTATACTGCCCACAATCAAGATAACAACACCATTGTTGGGTCTATATCTGGCACTCAGGTACCTTTAACCCCAGCAATTTTAACAGAAATTTTTGAGTTGAGAAATGGTGAAGATACTGCTGACTTATCTGGAGAAGAGTATACTGATCTGCTTGCCAGAATGGGTCATTCTGAGACCAACCCTAGAAAGCTATTGAAAAAGAACCTATCTGTGGAATACAGATTCATGGCAGATGTTGTTGGGAAAGTGCTACTGGCTAAGCACTCTGCCCATGATACAATCTCAAGGTATCAGCTCTGCCTCATGGGAGCTCTTGTAGACAGAAAGAACTTGAATTGGTGCGAAGTCTTCTTTGACCTTATCAAGAAGAAAATCAACAAAAGTTTTGTCAACTTTGGAAGAATCTTAGGGGTATTTCTGCAGCATAGGTGCCCTGCTCTACTGGTCTCCTCTGGAATCCATATCAATGCTTCCAAGAGACTATCTTGTGCCCTCTTTGGAAAATGGGACAGACAAATCATTAAGCCCAGCAGGCCCTCCTCCAGCACTCCTTCAGGCACAAGGACTCTAAGAGTCACTTCTCCACAGGTCTCTGCCCCTGCAGATGACCTGCCTGCTGTTGTTGCCTCTCCTCCTCCTCCAATTCCATCCCTTCCCATACCATCTACCATTCAAACTCCATCCACCATCATCATATCCAGCCCCTCTCCAACATCCACACCATCTCCAGTACCTACACTTCCAACACCAGAAGAACACTTCCATCCCTTATTCTCCTACCCTCCACCAGATATCACTTCATCACTCTCCATTCCATCCTTCACCCTAATTGATGATTCCTTTATGGATGATTCACCATCCTCTCCTCCTGAGCTACCCTCTTCCTCCACTTCCTATCAAGACCTTCTACAAGAAATCATTGACCAACCCACATTCACCCCATCTATTTCCTTCCCACTGTCCTCCATATCCACCTTACCAACATCTCAGCCAACTCTTCCACCATTCTCCAGCTCTCCACTACCCTCACCCTCAGCTGCTCCTCCATCTTCTACCTCTGCTCCAGTCACCCTTGAGCAAGTAGACCTTCCAGCCATTGCTGACAGGTTGTATGAGTTGCTTGCCCCCAGGCTCTCTCTTCTGTTGGAGACCTCCTTGGCTCCACTACACCTGTCAGTGGCAGCTCTCTCTGCCAGGCTCTCATCCCTATTCCCTCAGGCAGCCCCTACAGTAGTGTGCCTTGATCCAGCCTTGTCTGAATCTAGGTAGGGGGAGATGCCCTATGAAGTGAGTCTTCATGCTGCTGCTGCTGCTGCTGTCTCTGTAAGCTTGTCTGCTGCTACTGCTGCTGTTATTGCTGCTTCTTCAGCTCCTGCTCTTGCTGCTGTTGCTGTGCCTCAAGCACAAATTCCTCCTGCTGCAGTTCTTGCAATAGACCTCAGGTCTTTGCTTTCAAATTTTGATCAGTTTTATTTCAGCTGTCTGCTAGAGCCAGTTGTTGTCTAGCCTCCAGAGGATCTATCCAAGGCACTTGTGTCATTCTCCTGCTGTGACCCAAGCATTATCACCTATTTTATCAACTCAGTGTATGCTGCTGCTTCTTCTGATGAAAGCATTGTTGTTGCTTCTGATGCTGTTGCCTCTACTGCTGCTGAACTTTCTGATACTACTGCTGAAGTTTTTGTTATTACTGTTGAACCAATTTCCAAGGAAATTCTTATGTCAGAGGCACCTAAGTTTTAGCCTTCTGCGGTTTCTGCTGATATTCCTCCTATTGATGTTGTTGTTAGTGAAGCTGTTGCTACTGCTGTCACGTCTCCAGAGCCTATAGTTGTTGCTGTTGCTGTTACTACTTCTGCTGTATCTGCTGCTGTCATTTCTGTTATTGCTTCAACATCTGCTGCTACACCATCTGTTGCCTCATCTGCTTCTGTACAGCTCAAGAAAGATCTGATGAAGAAAATAGATGCTCTTTATGATGACCAGAGTTCTGATAGTGATGAGTACAGAACAGACTCTGATGACTCTTCTGCTACCATTGCCAGGAAAAGAAAGGCAAGGAGCAAAGCCATGAAGAGAGTACCTCCTACCAAGGTCAAAGACAACAATGATATTCCATACTACATTCTTCATGACTGCCCTATTACTGAACACTGGATGCAGTACTCTAAGAATCAGCTGAAGGCAATGAAAAAGAAGAGAAAATATGAAAAGGGTTCCTCTCAATTCCAACACTCTCATACTCCTCCACCACCTCCTCCTGATGCAGGTGCAGGTGGAAGCTCTGCAGCTCAACCCCCAGCCAGAAGTCAGGCCCCCTATCAGCCTCATGCTAGATCTTATAATAGGGGAAGTCAATCCAGGGATTCTCATTCCAGGAGAGGAGGATACAGAGGAAATCAAAGAGATCTCCATGTCTACTCCAAAGGTTACTCAAGGTAACACCCATATTCCAGGGGAGGACAAGTTTCTACTGATACCACATCTGGTCCTTTCCCCTATAAATTAAGGGAAACTGTGTCTTCCAGGCATCCTCAGGACAATCCCTCTAACAGATATGATCCCCAGTACCTTTTGAGGATCCTGAGAACAATCCAGCTGCTTGGACTGCAAGATTAAAAGAACTAGCTGCACTGGATCAGATCAAAAAGGCTAGAGAGCAAGGAAATGATTTCTGCAACATTTATACAATGTCTGAATAGAGAAAGAAAGAGCTAGAAAGATATGCATCAAGCAAGTTCTTTGATTCTGACAGGTATATGGAATTACATCCTGAAGCTATGGTTTCCAGGCCTAAACAGCAAACATCTTTAGGTGCAGCTGATGATACCAGATCAAACAAAGAAGCCCTCAACCCCAATAGAGACATTAAACTTATTAAGGGCAAGGAAAAGAAATGACAATGTAAGGTGACATTCTCTGTGATTTCTGATTACTATATGGATGTTATATATCTCTGTGGTTCTGCAATGTCTAGCTTGTTGTTTTTCTGTTTTGCTGCTTGTATGTTGTTATTAAATTTTTCCAAAGTATGTAAATAGTAATCCTAACCCAAATAGGGGGAGATTGTTGGAACACCCTATTACTAATTTGGTTCAGGATCACTATGTCTCTAGGAAACAAATGCTTGACCTCCTGTATAGCTATAGGTTAATTAGAATTGAGTCTAAGGGTTAGAAGTCTAGGTTTGGAAGCTGCCCTCAAGACCAAGATTTTCTGTTTGGAGACTAAGTCATATCGTCGAGCTCAGCACGATGATTCGTCGAACTCCGATCGACGATCGTCTAGCTCAACTTCGACAGATCGTCGAACTCCATTCGACAATTGCTGAGCTCAACTTCATCATATCATCGAACTCCATTCGACGATCGGTGAGCTCAGTTCGATGATTTTGACTCTGCTTTGGATTTATATCCCTGAGCTCAGTTTGACCATCTTTGAGCTCAGATCGACGATATTTTACTGCTGTATATCTCCAGATCGCTGAGCTCAGTTCGACGATAGCAGAGCTCAGTTCGACGTTTTCAGATAACTTCAAGGATGTTCTAGATTCAAATTCAAATCAGTTAAGGAGTTATTCTGCAATTAATTCTGAAGATTTCCTAGCCGTTTTTATTCATTTCTGGACCAAGTTTCAAGGAATATTTCTATGGACTTTCCTCCAGAAGAGATTTTGCAATTAAGGATGCAATTAATGCAGACCAACGGCTATTCTTCTCAGAGAATGATGTGTTCAGTACCAGAGAATAAAAGAGAAGAATTTTTTGAATCTCTAAGACAGATTACAGAGATACACAGACACACAGACAGACATCATGATCTTCAACAAAATATACTGTCTCAAAGAATTCTCAAGAACACTCATCCAAGGAGATCAACCTTCTCTGAAATCTTCAGATCTCTTTAGTTTTCAAGTGTTCAAGGCCAACATATTTCAAGACTCCAGACATTCAACATTTCAGTCATTGCTGAAATCATCTATTGCTGGAGTTCAATCTTTGAAGGCCTATCGCCCTCAGCAAAGCTTCTTTTCCTGAAGATCTCAAGGATTCAGGGGGGAGCTTTGACATCAACAATCCACGTAGTCTTCTCAGTTGTCTGAGAAAGAGAAGACTGCCATCACTCTCTCACCCCCTCTCTGTAAAGGGTTTCTCAAACTCCCTTCAAAAGTTTGAGCTTGGTTTTTAAGCACCTTGTCAAAAGCTCATTGGTGGAAAGACACCTGATCAAAAAATCTGCTTTGGTTTTTGAGCACCTTATCAAAAGCTCATTGGTGCCCAGGACACCTGATCAACTCATCCTGCAGTGGATTCCTACCTAGGGTGGTAGAAGAGTGGATGTACCCAAGTTTAGGGGAACCACTATATTTCCCTGTGTCTTCTGGTTTTTCTTGTCTTTATTTTTGTTTCTGGCCTTGATTCTTCTGTGATTAGCTTTTCATTAACTTACTTCTGTGATTAGATTTATTACTGCTTCCCTGCTCACTCATATTACAACGATTGTTGTAAAAAGTTTCAAAGTACCATATACTCTATTCACCCCCCCCCCTCTAGAGTATATCAGATCTAACTGCACTTTCATAGTATATCACAAACATGACAATATATCTTATATAATGTGCTTTCACGCACACATACCATCACAACCGTCCGCCACCCGGCCCAACGGTCCGTGCACTCAGGGCACATTATTGGTATACTGGCAAATCAGTTGCCCACCACCATATCAGGGTCACATCCCAATGACAACTCACTTGAGCATTTACTCCATGGCGTGCAGCAGGAGTTTTATAGTCTGAGTGAACTGGGTTTGCCTGTAGCCCCCATTGTATCACGGGACTTAGACATAAGCCTCTTGCTACGTGCTCCAACAACCGCACCTTCTCGTCTCACGTCGGATGGACATAACGCAGGTCGGATCCTCCACCCCTTGTTGCTCAAATCGACTTGCCATCACCGAGTACGACGTACTCGTGGCTAAACAAAGGCGCGGGTAGGTCTCACTGATCCTGTTCTTGCATTTAAGCCTGGGCATAACTCTTACACCCATTCTCTCACAACATTAGCGGGCCTTTCCTGGGCACACCAGTACTTCCTGCTACTTTCTTCGCAGGTGGACACCACAAATATCACAAATGTCAGGGGTCTTTCCTGGCTACCATTCCAGTACTTTCTGTTACCCTCTTCACAGGTGGACTCCCCATGAACATTAAGCATTACAAAGGGTATTTCCTGGAATTCCAATCCAGTACTTCCTGCTACATCCTTTCATAGGTCGAACCTAATAACACAAGCAGCACAAGCATTATAAAGGTATTTTCCTGGACTACCACTCCAGTACTTCCTGCTACTTCCTTTCACAGGTCCAACCCGTCGACTCATAAACTACGCGTTTAGCACGGAGTATTCTCCGGTTCGTATGCAACATCACCAATCCAGACCAACCTGTCTAGATGGGCTTCACACAACATGCCTATTCTGTACTCTATTTCCGGATCTATATGCCAACAAAGGGGATTCCATGAATCAACCTAAAGACTCCCAAAATCAGCCACCTTTTGGTGGGGGAATCACATACATATGTCAAAAGGAATCCTTCACATGGCTAGGAAGAAAGGACGTTACCACTGAAGACCGTTTTGGTGCCATGAACGCCTAGCTGGCTCGAAAGAACCGCAAAAGCTTTTCCTCCGCAACACCGGCCTCGGATTTCTCGTCGGAATTCCGCAGCACCACCGGTGACCAGCCCCTCTTCTTCCTCCTCCCTCTTCCTCTCCCTTTCTCTCTCTAAAAGTGTAGAAAGATGAAAGCCACTAACAAATGAGTTCTTTCAACCCATTCCCGGCCTTAAGGACACAGAGAGGCAGCTCAACCCTTGGATCTCAGCTGAAGGAATGGATGGCCACGATTTGACAACAAAATCATAATTTTTGCCTGACACGTCGTGTGACATGCCCTTGTCCCAGGCCGTGTGCCTCAAGCGGTGCCTAACCGACATATCCAATCTAGTGACACGCCCGTGTGATACGCCCGTGTCACGGGTCGGGTCACCCGACACGCCTTCAGACACGCCCGTGTATGTGGCCGTGTTCATCAGGCTGAAAAAAATCTCAAAATCACCCGAGACTCACACGGCATTTGACACGCCTGTGTCCCATGCCATGTGCCCATACACGGCACGAGACACGCCCTAGCTCAAATTCCTCGGGCTGAGTTCGTCGACAGCGCTGACACGCCCTGTGACACGCCCGTGTCACAGGTCGTGTCCTATTCTCTCGACAATCATCGACCATATTTTTGTCGACCACACGTCGACTGCTCACCCAGGAACGACACGCCCTGGGACACGCCCGTGTCCCAGGCCGTGTTACCCCAAAAACTTTGCCTGCTGAAAAATGGGATGTTACACATTGCTTGTTTTTGCCCCCTTTTTTCTGAGTGAAGGTGCTGAAGAACTAAATACAGCTGGTCTAGGATTGGAAAGAAGCATTTTTGGAGCCTGCCATCTAGTGGACTCTGTCAATTCTTTAGATAATGGATATTTGGATCCAAACAAATCGAACTTACCATGAGCATTGTGGCAAGAGTGGACAATATCACTCTTTCTGAGATCATGTGTCTTCACCCCACTGGTGGAGTACACATTAGATGGATCCTTCTGGAGTGGTGCATGTTGGATCCCTAGTTTGGATTTGGGCTAAGGTTCACTATTAGGATGTTTGACACACCTTGTACAGCCAGGGTCAAGTTTGTCAGTCCTAGAGTTTAGGCAACTCATTAGAATCAATCTTCGTGGATCAGCCTGCAGTGGTCTTCAGGAGACTCAAGACTTAGAAGGATTCAGAGTTCAGATTATTAGTTCGAAGTTCTTCGAACTCAGCTCGACAATCATCGATTGCAGATCGATGAACTCAGAGTTCTTTCTCTGTGTTGATCTCTGTTTTCTGAGATACAGCCCTGGGGACCACTGCTTTAGGGTGCAGGTTCATATAAGTGTCGGAATTGAAATGTTTTCCCACTTGGTACTTCTCAAGTTCCTTCTTCCTGTAGGATGACATAATTGACAATTGAGAGGTGTCTTTACCTTCTTACTTTGCTTTTCTAATCTGAGGTTGAGCATTTAATTCATTAAATCTGGTCATTCTAGAATTTGGATCCATCTCTGGATCATAAGCAGGAGACAAAGGCCTTTCAGGACTATTCTCTTTTTCAGGTTTAACTGGAGCTTTTGGAGGACTTGCTGGTTTTGGAGGAAGATGAGAACTACTTCTTGAAGATTTGTGATGTTGATGTTGACTGCTTCCTTAAAAATAAGATCTTGAAGATCTGTCTTTTCTTTGGTATGTTTGGATGTATGAGGTAGATCTCTATGATACATTTACTGAAGCACTTGCTGCTAGAGGAGGAGGAGGAGGAGGTCCTCTCCAGTTCCTTTTAGAATGAGGAGGAGGAGAGTACCTTCTGCTCTTCTTCCTTGATTTTTGCTCATTCTTTGACAGCCACATCCAGTTAGGTATCCCTTTATATGGAGTTATTTTTTTCAAAATTTAATAGGGAGTGTCTGCATTGGGATTAGGCTTAGGAACATCCTTAGCAGGAGCTTTCATATTCTTAGATTTTTCCTTTTTAGAATTTGATTCATCAGAATCATCATCATCATCATCCGATGAACCAGGAGGATTGGCATATAGATCATCAATCTCTTTTAGAATTTCTTTAGAGATCTGCTTCTCAGGCTGAGGTTAATCTGGAATTTCTGGCCTTACAACACTTTCAAAAATAGTCTGATTTTCTTCTTCTATATCTGCAAGCACGATATCATCCAAGTTTGGTATAGGACTGTCATCCATTTTATAAGTTGGAGGAGAGATAGCCTTGGGAGCTGATTCTGTGACTGGCTCAATGACTGCAAAACTGGTCTTCAGTAGCTTTACAACATCAGGGCTAATAGGATGAGTATAGCAAACCAAAGCTTTAGCCTGATCTTGGATCAAGACTGCAAGAAAATTAAAGAAGACTGAAGAAGAACATCATCTATTAAATCAAGAGTCTTCTTCAACTTCTGATCTAGGAATCTTCAGAGATAATTATTCAACATCTGTCTACAAGTTCCTGGACATCTTCAAGACAAGACTGAAGACCTACACACTGAGCAAAGCTCCAGTCTTCCTAAACATTTCAACATCTGTAGGCGAGCTTTGACACCAGCAATCCACTGAAGTCTTCTCTATTGTGTAGAGAAAGAGAAGACAACATCACCTTCTTAACCTACTGTATAAAGTGTTTATTAACTCCCTTCAAAAGATTTTGTTTGTTTTTGGGCACCTGATCAAAAGACTAAAGAGTTGTGAGATCTCCCTGCAAATAGATCTTGTGGTGACATGGCACCTGAGCAAAAACCTGTGGTGGCAGTCACCTGATCAAAAAACTGCTAGTGTATTCCTACCAGGGTGGTAGAAGAGTGGATGTATCCAAATTTGGGGAACCATTATAAATTCTTGTGTTGTCTGTGTGTTCATTCTTCTTTGTTTTGCTGTGTTGTGGTTGTGTAGTTTAGCTTAGTTTCTATTTCATTTTATATAACTACAACTGTCACAATTTACTGATAGATTTTAAAAACAGTAAGACGATATAATGCACTCTATTCACCCCCCCCCCCCCCCCAAGAGTAAATCAGATCTGTCCTCTAACTTTCAGTGCAAACTTGACAGTTTTAGAAGGTAAATTCACTTTTTAAAATAGTGTCACTTTATTAGGGATATTTTATTTGATTTGATAATTAGTGTGAGCAATACCAAGCTTCTCAGAGGTTTGACAATTTGCAGCTTTTGGCAACCTACCAAGAGATTGAGAAGGGTTAATCACAATCCTTAATCTCTTAACAAATTTCTGTTATAGATATTTAATATGTTTAGATTTTCCTTCTAGAACCATGGACTGACACTCAAGACTTTTTCTTGAGTTCAGACACCTCGTGACATTTCTTATCAAACTCAATAGATTTATTATTATAAAGAGTTTGATAAGGCTTGAGAACTTCAATCTCCCTTTCTTGCCTTTTGGTAAGTGTTCTACTCTTCATTAGAGCATTTAGGAGCAGTCCATACTTGTCAATCAGTTTATTGACATCAGTCTCAGATTCTGAGCAATATTTATCATGTGATGAAGATGCACCAGTATCTAGACTGGTTTCGTAGTTAAAAGAAGATGAAGAAATGGAGAGAGAATGTACCTTGATTGATTCTATGTGTAGCTCATTTCTTTCTTCATTTATTGTCATCAGCCAGTGGCATTCACAGTCTTCTTCATCCTCCTCATTGTCACTGTCAGAGTGTGACAGAAGGGCCCTTATTCCTATCCTGGCAGCAGGATATTCTTTTTCTTCTTCTGGATCAACCAAGACCAGACATATATAGGCTTCTTCCTCATCATCTTCTGATTCTAAGGATGAAGAATCAGTCCATCTTTTCTCCTTCTTAGCCATAAAGGACTTGTCCTTCTTCCTGTACTTGTAGTGATGGTGAGGCTTCTTCTTCTTCTTCTCATCCTCTTCCTTTCTCCTAATTGGGCAGTGAGCAATGACATGACCAGCGTTGCTGCAAAAAAACCGATGACTTTAGAAGAAATCTGTTTACTAGATTTAGGGCCATAACTGTACTTCTTGGAGGACCTCCTGTGATGAGATGATGATGAGGGTCTGTTTTCCCAGTGCTTATTCTTCATGAACTTTTGAAGTTTCCTGGAGAAGGCTGCAAACTCTTCATCAGACGTGTGGTTGTCTAGGGAACTGGTCTCAGATAGTTCTGAGCTTGTCTCAGCTTCTCTCCTTGTTGGAGAAGGAGACTTTCTTCTGCTTCTTCTTGGGGTTTCTTCCTTGAGTGTCACTGTCGTATCCTTGGTCATGGATTGACTTTCCTTCTCCTCTTCTTATCTAGCAGCCAACTGCATTTCATAACACTACAACTTTCCAAAGAGTGTTGGTGGAGGAGTGTCTGCCTGCATAGCCATTTCCCTAATGATACATATCCTGGTGTCTCAATCTCTTGTGATGGATCTAAGGAACTTGTCATTCAGCTCATAGTTGCTGAAGACACTACCATAGGTTCTTAGTTCAATAACTGTTCTATAGAACCTTTCAAAATAGTCAACTATTTTTTCAGATTTGCTTTGGCTGAAAGTCTCATACTCTTGATTGAGCAATGACTTCCTATCATCTCTGACTTCCTCAGAGCATTCCATGAAGACCACAAGGGTGTACCACCTTTCCTTGGAGGTCTTCTAGTGTACAAGATTTTGGAAGGTTGAGTCATCAATGGCACTGGATATAGTATTTTGTGCACTTTTGTCCATGGTGGATAAAATCACATCATCTCTGTCCATCTCTGTATATGCCTAGGCACTCTCATAGTTGGATCTATGGTGGAAGCATTTGTCTTGATAAAGGGACATTCCACTACTATTACATACATCCTAGTGTCAGATGCTTCCATGAACAATCTGACCCTTTGCTTCTAGAGACGAAATCCTTACTTCTCGCAGATTGGTAGCTTTATGGCCCCTAGCTCCTTATAGTTCATTCATAATTATATCTTCTAGCTTATCTTGGAGGTATACTCAGATTGTTAGATCCTTTTTGAGTAACCTCCCTCTAAAACCACTTGAAATTTATTTATATATGATTAGCTAGTCACCTAGAGGTGGGGGGTGAATAGTTATTTGAAATTTTATTATTCTTTATGTTATTTTCTGCTTGTGTGAACTAGATCTTATCCTTAGGTCCTGTAATATGAAAGAAAACAAACAACACAGCCAAGCACACAAATGTTTATAGTGGTTCCCCAATTGGGTACATCCACTTTCCCTCCCACCTATCCAACTATTTTGTTGGACTAGACACAAACTCCACCAATATGCTCCTCAAAGCTTACACATACGGAACTGAGCCATGCACATAGGTTATCTTCAGAACCTAATCTCAGAACCACAAGGGTTCCTACCTTAGAGCCCTACAGAGCTCCTACGGCTCAGTGGTCCACTGACCACCTATCTCATCCCTATTTCTAAGACCTACAGCTCAGGCTTCTCAGCCCTACAACTTCAGGCACGTAGCCCAAGTCTCATAGTGCTGCAACACTCCTACAACTCAATACCCTTCCAGGTACCTACCTTAGTGCCCTTCTAGGCACCTATAGCTAAGCCTCGTCCAAGCCCTAAAACTCAGTGACACACTTGTCACCTACAACTCAGTGACTCACCAGTCACCTACCTCACCTTATTTCTAAGGCCTACTACTCACGCTGGGAGGATAGCCCTACTCTTAGATCCATAATTGGATCCTACCTCAATACCCCAGCAGGGCACCTACCTCAGTTACTAATTAGTGACCTACAGCTCAGGTCAAAAGGCCATATAACTCAGATTCAGGTAAACTGAATCCTACAGTAGTTTATACTATATGAAATAAATTTAAGACAACTGACTCAAAGATAAATCTCTGAGTCTACCTTACTGGGCTTACCAGATATCATTCCAGCCCACTTGTTGTAGAAGGAATGAGTCTTCTTCTACAGCTAACTCCTTTGCTATAATGGTGAACAACAATCTGTTGTTGAAGGTTGATGGCCCTTTACACAGCTATCTCCTTGTTGAATAGATGAATCAGCTGCCTTGTTCTGGAGAGAACTATGTTGCTGAACTTGAAGAGCTTTTGCTTTAATTATTTTGCCTTTCGGCTAACTTTGCTGGACTTTTGCTTTCAAGCATTTTGGATAAGACGAAGTCCATCCGCCTCTGGTTTTCTTGTATGTTTTGCGATTGTTCTCTGTAACCCTAATCCTTTTCTTTTTCCTTTTTATATTTGTTGATTTGAATCAACAACATAATTGAGGTGTGGGCCCAACTAAGGATTGGTGAGCCCCACCTCCCCAGAAAAGGACAAACCATCTTTCGGCACTACTGCTGCATTCCAACAATGGATTCATGTAATTTGACTTTGTTGACTTCTTGGTTACGTCAGCAGTGGTCATCTTGGTGCTGCTGTAGCTTTTCCGCAACGACTTGAATAACTTTGACTTGTTATCTTTTGATGACATCAGCAACGGTCATCACATTCTTGACTTAGAAAAATTCCGGATCTTCAATAAGCTTTGAGTGATGTTAAGTCACTCAACGCCATCTGTCTTGGCTCTCTGCGCTTTTGGAATTACGAATTTTGACTAGCTTCGTGTCATCAGTTCTTTCTCAATTGTCTCAACTGTTAATTCTTTTACAACTGAGATTGTCTTCTATCTCAGCGGTTTCTTCTCAGCGGTTATGCTGAGACATGCTTCTCAGCTGTCTCAGCTGTCTCTATGGTTTTGACTTAGTCAATTTGTTTGACTTTAGGTCGACGAATGTTGAACTTAGTTCGACGATTTATGGGCTGAGCTAGACGAATTCTGAACCTCAAGCTTCTGAATTTAGCTCAATGAGTGGTGAGCAGAGCTTGACGATCTGTGAGCTGAACTCGACGAACTGTGAGCTGAGCTCGACGAACTGAGAGCTGAGCTCGACGAACTGAGAGCTGAGCTCGACGAACTGAGAGCTGAGCTCGACGAACTGAGAGCTGAGGTCAACGAAATTTGAATCCTAAGCTCCTGAGTTTAGCTCAAGAATGGTGAGTTGAGCTTGATGATCTGTGAGCTGAACTCGACGAACTGCGAGCTGAGCTCGACGAAATCTGAGACCCACAGTTTGAACTGAGCTTGACAAAATTTGAATTCTCCCGCATATTGTTTTTGCTGACCTGTCCAATCATGGACTACCTGCATGCATGAACTCAAGCACACATCAAGTACATTATGCCCCTTAGCATGATTGGTGATGCCTCTTCAAATACTGAGGAACATTGCAGGGCACAATTCCCAACAACTGCTCGCCTTGTATTATTTGTGAAGATGCAAGTGTTAGGATAAAAAAACTAAACTTGGAAGAAGCAGTCGAGGGAGGTGCTCCAAATTCAACCAAAATTTTTTCCCAGCATGGTTGAAGAGGAAATTCAAGATGAAGATCTCCATCCACCTGCTAAAGTTGGACCAGTTATTGCAAAACCTCCTGGTAGGATGGGATGGAATCTAGTGATTAGATACCCAAGAGATCACTTTATAGATCTGATCATTGGAGATCTATGTGATAGAATAAGAACCAGAAGAGGTACAACTAACAAATTTTGCATCTTAACTTTCTTTCTCAAGTTGTACAAAAAAAATTTGAATAAGCAAACAATGATGCTTCTCAGATAATGGGTATACAAAAGGAGATCGACTAGTTTGGGAGTTGGTGCCAAGGCCCAAAGGAAAAAAACTTATTGGAATGAAGTGGATATTCAAAAACAAGCTGGACGAAAATGGAGTGATTATAAAGAATATGACAGGCTTGTAGCACAAGGATACAGATAAGAAGATGGGCTCAACTTCGATCAAATGTTTGCTCTAGTGGCCAGACTCGAAGGAATTAGGTTGTTTCTATCATATGTTGCTCACAAAGGTTTCAAGGTTTATCAAATGGACATGAAATCAACATTCCTCAATGGTAATCAAAAAGAGGAAGTATACGTAGCTCAACCACTAGGTTTTGTCATCTTAACCATCCCCAAACATGCTTATTTTCTGAATAAAGCTTTATATGGTTTAAAACAAGCTCCCCGATCTTTGTATGAGACTCTATCTAACTTTCTTCTTAAGAACATGTTCACAATGAGAAAGATAGAAAATGCATTATTTGTAAGACCCCCCTCCAGGATCCCAAAACAAGACACGAAGGGGGGTCTTATGCCCGGAACAGCCGCCTTGTGGTAGCATTAGCGCACGGGCTAACCTGTACCACAAGACACCTGTTCAGCCGGCTACAACCAATATCAATATAAGCATGCCAACCCAACCATAATATAAAAGAGATGTCAAATCCACACCAAGTATATAGTCCAAATACAACAAAGGAGAAGCTAAAACATGCTTCTATAATATCAAAGTACAGCTATAAAATTGCCCAAACGGGCTACATCAGAGTCACTCAACACTCACATCAGTAACTGACGGTAGTGACGGTACCGTCCCTTCAGGCCTTGTCGTCCTGGCCTGGCTGTCCTGCTACAAAGCCTGCATTTGCTCTACCTGCGGGGTGACCTCCTAAAAAGGAAGACATAGCAACCGTTAGTCGAAAAGACTAAGTGGCTTCACATCCACTCCCCCAACGTCTCCTCGGCACCGAGCGGAGAAAGGAACAAGGGTACAAGTATAATGAATAGTATAACAGGTACAAGCAGGTGGTAATGGTACAATAAGATTAATAGCATTATAATCTAGCAGTTCTACATAAACAATATCAAACTATCAAGTACAAGTATCTACAGCAGGAAAGTAACATAACTTATAAGGATGACCATACAAGCTTATAAGTTAATGATCGGGTTACATAAAGGTAACACATTGCATAAGAGTGCCCATACAAACTAATACGATGAGGATCTTGTTTGTGCAATGCTATGTAATGGTATGTATACTATGCAATGACACACCCATGATCACACACATGCAATTGCTATGTCGACACAGACTATAGTTCCCACTATTCGAGCAGGTTGCTAACCTCTCAAGCATCAATCGCCGTCGCCAGGCGGTGATAGTAGAGCTGGCATCTCTACTACTAGGCGGATATCTACACTACTTCACCTAGGCATTCGTACGCCTCAACACTAAGAACACAATAGCGGAGCCCACGCGTACTATGGACAACTGTGGTCTCGGGTAGATGTGCACCGAGGTCACAGCCTGAAATGTCTTGGTGTGACCCGAAAGGGGCCTCAGAAGAAAGCACGAGGACATAGCCCAACCATTCACTTGGCACGGAAGGGGCCCCGAGACGTGAACACCGAGGACACAGCCCAACCGCCCAAAGTCTAACTGTCTACTCCCGTCTGTGTGACGATCGGCGAGCCTGTAGACCTGCCACACTATCCTTAACCCAGGATTATGACACCGCGTGTCGACTCACACCGCATGTAAATTCCACATCACCATGGCATGGAAGGGGCCTCGGAAGTAAGCACGAGGACACAACCCAACCATCCACTCGGCACGGAAGGGGCCCCGGGATGTGAACACCGAGGACACGGCCCAACCGTCCGTCTATACCTCATCTCAACACTAACCCAACTAGTGACGGTCAACACCACACTTACATCCTTCCACAATACTACCCGAAGGGAGACTACGCTCTAAGTATTGGACTACTAAATTTCATTCCAACCATCAAACTGTACAACCCCATATTCGCTGAGTCAGACCAGGAGGCACCAACGATCACAATTAGGCTAGCCAGAGGAGTTCTCGCCCTAAAGAAGATCTCACCCAAGTAAGGTGAAAACGCTTGCAGTAGCGCCAAGCTGTAACGCCCCGAAACACAAAGGAGCAAAGGGGGACGTTTTGGGCCAGTTTGGGTTCTGGCTGCAGGCACACGGCCTGGGACACGGGCGTGTCCCAGGGCGTGTCAAGCCTGTGTCGACACTAAGACGCGAAGTCGACACTTTGGTATCGACATTGTGTCGAGACTTGGCACACGGCCTGCGACACGGGCGTGTCGCAGGGCGTGTCAACCCGTGTCGACACTTAGCCGCTAAGTCGACACTCTGCGTTCGACGAGGTCTCGAGACATGGCACACGGCCTGCGACACGGGCGTGTCGACCCATATCGACACTCGTCCCGGGAAGTCGACACTTTGGTATCGACAATGTGTCGAGACAAGGCACACGGCCTAGGACACGGGCGTGTCCAAGGCCGTGTCATCAGGTCGACGATCTTCGCTCGACGAAGTGTCGAGTGTCGAGACCGTGTACACGGCCTAGGGTCCAGGCGTGTTGAGGTGACACGGGTAAGGACACGGGCGTGTCCTAGAACCCGTGCAGTGCTCGGGTTGATTTTGGGGAAAAATGATAGGGGTACACGGCCGGCCACACGGCCGTGTCACATGGAACACGGGCGTGTCAGCTCGAACACGGGAGTGTTTGATACCCGTGTGAGGTTCCAGGCGAGCAGATTTTGACGGAGAATGAGGCACACAGCCCTGGACACGGGCGTGTGCCAGGCCGTGTTCGGTCCAGATTGGGCATTTCAGTCCCGAATCAAAGCCGTTCGTTTCCTTATTTTGAGATCCAACGGCTGGGGGTTGTTCCTGAAGGGATATACCCGGGATTGGACTTAGAAACCCTCACTTTTTCTTAAGTGTTATCTTTCTAAAACCTTAGAGAGAGAGGAGAGCCAAGGGAGGAAGAAGGAGCTAGATCCCGCCATTGGAGGAGCTTCGAAGCTCCGAATCGCGAGCCGACTCCAGATCCACGGAGGCAAATCTAGTGCGGTGCTTTTCATCCGATCACTTTTCAATGGCACCAAAGAGGAACTCTAGGGTAACGATCCTCATCTTGAGCATGAGTAGCTCTCTTTCTTTGCATAGGAAGCCCGCTCTCGCGAGTTTGCGGAGAGTTGGAGGCGTTCCTTCGAGTAGATATGTGAAGTCCCCGTTGTTTAGAGTCCGTAACCGAGAACGGACATAGGCATGATGTGTGAAGCCTACCCGGACATGTTGGTCTGGATCGGTGATGTTGCATTGCATAATGCCGGAGAAGACTCCGTGCTATTGGTTGTTTTTCGGGTTTTCTACGCGGTAGATTGCAGCAGGGAGCCTTAGGGACTAACCCAAAGGTGCACCCGGAAAACTAGGCGGATACGAGATCTTGTCAACTTGGTGACTTGAGAGCCAACTTGAACATAACCGGGTTATGTGACTTGTGATGGAAATGTGACTCGGTGGAAGTTTGACCCGCGCAAATGGCTTAAATTGTCGTTGCGATGTGAGCACGGGTTAGATGGAACCGTACCCGTTCTATGTCGTTCGGTTAAAGAGACCTAAAGGCACGTGGCACTTACCGTTGGCATAGATTAGGGTATTCGGCGGTCAATGACTTAAATTGTCGTGACCCAGGCCAGGAAGACAAATTGCTCATAGTTTTGGCCGTCCAAGTGGCGGTGGTGAGTCCGGAATGTCTATGGCTTTAATTGACGTGACATCGACCGGTTCACCGAGAATGTGCCCTGAGAGCACGGGGCGTGTGGCCGTACGAGCCAACGTCTGTGATGAAATGGCTGTATATGTTTATTGCTCTCTTATGCTAATGGAATGCAGGGAAGGAGCATCGCCGCCCCGAGTAGGGGGCGGGATCGTTATAATTTGGTCAGCATTGCTGACCGTTGCCTTGTTTTGTCACCGTGCGGTGGTTTGTTGCTTGCAGGTGCAGCTGGACCAAGCGGTCAGTAGCGGGCTAAAGCCCAAATGCGAAGCTGGCCCTTGAAGGCCTAATTGGAAGTGTTTACTGCTTTAATCATGTGTGACCGGCCTGCGTGCCGTGGTTTGTAAAACATGTAATTTGAAGTGAAACATTTTGTAAGGCCTTAAGGCTTGTACGGTTGTATTTTGTAACATTCCTATTTTGGTATTAGTGGACATTCATGCTCCAATGCTGGGTTCTTATTTTGCAACTTTTATAAACTGCTTCCGCTAGAATGCTCTGTGTAGGACGTTGAGATTGGTTGGATGGTTTCCATAAGTAACCACCCGGTCTGTCTGTGGCATACGACGTCGGGCCCCGACCGGACCTACTGCTTTATGCCATGTGACGGATAGGGGGTGTTATAATTTGGTATCAGACTACTGGTTTTGGTCGGGCTTAAAGTGAATTCGTGGGTGAATTCTTTTAAGGGGTGGTGAGCACGTTGTGTGCGTCATCGTTATAACAGTAAAAGAACCCATGAATGTCCACTTAGGAATGAAAATACATGTGTTTGAGGAACCTGCGTGTTCCTATAATTGTTGTTTGCAATTTATATGGTCGCTTAATGGTTTTTGAACCACTATAGGTGACCAGAAGTGGTGTTGGGCCGTCAGAACGCCGAGTTTCTGAGGCTAGTAGTGCACCGGATGTTGCTCCTGCAACACCTCTGTCGGCTGAGAATATTCGATTGGTGGCTGAAGCGGTGTTGGCCGTGATAAATGCGCAGCCTGCAAGGCAAGCGCAACAGCCCGCTCTTGTGATGGAGCAGGAACCTCTTCAAGAGGCCGAGCCGAGGAGAGTGGAGCAAGTGGTTGTGGAACCGGTGGTGCCAAGGAGGGCAACTGAGAGGCAGCTTAAGCATGTAATGAGCTTTAACCCTCCATTATTCTCGGGGTTGGGAATCCCATCTCAGGCTGAAGACTGGCTCTCTAGGGTGAAGAGAGTCATGACAGCGACGGAGACGGAGGAGTGGCAA
The DNA here is from genome assembly GCA_039583875.1 of Platanthera guangdongensis. NCBI lineage: Eukaryota > Viridiplantae > Streptophyta > Magnoliopsida > Asparagales > Orchidaceae > Platanthera > Platanthera guangdongensis. Next base: position 89,053,131 of record CM077150.1, read on the forward strand.
ATGACCACCATCGCTACGTTCCTTTTGGACGGTGAAGCGAGAATGTGGTGGGAAGGATTGGAGTTGCATCATTTGAGAGGTAGACAACTGATAGACGTTCCGATGGAAGAGTTCTCGGGATTGTTCTTAGCAAGATACCTCCCTTCTACTCAGAGGATTTCGATGGAGAACGAATTTCTGAAGTTGGTTCAGGGTGAGAAGAGTGTGGATGAATATCTCCATGAGTTCACTCGTTTAAGTCGTTATGCTAGCTCCACCATCATGGATGAGGAGCGCAAGACTAATCGCTTCTACGAAGGGTTGAGAGATGAGTTGAGATTACTACTCTCGGGGCCGATGACGCAGGGTTTTTTAACCTTGGTCAATACTGCCCGGTCCTTGGAGAAGGACATGAAGAATGTGCAAGCGAAGAAAGGCTTGGGTGATAGAAAATCTGAATTTAAAGTGCCGACTACTTCAAAGTCCGGCTATCGGAGGGCTTTCAAGAAGCATAGGACTTCGGGTCCAGCTCCTTCTGGTGCTTCTGCGGCGACTACCAGTCAGACCCCGGGAGCGTGTTTTACTTGTGGGAAGACGGGGCACTTTTCCCGTGACTGTTGGAGCGGACGTCCTAAGTCCGAGAGGAAGCCGGGAGCTACTTATGAAGAGAAGGGAAAGGAGGTGGAGTCGACCGCATCCCATTATGCTCCGGCCCAACCAAGGGTCTATAATCTTGGCCAACAGGAGGCCATCAAACAAGCTGATGTGGTGACAGGTACGGTTTAATTTATAGCAAGTCAATTTATTTAAATACTTGTTATGCACATGTTACCTTACCACTGCTTGTTTAGGATTTGTATTGATTTGCGAAAATCCGGCACGAGCACTCTTCGATACGGGAGCTTCACACTCCTTCTTGTCCGAAGAATTTATATCACGCATCGGAGTCCCTTCTTCGATGGCGAAGGATAAGTTGGATGTGTTGTTGCCCAACGGGTGTTCGATGCGAGCGGATAGGATCTGCGATGTTAAGATTCGTATTGGGGAGCAGGAGTTAGACCTGCAGGCGTCTTTACTTCCATTGGTGGAGTTCGACATCATATTTGGCATGGACTGGCACTCGGAGCAGCAGGCCCATATAGATTGCGGTAGCAAGGAAGTCAAGCTGGGAGCAATTCGTGAGACGACTTTTACGGGCTTAAAGGGGTCGAGCAAGACGTTGATGTCTGCTCTTCAGGTGGTGAAGGCGGTTCGTGCCGGCGCAGAACTGTTCTTTACACTAGTGGAGGTTGCAAAGCTGAAGCCCGCGTTGGATTGTATTTCAGTGGTATCGGAATACCCTGATGTGTTCCCCGCAGACCTTCCCGGAGCCCCGCCTCAGCGGGATATAGATTTTACGATTGAGCTAGTGCCAGGTGCAAAGCTTGTGTCATGATCTCTTTATCGGCTGACGCCTAAGGAAATGACGGAGCTGAAAGTTCAACTGCAAGAGTTGTTGGAGCAAGGGTATGTGCGCCCGAGTTCTTCGCCTTGGAGCGCACCGGTCCTCTTTGTTAAGAAGAAGGACAGAAGCTTGAGGCTATGTATTGACTATCGGGAGCTCAACAAGCTGACTGAGAAGAACAAGTACCCGATCCCCCGGATTGATGATCTTTTTGATCAGTTAGTCGGGTTGACGGTGTACTCGAAGTTAGATCTCAAGGCTGGGTACTATCAGCTGCGAATAAGGGAGAGGGATATCCCAAAGACAGTGTTTAGTATGAGATACGGGCATTATGAGTTTACGGTCATGTCGTTTGGGCTGACAAATGCGCCGTCAGTGTTCATGGATTTGATGAACAGGACTTTCAGGGAGTACTTGGACCATTTCGTGATCGTCTTCATCGACGATATTTTGGTGTACTCGCAAAGTGAGGAAGATCACTTCAAGCATCTTCATTTGGTGTTGGAGATGCTAAGAAGAAACCAGTTGTATGCCAAGTTCTCGAAGTGCGAGTTTTGGCTGTCCTCAGTGGCGTTCCTCGGGCATATAGTAAGTGGAGAGGGTATTGCTGTGGATCCGGCGAAGATTGTTGCGATACGGGAGTGGCCTGAGCTTGTTACGGTACCGGAAGTCCGGAGTTTTCTGGGGCTTGCCGGCTATTATAGGCACTTCGTAGAGAACTTCTCGCGGATAGCGTTACCTCTCACTACTTTGACAAGGAAGGAGCATAAGTTCGTTTGGACGCCGGAGTGCGCGCGAGCTTTTGAGGAGTTGAAGTGTCGGTTGACCACGGTGCCTGTGCTGAGTTCGCCATGTGGGACCGAAGGCTATGAGATTTATAGCGATGCTTCGGGCAGCGGTTTGGGTTGCGTGCTACTGCAACACGGAAGTGTAATAGCTTATGGCTCTAGACAGCTAAAAGTACATGAAAGGAATTATCCGGTCCATGACTTGGAGTTAGCGGCCGTGATTTTTGCCTTGAAGTTGTGGAGACACTACTTGTACGGTGTGAAGATTGATATTTACACCGATCACAAGAGCCTGAAGTATCTTATTGATCAGAAGGATCTGAATATGCGGTAGCGTAGATGGATGGAGTTCCTGGGGGACTATACATTCAAGATCCATTACGTGCCTGGCAAAGGGAATGCGGTTGCGGACGCGTTGAGTCACCGAGCCCCAGCTCAAGCCAATTGGCTATCAGTGCATGATGAGCGGTTGGTGCGAGAGTTGGAGGCGTTGGAGATTGTTTGGGTGGACAGGCAATCAAGTGCTGAAGCAGTTCTGAATTGGATCGAAGTCCAATATGACCTGGCTGATCGTATTCGGCAGGCTTTGGATATGGATGCTCATATGAAACAGTTCATGGTAGAGGCTCTGGATGGGTCAAATCCCCAATTCGTCGTGGAGGACGGATTACTTTGGAAAGACGGTCGTCTGTGCGTCCCAAGTGAGGGCAATTTGGGGGTGGAGTTGTTGTACGAGGCACACCATATCAAGTACTCGATTCACCCGGGGAGCACAAAGATGTACCGTGATGTGAAGAAACTGTTTTGGTGGCCGGGTTTGAAAAAGGATGTGGCGTTCTACGTAGCGAAGTGCCAAACTTGTTCCTTGGTGAAGGCGGAGTGCCAAAAGCTGGGAGGATTTCTTAAGTCCTTGCCTATTCCGGAGTGGAAATTTGACGACATCTCAATGGACTTTGTGCACGGTTTGCCAAGGTCGCAGAAGGGGAACGACGCCATTTGGGTGATCGTTGATCGATTAACGAAGGTGTCGCATTTTATTCCGCATAAGAAGGATGATCCGGTGGAGAAATTGGTAAAGCTTTATGTGGATAACATAGTATGGCTTCATGGTGTGCCCCGCAGCATCGTGAGTGACCGAGATGGGCGGTTCACGTCCAATGATTGGAGGCTGGTGCAGCAAATGTTGGGAACAAAGCTGAAATTTAGCACAGCCTTCCATCCGCAAACGGATGGGCAGACCGAGAGGGTCAATAGAACTATGGAAGACATGCTCCGCATGTGTGTCTTGGATTTCGGAAAGCAATGGGAAGACCACCTTTATTTGGTGGAGTTCGCATACAACAATAGCTACCAAGCGACTATCCAAATGGCGCCCTTCGAGGCCCTATATGGTAGAAAATGTCGCACGCCGTTGTCTTGGTTAGAAACGGGTGAGTCAAAGTTGTATAAGCGATCAGAAGTGGAGGATGCTACTTCTTTGGTGAGAACCATTCGGGAGAGGTTGCTTATCGCTCAGGACCGGCAAGCAAAGTACTATAATGCCAAGCACATGAACGTCGAGTTCGCTGTGGGCGATTATGTATACTTAAAGATCAAGCCGTTCAAGGGTGTCTCGCGGGTGCGGCGATTGAAAAAGCTAAGCCCGAGGTACCTTGGACCGTTTGAGGTTCTGGAGCGAGTTGGTGAAGCGGCCTATCGGTTGAAGCTTTCAGTGGAGCTTAGTGGTTTACATGATGTATTCCATATTTCGGTACTTCGGAAGGCGGTGCAAGAGCCTACGCAAGTGATCGCGGTTGATCAAGTGCCGGTGGATAGTGGGCTGACGACAAAGGTCAAGCCCGTGCGGATTGAGGACTCAGAGGTCAAGCGGCTACGCAATAAAGAGATCAGGATGGTCAAGGTCCGGTGGGACAATTGCGGTCGTGAGGAGCTCTCTTGGGAGCGAGAGCAGACTATGCTTGACGAGTATCCGGAGTTGTTCCGATCAGGTACAAATTTTGGTTTTGTACATGTCTTTCCTTTATATAATTTCGTGGACGAAATTCTTTTAAGAGGGGGAGAGTTGTAACACCCCGAAACTCAAAGGAGCAAAGGGGGACGTTTTGGGCCAGTTTGGGTTCTGGCTGCAGGCACACGGCCTGGGACACGGGCGTGTCCCAGGGCATATCAAGCCTGTGTCGACACTAAGACGCGAAGTCGATACTTTGGTCTCGACATTGTGTCGAGACTAGGCACACGGCCTGCGACACGGGCATGTCGGAGGGCGTGTCGACCCGTGTCGACACTTAGCCGCTAAGTCGACACTCTGCGTTCGACGAGGTGTCGAGACATGGCACACGGCCTGCGACACGGGCGTGTCGCAGGGCGTGTCGACCCATGTCGACACTCGTCCCGGGAAGTCGACACTTTGGTGTCGACAATGTGTCGAGACAAGGCACACGGCCTAGGACACGGGCGTGTCTAAGGCCGTGTCATCAGGTCGACGATCTTCGCTCGACGAAGTGTCGAGTGTCGAGACCGTGTACACGACCTGGGGTCCAGGCGTGTTGAGGTGACACGGGTAAGGACACGGGCGTGTCCTAGAACCCGTGCAGTGCTCGGGTTGATTTTGGGGAAAAATGATAGGGGTACACGGCCGGCCACACGGCCATGTCACATGGAACACGGGCGTGTCAGCTCGAACACGGGCGTGTTCGATACCCGTGTGAGGTTCCAGGCGAACTGATTTTGACGGCGAATGAGGCACATGGCCCTGGAAACGGGCGTGTGCCAGGCCGTGTTCGGTCCAGATTGGGCATTTCAGTCCCGAATCAAAGCCGTTCGTAACCTTATTTTGAGATCCAACGGCTGGGGGTTGTTCCTGAAGGGATATACCCGGGATTGGACTTAGAAACCCTCACTTTTTCTTAAGTGTTATCTTTCTAAAACCTTAGAGAGAGAGGAGAGCCAAGGGAGGAAGAAGGAGCTAGATCCCGCCTTTGGAGGAGCTTTGAAGCTCCGAATCGTGAGCCGACTCCGGATCCACGGAGGCAAAGCTAGTGCGGTGCTTTTCATCCGATCACTTTTCAATGGCGCCAAAGAGGAACTCTAGGGTAACGATCCTCATCTTGAGCATGAGTAGCTCTCTTTCTTTGCATAGGAAGCCCGCTCTCGCGAGTTTGCGGAGAGTTGGAGGCGTTCCTTCGGGTAGATATGTGAAGTCCCCGTTGTTTAGAGTCCGTAAGCGAGAACGGACATAGGCATGATGTGTGAAGCCTACCCGGACATGTTGGTCTGGATCGGTGATGTTGCATTGCATAATGCCGGAGAAGACTCCGTGCTATTGGTTGTTTTTCGGGTTTTCTACGCGGTAGATTGCAGCAGGGAGCCTTGGGGACTAACCCAAAGGTGCACCCGGAAAACTGGGCGGATACGAGATCTTGCCAACTTGGTGGCTTGAGAGCCAACTTGAACATAACCGGGTTATGTGACTTGTGATGGAAATGGGACTCGGTGGAAGTTTGACCCGCGCAAATGGCTTAAATTGTCGTTGCGATGTGAGCACGGGTTAGATGGAACCGTACCTGTTCTATGTCGTTCGGTTAAAGAGACCTAAAGGCACGTGGCACTTACCGTTGGCATAGATTAGGGTCTTCGGCGGTCAATGGCTTAAATTGTCGTGACCCAGGCCAGGAAGACAAATTGCTCATAGTTTTGGCCGTCCAAGTGGCGGTGGTGAGTCCGGAATGTCTATGGCTTTAATTGACGTGACATCGACCGGTTCACCGAGAATGTGCCCTGAGAGCACGGGGCGTGTGGCCGTGCGAGCCAACGTCTGTGATGAAATGGCTGTATATGTTTATTGCTCGCTTATGCTAATGGAATGCAGGGAAGGAGCATCGCCGCCCCGAGTTGGGGGCGGGATCGTTATAATTTGGTCAGCATTGCTGACCGTTGCCTTGTTTTGCCACCGTGCGGTGGTTTGTTGCTTGCAGGTGCAGCTGGACCAAGCGGTCAGTAGCGGGCTAAAGCCCGAATGCGAAGCCGGCCCTTGAAGGCCTAATTGGAAGTGTTTACTGCTTTAATCATGTGTGACCTGCCTGCGTGCCGTGGTTTGTAAAACATGTAATTTGAAGTGAAACATTTTGTAAGGCCTTAAGGCTTGTACGGTTGTATTTTGTAACATTCCTATTTTGGTATTAGTGGACATTCATGCTCCAATGCTGGGTTCTTATTTTGCAACTTTTATAAACTGCTTCCGCTAGAATGCTCTGTGTAGGACGTTGAGATTGGTTGGATGGTTTCCATAAGTAACCACCCGGTCTGTCTGTGGCATACGGCGTCGGGCCCCGGCCGGACCTGCTGCTTTATGCCATGTGACGGATAGGGGGTGTTACACAAGCTCCCTCGCCTACAAAGCACCCCGCGCTCGACGATCGTCTAACCAAGATCATCGACCGCAGCCAAATCGTCGAACGGAAATCAACAGGCCAGATCGTCGACCGCAGCCAAATCGTCGAACCAAGATCGTCGACCGCAACCAAATCGTCAAACGGAAATCAACAGGCCAGATCGTCGACCGCTGCCAAATTGTCGAACGGAAATCAACAGGCCAGATCGTCGACCGCAGCCAACGCGGGAATGCTTGCACTAGCGCCAAGGTCCTGTCTTAAAAGGAGCTCTCGCCTATAAGCAGGCTAGACCGCTTTCGCCGGGCTCTGGATAGAAGGCTCTCGGCTCAGAGCTCTCGCCGAGTTGGGCCCAGGGCCTTGGGTAAATTGACCTAATTGCCCTCAGGTAAAATTACCCCTATACCTCAGGATAATCTGTGGTATTTGGCTATTGGCAGATCAACCAAGGGCATTTCAGTAATCTCAGGTTATCAGAGGCTATAAATAGACCCATAAGGGCTCCTAAGAAGGCAAGCTTTCGTTATCTTCCAACTTCCAGTGCTTTCTGAGGAGCTCCTAGCCCAACTTTTAGCTTTGGAGGGGAAGCTCTCAGAGATCTTCCGGGTGTTAGGTGGGACCTCCCTGTTGAGGCTTTGGGTCAGTCTTAGGTCCTTTGCATCTAGTCGACGGTTGAGGCTTGAGAGAAGTAGGTGTTGGCTGCACCCCTGTTTTGAACTCCCGTTGAGGTCATTTTTGGCTTCAACAGTTCTGGTGTGATGAGCGTGGAAAGCAGCTTATATAAGAAAGCCTTGAGTTTTGTCCCATGGTTGGAGGTGAAGGTGAAGGGTGTGGTTCTGGACGTTCCCCCAACCGGGGAGAGGAATCTACGAGGAAAATGCTGGATGAATTCAGGCGAGAAGTCCTGCAGACTATCAGCTTGGCCTTCTCGGCCCGAAGCGAGTTGGCCACCCCTCAGGTTCCGAGAGCGGAGGTCCCGCTCTTGGGCGAGAACGCCCCTGGACAGCGCCCAGGGAAGGAGGTCCCGACGGAGGCTGGTGAAAGGGACGTGGCGGCGCGGGAGCTCTTCCCAGGCCAGCGCCCGGGCAAGGAGACTTTGACAGATCTGGGCGAGAGGGAAGCAGCGGTATGAGAGCTCTTCCTTGGGCACGGTCTCATGGATCGGGCCAGCTAGCCGAGGCCGCGGGATGTGCCATCTCGCCAGGCAGGAGGCGAGAGCCCATTCAGCGAGCTCATCATCTCAGCTCCGGTACCGGAGGGGTTCCGGGAGCCTGACATGTCCTACTACTCAGGAAAGGATGACCCTGTACATAACGTGCAGTGGTTTGAAGATGTCGTTTCGATAAGGCAAATGACGGATGCCTTCAAGTGCCGGCTATTTGCCATCATGTTGAAGGAGAAGGCTCGGGACTGGTTCCACCAATTGCCAGCAAGGTCGATCTACTACTTTGAAGATCTACGGAGAAGTTTCCTGTTGAGATTCTCAACATCGAAGAAGCGGAAGAAGGAGGCAGAGTGCCTGTTTGTGGTGAGGCAGAAGTCGGATGAGACGCTGGGTCACTATGTTGACCGGTTTCAGGAAGAGATCCTCCTGGTCCAGGAGGTCCCAGGGTACGCGTTGATGCTTGCCTTTACCCTGGGGCTGAGGCCGGGATTTTTCAGTATGGAGTTGAAGAGAGTACCCCCCTCTCCTTTGAGGAGCTCATGGAGAGGGCGGCAAAGGAGATAGATTTGAGAGAGCAAACCCAGCATTCGCCAAATAGTTGGCCAGGCTGGCAGAGGATGATGTGAAGGAACCTGCAGCGGGAAGGCAGAAGGAGCTGAGGGAGCAGAGAGAAGAAAGGAGGAGGGAAGAGCCCCGAAGGCAGGGGCAGCAACAGGGATGGGGGGGCCCGGGAGCCGAACAACCGGTTGGGTTGGAGGCCCCAGGAGGGTCTCCCCCAGGGCCAAGGAGGAGGCTACCAGGGGAGAGATAATCTACGGTAACCCAGGAGGTTCGACCAGCCGACGTGGAGGCAGGAGCCAAGGGGTCGAGTCCCGCCGCCGCAAGAGGCCATGGAGTTTGGCAGAGGAAGAGGAGCGAGGAGAGGAGTTCGAGGATCAGGGAGAAGGGGATGAGGAGAAGGAAGAAGTGGTAGGGTGGCGTTGCTCTTTTGTGACTTCCACCAGGAGGAAGGTCACACAACGGCCCCCTGCTCGGAGTTCTTAGAGATGAGGGAAGCCAGAGGAGCAGGGAGGCAAGATCCGCCGGTTAGGATCGTAGAAGTACAACAGGGGGAGATGGAGGATAGGTGTGAAGATCGGGTATATGTGGGGACAAGGGGAGGAATCTGGGTGATTCATGGAGGAGTGGGGATTGAGGCAACCCGTAAGGGGAGCCTGCAAACCATGTACCGAAGGGGGGTCATATCTACCTCCCAGGCTCCTCCATCGGAAGAAAAAATCACCTTCTCATCAGCGGACATGCCAGACTACGAAGATCCATTATGTGACGCCCTGGTGATCCAGACGACGCTGGAGAATTTCACAGTCTCAAGGATACTAGTAGACAATGGGAGCTCGGTGAATGTTATCTTCAAAAATGCCTTTGATGAGATGAGGGTTTAAGGGAAGAGGATCTTGGCTTCAGATGGACCGTTGTTTGGGTTCTCCGGAGAGAGGAAGAAAGTAGAAGGAGGAGTAGGGCTGCCCGTGAAGTTGGGGGCGTGTTATGGAACTGCAGGTTTGTGATCGTGGACACCCCAAGCAGCTATAACGCCATCTTTGGATGCCCCCTCATCAGCGCCTTTCGCTGCGTCCCCTCTTCGTTTCATCAGTGCCTCAAGTTCAACAATGGAGGGGTGCAGGTCAGGTTAAGAGGGGACCCTAAGGTGGCAAGATAATGCTATGTTACAGCAGTCAACACCATATCATGGATAGCAGAGGTAGAGGAGTTGGAGAAAGAGATGGTAGCACAAGAAGGGGTTGTCGGAGAAGAGGAGATGAGTCTAGAGGAGGCGAGAGAGGTAGCTGAAGAGGAAGTCAGAGGAGAGGAGACTGAGGAGCAGCAGGGAGGAGATGTGTAGGAGGTCCAGGGGACGAGGAGGAGGAGAGCTCGGAAGGGGCGATGGAGGTAGAAGAACAAGAAGCTGAAGGAGCTGAGGGAGAGGACCAGAGGGTCGTAGAAGACGAGCAGCAGCATGAGGGGCTGGAGGAGGCAATGGAGATCGAGGAGGAGGTAGGAAGGGAGGAGCTGGAGCTGGAAGAAGAAGCCAGGGTCAGCTGGGAGCAGTCGCGGCTGGAGCAGGCCGAGGAAGTGGTGGAGATGGAGGTCTTCACCAGCGCAGGGCAGGTGCAAAGGGTGCGGGTCAGTGGGGGCTTGAATCCCGAGGCCCGGGAGTGAGTGCGGGCATGCATTCAAAGAAACATCTACATCTTCGCTTGGAACGCGGCAGACATGTCAGGCATCGATGTAGATGTGTCCTGCCATCGCCTGAACCTGGACCCCCGCACTCGCCCCATACGCCAAAAGATGATAGCCATCGCCACCAAGCTGGAGGAGCCCATCCGCGAAGAGGTCAGGAAGCTGCTGGAGGCCGGCTTCATCTCAGAGATCCAGTATCCAAGCTAGATCTCGAATGTGGTAATGGTTAAAGAAGGGGGTGGTAAATGGAGAATGTGTAGTGATTTTTCTTTGTTAAATAAATCATGCCCTAAGGATTGCTACCCCCTGCCTCGGATCGACGCGCTGGTTGATTCAGCTGTCGGTTTTTCTATCATGAGCTTTTTGGATGCTTTTTCAGGTTATCACTAGATCCGGATTCACCCTCCCGATGTCAAGGATGTTTCCTTCATCACGCGGGAGGGATGCTTCAGTTATAAAATGATGCCCTTTGGGTTGAAGAACGCAGGGGCTACCTACCAACGCATGATGGATCGGTTCTTCCGAGATCAGAGGGGGAGAACCTTGGAGGTCTATGTCGACGACCTAATGATCAAGAGCAAGTGCGTGGATTCGCACGTGAAGGATCTAGAAGAGACATTCTCCACCTTGAGAAGGTTTAAGATGAGGTTGAACCCCTTGAAGTGTGTCTTCGGGGCCAGCCGAGGGAAGTTCCTTGGGTACCACTTGACCCCAGCTGTGGTGGAGCCTAACCCGGACAAGGTAAAGGCCATCTTGGAATTGGAATCACCTCGCGATGCCAAGGAGGTCCAGCGCTTGACCGACAAGCTGGCTGGGCTGAGCAGGTTCCTCTCCAGGTCGGGAGACAAGTGTTCATCGTTCTTCAAGGTGCTGAGAGGGAATCAATGGTTTGAGTGGACCGCTGAGAGTGAAGAAGCCTTCCAAGGGCTGAAGAGACAGCTCTCTCAGGCTCCTCTGCTTCAGAGCCCAAAAGAAGGGGATGACCAGACCTTGTACCTCGGAGTAGGAGCGGAGGCGGTAAGCTCCGTCCTAGTAAAGGAAGAAGGAAAGAAGCAACTGCCCATCTACTACGTCAACCGGATATTGAAGAAAGCAGAGCTCCGGTACCCCATCCTCGAGAATCTAGCTTACGCCTTGGTCATCTCTGCAAGGAAACTCCGGCCATACTTTCAAGCACATTCAATTAGGGTGGTAACCGACCATCCTCTTTGCAAGATCTTCGAAGGAGTGGAGCACTCGGGGAGACTTGCTAAGTGGTCTATTGAACTAAGCGAGTTCGACATCACCTTCGTTCCGAGACTCTCCATCAAGGCGCAAGCAGTGGCGGACTTCCTGGCAGATTACGTTGTTAAAGCTGAGGAGGGAGAGCAGCAGCCACAGGAAGCGTGGAAGATGATGGTCTATGGGGCCTCGGGAAAACATTCCCTCGGGGGCGGGGGGGGGGGGGGGGGGGAGTGGTGCTGATCAGCCCCCAGGGAGCCGCGATAGAACAGGCAGTGGCTTACCATTTTCCAGTGACCAACAACCAAGCGGAGTATGAGGCCGTGATCGCCGGCCTTCCCTTGGCAAATGAGCTCGAGATTCAGGATGTGGAGGCCTTCACTGATTCAAGGGTAGTAGCGTCATAGATCCGGGGAGAGTTTGAGGCTCGGGAGCCTACCCTCGTAAAATACCTCTCCAAGGTAAGGGCGATCATCAGAGGGTTCCGGTCATTCTCCATCCAACATGTTCCAAGGGAAGAGAGTATAGCTGCCGATCGATTGGCTAAGTTTGGACCTTGGGGAGGAGGGACTTTGACGGAGCTATTCCGACCGGCTATCGAGGAAGGGGAGTTGATGGTGGTAGATCGGCGACCCTCGTGGGTGGATCCATTGGTGACCTTCCTAACAACCGGTGAACTTCCAGAGGGGACCAAGGACGGGAAAAGCTTTAGGCGTAAGGCAGCTCACTACCAGATGGTAGAAGGGGGCCTGCATCGTAAAATGTTGTCAGCTCTCCTAGCTAGATGTGTGACCGAAGAAGAGATCCCAAGGATCTTGGGAGAGGTACACTCGGGCGAGTGCGGCAGTCATTCTGGAGGGAGGATGTTGGAGGCGAGGGTGGTTAGGCAGGGGTACTTCTAGCCCACCCTAAGGAAGGATACCGCAGAGTTTGCAAGGAGATGTCAAAAGTGTCAGCTCTACGCCCCCCTTCAACTCTTGGCGGCTCAAAGGCTCCGAAGCATCACGGCGCCGTGGCCGTTCGCCATCTGGGGGATGGATTTAGTTGGACCTTTTCCTCCGGCTAGTGGGTAGAGGAGGTTCCTCTTGGTCATGGTCGATTATTTCTCAAAGTGGTTGGAGGTTAAGGCCTTAGCCAAGGTCACCTCACAGGTCATAAGGAACTTCATATAGTGGGAGATCATATGAAGAAACTGGCTGCCTCAAGTGATAGTGACAGATAACGGCCCCCAGTTTTCCAGTGAAGAATTCATCAGCTTTTGCGCCCAATTGGGGATAGACCTCAGATTTGCCTCTGTCCACCCCCCCCGGATCAACGACCAGGTGGAAGCGGCAAACAAAATCATTGTAAACCTGCTCAAAAAGAAGGTGGAGAAATTAAAGGGAAATTAGGTGGAGCAACTCCCCTCGGTCCTATGGGCTTTGCGAACGACCCCGAACACGGCCACTGGTGAGACCCCCTTCAAGCTTTCTCACGGATGTGAGGCGGTTCTACCGGTGGAGTTCGAGGTTCGGTCCCCACGGGTCACAGCCGCGGGATAAGGAGATGAAACTGGGAGGTTGGAGAATGAAGAGGGGCTGCGCCTTTCGCTAGACAGGGTGGAAGAACTGCGGGACGTGGCAGCTATCAGGTAAGAAGAGATCAAGCGGCGGATGGCCAAGTATTTTGATAAGCATGTCAGGGTCAAGCAGTTTACTGAAGGAGATCTGGTGTTGAGAAAGGTTGACGCTGCAGGAAGGTCGGCTCTCGTGGGAAAGCTCAACCCGAACTGGGAAGGACCATACATAGTGAAGGAAGCCCTTGGAACAGGGGGTTACTACCTCCAAGATGTGGAGGGGAGAGCCTTAAGCCACACCTGGAGCGGTAATGACCTGAAACGCTTCTACCCATGAAATGGTAAGGATGTAATTATGTATCTCGAAATGAAACTTATTATACTGCATCAGTTGACTTGATTTTCTCTAGACTATTGTGAAATTTTTTATAATATGACGTATTTATGTATTTTGTAATACCCCGAGCTCGGCTCGGCCCCAGGTATACCCGCTGCGCAGGCTCTCATCTAGCTGGCAGGACCGAAGGCTCGCCTGTGGGGGATAGGTTTGGTTTAAGAACTTCATCGGCACCCCGAGCTCGGCTCGGCCCCAGGTAGACCCGCTGCGCAGGCTCTCATCTAGCTGGCAGGTCCGAATGCTCGCCTATGGGGGATAGGTTTGGTTTGAGAACTTCATCGGCAACCCGAGCTCGGCTCGGCCCCAGGTAGACCCGCTGCGCAGGCTCTCATCTAGCTGGCAGGTAATAAGGCTCGCCTGTGGGGGATAGGTTTTGTTTGAGAACTTCATCGGCACCCCGATCTCGGCTCAGCCCCAGTTAGACCCACTGCGCAGGCTCTCATATAGCTGGCAGGTCCGTAGGCTCGCCTGTGGGGGATAGGTTTGGTTTGAGAACTTCATCGGCACCCCGAGCTCGGCTCGGCCCCAGGTAGACCCGCTGCGCAGGCTCACATCTAACTATCAGGACCGAATGCTCGCCTGTGGGGGATAGGTTTGGTTTGAGAACTTCATCGGCACCCCGAGCTCAGCTCGGCCCCAGGTAGACCCGCTGCGCAGGCTCTCATCTAGCTGGCAGGTCCGAAGGCTCGCCTGTGGGGGATAGGTTTGGTTTGAGAACTTCATCAGCACCCCGAGCTCGGATCGGCACCAGGTAGACCCGCTGCGCAGGCTCTCATTTAGCTGGCAGGTCCGAAGGCTCGCCTGTGGGGGATAGGTTTGGTTTGAGAACTTCATCGGCACCCCGAGCTCGGCTCGGCCCAAGTAGACCCGCTGCGCAAGCTCTCATCTAGCTGGTAGGTTCGAAGGCTCGCCTGTGGGGGAAAGGTTTGGTTTGAGAACTTCATCGACACCCCGAGCTCGGCTCGGCCCCAGGTAGACCCGCTGCGCAGGCTCTCATCTAGCTGGTAGGTCCTAAGGCTCGCCTGTTGGGGATAGGTTTGGTTTGAGAACTTCATCAGCACCCCGATCTCGGCTCGGCCCCAGGTAGACCCGCTGCGCAGGCTCTCATCTAGCTGGCAGGTCCGAAGGATCGCCTGTGGGGGATAGGTTTGGTTTGAGAACTTCATCAGCACCCCGAGCTCGGCTCGGCCCCAGGTAGACGCGCCGCGCAGGCTCTCATCTAACTGGCAGGACTGAAGGCTCGCCTGTGGGGGATAGGTTTTGTTAGAGGACTTCATCGACACCCCGAGCTCGGCTCGGCCGCAGGTAGACCCGCTGCGCAGGCTCTCATCTAGCTGGCAGGTCCGAAGGTTCGCCTGTGGGGGATAGGTTTGGTTTGAGAACTTCATCGGCACCCCGAGCTCGGCTGGGCTCCATGTAGACCCGCTGCGCAGGCTCTCATCTAGATGGCAGGTCCAAAGGCTCTCCTGTAGGGGATAGGTTTGGTTTGAGAACTTCATCGGCACCCCGAGCTCGGCTCGGCCCCAGGTATACCTACTGCGCAGGCTCTCATCTAGCTGGCAGGTCTGAAGCCTCGTCTGTGTGGGATAGGTTTGGTTTGAGAACTTCATCAGCACCCCGAGCTCGGCTAGGCCCCAGGTAGACCTGCTGCGCAGGCTCTCATCTAGCTGGCAGGTCCGAAGGCTTGCTTGTGGGGGATAGGTTTGGTTTGAGAACTTCATCGGCACCCCGAGCTCGGCTCGGCCCCATGTAGACCCGCTGCACAGGCTCTCATCTAGCTGGCATGATCGAAGGCTCGCCTGTGGGGGATAGGTTTGGTTTGAGAACTTCATCGGCACCACGATCTTGGCTCGGCCCCAGGTATACCCGCTACGCAGGCTCTCATCTAGCTGGTAGGTCCGAAGGCTCGCCTGTGGGGGATAGATTTGGTTTGAGAACTTCATCGGCACCCCGAGCTCGGCTCGGCCCCAGGTAGACCCACAGCGCAGGCTCTCATCTAGCTGGCAGGTCCGAAGGCTCGGATGTGGGGGATAGGTTTGGTTTGAGAACTTCATCGGCACCCCGAGCTTGGCTCGGCCCCAGGTAGACCCACTGCGCAGGCTCTCATCTATGTGGAAGGTCCGAAGGATCGCCTGTGGTGGATAGGTTTGGTTTGAGATCTTCATCGGCACCCCAAGCTCGTCTCTGCCTCAGGTAGACCCGCTGTGTAGGCTCTCATCTAGCTGGTAGGTCTGAAGGCTCGCCTGTGGGGGATATGTTTGGTTTGAGAACTTCATCGGCACCCCGAGCTCGACTCGGCCCCAGGTAGACCCACTGCGCAAGATCTAATCTTGCTGGCAGGTCGGAAGGCTCGCCTGTGGGGGATAGGTTTGGTTTGAGAACTTCATTGGCAACCCGAGTTCGGCTCGGCCCCAGGTAGAACCGCTGCGCAGGCTCTCAGCTAGCTGGCAGGTCCAAAGGCTCGCTTGTGGGGGATAGGTTTGGTTTGAGAACTTCATCGGCACCCCGAGCTCAGCTCGGCCCTAGGTACACCCGCTGCGCATGCTCTCATCTAGCTGGCAGGTCTGAAGGCTCGCCTATGGGGGATAGGTTTGGTTTGAGACATCATCGGCACCCCGAGCTCGGCTTGGCCCCAGGTAGACCCGCTGCGCAGGCTCTCATCTAGCTGGCAGGTCCGAAGGCTCTCCTGTGGGGGATAGGTTTGGTTTGAGAACTTCATCGACACCCCGAGCTCGGTTCGGCCCCAGGTAGACCCGCTGCGCATGCTCTCGTCTAGCTGGCAAGTCCGAAGGCTCGCCTGTGGGGGATAGGTTTGGTTTGAGAACTTTATCGGCACCCCGAGCTCGGCTCAGCACCAGGTAGACCTGCTGCGCAGGCTCTCATCTAGCTGGCAGGTCCGAAGGCTTGTCTGTGGGGGATAGGTTTGGTTTGTGAACTTCATCGGCACCCCGAGCTCAGCTCGGCACCAGGTAGACCCTCCGCGCAGGCTCTCATCTAGCTGGCAGGTCCAAAGGCTCGCCTGTGGGGGATAGGTTTGGTTTGAGGACTTCATCGACACCCCGAGCTCTGCTCGGCCCCAGGTAGACCCGCTGCGCAAGCTCTCATCTAGCTGGCAGGTCCGAAGGCTCGCCTGTGGGGGATAGGTTTGGTTTGAGAACTTCATCGGCACCCCGAGCTCCGCTCGGCCCCATGTAGAGCCGCTGCGCAGGCTCTCATCTAGATGGCAGGTCCGAAGGCTCGCCTGTGAGGGATAGGTTTGGTTTGAGAACTTCATCGGCACCCCGAGCTCTGCTCGTCCCCAGGTAGACCCGCTGCGCAGGCTCTCATCTAGCTGGTAGGTCCGAAGGCTCGCCTGTGGGGGATAGGTTTAGCTTGGTAACTTCATTGGCATCCCGAGATCGGCTCGGCCCCTGGTAGACGCGCTGCGCAGGCTCTCGTTAGCCTGGCAGGCCCGAGGGCTCGCCTGGGGGATGGAAGTTTTTGATCCTAGGAGACACTCCGACTCGGATGCTCTGAGCAAGGCAAGAAACGCACCACGAAATGAAAAGGAGGTAAAGGCAGGATAGGTCTCGGCCGGAGAAGGTCTCATCTGGGGAGGTCCCTGTCAAATAGATCTCGCCAAGGAAGTTCTCGGCGGAAGGCTCCTGACAAGCTTTTCTGGGTCAGACAGCAAGAGGTGTTGTGCGAAATATTCAGATAGTTTGCGTAAGCTAAAGGGGGACGACCTCGTCTTAAAGGGCCCGCGAGCCATGCTCCTGGCAGATAGTTTTCGGCAGAACGCAGGAAAGAAACGACCAAGCCCTGGGCTCTTTCGACAGGTTCCCACCTATCCGTCACTAAGGGAGACTACCCTAGGGAGGCCAGGGGCCTCAGCGAAAGCGTGCTTGAGAAGCACTCGTCCACAACAATTGTATCAAGCGCATTTGCAATAAGAACAGGACAATACATAAAAAATATTTACAATGTATTTTATATATAGTTGCAAGTTTAGAGCGTCTTGCTCTTTACGTTGAAGCGAAAAGAAAAGAAAGACAAAGGGGGCCCTCAGGGAGATAAGCTATACCCCTCAGAGCTACCGCCTGAACTCCCGCTGGAGCTCTCGCAGGAGCTCTCCCCGGACGTCTCGCCACCCGCGGCAAGGGACTTCGGGACATCCGAGGGTGGGGAATCAGGCGTGCCTGGGGGCTTTGGGACAGGCTCGAAGAGCCAGGGGATGAGATGTTGAGTGGTAATGGTCTTTCCCCTCCCGTCCAAGCAACCGACATCCCGCAGCGTCTCCAGGGTCAGCTTGACTATGGCTTGCACGTTGGATTGGAGGAGCTTGTCGATGTCGTAAACGGAGTAGTAGCGGCTCTTCAACCTCTCGTCCAGGGGAGGGGGCGCACTCGCCTCCAGGCACAGGATCTGGTCACTCAATAGGACGATCTCATATCGCGCCTAGGCCAGCTCCGCGTGAAGTGTCGCGGCTTGAGAGGAATCCTGTATAGCGAGAGGTTAGCCTGAAAGGAAAAGAATGAAGTTGGAATCTATAGTGGCGAGAGCGAGTGCTGAGAAAGGTCTCGCTTACCTCTTCCGCCCAATGCGAAGACAGCTGTTGCTTGGCGTCTTCTAGCTCCTTCTTCAAGGTAGCTGCCTCAGACACCGCGCACTCCCTGGCCTTGAACATATCCTGGAAATTACGGTCAATGGTGATGCTCCGGCGAGCACACATATGCGCAAGCTCCAGCCAGTGCATCAGAGCCCGGGTGGAGTCATAAGCCAGGAGCCTGGTTGTCATCCTGTCATAGACGCTGGCATTCTCCCGACTGTAGAGGCAGTACCCCATGGAAAAGGTCTCGCTGGTGACCTCATCTTGCTCCGCCCAGCTAGGCAGAAGAGATGAGATTGAGACCCTGTTGATGTCAGGGTCCCACTGAAGCAGCGGCTTGTTTTCCGCCTCCATGCACTTGATGCCGAGACCAAAATTACGGTGGCCCCGCGGCACCTCTCCAGGCAGAGATTGGCCGGAGGTCTCAGTGGTGGCTCCCTCGCCATCTGCTCCACCATGGGACGGGGGTTCTCATCAGGGGCCTCAGCGCCACCTCTGGTAGCCGCGATCTCACTGACGACCTGCAGGATCAATTCAAAGGAGCGGCCCGCAGCGAGAGGTTGGGAGGGCGGCACCACAACGGCTTTACCCTTCTCGATGTCAGTTCTCTTGGGCCTCTTGATCGGTGGGGGCAGAGGGGTGCCAGGATTTCTCATCCCGGCGCCAGTCGAAGGAAGCGAGGCCGGTTCGTCCCGGCAAGCTTGCGCTGCGGCCTTTGCAAGAGCCTGTGGGTCTTTCACAGATTGGCTCCCAGCAGCGCGAGCCTCGTCAAAGGGTTGGTGCACAGGGATCACGCGCTCTCCTGCGGGAGCAACAACACCCAGTTCTAACCTTAAAAAGGAAGGGAATAGCGAGACAAAGGCGATACCTTACCTTCGCCTGGAGGCACGGGGATGAGTGAATCAACGTCTCGCCGGAGGAGTTGGACGTCGAAGTCCCTGGTTCCGAAGAACTCAAGGAGGGTGCTCTCGCGTGAGCCCAAGGAGGGCGGCTTATAAGAGGCGTCCTCATATTGAATAGGTGCGAGTCGCACGTTCCCAAAATCACCGGAAACGAAGATGAACCTCTCGCCCCAGTGGTGGTGTTTGTTAGCGAGACCGGTGGTCTTGAGAAGCTGCCCTGAAAAGAAGACAACCCCTCCTTTGGCGCGGAAGGTGAACAGCTTCCGGAAGATTGGAAGTCTGAACTCGATCCTCTCGAATCGCATATAGCATATGAAGGCCACCAGAATCTTGACCGAGTTTGGATTCAGTTGCGCTGGAACCACTCCGTAATACCGGAGGGCCTGACGCATCTCGGGCAACAATGGGAGCTCCCCCTCCCCCGTGCTGTTTACCTTATCATGGTTGCCGGGGTTCCGCGCGGTGAAGCAGGCGGGAACATAGCGAGTTTGGGTCAGTTGGAACTCATCCATGGTCAAGGTGCAGGACGGAAACAGGTGCTTCTGGAAGGCTTCCGCGCAATTCGAACGACCCTCGCTTCTACCCGGCATCGTGTTGGAGAAGTTGTAGGCGAGGCCTATTGGAGGGAGGAGAGAGCGAGAACTGTTCGAGAACGGGAGGAGGAGGCGAATGCAAGCGAGAGCTTTAGGCAAACTGCGAGAGCGACAAGGGAAAAGTGAGGAAGGGCGAGGTCTCGCAAGTCAGTAGGGTTCCCACCGCCATCTCCCTCCCTCCCGCTGCCTGGTCCTCGGTGGCGCCTGCGGGTTGAAGTAGGACGACAAGACGGTGCATCCTAGGTTGATCCGGCGAGACAGGTCTTAGATCCGCGCTATGCACCTTTCGGGAGAGGACCCGGCGGTAGGCACGCCTGGCCGATTCGTCTCGCCGATGAAGTAGTCCCACTCCAAAGCCTCCAGCCTCTTCTCCACCGACTGGCAGAACTCTCTCTCCGCGGAGTCATGGGCCCGCTCCCGCAGGATAAGCTTCGACAAGACGGCGGCAACCTTCCTCTCCCGTCTTCTAGCGCTCCCGACACTGGTCAAGATTTCCTCCATCTCGTCAGATGAAGGGAAGGGGGAGCTCTCTTCATCTTCTCCCTCTCCATCTTCATCTTCTTCATCTTCTTCATCCTCTCCGTCAGCTCCTGACCGCGAGCCCGGATCCCCTGACAAAAGATTTCCACCGTTATGGCGAGAGCTAAGCGACAACCGTTATGGACATACCGCATACCTACAATATGACGAGAACCACCGGCCGGCGGCATGTGAGAAGACCCAGCCCCCCCCCCCCTCAGTTCCAAAGAGGAGGTGGATTGGCTTTCCTTTCCCCGGGGGGAAGATTGTGCGAGTGGTAATCCCGGTCTGGACGGAAGCAGGGGGAGTTATCCACTCCCGCAGGATGGCTGGCATCGCGGGGAGCTACAGAAGATTCGACAGCCATTCCTCCCGCCGTAGGGAGGAATCAACCGCAAGGGCAGGCTGATTTGTGGCCCTTACTTCGTTCTCCCGGGTAGCGAGACCCGGCTGGGCGGAAGCTGATGCTGCGGGAAGATAATTCAGCATTCTGAGATGTGAGTTAGGAGCGAGAATGGAAAAGTTACCTGCAGTTCTCGGGTCAGGCGGAGGAGCCACCTCCGAGACCCGCGATTGGTCCTCAAGGGGGTGAGATGATGGGTCCAAGGGTTCCCGCGGAGATTTGACGATGTCGGGAACCGTTTCCTGCGGGAAGTATCGTGTCAGCTACAAAACAACTAGTGGTTTAAATGATTAGCGAATCAGACATAACTTCTGCGGAGAGGGATCATCCGCGCGGCTTGGGGTCGGGGTAGGAGGGCTCCTGTTCTCATGGGGCAGGTCTCGCTGGACCGCCTTTGCCTTCTTCTTTTTCTTCTTGGGCTGAGAAGGCTCAGCAGCTAACGACTTTCTCACCAACCAGGGGGCAACCAAGGCGCTGTTATCCTTGGCTCGCGCCTGTTCCGCATCAATGCGGTCTTGAAGATCCTGCAGAAGCGGTTTGTCGGCGCGCTTGGAAGGCATCACAAGAGGAGGCGAGAGCTCAGGCGAAGAATGACGATTCAAGGGCAGAATTATGGCTGTCTATCAGCACATATATTTATAGCCACGGTACGGCCCACCAAAAGATTCCCTGATGTTGACACGTGCTCAACGAATATTTATGGGTTGGATGTGTCTTTTGGAGCGCAGAGCTAGCTCAAAAATAATGTTGACACGTGCTCAGCGTGATGCGCCTGCGAACAAACTCTTACTGTGGTTGGTTCGGTGAGTCGATCGCCGCGGGCGTGCTATAGGAGGCAAGTGCACCTATCGCAAGTAGTACTCGATATTCGGGGGAATACCGAGGTTGTATTGTTCTCAGGGTCGTGTTGACTATTCTTACTCCTCCGGGAGGACTATTATTTTACTGAAAGTAAGGTGGATGTTTTAATTAAGTAAAGACGAAAAAGTAAAGGAGCGAAAAAACGATTTAGAAAATATTCGATAAAGGGTTAACGCTCGACATCGAATCGGATTAAGACTAAAATAATTTTTAATAATTATAGGACTTAGTTTTCAAATTAATAAAAGGCAAATTGGCCGTAGAGGTTCCACAAATGTGAGCTCACCTAGCTATAGGGATATCGCTCACCTAAACGTTAAGACTATTCGACTGAACGTTAGTCCGACGAAGGATTCCTCTTTACGCCCTCTTTACGCTAAGAACCCCGCTATTGGGTGGGGAACCCAATCCGGAAGAATTACGCTTGTCCTCTCTCGAGGGTATGCACGCAACTCTCTTTACTCAGGGGCGATCTGTCCATACGCATGGCCTCTCGGCTAGCTAGTGTATGGATAATGGAAATAGGGCCCACACATCGATTTGTGGTCCTACGCGTCGTTAACCCAGGGTAAACCTTAAGTTCTTAAATTAAAGTGAAAATAAAGAGCTTCAATTATTACAAATCATTTTAAATGTACCAATGCTCTTCGATGCCGAGGCTAATAGCGATTTGCCACACATCGGTATGGGGACGGCTTAGGTGTTTGGTTATGCGAGCGTTCTAAACTATTCGCTGAAAAGTTATAAAGAAGATAAGAAGAAAAATAAAATAACTTAACGTTAGAAAAGTTATTACAAATAACCACGCCCGCATTCATCCAAACACATAACAAGAGACAGAAATAAAATTAAGTTACGCATAAAAGAAATTTGCATAAATGAAATTGCAACTCCCACTCAAACGAGTGGGGGCGGGAAATAAAAGCTGAAAATTGCAAGTCCTACTCAAACGAGTAGGATTGAAATGAAAGCGAGTCCTACTCAAATGAGTAGGAGAAAATAAATGCGATTACAGGGCTTTCTCAAATATTTACAGGGAGATAAAGATACGTCATTTAACTCAAACGAGTAGGTGGAAATAAATGCGAGTACAAGTCCTACTCAAACGAGTAGGCGGGAAATAAAGTCTATCCATTTAACTCAAGTGAGTAGGCAGAAAAATAAAGAAAGAAAATTACAAGTCCTACTCAAACGAGTAGGCGGGAAATGAAAACGATGCGTCGTTTTACTCTTAACAAGTAGGCGGAAATAAATGCACACAAACACACACACTCTATATGAATTGAAAGAAAGCAATAAAACTATCTCCTACACACACGCACTCTACATAATTAAAGAAAATGATAAAATAAAGCATGAAAAATAAAGCATGAAAAACTAACACCTACACTCACACACTCTACATAATTTGAACAAAGCATCAAAATATTATTCTCATACACTCACACAAACAAATTAAAAGCAAAATGAAAGTTACCTAAAAATTAAAACATCTACTTTTTTATGCTTAGGTTTTGCCAAAAAACAAATAAAAAGAACGAATTAAAATTTTAAGAGAGCAAAAGTTTTTCAAAACAAATCAAAAAACTAAAGCCTTTCAAAAATTAAAATTTCAACATTTTCATTCTTAGGATTTCATAAAAGTGCTAAAAAAGTTGAAATGAAAAGAGAAAGAACAAAAAGGGTTTTCATCCTAAAATAAAGCTAAGTAAAAAAAATCAAAAATACTTTAGTAACTCTTTTACAAATTCATAAGAATGAAGATGTTGAAAACATTAAAAGAGGACATGAAAAAAAAAAGAAAAAGCTAATACAACATCTCATAAATTTCTAACAAAACCTAACATGAGACAAATTAAAAGCATGTAAAGTAAATAAGTTACACTCATACACACACACACACTTTTCATAAAAGGGAGAACAAAGATGAAACCAAGGATAAAAAGGGAAAGAAGTAAGCCATCCAAATGAATTTTCATGCCATATAGAGAGAGAAAATCTAACATTTTTATTAACATTATCAAACTATTACAAAGCTAAAAGCTAAAGCAAAACAAAACATGAAAGGAAGGGAGGAGAAATCTCCTTACATAGCACTAGAATCCACGGTTGCAGCCCACAAAAACACACTAAAGTGGCTAAAAAATGTGAACCCTTGGACATTACAGAAATGGGCAATTTATAGGCAAAAAATTCTAAGTACACGCCCTCCGACACGGGCGTGTTGGGGGGGCCCGTCACTACTATTCATGATGGCGGCCAACGATTTGACAGGAAAGTTGACTTCGGGCTGAGTTCGAGGATGTCACGCCCCAGGTCACGGGCGTGACGCTGGGCGTGTCGGGGAGGTAGAACCGGGCGCGGGTTGTGTCAAAAGTCTTCGGCAGCATCTTGTCGGGCCAGGTGGTGAAGTCACGCCCACGGTCACGGGCGTGAGTTGGGGCGTGTCGGGGAGGTGTCGACACTCGACAATCGTTGAGCGGAAGGTGTCGAGTTGAAATCGTCGACCTAAGCTTGAGTCACGCCCTAGGTCACGGGCGTGACTCTGGGCGTGTCACGGGTTCGACGATCGTTGAACTGAATTCGTTGAGTGGAGTGGACACGGGCTTGTGTCACGCCCCGTGTCGGGTGACACGGGCGTGACACCAGGCGTGTCAAGCTTTTTACTTCAGAAATTTGCAACTTCACGTGATTTTGAGCTGTCACGCCGAGGTCACGGACGTGATCCAAATGACACGGGCGTGTACTGCCCAATTTTGGCAGATTTTGGAATTTTTCTGAAAAATAAAATAAAACAAGTTAGTAGTAAATTTACAAGAATAGCAGCATTGTATTGAACAAAAATAAGTAAAAACGACGAAAATAAATGAAAATGACTAAATTAATGTGCACAAAAATACGTATATTTACAATTCATCAAATACCCCCATACTTAGGCTTTTGCTATTCCATAGGAAAAGTTTGAGGTGAATTTATAAGGAATAGAAAAAACTCTAAGTTTAGCTACCGCTTAATCAATTATAAGAGAGATCGAAATAAATATACGGGGTGTAAGAGTTAAGTCCTAAGATTATGAAGATGATTTAAATAGCGCAAAAGTTTTGGCCAAAAGACTTCTTGATATAATCAAATAGAAGACAATATTTGTAATGGTTAGATTAACGAAAATAGTTTGGAATTATATGAACTCTAGCTTATATGAGTGTTACTGGAAATAATACAATTTACTAATTATGCTCTCAAATCGATTTTTGAATTAATTCTAGAATCATGTAATTGGCTATAAGGGGGTAGTGGGTTTTGAATTTGAGGTGAGGTAATTTTTTCTTGAACCTCCATTTTTTTTCTTTTGGATTATTAGGAAAATGAAATCTTATTTTCCTAATATGATATTTATTTTTCAACTTCATAAGAATAAAATTAACCCAATGTATATGTGTAGGAGTAATAAATTTTATCCTCTTACTCCATAACATATAATCTTTTTAAATTGTTGGGTGCCTATGTTTACGGAACGAAATCTTATTCCCAATGACATAGGATCTTTTAATAAAAAAAATTTATCATGCCAAGTAGGTCATGATAAGGTAAGGGGAGAAAGGAAAACTAGATTTTTAATCCTAAAAATGTTTGAGGGCAACCTTAATAATTTGTACGTTCCAATTTTTCAGAAAGCTAAAAGTAAGTATAATTGAATTCTATAGTCGTTATTTACTAACATAATACACGTGCTCCTATCAATGAAAAATTAGAAGTAGTGTGTAAAACGAGTTCGCTATTTTTAACAAAGCATAATAAATTCTTTAAAACTTAACCCCGGCTATTTAAATTTTTCACTCAATAATTAACAAACGAATAGCAAACAGAGAATTAATAGTATTCATATATAAATAAACTCAAAACAGAATTTTTGGATAGCGGGAAAGTTAAGGATGGAATATTTGATTTATTTGTTTCAAAACATTTTTTTTTATTTTTATAGTTTTTATCATCATTATTTTTTTGTTTTTCATTTATTATCTTTTTTTTGTATTTTTGTTTTGTTTTACTTAATTTTTTTGTTTTTTTTACTTAATGTTTTGTCTTTTTTGTATTTTTTAAGAAAAGTTTCATTCTATGTACAAAAACATGGGAGAAAAAGAGAGGTTTTTACAAGAATGAGGAAGGGGGAGAGAGAAAAGAGTATTTACAAAAAGAATATGTACAAAAAAATATTTACAAAGTGAAACTAAATATATTTTTTGTGTTTTTTTGTTTTATAATAATTTTTTTTTAGTTTTTGGAAAAAAGAAAGAAAAATTTCGTTTTAAAATTATTTTGGATTTTTCATTTGAAAATTTTTTTTCTTTTCATTTTAAGATGTTTTTTTGTTGTTGTTGTATGTATTTTTTTATATTTTTGAAATGCAAAAAAATTGAAGTGCAGAAAGTAAAGCACGAAAATACCCTCATACTTAAGTCCAACATTGTCCCCAATGTTGTAACGTAAGTATGCGGAATAAGAGGAAAGACAATATATACAAAGAAAATAAAGAGAGGGGGGGGGTAGAAGCTTCCCTGAAACGCGCAGGGGGAGGCCGATCAGAAACCCTGCGTTTATTAGAAAAAGTAGCAAAGATAATAAGGAAAGAGCGAAAAAGATAAGCGAGGGGTGCCTCCTAGGAGCTCTTTGTTTATAGTCGTATAGCTTGACTATTTTGGCGGGTTTATAATGTGGAGGAAAGTTATGGTTTCGCTAAAACCGATCACTGGATCCCCTGCTATATAAGGCTTTAACCGATGACCGTTTACTTTAAACGAACCTTTTTTCGGGTGGGAGATGAGTACGGTCCCATATGGAAAAACTTCTTCAACTAGGAAGGGACCGGACCATCTAGATTTTAGTTTACCCGGAAAAAGCCTAAGACGTGAATTGTAAAGAAGGACAAGATCACCCGGAGAAAATAATTTTTGGGACTTGATTTTTCGATCGTGATATAACTTAGAGCGCTACTTATAGAATTTATTGCTCTCATAAGCATTTGCACGCCATTCATCGAGCTCGTTTAGTTGCAGTTTTCTTTTCTGAGCGGCTAAGTTGGAGTCGAGGTTTAAGAGTTTTAAAGCCAAAGAGCGCGATGCTCTAATTCTACGGGTAAATGACACGTTTTGCCGTAGACTAACCGGAATGGCGTACGGCCAATTGCGGTTCTGTATGCCGTCCGATACACCCACAACGCATCGTCGAGTTTAACCGACCATCTTTCCTATTTAGTGAAACGGTTTTTTCTAAAATTCGCTTAATCTCTCGATTTACTACCTCAACTTGGCCACTTGTTTGAGGGTGGTAGGGGGTGGCAAGCTTGTGCGTGACTCCGTATTTAGCTAACGTCTTAGCCATAAGAGCGTTACAGAAATGTGTTCCCCTATCACTAGCAATTGCGTGAGGCGTGCCAAAGCGAGAAAATAGTTTTTTAAGAAATGTAACGACGACTCGCGCATCATTGGTGGGGAGAGCTTGCGCTTCCGCCCACCTCGATACGTAGTCGACCGCCACTAAAATATACATATTTTTGAAAGATGGAGGTAGGGGGCCAACAAAATCTATGCCCCACAAATTGAAGACTTCGCACTCTAAAAACATGTTTTGGGGCATCTCGTCGCGACAAGAGATGTTACCCGACCGCTGACAGCTATCTCATGCGCGCAGAAAATTATGCGCGTCTTTGAAGAGAGTGGGCCAAAAGTAGCCCGCCTCTAGTGCCTTCCGAGCGGTCCGGTTGGCTTGATATTGGCCACCGGCTGGACCCTCGTGGCAGTGCTTAAGAATTTGCTATCACTCCACACCTGCAACGCATCTTCGGACCGCTTGGTCTGCGCAGATACGAAAAAGAAATGGGTCCTCTCAAAAGAAATTTTTCAAGTTAGAAAAGAATTTCTTCTTTTGATGACTTGAAAACTCTTTTGGAAGGACCCGCGCTACTAAGTAATTTGCAACGTCTGCGAACCAAGGCGAAGATGACGAAGAATTATGAATGACAAGGAGGCGTTCCAAGGGGAATCTGTCATTTATTTCAGATTCGACGAGCTCTTCCGCACCCGGATTTTTTAAACGGGAGAGGTGGTCTGCCGCTAGATTTTCCGCTCCCCGTTTATCTCGGATCTCCAAATCAAACTCTTGTAGGAGGAGAATCCATCGAAGAAGGCGGGGCTTCGCATCATTTTTAGCTAATAAATATTTAAGCGCGGAGTGATCGGTAAAAACTATAACTTTAGATAGCGTTATATACGAGCGAAACTTATCAAAAGCGAAAACGACGGCTAAGAGTTCCTTTTCCATTGTCGTGTAATTTACCTGTGAGGAAGTGAGCGTCTTGCTAGCGTAATAAATAGGATGAAAATGTTTTTCTGTGCGTTGGCCAAGAACGGCACCTAAGGCAATATCACTAGCGTCGCACATAATTTCGAACGGAAGGGACCAATTAGGGGCCACTAAAATTTGTGAAGTGATAAGTTTTTGTTTTATTAAATTAAAGGAGGACTCGCATTCGCTACTAAAGATGAAACGTGATTCCTTTTCGAAGAGGTGAGTAAGCGGCTTTGTTATTTTTGAAAAATCTTGAATAAAGCGTCGGTAAAAGCCCGCATGGCCTAAGAAACTCCTAATAGATTTTACGTTTGTTGGTTGCGGGAGTTTTTCTATAATTTTTATCTTGGCCTTATCCACCTCTATCCCCTTAGACGAAATCATATGGCCGAGGAACAAACCTCCTCGAACCCTAAAGTTGCATTTTTCCCAATTTAATACAAGGCTTATGTCCTCGCACCGTTGAAGGACACAATCTAAATTGTGAAGGCAATCGGGAAAAGAGCATCCGAAAACAGAAAAGTCATCCATAAAGACTTCCATAATGTCTTCTACCAGCTCGCCAAAGATCGCTAGCATACATCTTTGGAATGTAGCCGGCGCATTGCAGAGTCCACATGGCATTCTTCGATATGCGAAGGTGCCAAACGGGCAAGTAAAAGTTGTTTTCTCTTGATCATCGGGGGAAATGGGGATTTGGAAAAACCCCGATAAACCATCAAGAAAACAATAATATGGATGACCGGATGAACGCTCTAAAATCTGGTCCAGAAATGGTAGAGGGAAATGGTCCTTGCGGGTGGCATCATTAAGTTTCCTATAATCGATGCACACTCGCCAACCCGTAACAGTACGAGTTGGGACGAGCTCGTTATGCTCATTTGCCACTACGGTTAGACTGCCCTTCTTGGGCATGACATGCACGGGACTAACCCATGCACTGTCTGAAATAGGGTAGATAATCCCCGCATCTAATAACTTAATAATCTCGGCTTTAACAACGTCTTTCATGTTTGGGTTAAGACGACGTTGCGGCTGAATCGTTTTGCGGCAATTATCGTTAAGAAATATCTTATGGGTGCAAAAGGAGGGGCTAATCCCCTTTAAGTCAGAGATTTGCCACGCAATTGCGTGGCAAAACTTCCAATAAATCGGAAGTCTCCGAATCACTCAAGTCTGAAGAAATAATAACGGGAAGCGTATCACCTTTTCCTAAAAATGCGTATTTGAGCGATGCGGGTAAGGGTTTGAGGTCTAGGATGGGCGGTTCTTCTAGGGAGGTTTTAATTCATATGTCTTTCTTACCAATTGGTTCGAAAGGCAAGTCTAAAGAAGTATCCTCATCGCATTTAAAATTTTCGAGAGCATAAATATCGTCATTTAAAAACACGGACTCGAAAACGGGAGAAGAACGACCTCCAAAAAAAGTATCTAAAGAATAGTAGAAATAGTCGCTCGATGTCAAATTGTCCATCGAGGGATTAATAGAGAAAGTAACCGGATCATCGCCTACTCGGAGGAGAAGACTACCATTACTAACATCTATTAGTGCGCGGGAGGTGGCGAGAAAAGGGCGACCGAGTATTATTGGTACCTCGGCGTCCTCCTCGATGTCTAAGATGACGAAGTCTACCGGGAAGGTAAACTTATCTACTCGGACAAGGACGTCCTTCACTACCCCGATAGGGAACTTAACCGAGCGATCCTCTAATTGGATGCGCATATTCGTAGGACTAGGAGTACCCAAACCTAAATGTGAAAAGAGCGAGAACGGCATTAGATTAATGCTAGCCCCTAAATCAGCTAAGGCGTACTTTACTAATATATCGCCAAAAAGGCACGGGATTGAAAACCGTCCCGGGTCGTTTTATTTTGTGGGCAATTTATGAGTAAGGGCTGCCGAGCAGACATCGTTGTGAGATACATGCAAAATATCCTCTAATTTTTGTTTATTAGAAAGTAATTCTTTTAAAAATTTCGCTTCTTTGGGCATTTGCGAGATAGCCTCGCAAAAAGGAACATTAATGTGAATTTGTTTTAATAATAAAATAAATTTTTCATATTGCGTGTCATTACGGTCGTTATCTAACTTATGCGGATATGGAAAGGCCTTGTTTAAAATAATTTTTTCTTTTAAAATTGGTAAAGGCGGCGTAATCGAAGAAAGGGGAAGAGGGGTCGGAGGTGAAATATGTACCTGAGGTTCGGTCCATTTTGGATCGACCACCTCCTTTCCGCTACGGAGGGTTATAGCGTTGGCGTTCTCCCGCGGATTGGGCTCTGTATTTCCCGGCAGTGCCCCGAGCGCGCGCTCGAACATCATCCTCGCCAGCTGTCCAACCTGTTGTTCAAGAGTTTTTAGCGATCCGGTGATGTTCCGGATATTTGACTCGTTGGACGCAATATACTTCGAAAAAGTTTCCTCCATCGGGGAGGGTTTTGGAAGAGGAGGAGGAGGCAGAAATCCGGGCGCATAAGAAATAGGGGGGCGCTGAGCATTATTCGGGTTGCTCCAAGAGAAATTGGGGTGGTTCCTCCAACTCGGATTATAGTTATTACTATAAGGGTTGTTGTTGGGGTTGAAGGAAGGACGAACCGAATTTCCCATGAAATCCACGAACTCTTCAGCCACGCAGACGTTAGGGGGAATAAAACAAGGCGGAGTGGAGGAGGCAGCAGACATCTCCGCCACCTGCTTTGTTAACCTTTCAACTTGAAGGGTTAAGAGAGCAGTGGCATCCACTTCAAAAAGACCAGCCGCCGGCTTTGGGCGTCCCCGCGGGACGTTCCATTGATAGGCGTTCATAGTCATCTCTTCGAATAAAGCCTGGGCGGCCTCAGGGGTTTTGTTGTTTAGCGTACCCCCGGCAGCCGCGTCAATCATTTGACGCATCTGAAAATTCATCCCATTATAAAAAATTTGAACTTGCAACCACGTTGGCAGCGCGTGGTGCGGGCACTAGCGGAGGAATTCCTTAAACCGCTCCCAAGTCTCTTATAGAGACTCAGGATCGTTTTGCACAAACAAAGAAATGTCCGCCCGAAACTTTGCAGTTTTTGCGGGCGGAAAGTACTTTGTTAGGAACCGTTCCGTCAACTCAGCCCACGTGGTGATACATCCTCGCGGGAGGACATTCAACCACGCCTTGGCTTTGGACTTAAGGGAAAAAGGAAATAAGCGCAAGCGAATGGAGTCATCAGTGACGCCATTAATCTTGAAGGTGTCGCATATCTCCAAGAAATTGGACAAGTGGGCATTCGGGTCCTCATCCGGCATTCTATCGAACTGCACAGCATTTTGGACCATTTGAATGACACTCGACTTTATTTCAAAATTATTATTCGCCACCGCAGGGCGAACAATACTCGACCCAGTATCATCCAGGTTAGGCCGGGCGTAATAAGACAAAGTACGCTCAGCCGCCGGGGCAGGGTTAGGGGAGGCCATAAGTACAACAGAGGGTTCTCCGATAGATTCTTCGGGGTGTAATGAAGGAATTCAGCGTTGAGATCGAATACGCGCAAGGGAGCGTTCGATCTCAGGGTCGAAGTCAAAATCTTCAGACTCGGAGGGTTGTCCACGGGTCATACACCCAAACAAAAATAAAACAAAATAAACTCTTTTT
Source organism: Platanthera guangdongensis (assembly GCA_039583875.1). NCBI lineage: Eukaryota > Viridiplantae > Streptophyta > Magnoliopsida > Asparagales > Orchidaceae > Platanthera > Platanthera guangdongensis. Next base: position 89,084,143 of record CM077150.1, read on the forward strand.
TTGTTTTTGATTTTATTTAAAATAAAGTTTTTATTTTTTTTTAGTTTATAGAAAATAAGTAAAAGTAATAGACTCCGGAATTCGAAATAGCAACTCGAAGAAATTCCCCGGCAACGACGCCAAAAACTTGATGCGCCCGCGAACAAACTCTTACTATGGTGGGTTCGGTGAGTCGATCGCCGCGGGCGTGCTACAGGAGGCAAGTGCACCTATCGCAAGTAGTACTCGATATTTGGGGGAATACCGAGGTCGTATTGTTCTCGGGGTCGTGTTGACTATTCTTACTCCTCCGGGAGGACTATTATTTTACTGAACGTAAGGTGGATGCTTTAATTAAGTAAAGACGAAAAAGTAAAGGAGCGAAAAAACGATTTAGAAAATATTCGATGAAGGGTTAACGCTCGGCATCGAATCGGATTAAGACTAAAATAATTTTTAATAATTATAGGACTTAGTTTTCAAATTAATAAAAGGCAACATGGCCGTGGAGGTTCCACAAATGTGAGCTCACCTAGCTATAGGGATATCACTCACCTGAACGTTAAGACTATTCGACCGAACGTTAGTCCGATGAAGGATTCCTCTTAACGCCCGCTTTATGCTAATAACCCCGCTATTAGGTGGGGAACCCAATCCGGAAGAATTACGCTTGTCCTCTCTCGAGGGTATGCACGCAACTCTCTTTACCCAGGGGCGATCTATCCATACGCATGGCCTCTCGGCTAGCTAGTGTATGGATAACGGAAATAGGGCCCACACATCGATTTGTGGTCCTACGCGTCGTTAACCCGGGGTAAACCTTAAGTCCTTAAATTAAAGTGAAAATAAAGAGCTTCAATTATTACAAATTATTTAAATGTCCCAATGCTCTTCGATGTCGAGGCTAATAGCGATTAGCCACACATCGGTATAGGGACGGCTTAGGTGTTTGGTTATGCGAGCGTTCTAAACTATTCGCTGAAAAGTTATAAAGAAGATAAGAAGAAAAATAAAATAACTTAACGTTAGAAAAGTTATTACAAATAACCACGCCCGCATTCATCCAAACACATAACAAGAGACAGAAATAAAACTAAGTTACACATAAAAGAAATTTGCATAATTGAAATTGCAAGTCCCACTCAAACGAGTGGGGGCGGGAAATAAAAGCTGAAAATTGCAAGTCCTACTCAAACGAGTAGGACTGAAATGAAAGCGATTCCTACTCAAATGAGTAGGAGAAAATAAATGCGATTACAGGGCTTTCTCAAATATTTACAGGGAGATAAAGATACGCCATTTAACTCAAACGAGTAGGCGGAAATAAATGCGAGTACAAGTCCTACTCAAACGAGTAGGCTGGAAATAAAGTCCGTACATTTAACTCAAGTGAGTAGGCGGAAAAATAAAGAAAGAAAATTACAAGTCTTACTCAAACGAGTAGGCGGGAAATGAAAACGATGCGTTGTTTAACTCTTAACGAGTAGGCGGAAATAAGTGCACACAAACACACACACTCTATATTAATTGAAAGAAAGCAATAAAACTATCTCCTACACACACGCACTCTACATAATTAAAGAAAACGATAAAATAAAGCATGAAAAACAAACACCTACACTCACACACTCTACATAATTTGAACAAAGCATCAAAACATTATTCTCATACACTCACACACACAAATTAAAAGCAAAATGAAAGTTACCTAAAAATTAAAACATCTACTTTTTTATGCTTAGGTTTTGCCAAAAACAAATAAAAAGAACGAATTAAAATTTTAAGAGAACAAAAGTTTTTCAAAACAAATCAAAAAACTAAAGTCTTTCAAAAATTAAAATTTCAACATTTTCATTCTTAGGATTTCATAAAAGTGCTAAAAAAGTTGAAATGAAAAGAGAAAGAACAAAAAGGGTTTTCATCCTAAAATAAAGCTAAGTAAAAAAAAAATACTTTAGTAACTCTTTTACAAATTCATAATAATGAAGATGTTGAAAACATTAAAAGAGGACATGAAAAAAAAAGAAAAAGCAAATACAACATCTCATAAATTTCTAACAAAACCTAACATGAGACAAATTAAAACCATGTAAAGTAAATAAGTTACACTCATACACACACACACACTTTCATAAAAGGGAGAACAAAGATGAAACCAAGGATAAAAAGGGAAAGAAGTAAGCCATCCAAATGAATTTTCATGCCATATAGAGAGAGAAAATCTAACATTTTTATTAACATTATCAAACTATTACAAAGCTAAAAGCTAAAGCAAAACAAAACATGAAAGGAAGGGAGGAAAAATCTCCTTACATAGCACTAGAATCCACGGATGCAACCCACAAAAACACACTAAAGTGGCTAAAAAATGTGAACCCTTGGACCTTACAGAAATGGGCAATATATAGGCAAAAAATTCTAAGTACACGCCCTCCGACACGGGCGTGTCGGGGGGGGGGGGGGGCTGTCACTACTATTCATGATGGCGGCCGATGATTTGACAGGAAAGTTGACTTCAGGCTGAGTTCGAGGATGTCACTCCCCAGGTCACGGGCGTGACGCTGGGCGTGTCAGGGAGATAGAACCGGGCGCGGGTTGTGTCAAAAGTCTTCGGCAGCATCTTGTCGGGCCAGGTGGTGAAGTCACGCCCACGGTCAAGGGCGTGAGTTGGGGCGTGTCGGGGAGGTGTCGACACTCGACAATCATCGAGCGGAAAGTGTCGAGTTGAAATCGTCGAGCTAAGCGTGAGTCACGCCCTAGGTCACGAGCGTGACTCTGGGCGTGTCACGGGTTCGACGATCGTTGAACTGAATTCGACAAGTGGAGTGGACACGGGCTTGTGTCACGCCCCGTGTCGGGTGACACGGGCGTGACACCAGGCATGTCAAGCTTTTTACTTCAGAAATTTGCAACTTCACAGGATTTTGAGCTGTCACGCCCTGGTCACGGACGTGATCCAAATGACACGGGCGTGTACTGCCCAATTTTGGCAGATTTTGGAATTTTTCTGAAAAATAAAATAAAACAAGTTAGTAGTAAATTTACAAGAATAGCAGCATTTTATTGAACAAAAATAAGTAAAAATGACGAAAATAAATGAAAACGACTAAGTTAATGTGCACAAAAATACGTATATTTACAATTCATCAGAGCGGCAATTGTGTACAACCCCATATTCGCTGAGTCAGACCAGGAGTCACCAACGGTCACAATTAGGCTAGCCAGAGGAGTTCTCTCCCTAAAGAAGATCTCACCAAAGTAAGGCAGAAATGCTAGCGCTAGCGCCAAGCTACCTCGTCTACAAAGCGCCCCGCGCTCGACGATCGTCGAACCAAGATCGTCGACCGCAGCCAAATTGTCGAACGGAAATCAACAGGCCAGATCGTCGACCGCAGCCAAATCGTCGAACCAAGATCGTCGAGCGCAGCCAAATCGTCGAACGGAAATCAACAGGCCAGATCGTCGACCGCAGCCAAATCGTCGAACCAAGATCGTCGACCGCAGCCAAATCGTCGAACGGAAATCAACAGGCCAGATCGTCGATCGCAGCCAACGTGGGAACGCTTACGCTAGCGCCAAGCTCCTGTCTTAAAAGGAGCTCTCGCCTATAAGCAGGCGAGATCGCTTGCGCCGGGCTCTGGATAGAAGGCTCTCGGCTCAGAGCTCTCGCCGAGTGGGGCCCAGGGCCTTGGGTAAAATGACCTCATTGCCCTAAGGTAAAATTACCCCTATACCCTTAGGATAAACCGCAAGATTTGGCTATTGGCAGATCAAACAAGGGCATTTCTGTAATCTCAGGTTAGCATAGGCTATAAATAGACCCATAAGGGCTCCTTAGAAGGCAAGCATTCATTATCTTCCAACTTCCAGTGCTTTCTGAGGAGTTCCTATCCCAGCTTTTGGCTTTGGAGGGGAAGCTCTCTGTAACATCCCATGTTACTTCTGGACCCCTCAACTTAGATTGGGTTAGGCATGGGTGAGATGTAAGGAAGACCAACTATGTTTGACCCTAGGTAGTGGGTGGTAGCCATGTGGGGCCCACTATAGGACCATAGTCAAACTAGGTCAAACTAACCTAAGTGGGGACCCTAGCCACTCCATGACCCCACCACATTGCCCTAACCCTAAAGACAATCTAAGTGGACCCTAGGGCATATCACTAGGTCAACACTTTGACCTAAATTGACCAAAGTCAACCTTGGGCTTAATTGGTCAAACCCACACTCATAAGCTCAATTAGCCTAAGTAGGGCACCCCCTTGACCCAACCCAAGTTGGGTGGTGCCACTAGACCCATTTCCACCAAGTAGGGTCAGCCCACCCACCATGGTTGACCAAGTCAACTCCCCAAGTCAACAAGTCAACAAATTGACCTAAAGGAGTGAAATGAAGACCAAGCCATTTTCCCTTGCACCAAGCCCACCAAAATTGGCCCATAGCTAGCCCAAGTGAACAAGACCAGTCCTACCCCTCTAAATCAGGAGAGGGAATACATGGAAGGGGGTAAAATTGGGATTTTAAGGGTAGGAGGAGAGAGAAAATGAAAAGAGAGGAAATGGTGGCCACATGGCCACCCCATCAGATGGTTTTAACTGCCCAAAACCAGGTGGCCGACCTCCTCTCTTCATTTCCAGCAGAAAACCAGGGCTGTGTGCCACTTGGCAGCTGGGCGGAGCAAACAAAGCTCAAACCGAGCTCACATAGGAAATACCTCCCCATATACTCCCCCTCAGTCCAAATAGACCTCACCAACAACTTCAGGAGACAGAAGGGAGTGGAAATCGAGTGCTGGATCATGGAGAATGGTGGAGAATCGAGTTTTCGGGGTGGAGCTCACCGACGCACCACCACCATGGCAAACCGCTGCCTGACCCGCAGCCAAGCCCCAATTCAGGTGCGTTTCACCTCACCTCTTCCTGTACTAGACTTCTAGATCTATTTAGGGAGATATCGGGCTCAATCGAGCCCGATGCCATGAGAGTTAAATGGAAAAAAACCGAGCTTTTTATTATTGCTCGGGTTCGCCGGAGGAGCCAACTCCGGCGGCCCCACCGCCGGAAAACACTAGCCCCCACCTTAACGAAGGTGGTGGCGATATCCGCCGGCGGTGGTGGTGGCTCAGCTGGCCGGAAAACGCCAGCCAACATCGTCCAGGAAAATGCAATTGTAGCCGTCCATCCATTGGGGATGATGAACCGATCCCGTCGGTTTCCGGCTTTAAGATTCGTGCAATGTATTTAAATGATTAAATTTTATATGATGAATAGTGAAATCCCTGTCACACAAATACAACCACTTTGCATGTTAATTTTAGGCCTCTTAGACGCATTTCCAGAACTTAGTCTCTTAATGAACATTGTAGCTGGTTGGCTTATCTTTAATTTGACACCTTAAACATGTGATTAGGTATAGTGTACAGTCCTGTAGGACATTTCTCCTAGGACTGGTCCTAGGGTAGGGCAGAAATTAAATTGGATGCCCAGGTCAAACCATTAGTCACAATGGCCCCAAATTTTATGCACATGCATGATTAGGGCATACTTAGCGCCTGCCAATAATTAGGAATTTTTAGAGAACATTTTCCTATAGTTTTTGCCAAAATATCAAAGTACAAATAAATGAAATATAAGGAGTTTTACACCTCCCCATGGTCCCAAATCTTGGTGGTAGGTCAATGGGGACATCCTTGGTGCATGATAAAATTTTCAGCACCTTGGGTTCAATGCATGTTGGAGAATCCTCTTGCATGTGTTAGCTCATGTTATGCCTTGGTGTGCAATTAGCAAAAATGCAAATATAGTGTATTCAGCCCAATGGTGACATGTAAAGGTCTTGGACTTATTTACAGTGGTTCATTAGGGTAAATTTCATCCCTCAAATTAATCATGGAATTTTTGGAATCAAAAAATCCATTTATTGGAATTTATTTTAAATATAGCTATTTTGGAAATAAAATTGGGAAAATAGGTTTTCCTCAAGTACAAATCCTAAACTTTTGCCAAGGCATATATAATGTCACATTTGACTTAGGAAAAATATGATCGCTCTGTTTTGAAGAACGTTTGGAGTAGATATCTTAAATTTCCCATTTTACCCCTTTCTTATTAATTCTTGAAATGATGGATATGTACCTCAGAAAAATTTGAAATTTATTCTACTGCTATAAAGAGGTATTATTAGTTTTGCATGAATTTCTCAGAATTAATGGATGCATTGTTAGTTGTTAAATTAATACAATGGCATTTTTGGTAAATATGTTATAATGGAATTTTATAGGCCATCACACAATAAATGTTGATGATACTCTGCCAATAGTCATAAATTAGTGTTATAAAAGTTCTGCAATTTTCCTGGAATTTGTGATTTCATATTGCCTATACTTCATTTGGAAAATGGAATTTGTGTGAATTTGATATTAAATAGGAAATGGGAATAAATAATTAAAGAAAAATTATGAAACTCTGTAGGCAGCACTATTTTATCAATATACATCTCAGGAAAAATTTCCTAGGTCAGTGGATATTTAATCATACTACTTCATGTGTAAAGTGACATAGTGTTTAAATTAAAAGATTTAATTAAAGGACTATTTGGCCAAGAAAAATTATGAGAATTCATAGGGTAGTTCCCTTAGTCCATACCACCCTAGGATAAATATTTAGAGGCAAGATGCCTTAAGGTTTGGAAGATCACATTTTTAGGGTAATCATAGGACATGGTCTGCATATAACACAAATAGGTCTTGCCTTAGGGGTTACCAGGGGATTGATTATCGGCAGAAATAAGAGAGTTCAACATAAGTAACCCTGGTGGGTAAAGTTATCTTAGTGAGGGATCAAAGTGCAAGTCTTAGTTAGCAACTGGAGTGCGGGTCGGCGGAAGACCGTCGGTTTCCCGGTAACACCTTAAGTCACTAGGGTTGTACTAGAGCAATAAGGAGAGCTGGGGAGATACATGGGTAGCCATCAACTAAAATAAATATCCTTGCGAAAGGGAATGCTGGGCGTAATCCCAACACAGTTCCTAGTGCCCCTTGAGAGCCCTTCACATGGAATACCGGGGGCAGTCCTGGGATTAACCTTAAATCTCTAAGTATAATAACCCGTAGACAAGAGTAGTTTAATAGGTTAGGACATTGTTGTACCTTCTCGCCCGTGTAGGGTTGGAGAGACTCATGATATATGCTCACCCGTTTAGGGTTGGAGGGAGTTGGTATAAAGGCACTAATGTGCGTTCTCACCCGTTTTGGGGTTTGAGGGAGTTGGTATAAAGGCACTAACGTGCGTTCTCACCCGGGTTGGGTTTGAGGGATTCAGGACGGGTTTGGTCCTGCGAGCGGGAGGCTCGGAATGAAATACTTGCATGTGCATAAATATCGTGGCGGGGCATGCGGTACTGGCCGTTCGTCACACCGATGGCAGTACGGTGCACCAGGCAGTTGTGGGAGTTAGAGGGGCCAGTGGGTTGTTTTACACTGCGGTCTGGAGGACGATCCCCGATAACACACATCCGACCCAACAAGACTGACGGGTTTGTTAGCAAAGTACGTACGCGAGACTCTAGAGTGCACCTTGGACGTGTACAGAGGCATATGAGAGGGGTCTAAGGCTTGGTAGTGTGCATACCGGTCTAGAAGCGGAGACGCCCGCTCCGCTTCTTCCGTAGCCACAGCAGTGGTACCCGAGAGTGATGCTAGCTCTCAAAAAGTGGGAAATAAAGGTCTGTGATCACAGAGTCGTTGGGTGTGAGTTGCACTTGCCTGCGCATAAAATTGCATCATATCATTCATTCATATTAGGTCATACGCTTCATAGATCCTTATCATATAAATTAGTATGGGCTCTTTTATATGATAAGTTAAATTTCCTGGAAATCCTAACTTATATATTTGTATGGGCATTTATATAAGTTAGGGTACGTTTGTGATGATAGCATAGTGGTAGTTTAGTTTATTTACTTGTTCATATTACTGTTCTTTACTTTCCTTTACTGCACTGCTCTTACTTATTACTTGTACCGTACTTAGACCTGCTAGAGTAGAACTACTTTACATATTACAACTCTAGTTAGATACTGTCACCTGCTTCCAATTTGCTACCCCTTTTGTTGTCCTCTGCTTCGTCCTCCCGCTCGGTGCCTAGGAGCTGCGGGGCGAGGTGCGGAGGAAACGACTTAGTCTTTTTGACTAATGGTCGGTGACCAACTATTTTTAGGAGCCCGGGGAGATGGAACACCAGCACGTCGAGGAGGCAGGACATGAGGAGCAGATACCGCTTCAGCAGGCTACTACCACTACTGTGCGTCCTCAGGTGGGACGAGACCTGATGTTCTAGTTTAGCTTCCGCATTTATTATTTTGTGAGAGAGTGATTTTGATGTACTGGGCATAAGCCCTTTTTACTCTTTCATTTGTACTCTTTTGTGGACTATAGTGATGTACTTTTCATTTCATTTATATGATTGTACTATGTGGCTTGTGGACTGATGGTTTTATATACAGTTTTACTTCTTTCTTCTCATATTGGCCTACAGGTTAAATGATCGTACTAGCCGGCAGGATCGGCGTGTTGCGGTGTCGACTAACCCGTGAGTTAGTGCCACCGTAAGACGGCGGTTCTGGGCATAAGACCCGGTATCCCTCCTTGGTAAGGGGGAGGGGGGTCTTACAAACTGGTATCACTTGAACAACGATCATATGAGAAAGAAGTCCACAACATGGGACCACCCCCGCCCGAGTATTAGTTTGCGGACAAACTATGCAGCGGAAGCAGTGGTGTGCCCATGTACAAAAGCCACATAAATGGTCCACAAAGTACAATGAGTTAGGCCAGTTTTGTTTTTAACCTTACTTTTATGCAACCTCCACAGGTCGCCACGCCGCAAAATGTGGCTCCTCCCCCTCCAGCTGCCACTCCATTCCTACATACGGAGATGGGGCAGACCTTGACGGCGATTCTGGATGCCTTCAGATCCCAGCAAGTCCCGGCCCCACAGCCAAATCCGGGGTCGAGCTGGCTGAGTGCATTCAAGAGCCTGTCCCCACCGACGTACCGTGGGACAGAGGATGCGGTGAAGACGGAAGAATGGCTGGAGGCCATACACGAGATCTTAGCAGGCCAGCTGCCCAGTCGGCGAGGCAGTACCTCTAGCCACCTCTGTGCTAGAGGCTCATGCGAAGAGATGGTGGAAATCAGTCCGGGAGTCTACTTATGCGGACTTTGAGCTGTCAGAGATATCATGGGAGGAGTTTGGCGATGTGTTTCTGGAGCACTTCGTCTCTGCTATGGACAGAGATGCCTTGGAGGAGAGGTTTTTGAACCTCAAGCAGGGGACTAGATCGGTGATAGAGTATCAGAGAGAGTTCTCCCATTTGGCCAGGTTCGCGGGGATTCAGGATACCGATGATAGGAGGTATGCCAAGAGGTTCTACCGGGGCCTCAGGGACGATTTGAGGCAGGCCTTGCTATTCATTTCTCATGGCACATCTAGGCAGATCATCGAGATGGCGAAGAAGCTGGAGGCTGACCAGCTGATGGTGCGAGCCGGAGGGAAGAGGCCATTTGATGGGTCGACATCAGGAGAGAGCAGTAGGGGCTCTCAAAGAGGCAGGACCATCGGATACAGGAAGGGTGGGGGACGTCGTCGTCCCAACTTCAGGCAGGAGCAGGGGCCTCCTCCAGCATTGGCTCCCCCACCTCTACAGATGCATGATCCGAGGAGACAGGATGACCGAGGCCACCGACAAGTGGTTTGTTACGGATGCCGCCAGCCCGGGCACATCAGGTCGGAGTGCCCGCACCGATTCCATCCCCCTCCTCCCCCTCCACCTCCAGTGGCCCCACTACAGCAGGGCCGAGGACGGGGCCGAGGACGAGGCTGAGGTCGGGGAAATCATGGCAGGAGATGCGAGCAGGAGCAGATATACGCCTTGGACCTCATAGAGCCAAGGAATCCTGAGGAGGTTATCACAGGTACTTAAAGTTAATTATGGATTTTCTTGAATTTTCAATAATATATATAGTACCTGGAACTATAGGATAATAATTAACTTTCACATAAACAAACCTCAGGCATAGTTATGATCAGCGGCAAGCCCGCTCATACTCTCTTCGACACGGGTGCTTCGCACTCGTTCGTATCCGAGGCCTTCATCGACGGACTCGAAGGCGTGGAGAGGTTTCCTGGACTAGAGATGAGGGTGCGTCTACCCGATGGGTCGGAGCTGCGGACCACTGCACATTGTGATATGGAGGTCGAGATTGGCGGCAAGGCATTTGAGGCACCGGCAACTATTCTGAAGCTGCATGACTTTGACTTGATCTTGGGCATGGCCTGGTTGCATCGGAACCATGCCCAGATAGATTGTTCGTCCAGGAGGATCACGCTAAGGCATGGTGACTCTCATGTTATCGTTGAAGGTATCCAACCTATCTGCCACCTACTGTTATCTTCTGTACATGCTGTGAAGGCCCATGAGCAGGGTGAAGAAGTTTATCTTGTCTGCTTCGAGATGGTGGGAGCAGAGATGACTATCTCAGATATTCCGGTGGTCCGGGACTTCTCCAACGTATTTTCCGGAGAAATTGCCCGGGCTACCACCTGCTAGAGACTTGGATTTCAGGATTCAACTAGTACCGGGAGCGAGGCTGGTGTCCCGGGCACCCTATAGGATGGCTCCCAGGGAGTTAGCAGAGTTCAGGACTCAACTGCAGGAGCTAGTCGAGTCAGGATTTCTGCGGCCCAGTTCATCGCCATGGGGAGCGCCAGTTCTCTTTGTGGAGAAGAAGGACGGATCACTGCGATTATGTATAGATTACCAGGAGCTGAACCGGTTAACGGTCCGCAACACCTATCCTCTGCCTCGGATAGATGAGTTATTTGACCAGCTACAGGGAGCCTTCTGGTTCTCCAAGCTAGATTTGCGATCCGGCTACTACCAACTCCGTATCAGGGAAGAGGACATACCGAAGACGGCATTCAGTTCACGCTATGGATTATACGAGTTCACGGTGATGCCTTTTGGGCTCACGAATGCTCCTGCCGCATTCATGAGTCTAATGAATCGTGTATTCGAGCCTTTCTTAGACCGCTTTGTGATTGTATTCATCGACGACATCCTTATATATTCTCGGACTCAGGAGGAGCATACGGAGCACCTGGCACAGGTCCTGCAGAGGCTGAGGGAGACCCAGATGTACGCAAAGTTTTCAAAGTGCCAGTTCTGGTTGCAGGAGGTGGCTTTCCTGGGGCACACGATCAGTGGGGCTGGGTTAGCAGTGGACCCAGCCAAGATAGAGACAGTGAGGGATTGGCCACGGCCGAAGACCGCATTTGATATCCGCAGTTTCTTGGGACTAGCAGGGTATTATCGCAAGTTCGTGGAGGGGTTCTCGAGGATAGCACTCCCCCTCACGTCCTTGACGAAGAAGGACACAGATTTTGTTTGGTCAGAGCGGTGTGAGACGGCTTTTCAGGAGCTGAAGGACCGACTCATCTCATCCCCCATTCTTGCGCTTCCATCCGGGAGCGAAGGATTCCAGATCTACACGGACGCCTCTTATCAGGGGATGGGTGCAGTCATGATGCAGCATGGACACGTTATTGCTTATGCTTCGAGATAGTTGAAGAAGCATGAGCATAACTATCCAGTACATGACCTAGAGCTCGGGGCTGTGGTTTTCGCCCTAAAGATATGGAGGCATTACTTATACGGGATTCATTGTGACATCTTTTCAGATCACAAGAATCTCAAGTATATCGATACGCAGAAGGACCTAAACCTGAGACAGAGGAGGTGGCTGGAGTTCCTCTGTGATTATGATTACAAGATCCACTATCATCCGGGGAAAGCGAACACGGTAGCAGATGCTTTGAGCAGGAGGGCCGGCACTTCTGGACCGGAGCCCCGATTGGTGTCTATAGAGCTGCTATAGATGATGGAGGACATGCACATTACCATGGTGTCCGAGACTGAGCTAATAGTATATAGAGAGTATTTGAGCTCAGTGATCAGTGGCGATGATATACAGGAGCGCATCCGAGCACATCAGAGGCTGGATGCTGCGTTACAGCCGATTTTCAGTGCCCTAGAGAGGGGCAAGGTCGAGGACTACACGCTACAGGATGATCTTCTTCGGTTCCGGGGGCGCATCTACATACCAGCAGGGGGCAGTATCCGGGAGGACATACTCAGAGAGGCACATTGTTCGAGATATTCAGTGCACCACGACATCACCAAGATGTGGGCAGATTTGCGGAGGTCTATGTATTGGCCCGGGATGAAGGGGGAGATCACGGATTTTGTGACCCATTGTGAGACCTGCCAGTGTGTGAAGGCAGAATGCAAGAGCCCGGGAGGTTTACTACAGCCACTGCCAGTTCTAGAATGGAAGTTCGAGGACATTGCTATGGACTTTGTACACGGATTGCCTCGCTCCCACTCTGGGCATGATTCGATATGGGTTATAGTGGATAGATTGACCAAGGTAGCGCGGTTTATTCCAGTTCGAAAGGATGCCCCAGTTGCAGTTCTGGTGAGATTATTTGTGGATCAGTACGTCAGATATCATGGCATCCCCAGGATGATTGTTTCGGACCGTGATGGTCGGTTCACTTCGAGCGAGTGGAGGGTCGTACATGCTTACTTGGGATCTCGGCTTACTTTTAGTACCGCCTTCCATCCGCAGACCGACGGACAGACCGAGCGGACCATCCGGACCATGGAGGACCTGCTCAAACTATGCATATTGGATACGGGGAAGCCTTGGGAGAGGCTGCTGCCATTGATTGAGTTCTCGTATAATAATAGCCACCAGGCTAGCATCAGGATGGCTCCATACGAGGCACTTTATGGGAGGAGATGCCGGACACCGCTATCATGGGTTCAGGATGTGGATACTAGGGCTCTTGGATCTGATTATATAGAGGACACTGAGGCTCAGATTCGATTGATCAGAGATCGGCTACTAGAGGCCCAGAGCAGGCAGGCAAAATATTATGATGCTCGGCACCGGAAGGTGGAGTTCCAGGTTGGAGACAGCGTATTCTTGAAGATACGTCTAGTACACGGTGTCTCTCGGGTGCGGAGGCACAAGAAGCTCAGTCCACGATACATGGGGCCATACCTGATCCTGGAGCGGATCGGCCCCTTGGCTTACCGACTGCAGCTGCCACTGGAGTTGGGTGCATTACATGACGTCTTCCATGTCTCTTCCTTGCGAAGAGCTCTCCTCCGGCCGGAGCAGCACATTACTACTACAGCCGGACCGGTAGAGCCTGACAGATCAGTGAGATTGGAGCCGATCCGGATTGACGATACAGCCATCCGAGTGTTGTGGAAGAAGAAGGTCCCTCTTGTGAAGGTGCTGTGGTCCAACCATGGACGGGAGGAGCACACCTGGGAGCCGAGGGATCTGATGCTGGAGCAGCACCCGGAGCTATTCGCATCAGATACTTTTAAGTTATGTCTTTAAAATTTCTTGATGATTCTTGCAAGTAGAACACCGTAGACCCGAACTTAAATTTCGGGGACGAAATTATTTTCTTGTTTATTGGAATTTGTAACATCTCATGTTACTTCTGGACCCCTCAACTTAGATTGGGTTAGGCATGGGTGAGATGTAAGGAAGACCAACTATGTTTGACCCTAGGTAGTGGGTGGTAGCCATGTGGGGCCCACTATAGGACCATAGTCAAACTAGGTCAAACTAACCTAAGTGGGGACCCTAGCCACTCCATGACCCCACCACATTGCCCTAACCCTAAAGACAATCTAAGTGGACCCTAGGGCATATCACTAGGTCAACACTTTGACCTAAATTGACCAAAGTCAACCTTGGGCTTAATTGGTCAAACCCACACTCATAAGCTCAATTAGCCTAAGTAGGGCACCCCCTTGACCCAACCCAAGTTGAGTGGTGCCACTAGACCCATTTCCACCAAGTAGGGTCAGCCCACCCACCATGGTTGACAAAGTCAACTCCCCAAGTCAACAAGTCAACAAGTCAACAAATTGACCTAAAGGAGTGAAATGAAGACCAAGCCATTTTCCCTTGGACCAAGCCCACCAAAATTGGCCCATAGCCAGCCCAAGTGAACAAGACCAGTCCTACCCCTCTAAATCAGGAGAGAGAATACATGCAAGGGGGTAAAATTGGTATTTTAAGGGTAGGAGGAGAGAGAAAATGAAAAGAGAGGAAATGGTGGCCACATGGCCACCCCATCAGATGGTTTTAACTGCCCAAAACCAGGTGGCCGACCTCCTCTCTTCATTTCCAGCAGAAAACCAGGGCTGTGTGCCACTTGGCAGCTGGGCGGAGCAAACAAAGCTCAAACCGAGCTCACATAGGAAATACCTCCCCATATACTCCACCTCAGTCCAAATAGACCTCACCAACAGCTTTAGGAGACAGAAGGGAGTGGAAATCGAGTGCTGGATCATGGGGAATGGTGGAGAATCGAGTTTTCGGGGTGGAGCTCGCCGGCGCACCACCACCACGGCAAACCGCCGCCTGACCCGCAGCCAAGCCCCAATTCAGGTGCGTTTCACCTCACCTCTTCCTGTACTAGACTTCTAGATCTATTTAGGGAGATATCGGGCTCAATCGAGCCCGATGCCATGAGAGTTAAATGGAGAAAACCGAGTTTTTTCTTCTTGCTCGGGTTCGCCGGAGGAGCCAACTCCGGCGGCCCCACCGCCGGGAAACGCTAGCCCCCACCTTAACGAAGGTGGTGGCGATATCCGCCGGCGGTGGTGGTGGCTCATCTGGCCGGAAAACGCCAGCCAACATCATCCAGGAAAATGCAATCATAGCCGTCCATCCATTGGGGACGATGAACCGATCCCGTCGGTTTCCGGCTTTAAGATTCGTGCAATGTATTTAAATGATTAAATTTTATATGATGAATAGTGAAATCCCTGTCACACAAATACATCCACTTTGCATGTTAATATTAGGCCTCTTAGAGGTATTTCCAGAACTTAGTCTCTTAATGAAAATTGTAGCTGGTGGTCGTATCTTTAATTTTCCACCTTAAACATATGATTTGGTGTAGTGTACAGTCCTGTAGGACATTTCTCCTAGGACTGGTCCTAGGGTAGGGCAGAAATTAAATTGGATGCTCAGGTCAAACCATTAGTCACCATGGCCACAAAGATTGGGCACATGCATGATTATGGCATACGTATCCCCTGCCAAAAATTAGGAATTTTTAGAGAATATTTTCCTATAGTTTTTGCCAAAATATCAAAATACAAATAAATGAAATATAAGGAGTTTTACACCTCCCCATGGTCCCAAATCTTGGTGGTAAGTCAATGGGGACATCCTTGGTGCATGATAAAATTTTCAGCACCTTGGGTTGATGTAGCGCCGTCCTATGAGCCTACACGAATTTTAGATCCTATGCGGACGGCGTCAAGTTCTCTCTTGCCACGCTAACAATCTCGTTTACACGCTAACGAAAACGCAGCAATACCAATTGTGTTATTTATCTTACGCGCCAACGTTCGGTTAGCCAATCCGATAGAGATCGAACCACGACTAAAGGCCGAGATCCGATCAAGCTAAAAGGACAAATATTCGTGTCCGCACGAGCGATGTTGTACCAAAGAAAGATCCACCAAGAAAATTCCGATTCGCAAAACGGTTGATCTTTCCCCAACAAGAAATAACGAGGATCGCCAATCCTCCCGAGAGTACCCAAAAATCGAACGAAAATAGATCCACAAATTTATTAAGAAAACGCCGCGAAATTTCTTTCGTTATCACAAAGTCACGCAAAAATCGTCCACCACATAAACAATCTAGAAGAGAAAAACTCTTGGTAGAAATTTCGTTACCCCTCTCGGAATAGTAGATCCGGGATATTGGTTCCACTAGAAAATGATCGCTCTCCGTTGAACTTCCACGGAAGATGCTCCAATGATGAAGAAACTCGGTCGTCTTCTCCGCTTTGCACCGTGAAGTTTCTCCCAAAACCTTTTGGCTCTTGCAAACACTTTGTCTCCTCCAAGGATGGTCGGTTAGGATGAAACAAGTGGAGAAATATCGTGGGGTTGATGTGTGAAAGAAGGGCTTAGGAATATTGAAGGTGGAGAAGGGGAAAGAGATGGTGGCCAAGATCTTGGAAGGGGAGAAGGTGGTGGCCGAAGTTTTGGAGGAGAGACCCAAGGTGGGCGGCGGCAAGGATGAAGGAAAGAGGGGGAGACAAATTAGGTTAGAGGAAATTTAGCAACACAATAAAATCTGCTTTCTAATTAGAGTTTTTAGCCTTATATAGGCCTTACAACACAAATGCTAATTGCACACCAATAAGTCAAAATATTAAAATGCAAGACATAAATAAAACATTAATAATTAATTAATTAATTGTTATTTAATTAATTAATTATTAATATAAAAGTTAATAATTAATTCTTGTGGCGTGGACGAAGATTGTAGCCGTGGTCGCCACGGCGCCGCAAGTCTTTAGTCGGTGGTCCATCATCATCATCATCCGCCGCAACTTCATGATCAACCAAAGCGCCATGTACGTCATCATCATCGAGTTGGCCGTCATGGTGGCGGTCGCCATCAATCCTCCCCCGCTCAAAAGGACTCATCACCGATGAGTGGGCAGGAACATAACGGCGAAGGAGATCCGCATCAAGTATCTCCACCTCCGAAGCCGAGAGCCAAGAGTCGTCCGAAGCTGGGCGACCACGCCAACGAATCAAGAACCTGTGAACGGCACCGTCGGGAGTCGGAAACATAGCATCCTGCAAAATTTGGTCAGGCAAGAAAACGGTCCGGGGAAACCTCGGAAATGCGTTAGGCAAAGAAGAAAAACAAGTTTCAGCATCAGTAGGCGGCATACCTCCCGTAGAGTCCGCAGGAGAGAGCGATCCAGTATTGATCTCACCACCCATCCCAGTAGAAGATTTAGTGGAAATATTAAACGGCGAGACAGAAAGTTCATGTGGTGGAGCGACAAAAAGCGTTAAATCGGAAACGTTAAAAATAGGGGAAATTCCCCAATCAGCGGGTAACTGTAATAAATATGCGTTTTCGCCCACCTTTTTTAACACTCGAAAAGGACCGGCTCGCCTATTCGCCAATTTCTTTATAGTGCCCGAATGCATCCGTTCAGGGGTGAGACGAACCATGACCAAATCACCAATATTCAAGGGGACCGCTCGCCTATGTACGTTGGCATTCGATTGATAAATAGCATATTGTGTAGCTAGCGTTTCGCTAATGTGTTTATGGAGACTGTGAACGTGCGAGGCGAAATCCTGAGCAAACTGACTAGACTTAAAAGATGGTGGTAACGGAACCAAATCAAGAGGCACGGGCGCCTTATAACCATGAACGATCTCGTTCGGAGACAAACCGGTGGACCTATTCCTTGAATTATTATAAGCTATTTGAGCGTGAGGAAGGATAAGGTCCCACGTACCTTTATGATCGCCAACTAAGCAACGGAGCATACTACCCAAGCTACGATTAACCACTTCCGTTTGCCCATCCGTTTGGGGATGATAGGCCGACGAAAACATCAGTTTCGTACCCATAAGCTTCCACAGTGTTTTCCAGAAATAGCTAGTGAACTTAACGTCCCTATCAGACACTATCGTTTTGGGGACGCCCCGATGCGCCACGACCTCTTTGAAATACAACTTAGCAACATGGGATGCATCGTTGGTAGTGTGGCTAGCGATGAAATATGCCATTTTAGAAAATCGATCGACAACGACAAGGATGGAATCGTGTTTCCGAAATGTCATAGGTAGGCCCAAAATAAAGTCCATACTAACGTCCTCCCAAGGAACAGACGGAATAGGAAGTGGAGTATAAAGACCGGCATTGGTTTTGTTTCCCTTCGCTAACTGACATACGCGGCAACTCCCTACGATTTTATTTACCATTGGCTTAAGCCCCGGCCAAAAGAATTTATCTTCCACTAATATTATCGTTTTATCCCGGCCGAAATGTCCCCCTAACCCTCCACTATGTAGCTCCCATACAATGAAATGGCGTAGTGAAGAGCGGGGAATACACAATTGTGTATGCTTAAATAAATAACCGTCTCGAATGTAGTATGCCGAAATAGTCGAGGGAGCCTGTTCCTGAGCGGCTAAATAAATATCCTTAAAATCCGGGCATAGGACATACTCGTCCTTAATGCGTTCAAATCCTATTACCTTCACCTCCATTTTAGACAATAATAGCGTGACACGACTAAGGGCGTCCGCCACTCGATTTAACGTACCCTTAAGGTGCTTAATAATGAAAGTATACTCCTGAAGATAGGAGACCCATTTGGCGTGCCGAGGGCTAATTTTACTTTGAGAGTTTACAAATTTTAGCGCCTCATGATCCGAGAGGATCACAAACTCTTTCGATATGAGATAGTGTCGCCAATGTTGGAGACAACGTATCACAGCATAAAATTCACGATCATAATTAGAATAATTTAATTTCGGGCCCGCTAGTTTCTCGCTAAAATATCCCACCGGATGTCCCTCTTGGCTTAACACTCCTCCGATTCCTATTCCCGAAGCGTCGCAAGATAGTTCAAACACTTTAGTAAAATCCGGCAACCGTAGCAGGGGGGCTTCGGACATCCGATCCTTAATCATTTGAAACGCGATAGTGGCCGACTTGGTCCATTTAAAATCACCCTTCTTCATACATTCCGTGATTGGTGCCATGATACTACTAAAATTGCGAATGAATCGCCGGTAAAACGTGGCCAATCCATGAAAACTCCTAACCTCCCTAATATTTTGCGGTTCCGGCCATTCTCTAATCACTTGGACCTTCTTAGGGTCAACATGTATACCCTCAGCGCTCACTATGTATCCTAGAAATTCCACGGAAGTCACACCGAACGCGCACTTCTTAAAATTAATGAATAAGTTCTCTTGGCGCAGTGTAGTAAGGATTGTCCGCAAATGAGTTTCATGATCGATCGGCGATATACTAAACACCAAAATATCATCGAAATAGACTACGACAAATTTACCCATATATGGCTTAAAAACTTGGGTCATTAATCGTGAGAAAGTGCTTGGTCCGTTAGTGAGTCCCTCTCCTAGCACTAACCACTCGTAAAGCCCATCCTTAGACTTAAAGGCCGTTTTCCATTCGTCTCCCTCCCGTATCCTTATCTGGTGGTAACCACTCTTTAAATCCAATTTTGAGAACACGGTGGCACCGGATAACATATCCAACAAATCGTCCAAACGGGGAATGGGAAACCTATACTTGACAGTTATTTTGTTGATGGCCCGGTAGTCTACACACAACCTCCAAGACTTATCTTTCTTCGGGACCAACAAGGCTGGGACGGCACAAGGGCTTTTACTATGGCGGATAAATCCCTTTGCTAATAAGTCGGAAATTAATATTTGAAGTTCATTATGTGCGGAGGGGTTGAGTCGGTAATGTGGTAGATTGGGCAGGGACGAGCCCGGGACGAAATCAATTTCGTGTTGAATATCCCTAATGGGTGGCAACTTGGAAGGTAAATCTACCGGGTAGACGTCCTTATACTCTTCCAATAATGTGCGCAAAGATAACGGTAGGTTCTCTAAGGACGGTGAATCTTCCTTTACTTGTAGGCATACTAACGCATAAATGATGCCATCTAGAAAGGTCTCGCGTTCTAACTCCTTCCTACTTATAAAACTTATCACTTTCTTTTCCGCGGGCACCACTGTGTCCTTGGAAATAATCGACGGGTCTTTAGGTGGTGAGGGCTTCAAAACAATGGTCTTACCATTGAACTTGAACTCGTATGTGTTGGCTCTGCCCAAATGGGTCACATCATAATCATAAAGCCATGGTCGTCCTAGTAAAACGTGACATACATCCATAGGGATGACATCGCACCACACCTTATCGACATAACTCTTCACCGTAAGCGGTACCAAGCATCTTTTAGAAACTGCGATAGATGTTTTGTTCACCCATGCTATCTTATACGGTTGTGGGTGTGGCTCAGTGACTAAGTGCATTCGAGTGATGGCATTCTCCGAAACAACATTCATACAACTACCGCTATCGATTATTAATTTACACCACTTGTCTCCGTGCTTAAAATTTACCGAAAAGATATTTGTCCGGTTGTAATCGTCCGTCGCTCGCGGTGTATTCAGAATACATCTCATAACCATCATGAAAGAGTCGTCATCAATATCACTCGGCTCGGCGTCAGACTCAGTACCGGCCTCATAAACGATCTCTGCGGGATCAGACGTGGAGCCTAAAAGGGCTAGAGGTTTTCCCTTAGTGGGGCACTCATTAGCATAATGCCCTTGGATTCCACAGGAATAACAAGTGACGTTAGTCTTATTAAGACGCCCTATTGGAACTCTCTCACCCGTGGGATTTTTGATGTTCCTAGCGGTAACGACCACGGAGTTCGGATCTGTTGATCGAAACTTTCCTTTGTCTCGCACGGAGGATGAGGGTGGGGGTCCTAAAATGGATTTTTCCTTTTGGAAAGCTCGTCCCTTGGACTTATAGGCATTGTGCTTTTCTATATCCAAAGCTGCATTAAACGTTGCGTTAAGATCCGTGTGACCGTAGCGCAGGAGCTTGCCTTGGATATCCGGCCTGAGTCCCTTACGAAAACGTGATAGTGTTACTTCGGGCATTTCCCGGACATCACATCTCACCATCATATCCTTAATTAGTCCCATGTACTCCGCTACCGATTTGTCCCCTTGGCGAAGGGTGGCTAATTCATCGAACATTTGGGTTCGGTGATACGCGGGGACATATTGGTCAGTCAACAGTGCTTTCATGGCAGCCCACCCAATTGGGGGTACTCCATTCACGGTACCCAATCGCCGCTCTTCGTTCAACCAGAACGTCTTGGCCCTACTCAGAAGCTTCATTCGTGCCACTCGCACCTTATCACCATCAGACAGGTTGTGCCACTCAAAGTAGCACTCGATCTCCATGATCCAATCTAGGAAAATTTGAGGTTCTCCCATTCCATCGTAGGATGGTGGATGTAGTCGCACGGCCCTAGTTAAATTGAAATCGTCGTCCTGATCACGATGGTGGTTTTGTCTTTCGTCTCGTTGGTTGGCGGGCTGTGGTGGGGGCCCCTGACGATTTATCCCAAAGCCAGGATTTTGAGGCGCCGCCTGATTTACAGCCAACCCTTGTATTAACTGGGTGAGTGCATCGAACCTAGCGTTGAACTCTTCCCGAAGCTCCGCAATCGCTGCAGGAGCGTGCTCATCATCATAGTGGTCGGCCATGTGTGAGGTGGAGGGAAAATATTCCGCACCAGACCTTGTGCGCA
This sequence comes from Platanthera guangdongensis, assembly GCA_039583875.1. Lineage (NCBI taxonomy): Eukaryota > Viridiplantae > Streptophyta > Magnoliopsida > Asparagales > Orchidaceae > Platanthera > Platanthera guangdongensis. The sequence goes on from CM077150.1 coordinate 89,105,423, forward strand.
TGAACTACCAGACAACCAGGAATTTTGACCAGATATTTTATAAAAGATGATTTTTTGGAGGCCTATAAAGTAGGAATACAAAAATATTTTTTTAGACTTTTTGCCTAGAAAAATAAGGAGAAAATTCAGGAATTTTTTTGTAATTTTCTGGAGGAAAAAAAAAATTTTTTTGATGTTGCTATTTGCAGCCCAAGACGAAAATTCTGAATTTCGTTATCTAATATGCGACGTGCACGACCAAGTGTGGTTCGACGTCCTACGACCGGAAAGCGTAAGGATGGCGTCGATTAAGAAATCAACACAACCTCGCTTTGATACCAAATTGATGTAGCGCCGTCCTATGAGCCTACACGAATTTTAGATCCTATGCGGACGGCGTCAAGTTCTCTCTTGCCACGCTAACAATCTCGTTTACACGCTAACGAAAACGCAGCAATACCAATTGTGTTATTTATCTTACGCGCCAACGTTCGGTTAGCCAATCCGATAGAGATCGAACCACGACTAAAGGCCGAGATCCGATCAAGCTAAAAGGACAAATATTCGTGTCCGCACGAGCGATGTTGTACCAAAGAAAGATCCACCAAGAAAATTCCGATTCGCAAAACGGTTGATCTTTCCCCAACAAGAAATAACGAGGATCGCCAATCCTCCCGAGAGTACCCAAAAATCGAACGAAAATAGATCCACAAATTTATTAAGAAAACGCCGCGAAATTTCTTTCGTTATCACAAAGTCACGCAAAAATCGTCCACCACAAAAACAATCTAGAAGAGAAAAACTCTTGGTAGAAATTTCGTTACCCCTCTCGGAATAGTAGATCCGGGATATTGGTTCCACTAGAAAATGATCGCTCTCCGTTGAACTTCCACGGAAGATGCTCCAATGATGAAGAAACTCGGTCGTCTTCTCCGCTTTGCACCGTGAAGTTTCTCCCAAAACCTTTTGGCTCTTGCAAACACTTTGTCTCCTCCAAGGATGGTCGGTTAGGATGAAACAAGTGGAGAAATATCGTGGGGTTGATGTGTGAAAGAAGGGCTTAGGAATATTGAAGGTGGAGAAGGGGAAAGAGATGGTGGCCAAGATCTTGGAAGGGGAGAAGGTGGTGGCCGAAGTTTTGGAGGAGAGACCCAAGGTGGGCGGCGGCAAGGATGAAGGAAAGAGGGGGAGACAAATTAGGTTAGAGGAAATTTAGCAACACAATAAAATCTGCTTTCTAATTAGAGTTTTTAGCCTTATATAGGCCTTACAACACAAATGCTAATTGCACACCAATAAGTCAAAATATTAAAATGCAAGACATAAATAAAACATTAATAATTAATTAATTAATTGTTATTTAATTAATTAATTATTAATATAAAAGTTAATAATTAATTCTTGTGGCGTGGACGAAGATTGTAGCCGTGGTCGCCACGGCGCCGCAAGTCTTTAGTCGGTGGTCCATCATCATCATCATCCGCCGCAACTTCATGATCAACCAAAGCGCCATGTACGTCATCATCATCGAGTTGGCCGTCATGGTGGCGGTCGCCATCATGGGTTCACTGCATGTTGGAGAATCCACTTGCATGTGTTAGCTCATGTTATGCCTTGGTGTGCAATTAGCAAAAATGCAAATATAGTGTATTCAGCACAATGGTGACATGTAAAGGTCTTGGAATTATTTACAGTGGTTCATTAGGGTAAATTTCATCCCTCAAATTAATCATGGAATTTTTGGAATCAAAAATTCCATTTATTGGAATTTATTTCAAATATAGCTATTTTGGAAATAAAATTGTGAAAATAGGTTTTCCTCAAGTACAAATCCTAAAATTTTGCCACGGCATAGATAATGTCACATTTGACTTAGGAAAAATATGATCCCTCTGTTTTGAAGAACGTTTGGAGTAGATATCTTAAATTGCCCATTTTACCCCTATCTTATTAATTCTTGAAATGATGGATATGTACCTCAGAAAAATTTGGAATTTATTCTACTGCTATAACATGGTATTATTAGTTTTGCATGAATTTCTCAGAATTAATGGATGCATTGTTAGTTGTTAAATTAATACAATGGCATTTTTGGTAAATATGTTATAATGGAATTTTATAGGCCATCACACAATAAATGTTGATGATACTCTGCCAATAGTCATAAATTAGTTTTCTAAAAGTTCTGCAATTTTCCTGGAATTTTTGATTTCATATTGCCTATACTTCATTTGGAAAATGGAATTTGTGTGAATTTGATATTAAATAGGAAATGGGAATAAATAATTAAAGGAAAATTATGAAACTCTGTAGGCAGCAATATGTTATCAATATACATCTCAGGAAAAATTTCCTAGGTCGGTGGATATTTAATCATACTACTTCATGTGTAAAGTGACCTAGTGTTTAAATTAAAAGATTTAATTAAAGGACTATTTGGCCAAGAAAAATTATGAGAATTCATAGAGTAGTTCCCTTAGTCCATACCACCCTAGGATAAATATTTAGAGGCAAGATGCCTTAAGGTTTGGAAGATCACATTTTTAGGGTAATCATAGGACATGGTCTGCATATAACACAAATAGGTCTTGCCTTAGGGGTTACCAGGGGATTGATTATCGGCAGAAATAAGAGAGTTCAACATAAGTAACCCTGGTGGGTAGAGTTGTCTTAGTGAGGGATCAAAGTGTAAGTCTTAGTTAGCAACTGGAGTGGGGGTCGGCGGAAGACCGTCGGTTTCCCGGTAACACCTTAAGTCACTAGGGTTGTACTAGAGCAATAAGGAGAGCTGGGGAGATACATGGGTATCCATCAACTAAAATAAATATCCTTGCGAAATGGAACGCTGGGCGTAATCCCAACATAGTTCCTAGTTCCCCTTGAGAGCCCTTCACAGGGAATATCGGGAGCAGTCCTGGGATTAACCTTAAATCTCTAAGTATAATAACCTGTAGACAAGAGTAGTTTAATAGGTTAGGACATTATTGTACCTTCTCGCCCGTGTAGGGTTGGAGAGACTCATGATATATGCTCACCCGTTTAGGGTTGGATGGAGTTGGTATAAAGGCACTAATGTGCATTCTCACCCGTTTTGGGGTTTGAGGGAGTTGGTATAAAGGCACTAACGTGTGTTCTCACCCGGGTTGGGTTTGAGGGATTCAGGATGGGTTTGGTCCTGCGAGCGGGAGGCTCGGAATGAAATACTTGCATGTGCATAAATATCGTGGCGGGGCATGCGGTACGGGCCGTTCGTCACACCGATGGCAGTACGGTGCACCAGGCGGTTGTGCGAGTTAGAGGGGTCAGTGGGTTGTTTTACACTGCGGTCTGGAGGACGATCCCCGATAACACACATCCGACCCAACAAGACTGACGGGTTTGTCAGCAAAGTACGTACGCGAGACTTTAGAGTGCACCTTGGACGTGTACAGAGGCGTATGAGAGGGGTCTAAAGCTTGGTAGTGTGCATACCGGTCTAGAAGCGGAGACGCCCGCTCCGCTGCTGCCGTAGCCACAGCGATGGTACCCGAGAGTGATGCTAGCTCTCAAAAAGTGGGAACTAAAGGTCTGTGATCACAGAGTCGTTGTGTGTGAGTTGCACTTGCCTGCGCATAAAATTGTATCATATCATTCATTCATATTAGGTCATACGCTTCATAGATCCTTATCATATAAATTAGTATGGGCTCTTTTATATGATAAGTTAAATTTCCTGGAAATTCTAACTTATATATTTGTATGGGCGTTTATATAAGTTAGGGTACGTTTGTGATGATAGCATAGTGGTAGTTTAGTTTATTTACTTGTTCATATTACTGTTCTTTACTTTCCTTTACTGCACTGCTCTTACTTATTACTTGTCCGTACTTAGAACTGCTGTAGTAGAACTACATTACTTATTACAACTCTAGTTAGATACTGTCATCTGCTTCCACCTTTCTACCCCTTTTGTTGTCCTCCGCTTCGTCCTCCCGCTCGGTGCCTAGCAGCTGCGGGGCGAGGTGCGGAGGAAACGACTTAGTCTTTTTGACTAATGGTCGGTGACCAACTATTTTTAGGAGCCCGGGGAGATGGAGCACCAGCACGTCGAGGAGGCAGGACATGAGGAGCAGATACCGCTTCAGCAGGCTACTACCACTACTGTGCGTCCTCAGGTGGGACGAGACCTGATGTTCTAATTTAGCTTCCGCATTTATTATTTTGTGAGAGAGTGATTTTGATGTACTGGGCATAAGCCCTTTTTACTCTTTCATTTGTACTCTTCTGTGGACTATAGTGATGTACTTTTCATTTCATTTATATGCTTGTACTATGTGGCTTGTGGACTGATGGTTTTATATACAGTTTTACTTCTTTCTTCTCATATTGGCCTACAGGTTAAATGATCGTACTAGCCGGCAGGATCGGCGTGTTGCGGTGTCGACTAACACGTGAGTTAGTGCCACCGTAAGACGACGGTTCTGGGCATAAGACCCGGTAGCCCTCCTTGGTAAGGGGGAAGGTGGTCTTACACTCTCAGTGATCTTCCGGGTGAGAGGTGGGACCTCCTTGTTGAGGCTTTGGGTTAGTCTTAGGTCTTTTGCATGTAGTCGAGGGTTGAGGCTTGAGAGAAGTAGGTGTTGCCTGCACCCCTATTTTGAACTCCCGTTGAGGTCATTTTTGACTTCAACACAAACATACTCATGGACATAGTTTATCCTTCTATATGCATTCCAAATGATTTCAACATAATATAACATAATGCGCATAAATAATAGTCTACCAATTTCTAATAAGTCATTTCGTTTAAGTAAGCTTGCTTCACAATTCAGTTATATGTAATCCAATTAGTAATCTTCATCATTAATAGCACTACGGTGGTTAACATATTATAGTTCACCAAAATCTCGAGCTAATTTGCAACATCAATTCCACCGAATCCAAATTCATATTATATAAAAACCCTGAATTTAAGTGCAGAATAAATCTGGACAGCAACTTCGACTGGAGATTCCCGAAGCTACAGGAATCCGGTGAAGACGTGTAACCCCTTGATGGAAAGGTATTTCCATGGGCTACAACGTTTATGTTCAGACCACAACCCAGATTCAAAAGTAGCATACTTGAAATCAGCCTTGAAATCCGCTGCGTACATAACACAATTTCTGCATGTAGGATTTATCGGATGTCGTATTCGTTCAGACTTTCCTGTGGCTATAGGCATCACATGAAGGCGTGCAACCACTCGTTGGAAAGGTACTTTCAAGGGCTTCAACTTTCATGTTTAGTCGAGAGCCCAGATCTGGACATATCACCTCAGTAAATGACCATGAAGATCGCTGCGCAATGAACACAGATTCTGCACGCATCTTAAAGAGGAATGAATGACATCGACTCATCTTCCTCCTCAAGTCGATCCTCCAAAATCACCTCCAGAAATTCCTCCACCCTTATTCACCCTCATGAGGTCTTTACTTTTCACGAAACCATCCCCTATCTTCGCATAGAAGGATGGAGAGGTTGAAGACACAACTAGCCTTAGAGCACAAGCATAGGACGGCCTCTTCCTAGAGAAAACACCATCTCGCAAGTCTAGACATTTTTGAGTCGACATCTCGCCTAGATAACTACAGATCTAGCACCAAGGGAGAGGGAAGGAATCTCACCTCATTTCCGGCATTTTCACTATTTCCGGCCATGGATCGTGTAACTCTTCTCGGCGGCATCTTCTCCTTCACGGCGGCGGCGAATCTCCTCCTCTAGAACTAGCTCCAGCAACTTCCTTCTCTCAACAGGAGTTTCTCTCAGAAAATAGTGGATGAAATGAGCATGAAAACTATACAACCCCATATTCGCTGAGTCAGAACAGGAGGCACCAACAGTCACAATTAGGATAACCAGAGGAGTTCTCTCCCTAAAGAAGCTCTCGTCCAAGTAGGCGGGAACGCTTGGGCTAGAGCCAAGCTCCCTCGCCTACAAAGCGCCTCGCGCTCGATGATCGTCGAACCCAGATCTTCGGGCGCAGCCAAATCTTCAAACGAAAACCAACAAGACAAGATCGTCGAACACAGCTAACGCGGGAATGCTTGCGCTTGCGCCAAGCTCCAATCTCAAAGGAGCTCTCGCCTATAAGTAGGCGAGAACGCTTGCACCGGGCTCTGGACAGAAGGCTCTCGGCTCAGATCTCTCGCTGAGTGGGGCCCAGGGCCTTTTGTAAAATGACCTAACTACCCTCAGGCGAAATTACCCCTATACCCTCAGGTTAAACAGCGGGATTTGGCTATCGGTAGATTAACCAAGGGCATTTCAGTAATCTCAGGTCAGCAAAGTCTATAAATAGACCCATAAGGGCTCTTTGGAAAGCAGGCTGTCATTATCTTCCAACTTCCAGTGCTTTCTGATGAGCTCCTAGCCCAGCTTTTGGCTTTGGAGGGGAAGCTCTCAGAGATCTTCCGGGTGTGAGGTGGGACCTCCCTGCTGAGGCTTTGTGTCAGTCTTAGGTACTTTGCGTCTAGTCGAGGGTTGAGGCTTAAGAGAAGTAGGTGTTGGCTGCACCCCTGTTTTGAACTCCCGTTGAGGTCATTTTTGGCTTCAACAGTTCTGGTGCGGTGAGCGTGGAAGGCAGCCGATACAAGAAAGCCTTGAGTTTTGCCGCATGGCTAGAGGTGAAGGTGAAGGGTCTGGTTCTGGAGGCTCCCCCACCCGGGGAGAGGAAGCGACGAGGAAGATGCTGGATGAATTCAGGAGAGAAGTCTTGCAAACGATCAGCTTAGCCTTCTCGGCCAGAAGTGACTGGGCCACACCTCAGGTTCCGATAGAGGAGGTCCCGCTCCTAGGAGATAACGCACCTGGACAGCGCCCGATGAAGGAGGTCCCGGCGGAGGCTGGCGAAAGAGACGTGGCAGCGAGGTAGCTCTTCCCAGGTCAGCGCCCAAGCAAGGAGACTTTGGCAGATCTGGGCGAGAGGGAGGCGGTAGTGCGAGAGCTCTTCCCCAGGCACGGTCTCGCGGATCAGGCCAGCCAGCCGAGGCCGCGGGACGTGCCCTCTTGCCAAGCAGGAGGCGAGAGCCCATTCAACGAGCTCATCATCTCAGCTCCGGTACCAGAGGGGTTCCAGGAGCCTGACATGTCCTACTACTCGTGAAAGGACGACCCTATACAGCACGTGCAGTGGTTTGAAGATGTCGTTTCGATAAGGCAGATGACAGATGCCTTCAAGTACCGTCTATTTGCCATCACGTTGAAGGAGAAAGCTCAGGACTAGTTCCACCAGTTGCCAGCGAGGTCGATCTACAACTTTGAAGATCTGCGAAGAAGTTTCATGTTGAGGTTCTCAACGTCGAAGAAGCGGAAGAAGGAGGCGGAGTGCCTGTTTGCGGTGAGGCAGAAGCCAGATGAGACACTGGGTCACTATGTCGACCGATTTCAGGAAGAGATCCTCCTAGTCCAAGAGGTCCCAGGGTACGCATTGATGCTCTCCTTTACCCTGGGGATGAGGCCGGGGTTTTTTAGTATGGAGTTAAAGAGAGTACCCGCCCCCCCTCTCCTTTGAGGAGCTCATGGAGAGGGCGGCAAAGGAGATAGACTTCGAGAGAGCAAACCCAGCATTCGCCAGGAAGTTGGCCAGGCTGGCGAAGGATGATGTGATGGAACCTGCAGCGGGAAGGCAGAAGGAGCCGAGGGAGTAGAGGGAGCATAGAGAATAAAGGAGGAGGGAAGAGCCCCGAAGGCAGGGGCAGCAGCAGGGATGGGGGGCCCGGGAGCCAAATAACCGGTTGGGTTGGAGTCCCCAGGAGGGTCGCCCCCAGGGACAAGGAGGAGGCTACCTGGGGAGAGATAATCTATGGGAACCCAGGAGGTTCGACCAACCGGCGTAGAGCCCGGAGCCAAGGGGTCGAGTCCTGCCACCGCAAGAGGCAATGGAGGTAGGAAAAGGAAGAGGAGCGAGGAGAGGAGTTCGAGGAGCTTGGAGAAGAGGAGGAGGAGAAGGAAGAAGGGGTAGGGTGGCGTTGCTCTTTTGTGACTTCCACCAGGAGGAAGGTCACGCAATAGCCACCTGCCCGGAGTTCTTAGAAATGAGGGAAGCAAGAGGAGCAGGGAGGCAGGATCCGCCGGTGAGGATCGTAGAAGTACAGCAGGGGGAGATGGAAGATAGGTGTGAAGATCGGGTAGACATGGGGACCCGGGGAGGAATCGGGGTGATTCATAGAGGAGTGGGGATCGAGGCAACCCGCAAGGGGAGCCTGCAAACCATGTACCGAAGGAGGGTCGCCTCTATCTCCCAGGCTGCCCCACTGGAAGAAAGAATCACCTTCTCGTCAGCGGACATGCCAGACTACGAAGATCCATTCTATGATGCCGTGGTAATCCAGACGATGGTGGAGAATTATATGGTCTCAAGGATACTAGTAGACAACGGGAGCTCGTTGAATGTCATCTTCAAGAAGGCCTTCAATGAGATGAGGGTTGAAGGGAAGAGGGTCTTGGCTTCAGATGGACCATTGTTCGGGTTCTCCGGAGAGAGGAAAGAAGTAGAAGGAGGAGTAGGGCTGCACGTGAAGTTGGGGGGCGTGTCACGGAACTTCAGGTTCGTGATCGTGGTCGTCCCAAGCAGCTATAATGCCATCTTAGGTCGGCCCCTCATCAGCGCCTTTCACTGCGTCCCCTCCTTGTTTCATCAGTGCCTCAAGTTCAACAATGGAGGGGTGCAGGTCAGGGTAAGAGGGGACCCGAAGATGGCAAGACAATGCTACGTTACGGTATTCAACACCATATCGTGGATGGCATAGGCAGAGGAGTTGGAGATGGAGATGGCGACACATGAAGAGGCTATTGAGGAAGAGGAGATGAGCCTAGAAGAGGCGAGAGAGATAGCTGAAGAGGAAGTCGGAGGAGAGGAGACTGAGGAAGAGCAACATGGAAGATATATGCAGGAGGTCGAGGGGGACGAGGAGCGGGAGAGTCCGGAAGGGGCGATGGAGGTGGAAGAGCAGGGAGCAGGAGGAGCTGAGGCAGAGGCCCGGAGGGGCGTAGAAGTCGAGTAGCATCAGGAGGGGCTGGAGGAGGAAATGGAGATCTTGGAGGAGGTAGAAAGGGGGGAGCTGGAGCTAGAGGAAGAGGCAAGGGTCGGCTGGGAGCAGTCGCAGCTGGAGCCGGCCGAGGAAGTGGTGGATATGGAGGTCTTCACCAGCGCAGGGCAGGTGCAAAGGGTGCGGGTCAGCGGGGTCTTGAGTCCCGAGGCTCGGGAGCGAGTGCAGGCCTGCATTCAAAGCAACATCAACATCTTCGCTTGTAGCGCGGCAGACATGTCGGGCATCGATGCGGACGTGGCCTGCCATCGCCTGAACATGGACACCCGCACTCGCCCCATACGCCAAAAGATGAGATCCATCACCACCAAGCTGGAGGAGCCCATCCACGAAGAGGTCAGGAAGCTCCTGGAGACCGGCTTCATCTGAGAGATCCAGTATCCTGGCTGGATCTCGAATGTGGTAATGGATAAGAAAGGGGGTGGTAAATGGAGAATGTGTAATGACTTCTCTTTGTTAAATAAATCATGCCCTAAGGATTGCTACACCCTGCCTCGGATCGACGCGCTGGTTGATTCAGCCGTCTGTTTTTATATCATGAGCTTTTTGGATGTTTTTTCAGGTTATCACCAGATCCGGATGCACCCTCCCGATGTCAAGGATATTTCCTTCATCACGATGGAGGGGTGCTTCAGTTACAAAATGATACCCTTTGGGTTGAATAATACAGGGGCTACCTACCAATGCATGATGGATCGGGTCTTCCGAGATCAGAGTGGGAGAAACTTGGAGGTCTATGTCGACGACCTAATGATCAAGAGAAAGTGCATGGATTCGTACCTAAAAGATCTAGAGGAGACGTTTGCCACCCTGAGGAGGTTTAAGATGAGGCTGAACCCCTTGAAGTGTGTCTCCGGGGCCAGCCGTGGGAAGTTCCTTGGGCATCTCTTGACTCCGGCAGGGGTGGAGCCTAACCCGGACAAGGTAAAGGCCATCCTGGATTTAGAATCACCTCGCGATGCCAAGGAGGTCCACCGTTTGACAGGCAGGCTGGCAGGGCTGAGCAGGTTCCTCTCCAGGTCAGGTGACAAGTGTTCTTCGTTCTTCAAGGTGCTGAGAGGGAATCAAAGGTTTGAGTGGACCGCCGAGTGCGAAGAAGCCTTCGAAGGGCTGAAGAGACAGCTCTCTCAGGCTCCTTTGCTTCAGAGCCCAGAAGAAGGGGAGGACCTGACATTGTACCTTGGAGTAGGAGCGGAGGCGGTGAGCTCCGTCCTAGTAAGGGAGGAAGGGAAGAAGCAGCTGCCCATCTACTACGTCAGCCGAATATTGAAGAAAGCAGAGCTCCGTTACCCAATCCTCGAAAAGCTAGCTTAGGCCTTGGTCATCTATGCAAGAAAACTCCGACCATACTTTCAAGCGCACTCGATTAGGGTGGTGACCGACCATCCTCTTCGCAAGATCTTCGAAGGAGTAGAACACTCGGGGAGACTTGCTAAGTGGTCTATTGAGCTAACTGAGTTCGACATCTCTTTTGTTCCGAGACTCTCCATCAAGGCGCAGGCAGTGGCGTACTTCCTAGCATATTATGTTGTTGAAGTCGAGGAGGGAGAGCAGCAGCCACGGAAAGCGTGGAAGATGAAGGTCGATGAGGCCTCGGAAAAGCATTCCCTCGGGGGAGGAGTGGTGCTGATCAGCCCCCAGGGAGTCGCGATAGAGCAGGCGGTGGCCTACCATTTTCCGGTAACCAACAAACAAGCGGAGTATGAGGTCGTGATCGCCGGCCTTCGCTTGGCAAAGGAGCTTTAGATTCAGGATGTGGAGGCTTTCACTGATTCAAAGGTAGTAGTGTCGCAGATCCGAGGATAATTTGAAGCTCGGGAGACTACCCTCATAAAATACCTCTCCAAGGTAAGGGCGAACATCGGTGGGTTCCGGTCGTTCTCCATCCAACATGTTCCAAGGGAAGAGAGTATAGCTGCCGATCGATTGGCTAAGTTTGGACCTCAGGGAGGAGGACCTTGACCGAGCTATTTCGACGGGCTATCGAGGAAGGAGAGTTGATGGTGGTGGATCGACGACCCTCGTGGATGAATCCATTGGTGACCTTCCAAACCACCGGTGAACTTCCTGAGGGGACCAAGGACGGGAAAAGCTTAAGGAGAAAGGCAGCTCACTACCTGATGATAGAAGGGGGCCTGCATCGTAAGATGTTGTCAGGGCTCCTAGCCAGATGTGTGATCGAAGAAGAGATCCCGAGGATCTATGGGGAGGTGCACTCTGGTGCGTGCGGCAGTCATTCTGGAGGGAGGATGTTAGAGGCAAGGGTGGTCAGACAGGGGTACTTCTGGCCCACCCTAAGGAAGGATGCCACGGCGTTCACAAGGAGATGTCAAAAGTGTCAGCTCTGCGCCCCCCTTCGGATCTTGGCGGCTCAAAGACTTCGAAGCATCACGGCACCGTGGGCGTTCGCCATATGGGGGATGGATTTAGTTCGACATTTTCCTCCGGCTAGCGGACAGAGGAGGTTCCTCTGGGTCATGGTCGATTATTTCTCAAAGTGGCTAGAGGTTAAAGCCTTGGCTAAGGTCACCTCGTAAGTCATAAGGAACTTCATCTGGGGGGAGATATTATGCAGACACGGGTTGCCTCAAGCAATAGTGACAGATAACGACCCCCAGTTTGCCAGTGAAGAGTTCATCAGCTTTTACGCCCAATTGGGGATAGACCTCAGATTCGCCTCTGTCCACCACCCCCGGAGCAACGGTCAGGTGGAAGCGGCAAACAAAATCATTGTAAACCTACTAAATAAAAAGGTGGAGAACCTAAAGGGAAATTGGGTGGAGCAGCTCCCCTCGGTCCTGTGGGCCTTGTGAACGACCCTGAACACGGCCACCGGTTAGACCCCCTTCAAGCTCTCTCATGGGTGTGAGGCAGTCCTACCAGTGGAGTTCGAGGTTCGGTCCCTATGGGTCATAGCCGCGGGCGGAGGAGATGAGACTTGGAGGTTGGAGAATGAAGAGGGGCAACGCCTCTCGCTAGATATGGTGGAAGAACTGCGGGATGTGGCAGCTATCAGGCAAGAAGAGATCAAGCGGCGGATGGCCAAATATTTTGATAAGCATGTCAGGGTCAAGAAGTTTACTGAACGGGATCTGGTGCGGAGAAAGGTTGACACGGCAGGAAGGTCGGCTCCCGTGGGCAAGCTCAACCCAAACTGGGAAGGACCGTACATAGTGAAGGAAGTCCTCGAAACAAGAGGTTACTACCTCCCGGACATGGATGGGGAGAGCCTTAAGTCACACCTGGAGCGGTGATGACCTAAAACGCTTCTACCCGTGAAGGGGGAAGGATGTAACCATGTATCTCAAAAAAAAAACTTATTATACTACACCAGTTGATTTTCTCTTGGCTATCGCGAAATTTTTATAATATGATATAATTATGTGTTTTCTGAATACCCCGAGCTCGGCTCTGCCCCCGGTAAACGCACTGCGCAGGCTCTCATCTAGCTGGCAGGTCCGAAGGCTCGCATGTGGGGGATAGGTTTGGTTTGAGAACGTCATCGGCACCCCGAGCATAGCTCGGCCCCAGGTAGACCCGCTGCCCAGGCTCTCATCTAGCTAGCAGGTCTGAAGGCTCGCCTGTGGGGGATAGGTTTGGTTTGAGAATGTCATCGGCACCCCGAGCTCGGCTCGGCCCCAGGTAGACCCGCTGCGCAGGCTCTCATCTAGCTGGCAGGTCCAAAGGCTCGCCTGTGGGGGATATGTTTGGTTTGAGAACGTCATCGGCACCCCGAGCTCGGCTCGGCCCCAGGTAGACCCGCTGCACAGGCTCTTATCTACCTGGCAGGTCCGAAGGCTCGCCTGTGGGGGATAGGTTTGGTTTGAGAATGTTATCGGCACCCCGAGATCGGCTCGGCCCCAGGTAGACCCACTGCGCAGGCTCTCATCTAGGTAGCAGGTCTGAAGGCTCGGCTGTGGGGGATAGGTTTGGTTTGAGAACGTCATCGACACCCCGAGCTCGTCTCGGCCCCAGGTAGACCCGCTGCGCAGGCTCTCATCTAGCTGGCAGGTCCGAAGGCTCGTTTGTGGGGGAACAGTTTGGTTTTAGAACGTCACCGGCACCCCGAGCTCGGCTCGGCCCCAGGTAGACCTGATGGCGTTCCCCCTCCTCCACTATTTGAAGACGATGCTGACGATGCTTATGATGATACGGTTGATAAGGCAATACAACTCAAGGATGTGAGACGGCACGATGACGCTAACGGAAGGCTACGATACAACCTCCGCCCGCGGCGTGCTACCGCCACTGCAACGCATTAGCCTTATTTATTTCCTTTCTTGCACTCTATTTTATATTTGGAATATAAAATTATCCTATGTTTAAGTGATAATTTTATATTCATTGCATGTTTTATTATTTTTAATTTAGAACATTTTTCATGTTGGTGTGCCTTTAGCCATTTGGATGGATGAGATTACATCTCCATCATGAAGGGCTAAGGCTTGTTTGTAACTACTATATAAGGAGGCTTTGTTATGAGATCATTAGACAAGAATTAACCCTACACTCTCATTGAGAAATTCGGCCAAGAGGAGGACTCTCCAAGCCGCCGCCCCCTTGGTTGTGGTGTGAAACCGCCGCCCCCTTTGCTCCCTCCATCCTTTCGGTGCGACTCCGGCGCGGCTTCCTTCGGTGCGACTCCTTGGAAGAAGGTTGCAAACCCTTCGGTGTGACGCCGGTGGATCCGTGGAGAGAGTGATTCTCCCACAGTTATCTTGTGTGAAAGCTTTCCGGTTGGGTAATCTCTTCCCGCTCCCTTGTGTGATTTCTTCTCTTTAGTTGTGGTGATTTTCGCAAATCGTTTTTTCCGGATCGTTAATTTAATCGCTGCAAGTTTTGAATCGAAATCGCTGTTGCAAGGCTTTTTATTTCCGGATCGGGTGGATCCTATTTGCCTGAGCGGATCTTGGCCTATAGCCTTGGTCTTGTTCTCAAAAAGAAGTGGCAACCTTTTTGTTTTCTTGGGGAATATTCCGACTCAAATTTCCGATCGTTGTTTTCGAGTCGACCATTCCTCCTTTGTTGTTTGTGCTGCGTTCTTGTGACGAGGAACTATTGTGGGCGATAGGTGTTGTGTAGGTGCGGTAGATCTACGACGTGTAGAGCGGAGATAGAGCGTTAGCTTCGTGGAGATATCCGATCCGACATCCCTACATCAATTTGGTATCAGAGGCGGTCGTTTTAACTCTCATGTTGCAAATTGCAAACATCCTCTCTGCGTTCCTTGTTGGAGATCGGATCGTTAGAAAATCAAAAAAAATTATTTTCTGTGGTCTGCCAATAGCGGGCTGAAATCATTATTTTTCAGCAAAATTTCACAAAAAATTTTTTTTGACGATCTACGTGTTATTCACATTGGGAATATATAAAAATATCTTATTTTCAACATAGCTACAGCCCTAGGAAAAATCATCTTTGCAAACTTTTACTAAACCTGAATGCGCACTAGGCTCGGATCGGAATATTCGACTCCGTCTATGTCTAGGATGGCTGCGAATGAGCGTGGGGATACCCACACCAAGGCCATAGCAGGTCTGCGAAACGAAATAATGGAACTTAGAGACATGTTAACACAGATCCTACAAAACAAAGCTAGGCTACCCCCGCCACCCGTTAATGTTGACCGGCCCAACTGGCACCAACATAACTCTGATTCAGATTCTAATGGGGACTCTCCACGGGTGCCCACTAGAGGACACCGCCCCGAGCGAGACTTTGACATTACTACTGCCATTAAGATAAATTCCCCCACTTATGATGGCATGGGAGACCCCCAAATCTTCCTTAACTGGACTGTGGATATGGAGTGTTACTTCGAGTGGCACAACCTGACGGATCCCCAAAAGGTCCAAGTTGCCCGGATGAAGTTAACAGGTCGTGCAAAGACGTTCTGGCTGAATGAGGAGCGAAGATTAGGAACCGGACACGGGGCCCCCCTTATAGGTTGGCCAGTAATGAAGAACCTGTTGACCGATCAGTACGTTCCTGCGTACCATCGGACACAGATGTTCGATGAGCTTGCCACTCTGCGGTAGGGCTCAAGCTCGGTAGCTGAATATATGGCTGAACTTAAGGACCGTATGGTGCGATGTAAGCTTAGGGAGATCCCCGAAGTCACTTTATCTAGATTTCGAAAAGGCCTTCACCCCGATATCCAAAAGAAGCTCTTGCGATATGGGCATACGGACTTGAACACGACTTTCAATGCCGCCTTGGACATTGAAAAACACCTAGCCTCTAAGGCTCACTCCCATTACGCTCATGCGAAGAACAAGTCCACCACAGGGGCATCTTCTTCCACATACCCCGATAAGGGAAAGTTCAAATCCACCGAGTCGAAGTCAATCGTGATCACCACTAGGAACACCAAGAACCCTGCGAGTGAGCGTGTCCCTATAGGGAAGGTTAGCAAGGCTAACACCACTTGTTACTCTTGCGGCATTCAAGGCCACTATGCCTACGAATGCCCAAAAAAGAAGAAAACTCTAGCCTTGTTAGAGCCAACTACCGACCCCGACGATTATGCATTCGAAGCTGCAGAGGAGAGTGACCCCAAAGGAGTCCCTAGTGACTTAGAGGACGATCACCCCCTTATGGTGATGCGTTGTATTTTGACCACTCCCCGTCCATTAGATGATTGGAAGAGGACGAGCTTATTTTCTCTGATTTTTAAGAGTGGCGAGAAGCTTTGCAAGCTGATTATTTATAGTGGTAGCTGCGTGAATGTCGTATCTGAGAACGCCGTTGCACGTATGTCCTTGGTCACGGAACCACACCCGACCCCATATCAGGTCGCTTGGATCAAGAAGCTCTCTGTACCCGTTACCAAGCGATGCCTGGTCCCACTCTCATTCAAATCCTACATTGATGAGGTGTGGTGTGATGTCCTTCCGATGGACGCTTGTCATGTGTTGTTAGGCCGCCCTTGGCTATACGACCGTGATGTTACACATTTTGGTAGAGCCAACACTTATGAATTCAAATTCAATGGCAAAACCATCACTTTGAGGCCGACCATCCCAAAGGAGCCGGTAGTCTTGGCTAAGGACACCACTATTCCGGTATAACGGAAAACGTTGAATCTAGTTGGTAGGAAAGAGTTTGAGAGGGATCCGTTCTTCCATGGAATCATGTATGCGCTAGTCCTCCAAAGTGCGAAGCCCGATTCTAGCATATTGGATGAGTTACATAGTGAGTTACGGGTACTGTTGGAGGAATATAGGGACGTGTACCCGGATGAGTTACCACCCATGTTACCCCTGTTTAGGAAATCCAGCATGCGATAGATCTCATCCCAGGGTCTTCCTTGCCAAATCAGCCCCATTATCGACTCCACCCCGTAGCTCACCTGGAGTTGCAGTCTCAAATAGAGGGCTTGCTAGCGAAAGGTTTTATTAGGACTAGTATGAGTCCATGTGCTGTACCAGCCCTACTTGCCCCCGAGACGGATGGTACATGGCGGATGTGCGTTGATAGCCGGGCTATCAACAAAATCACCATCAAGTATAGGTTCCCCATTCCCTGCCTAGATGATTTGTTGGATGTCTTGTCTGGAGCCACCGTATTCTCCAAATTAGATCTTCGGAGTGGCTATCACCAGATTAGGATACGAGAGGGCGATGAGTGGAAGACGGCGTTTAAGTCGAAGGATGGTCTGTACGAATGGCTTGTGATGCCCTTTGGGTTGTCCAATGCCCCTAGTACCTTCTCCCGGATGATGACACATGTCTTTCAGCCATTCATGGGGAAGTTCGTTGTCGTCTACTTTGACGATATTCTGATTTATAGCACCTCTACTACCAAGCACATCTCCCACATGAGAGTGATCCTTTCAACCCTGCGGAAGGAAACTTTATTTCTCAATCTTAAGAAATGCACTTTCTATGTCTTGGAGGTAGAGTTCTTAGGCTATATAGTCAGCTCTGAGGGTATTCGAGTCGATCCGGGTAAGGTTCAGGTCATTAAGGAGTGGCCCGTGCCAACCACCCTACGTGAGGTGCATAGTTTCCATGGGTTAGCCATGTTTTATCGCCGTTTCATACGAAACTTCAGTAGTATTATGACGTCTATCACATACTGTATGAAGAAGGGAGAGTTTACATGGACAAAATCCGCCACCCATGCTTTTAAACGAATCAAGGAGCCTATGACTGAGGCACCTGTCTTACATCTACCTGTCTTTGCTAAAGTCTTTGAGCTCACATGCGATGCGTCTGGGGTAGGGATTGGAGGTGTCTTGATCCAGGAGGGCCATCCCGTTAGTTATTTTAGCAAGAAGTTGTCCGGACCTAAGCTGAACTATTCAAATTACAATAGGGAACTTTATGCTGTAGTCCGATGTCTACACCATTGGAGGAACTATCTCCTCTCCAAGGAGTTTGTGATCCTCTCCGATCATGAGGCTTTACATTTCATCAACGGCCAGCATAAGATAAGCCCACGACATGCTAAGTGGGTCGCTTTCTTACAAGGTTACACGTTTAATCTCAAGCACTTAAGGGAGCTGATAACCGAGTCACAGACACCCTTAGTCATCTTACTCTTTTACTCACCTCAATGGAAGTACATGTTGTGGGATTTGAGCGGATTAAGGATGAGTACGCCACGTGTCCTGACTTCCAGGACTTCTATCTATCTGCCCAGGATAGCTCCCCCACGACGATATCTGCATACGTCATCAAGGACGGTTACCTGTTTAGGAACGGGAAGATATGCATTCCGCAGTCATCGTTACGACTACATATTATATGGGAGTTGCATAGCGGAGGGTTGAGTGGACACTTCGGTAGAGATAAGACCATTACGTTAGTCAAGGACAAATTTTCTTGGCCAAAACTTAAGGTTATGGTGGGACAGGTAGTGAGTAGCTGCCGCACATGTCAGGTGTCTAAGGGTAGTAAGACCAACGTAGGTTTATATACATCCTTGCCTATTCCCTCCATGCCTTGGGTAGACGTTAGTATGGATTTTGTATTGGGCCTCCCCATTACTCTACGCCGTCACGACTCAATTTTTGTAGTTGTGGATAGGTTTTCAAAGATGGCTTATTTCATCCCGTACAGTAGGACAAATGATGCGTCTCACGTCGCTAAACTTTATTTTAAAGAAGTCGTTAGTCACCGTGGAGTGCCAAAGACCATAGTATCAGATAGGGACGTAAAATTCACTAGTTATTTTTTGGAAGACTCTTTGGATATTAATGGGAACAATATTATTGTTTTCCTCTGCCTATCATCCCCAAACTGATGGGCAGATGGAAGTGGTTAATCGGAGCTTAGGAAATTAGTTACGATGCCTTGTGAGTGATCACAAGAGCACTTGGGATCTTCTCCTTCCCCATGCCCAATTAGCCTACAATAATTTCAAGAATAGGTCTACGGGTCTGTCTCCAAATGAGATTGTCCACGGGTATAAGGCTCTTGTGCCGCTTGACTTGGTGTCATTGCCCCCAACGTACAAGGCAAGTCAGTTTGCACAATCCTTCGCCCATCACATCCATGATTTACACGCACGTATACGGGCCACCTTGACTACGCAATACGACTCTTATCAAGCGCACGCTAATTTACATAGGAGAGTATCCGACTTCAAAATTGGCGATCTAGTTTTAGTCCATTTGGTTCCCGAACGCTTGCCAACTGGCACCGTTAAAAAGTTAGCACCAAAGCGTGCCGACCCTTTTCGTATTATTAAGAAGCTAGGTGACAACGCTTTCATTTTGGACTTGCCTGCTGATTGGGGTATCTCCCCCATTTTTAATGTTTCGGATTTAACGATGTTTGTGTCACCACCACAAGAGTTGATTTCTTTGTCGTCTTCTTCTCCCACTCTAAATTGTCATGGGTTGGGGAGTGGTAGTACGGATGATCTCTCTCTTTCGGTCCCCACAGGTATATCATCGGATGGTAAGTTGCCTTCTTTCCTGCCTACTGCTAATATGTTCCCCAGGTTTCCACGGACGTTTTCCACTCCAAGGATGATACTTGATGCTGAGCCTGTTACCACTGCTGATGGCGACACCCACCGCTTTCTCATCCGTTGGCGTGATCGGCCCCCTTTGGATGACTCTTGGGTACTCGAGATGGAGCTGCAAAGTTTGGATGCCGCTCTCCTTCACCGCTATCGCTTGGACCACGCAACGGAGATGCGTGCATTTGAGCGGGGGAGGATTGATGGCGTGCCCACTCCTCCACCATTTGAAGACGATGTTGATGATGCTGATGATGATCCGGTTGATAAGGCAATATAACTCAAGGATGTGAGGCATCACGATGATGCTAACGGAAGGCTACGCTATAACCTCCGCCCGCGGCGTGCTACCGCCACTGCAACGCATTAGCCTTATTTATTTCCTTTCTTGCACTATATTTTATATTTGGAATATAAAATTATCCTATGTTTAAGTGATAATTTTATATTCATTACATGTTTTATTATTTTTTATTTAGAACATTTTTCATGTTGGTGTGCCTTTAGCCATTCAGTTGGATGAGATTACATCTCCATCATGAAGGGCTAAGGCTTGTTTGTAACTCCTATATAAGGAGGCTTTGTTATGAGATCATTAGACAAGAATTAACCCTAAACTCTCATTGAGAAATTCGGCCAAGAGGAGGACTCTCCAAGCCGCCGCCCCCCTTGGTTGTGGTGTGAAACCGCCGCCCCCCCCCTTGCTCCCTCTATCCGTTCGGTGCGACTCCGGCGCGGCTTCCTTCGGTGCGACTTTTTGGAAGAAGGTTGCAAACCCTTCGGTGTGACGCCGGTGGATCCGTGGGGAGAGTG
The DNA here is from genome assembly GCA_039583875.1 of Platanthera guangdongensis. Classification (NCBI taxonomy): domain Eukaryota; kingdom Viridiplantae; phylum Streptophyta; class Magnoliopsida; order Asparagales; family Orchidaceae; genus Platanthera; species Platanthera guangdongensis. The sequence goes on from CM077150.1 coordinate 89,125,255, forward strand.
ATTCTCCCACAGTTATCCTGTGTGAAAGCTTTCCAGTTGGGTAATCTCTTCCCCCTCCCTTGTGTGATTTCTTCTCTTTAGTTGTGGTGGTTTTCGCAAATCATTTTTTCCGGATCGTTAATTTAATCGCTGCAAGTTTTGAATCGAAATGGCCGTTGCACGGCGTTTTATTTCCGGATCGGGTGGATCCTATTTGCCTGAGTGGATCTTGGCCTATAGCCTTGGTCTTGTTCTCAAAAATGAGTGGCAACCTTTGGGTTTTCTTGGGGAATATTCAGACTCAAATTTCCGATCGTTGTTTTCGTGTCGACCATTCCTCCTTTGTTGTTTGTGCTGCGTTCTTATGACGAGGAACTATTGTGGGCGATAGGTGCTGTGTAGGTGCGGTAGATCTACAATGTGTAGAGCGGAGATAGAGCTTTAGCTTCGTGGAGATCTCCGATCCGACATCCCTACATCAAGACCCGCTGCGCAGACTATCATCTAGCTGGCAGGTCCAAAGGCTCGCCTGTGGGGGATAGGTTTGTTTTGAGAACGTCATCGGCACCCCGAGCTCGGCTCGGCCCCAGGTAGACCCGCTGCGCAGGCTCTCATCTAGCTGGCATGTCCGAAGGCTCGCCTGTGGGGCATAGGTTTGGTTTGGGAACGTCATCGGCACCCCAAGCTCGGCTTGGCCCCAGGTAGGCCTGCTGCGCAGGCTCTCATCTACCTGGCAGGTCTGAAGGCTCGCCTGTGGGGGATAGGTTTGGTTTGAGAACGTCATCGGCACACCGAGCTCAGCTCGGCCCCAGGTAGACCCACTGCGCAGGCTCTCATCTGGCTAGCAGGTCCGAAGGCTCGCCTGTGGGGGATATGTTAGGCTTGAAAAAGTCATCGACACTCCGAGCTTGGCTCGGCCCCAGGTAGACCTGCTGCGCAGGCTCTCATCTAGCTGGCAGGTCCAAAGGCTCGCCTGTGGGGTATAGGTTTGGTTTGAGAACGCCATCGGCCCTAGGTAGACCCGCTGCGCAGGCTCTCATCTAGCTGGCATGTCCGAAGGCTCGCTTGTGGGGGATAAGTTTGGTTTGAGCAAGACAGGAAACTCACCCGGAACACGAAATGGAAAGAGGTAAAGATAGGAGAGGTCTCGGCCAGAATAGATCTCGGCGAGGAGATCCCCACCAAGGAGATCTCGCTGAAGGAGGCTCTCGGTGGAAGGCTCCAGACAAGCTTTTCTTGGACAGACAGCGAGAGGAGTTGGGCGAAAGCTTCGGACAGTTTGCGCAAGCTAAAGGGGGACGACACCGTCTTAAGGGTCCGCGAGCCATGTTCCCGGCAGACAGTTTTCGACAGAACGCAGGAACGAAATGACCAAGCCCTGGTCTCTTTCAGTAGGTTACCGCATATCCATCACTAAGGGAGAGTACCCTAGAGTGTCCAAGGGACTCGGCGGAAGCGTGTTTGAGAGGCTCTCGGTCAGAACAATTGTATCAAGAACATTTGTAACAAAAAAGACAATATTTGCAAGGTAATATTTACAATGTATTTTATATATAGTTACAGACCAAGAGTGTTCTCGCTCAGTACAGCAAAAGGAAAAGAAAACGGGGGGGGGGGGGGGGGGGGGGGGGGGTGGGGGCATCAGGGAGACAAGTTGTACCCCTCGGAGCTCTCGCTTGAACTCCCGATGGAGCTCTCGCCTGACCTCTCCCCGGATGTCTCGCCTCCCGTAGCAGGGGATTTCGGGACATCCGAGGGCGGGGTATCAGGCGCGCCTGGGGGCTTCGGGACAGGCTCGAACAGGCAGGGGACGAGCTGTTGAGTGGTGATGATTTTGCCCCTCCCATCCAAGCATCCGACATCTCGCAGCGTCTCCAGGGTCAGCTTGACGGTGGCTTGCGTGTTGCCCTGTAGGAGCTTGTCGACGTCATAGATGTAGTAGTAGCGGCTCTTCAACCTTTCGTCCATGGGAGGGGGAGCATTCGCCTCCAGGCGCTGGATCTGGTCCCTCAACAAGACGTTCTCGTATCGCGCCTGGGCCAGATCCGCGCGGAGCGTCGCGGCTTGAGCGGAATCCTGTATGGCGAGAAGTTAGCGGGAAAGGAAAAGAATAAAGTCGAAATTTGTAGTGGCGAGAGTGAGTGCCGAGAAAGGTCTCGCTTACCTCTTCCGCCCGGCGAGAAGACAGCTGTTGCTTGGAGTCTTCTAGCTCCTTCTTCAGGGAAGCCGCCTCAGCCACCGCGCCCTCCCTGGCCTTGAACATTTCCTGGAATTTGCGGTCGATGGTGATGCTCTGGCGAGCACACATATGCGCAAGCTCCAGCCCGCGCATCAGAGCGCTGGTGGAGTCATAAGCCAGGAGCCTGGTGGTCATCCTGTTATAGACGCTGGCGTTCTCCCGGCTATAGAGGCAGTAGCCCAAGGCGAAGGCCTCGCCGGTGATCTCATCTCGCTCCGCCCAGCTGGGAGAAGAAATGAGATTGAGACCCTGTTGATGTCAGGGTCCCACTGTAGCAGCGGCCTGTTTTCCGCATCCAGGCATTTCATGCCGAGACCAAAATTACGGTGGCCCCGCGGCACCTCTCCATACGGAGACTGGCCGGAGGTCCCGGCGGTGGTTCCCTCACCATCTGCTCCACCAGGGGCCGGGGGGTTCTTGGCAGGGGCCTCAGCGCCGCCTCTGGTCGCCGCGATCTCGCTGACGACCTACAAGATCTCTTCAAAAGAGCGGCCCGCAGCGAGAGGTTGAGAGGACAGCACCACAACAGATTTACCCTTCTTGGCGTCCGTTATCTTGGGCCTCTTGATCGGTGGGGACAGAGGGACGCTGGGCTTTCACTTCCCTGCGCTGGTTGAAGGAGATGGGGCCGGCTCGTCCCGGCAGGTTTGCACCGCGGCCTTTGCGAGAGCCAGCGTGTCTTTCGCAGATTGGCTCCCGCCAGCACGAGCCTCATCAAAGGGTTGGCGTAGGGGGATCTCACGCTCTCCTGCAAAAGCGACAACACTCAGTTCTAACCTTAAAAAGGAAGGGAATAGCGAGACAAAGGTGAGACCTTACCTTCGCCCGGAGGCACAGGGAGGAGTGAATCAATGTCTCGCCCGAGGAAGAGGACGTCGAAGTCCTTGGTTACGAAGAACTCAAGGAGGGCGCTCTCGTGTGAGCCCAAGGAAGGCGGCTTGTAGGCAGCGTCCTCATATTGGATGGGCGTGAGAGGCACATTCCCGAAGTCGCCGGAAACGAAGATGAACCTCTCGCCCCAGTGGTGGTGCTTGTTGGCGAGACCGATGGTCTTGAGCAGCTGTCCTGAAAAGAAGACCACCCCTCCCTTGGCCTGGAAGGTGAACATCTTCCGGAAGATTGGAATGCTGAACTCGATCCTCTCGGACCGCATATAACAGATGAAGGCCACCAGAATTGCCATTGAGTTTGGATTCAGTTGCGCGGGAACCACTCTGTAGTACCGGAGGGCCTGGTGCATCTCGGGCCATAGTGGGAGGAGGAAGCCCACCTCAAAGTGCTCAAGGGGGATGGTGAGCTGCCCTCCCCCACATTGTTTACCATTTCGTGGTTGTCGGGGTTCCGCGCGGTGAAGCCGGCGGGAACATAGCGGGTTTGGGTCAGTTGGAACTCGTCCATGGTCAGGGTGCAGGAAGGAAACATGTGCTTCTGGAAAGCTTCCGCACAATTCGAACGCCGTTCACTTCCGACCGGCATCGAGTTAGAGGAATTGTAGGCGAGGTCTTTAAGAGGGAGGCGAGAGCGAGAACCGTGCGAGAATTGGAGGAAAAGGCGAAAACAAGCGAGAGCTTTTGGAAAACCGCGAAAGCGACAAGAGAGGAGAGGATTCGGATTGGAGAAATAAATGTAGTAGGTGGACCCTCTATTTTTAAAAGGCCGTGATAATTATGACTTTTCAAAAAGGCGGCGGGGGTACAGCCGTCACGCCATAGGTCGGCGGCGCTTCGTTTTCCCACCCGAGTCTGACAGTGACTGGCGGACAGGTGATTAACGCAAGAGCTAAATAAAAAAAACGGGGGGGGGGGGGGGGAGAAAAAATGAAATAAATAGGAGGCCAGGTCGCTCTTGCCAAGTGAAAACAAAACAGGAAACAATAATAATAACAGGAATGATTATTACCGTCGCCAAGCGAGAGCTGAATAGAAAGTAGCAACATTGATAGCAAAGTTATCAGTTAATACATAAAATTAACGGGGTACATTGCAGAAGGGGAAGGCCGGGGGCAAGGAAGGGTGAGGTCTCGTCAGTCAGTAAGGTTCCCACCGCCATCGTCCTTGTTCCCGCAGCCTGGTCCTTGGTGGCGCTTGCGGGTTGAAATAGGATGATAGGACGGTGCATCCTATGTTGATCCATCGAGACAGGTCTCGGATCCGCGCGATCCACCTTTCGGGAGAGGACCCGGCGGAAGGCCCGCCTGGCCGATCCGTCTCGCCGATAAAGTAGTCCCGCTCCAGAGCCTCCAGCCTCTTCTCCACCGACTGGCGGAACTCTCTCGCCGCGGAATCGTGGGCCCGCTCTCGCCGGATAAGCTTCGACAGGACGACAGCAACCTCTTTCCCCCATCTTCTAGCTCTCCTGGCACTATTCAAGATCTCCTCCATCTCGTCAGATGAAGGGAAGGTGGAGATCTCACCGTCTTCCCCCTCTCTGTCTTCTTCTTCTTCTTCTTCCTCTATGTCAGCTCCAGACCGCGAGCCCAGATCCGCTAGCAAGAATTTCAGTTATGACGAGAGCTAAAGGATAATCGTGATAAACGTACCGCATACCTGCAACATGGCGAGAACCCCCGGTCGATGGCAGGCGAGAAGGCCCAACACCCCCCCCCAGTTCCGAAGAGTAGCTAGGTGGATCGGCTTTCCTTTTCCCGGGGGGTAGATTTTGCGAGTGGTGATCCCGGCTTGGCCGGAAGCGGGGGGGGGGGGGGGGGGGAGGTCTGCACTCCCACTGGATGGCTGACATCTTGGGGAGCTGCAGAAGAATCGACAGCCATCCCTCCCGCCGGTATGGAGCAATCAACCGCGAGGGCAGGCTGATTTGCAACCCTTGCTTCATTCTCCCGGGTAGCGAGACCCGACTGGGCGGAAGCTAGCGCTGCGGGAAGACAATTCAGCGTTATGAGATATGAGTTAAGAGCGAGGATGAAAACGTTACCTGCAGTTCTCGGGTCAGGAGGAAGGGCCACCTCCGAGACCCGCGGTTGGTCCTCGAGGGGGCGAGATGATGGGACTAGGGGTTCCCGCGGGGACTTGACTGTTGATGCACGAAAACAGCACCTGGGGGATAGCTGTCACCGAGGGGGTGATTGGGCCTCACAGGCTAGGTGAGGATGAAGGAGAAGGTTGCGGAGGAAAGGGAGAGGCTTGAGAGAAGAGGCGAGCCTTGATCAACAGAGAGGGTTGATCAAGAAAGAAGGAAGAGGGAGACCAAGAGCGGTCGAGCAGACAACAATTGCAACGGCTGCGCTTGCAGGTTGGAAGCCGAGAGGAGCCGAGCTGAGCAGAGGAGCAAGGCTTGCTGAGCAGAGAAGAGAAGAGGGGGCCGCTAGCAGCGGCAACAACACACTTCGCCCGTCGCGGCCTAAATGCCACTCCTGCGACGGGCTTTCCTTTTATTAAAAGCTAGAGGTTACAAGCTTACAAGTACACCTTTACAACAAAATCACTTAAAGGGTACAAGGAGAAGCTGGCGGCTAAAGGAGGAGAAAGTGCCAGAAAGCAGAGAGGAGAAGCTGCCAGAGACTAAGTAAAATAGTCTGCTAGCTGCTGGAGGACTGGTAAACTGAGTCTGCAGAGTCTGCTGGCAAGCTGCTGAAGCTGTGGAGGACTGCGCGGACAGGAAACTGAGTCCGCAGAGCTTGCTGGAGAGGTGATGACAGACTGGAAAAAGGAGTCCGCAGGGTCTGCTCTCAAGACTTGTCTTCAGCTTCCGGCCCCCTCAATGAGAGGCTTCCGGGGGTATTTATAGGCCCAGGGAAGTTCTTGAAGAAGTGGGGCCCAGTGACATCAGCATGACGACTTGCGCGGACTCCACGGACTGAGATTTTGCGTCCGCCACTGTTGACTGAGGAAGCAAGCGGAAGGACCCACCTGCAGAGAACTGGAGGTCGCCCCCTAGCGGGCGACCTGGGCGGACTCCGGGAGGAGTCCGCCCGGCAGGCCGGAGGCCGCCCCCTAGCGGGCGGCCTGGGCGGACTCCGGGAGGAGTCTGCCCGGCAGGTCGCCGGGGCCGCCCCCTAGCGGGCGGCCTAGGCGGACTCCAGGGGGAGTCCGCCCGGCGGGCCTGGCCGCCCCCTTGCGGGCGGCCTGGGCGTACTCCGGGAGGAGTCCGCCCGGCTAGTCGCCGGGGCTGCCCCCTAGCGGGCGGCCTAGGCGGACTCCAGGGGGAGTCCGCCCGGCGGGCCTGGCCGCCCCCTTGCGAGCGGCCTGGGCGGACTCCGGGAGGAGTCCGCCCGGCTGGTCGCCGTGGCCGCCCCCTAGCGGGCGGCCTGGGCGGACTCCAGGGGGAGTCCGCCCGGCGGGCCTGGCCGCCCCCTTGCGGGCGGCCGGGGCGGACTCCGGGAGGAGTCCGCCCGGCTGGTCGCCGGGGCCGCCCCCTAGCGGGCGGCCGGGGCGGACTCCAGGGGGAGTCCGCCCGGCGGGCCTGGCCGCCCCCTTGCGAGCGGCCTGGGCTGACTCCGGGAGGAGTCCGCCCGGCTGGCGGGCAGAGGCCGCCCCGGGTGGGCGGCCTCGACGGACGGCGGCAGGAGGCCGCCGCCTCACAGGCAGCAGGGAGGTCGCCCCTTGTGGGCGACCCCGACGGAGTGCGGCAGGAGACTGCCGCCCCTTGGGCTGACTAGGAGGTCGCTCCGGGTGGTGCTGTTGGCGAACTCCTGCAAGGAAAAGCACTGCACGATTAGCGGACCTAACCGTATGTCCCGCGAGGGTGAGCCATGGGAATAGCCCACCGTCCCGCAGGGCACGCGGTTGCTAGGAAACCTAGGCGGACAGGGAAAACTGCCGCCTTTGCGGGGACTTGTCGCGATCGAAAGGGAGGACCTAAGGGTCGCGACTGGCCAGCTGGCCACCTTGGGAAGGATCGCCGATTTCTGGGTTAACATAATCCCCGCACTTTTTTAAGTTCCGAAGGGAACTTCGAAAAAGTTGGAGACCTACGAAAATCGTGATCCACCCCAAAGGAAAGAGAGGGGGAAGCAAGGAGAGATAGAACCTGAAGCCTCTCCTTACAAGCTTGGTGTTTCCTGTTTTATTTTCCTGCAAGAGGAAAATTAAGGGTAAGCACGTATGAGTGGTACATCGAGTGTGTACCTGAGTTTGATTTTGCAAAACGAAGAAGATGCTTTTCCTGTAAAGTTCTGCAAAACAATAGTGAGGGAAAACAGAAAGGCATAATAACTTGCAAGTACCTGATAGAGGCTTGCAAGCACCTGTCATTCTCTGCAAAAAGAGAAGGGAAAAGAGTATACAAGGACAGAAAAAATGAGTTACAAGTACCTAGAAGGAACTTGCAAATCTTTGGCGATCTCTGCGAGAGAAGAGTTAAGAGTATGCATAGTACATGAAAGTAACTTGCAAGTACCTGAATGGAGCTTGCAAGTGTTGGTGACTTCTGCAAGAAGAGAGTTAGAGGCAGATATTGTATATAGAGATAAGCTGCAAGTACCTGAATGACTTGCAGATGTTTGCTAACCACTGCAAAGTGAAGAATAAGCAGCAGAGATAAAATAATGATTTAAACTGCAAGTACCTGGATGAGGTTTGCAGGTTTCTGTTGTTTTCTACAAGGAGAAAAGTTAGAAGCAGACAATATGCATATGAAAGGAGTTTGCAAGTACCTGTGGAGCAGGCTTGCAAATGTTTGCTAACCTCTGCGGGAGTGATTGGAAGCAAACAAGACGCGAGGATAACCGCACCCGAACCATACCAAAAATGTTGATATGACTCGATTAATGTTTGACGCCATTAGAATTTGGCAAGAATAATAAGTAGCTCTGTGAATCTCCGTATGATAGAGCTTGAGTAGGCAAAGTATATGAGGTGAGCATAAGCAAAGTGATTGCTGAAAATCTTTTTGAGATAACCCATGAAGGTTGATGGGATAGGGTCGATATGACCAAGTAGCAAGAGAAATGCCCGATGAACATTATCGCGAAGTCCAGATTAATGAATCGAGCACTAGCTGTTGACATGGCTGGAAATCCTTTTGGCAGGTTGGATTAACCTGTCCACCTGTGAAAGGAGGGAAGAGAGAAAAGGAGGTCTGCACCCGGAATGACTAAAGAGGGTTGAATGCTGCCACAGGTGTTCCCCGTGGGCCTTATGCATCACTTGCCCGAAAAAACATCCTGAGTACAGTCCTACTCAAAGCGGGCTGGCCCATCCTCAAGGAGGAGGGAAAAGGAAAAAGAGGTCCATGTTCGGAAAGACTAAGGAGGGTTGAATGCTGCAACAGGTGTTCCCCGTGGGCCTTATGCATCACTTGCCCGAAAAATCATTCCGAGCATGATCCTGCTCAAAGCGGGCTGGCCGCGCATCCTCAAGGAGGGCACAAAAGAGGAAAGCAAGGGAAAGGTCCTGAGAAGGACCGCAAGAAGGACCGCTCTCTTGCCTTGGGTACAAGCATCACTGATCAACGAGACAGGTTGCGCCAAGAGGCCTATCTTGTCTGTATATTGATCAATGAAGTTGCGAACCCGCGAAGGCACGAATCGAGGATACCGGAGAGTTCTTCGGCCACCACAGTTGAAGGATGAGCAAAGAGACAAGGCTACGCTTGATTGCCATTGCTTGTCCAGCGAAGATCATCCTAACCGTAGTGTATCCTATAGGACGCTCAACAGAGCTAACACATGGGGCTCCCCTAGCACACACTCTGTGTCAGATGTTGGCTAGGATCCTAAGTCTGAAGCCCATAATCGTAGAATGAACTGCTCCCACTACACACATGGGTATACTCCCGCCATGTGTGGTCGAAGCGGTAGTGCGAGAACAAACTACGGAGGGAACGTTTCAGGCTCGGCGAAATCTCATTGGCGTAACGATCCTAAGAGAGGGAGAAGAGAGGAAGGAGCAACACAAGAACGGAACTGTGTCAGTACGGGATCCCTGAATAAAAGCTTTGCTGGAAAGCAAGCAAAGAACACTGAGAAGTGTTGTAATGAAAATGTTTGAAAAGGAGAGAGAAAGTAAGGGTTGAGATAACCCCTGTAGGTTGCAAGGAGCTTCGGTGGACTGTGAAGTCCATCGCTAGCTTAGAATAGCCTTCCCAGTATACCCTCGTCGTCGGCATCGAAGCATTCGACTTCTTGGTTAACAACAAGGAGAGGAGGCTCTTCGACGTGGTTCACTGCTCTTGAGGAGCAAGGAGCGTCTGAAATTTCTTTGCCCTTTGAAGTTGATGGATCAGGACGATCTTCTTTAGGAAGCAGGTCATGCATCTTGCCTTGTCGGAGCATCCTTTGCACAAGCTGGCGGAATGCTCGGCAGTCTTCTGTTCGATGGCCTGACTCTTTGTGGAATTCACAATAAGGCTCTGAGTTTCTAGACCTCTGATCGGTCGGTCGATAGGGCTTCTTGTAGTTTGCCCTATCTTTCATGATCTAGACTACTTCTTGCACGACGTCGTCGAGATCAGACTCATGCAAGTCATCGTCTTCCTCTTGTTGAACAGTTGCTGTTTGAGATCGAGCTAGCGGCAACAATGAGTCTTGAGCATCGCGGCTCGGGAAGGAGTACCGCTGGCGATGAAGCCTTCTCTCCTTCCTTGAGTAAGCTGGGGCGTGATTGCGAGGAGACCTTGGAGGATGCTTGCGGGAGGGATCCTCCTCGGATAGAAGTTTGGAGATGAATCCTGGATTGCTCTTCTCGCCTCGGATGTATGAGTTGGCTAGAGCAATCAACTCTTGATAAGTCCTTGGAGCACGGACGTTGGCTTCAAATTTGAGAGGCCCTTCGCGAAGTCCGTGGATAAGAGCCACTCGGTACATCTCTTGGTCAGTAACCTCGATGTCCAAAATCTCTCTTTGGAATCGATCTACAAATTGAGACCAAGTTTCATTTCCGCGCTGCCTGATCTCAAAGAGGGCTTCAGGACCGCCCTTTCTCTTAGTTGACATAGAGAATCTGAGAAGAAACTCCCTTCGAAGATCAAGGAAGGAAGCGATGGAGTGAGGACGGAGGCCATAGAACCAGTCCCTCACTTGCCCATCAAAAGAGGTAACAAGAAGCTTGCATTTGGTTGCATCTGAAAGAGTCTTGAGAGCAACGGCTGACTCAAAAGCTTGGAGGTGCTTTACTGGATCTGTCTCTCCAGTGTAGGTTGGTAGTCGGGGCTCTCTGAAGTTTGCTGGAGTTGGCTCATGGCGGACACTCTCCGCGAATGGTGAAGGCTCTTCTTGCTCTCCTACAGCATAGGGATAAAAAGGAGCATAAGCTGCAGCTGCAAAAGGAGCATGAGGATAATAAGGAAAAGTTGTTGCAGGAGGAGCAGGGGCAGGAGCTGAAGGGTAGGGATGACTTCCCTGAAAGTTGAGAACTCTAGCTGGACTTCCCCGGGCTGCTTCCCGGAAGAAGTTATGGCGAGCAGCGAACTCTTCATCTTGAGTCCGCAAAGGAGCTGCAGGCCCTTGCGGAAAGGTTGGAGTGTACGGGGGATAGAACGACGGGCAAGCTTGAGAGTAAGCTTGCTGACGCTCTGCTGTTGGTGTTGGGTTGATTGGAGCAGCTGGAGCAGCTGCTGGACGAGCGTCCAATCGCTGCGTTATAGCAGCAAGAACTTTGTTGATAGCTTGGAACTGTTGAGCATTCTCTCGACGCGACTGCTCAAAGGCTTCCCAGAGAGGATCTTCACTGGGACTTGGAGCATGGTTCTCAGCTGACTGATGGTCTGACATGGTTAGCTGTTGATTTCACTGCCTGTTCTGATCTGAAGGTTTGCGCGTGAGCTGTTCGGGTCCACGCTCACCGCACCATGTTGATGCACGAAAACGGCACCTGGGGGATAGCTGTCACCGAGGGGGTGATTGGGCCTCACAGACTAGGTGAGGATGAAGGAGAAGGTTGCGGAGGAAAGGGAGAGGCTTGAGAGAAGAGGCGAGCCTTGATCAACAGAGAGGGTTGATCAAGAAAGAAGGAAGAGGGAGACCAAGAGCGGTCGAGCAGACAGCAATTGCAACGGCTGCGCTTGCAGGTTGGAAGCCGAGAGGAGCCGAGCTGAGCAGAGGAGCAAGGCTTGCTGAGCAGAGAAGAGAAGAGGGGGCCGCTAGCAGCGGCAACAACACACTTCGCCCGTCACGGACTAAATGCCACTCCTGCGACGGGCTTTCCTTTTATTAAAAGCTAGAGGTTACAAGCTTACAAGTACACCTTTACAACAAAATCACTTAAAGGGTACAAGGAGAAGCTGGCGGCTAAAGGAGGAGAAAGTGCCAGAAAGCAGAGAGGAGAAGCTGCCAGAGACTAAGTAAAATAGTCGGCTAGCTGCTGGAGGACTGGTAAACTGAGTCTGCAGAGTCTGCTGGCAAGCTGCTGAAGCTGTGGAGGACTGCGCGGACAGGAAACTGAGTCCGCAGAGCTTGCTGGAGAGGTGATGACGGACTGGAAAACGGAGTCCGCAGGGTCTGCTCTCAAGACTTGTCTTCAGCTTCCGGCCCCCTCAATGAGAGGCTTCCGGGGGTATTTATAGGCCCAGGGAAGTTCTTGAAGAAGTGGGGCCCAGTGACATCAGCATGACGACTTGCGCGGACTCCGCGGACTGAGATTTTGCGTCCGCCACTGTTGACTGAGGAAGCAAGCGGAAGGACCCACCTGCAGAGAACTGGAGGTCGCCCCCTAGCGGGCGACCTGGGCGGACTCCGGGAGGAGTCCGCCCGGCAGGCCGGAGGCCGCCCCCTAGCGGGCGGCCTGGGAGGACTCCGGGAGGAGTCTGCCCGGTAGGTCGCCGGGGCCGCCCCCTAGCGGGCGGCCTGGGCGGACTCCAGGGGGAGTCCGCCCGGTGGGCCTGGCCGCCCCCTTGCGGGCGGCCTGGGCGGACTCCGGGAGGAGTCCGCCCGGCTGGTCGCCGGGGCCGCCCCCTAGCGGGCGGCCTGGGCGGACTCCAGGGGGAGTCCGCCCGGCGGGCCTGGCCGCCCCCTTGCGAGCGGCCTGGGCGGACTCCGGGAGGAGTCCGCCCGACTGGTCGCCGGGGCCGCCCCCTAGCGGGCGGCCTGGGCGGACTCCAGGGGGAGTCCGCCCGGCGGGCCTGGCCGCCCCCTTGCGGGCGGCCTGGGCGGACTCCGGGAGGAGTCCGCCCGGCTGGTCGCCTGGGCCGCCCCCTAGCGGGCGGCCTGGGCGGACTCCAGGGGGAGTCCGCCCGGCGGCCCTGGCCGCCCCCTTGCGAGCGGCCTGGGCGGACTCCGGGAGGAGTCCGCCCGGCTGGCGGGCAGAGGCCGCCTCGGGTGGGCGGCCTCGACGGACGGCGGCAGGAGGCCGCCGCCTCACGGGCAGCAGGGAGGTCGCCCCTGGTGGGCGACCCCGACGGAGTGCGGAAGGAGACTGCCGCCCCTTGGGCTGACTAGGAGGTCGCTCCGGGTGGTGCTGTTGGCGAACTCCTGCAAGGAAAAGCACTGCACGATTAGCGGACCTAACCGCATGTCCCGCGAGGGTGAGCCATGGGAATAGCCCACCGTCCCGCAGGGCACGCGGTTGCTAGGAAACCTAGGCGGACAGGGAAAACTGCCGCCTATGCGGGGACTTGTCGCGATCGAAAGGGAGGACCTAAGGGTCGCGACTGGCCAGCTGGCCACCTTGGGAAGGATCGCCGATTTCTGGGTTAACATTGACGACATCGGGAACCTTTTCCTGTGAGGAGTATCGCGTCAGCTGCAAGTTCTCCCGCATAAGCGACTAGTGTTTTCATTGACTTGCTGACATCAGCACCTGAGGACTTAGTCAAAAATCAAGCATCAGTAGAATATGCATTGAGTGAATGAGCTTTACTCAACGCCAAAGTACTTAGAAACAGAATTCTACCTATCTAGGCATTGACAACGTTGAGTGATTAAGCCTCACTCAATGTTTTTTTCCTTAACCATTTTTGTAGCCTTTTTTGCATGCCTGGAAATGAAAGCATTGAGTGAGCACACCTCGCTCAACGCCTTGTGCCTTAGACATATATTCTGTAATTTAGTCATTGAGAGCGATGAATGACCATGCCTCACTCAACGCTTTCTGTCTTAACCAATTTTCTGCTTCTCCAACATTCTAAGAGATGAAAGCATTGAGTAAGCACGCCTCACTCAATGCTTTTTGCTTGAGGCAGATTTTCTGAGTCATGGCACTGAGAGCTTTGAGTGAGCACGCCTTATTCAACATTTTCTACCTTACCCAGATTTTCTGAGTCTAAAATAGAATTTGTCAACACAATATCACATGGAGCTGAGTAAACTTGCCTCACTCAATGCATGTGGACTTAGCAAATATTCAGTTTTCCTGTGACGTTGATTGACTGAGCTATACTTAATGATTATGGAGTTATGGAATTGAGTGAATGATCGTCACTCAACGCTTGTGGGCTTAGCCATTTTTCTGCCCATTTTTCCTTAGGCTCTTATTGCATTTTTCTTAGGCTCTTACTCACAGCCTTTTGTTGTATGGCATTGAGTGAGTTGACTTCACTCAATGCTTGTGTACTTGGCCACTTTCTCAGATTTCCACTAATTTGCTTTGACTGTATAGCCTTCACTCAGAGCTATAAGTCTTCTGGCATTAAGTGAGTAACCTTTAGTCAACGCCTGTGGACTTGGACAGATTTCTGTCTATCCATATCTTAGGTCAGTGTTTACCTGACTTAGCCACTTTGATGGCGACGGTGATGACGACGGCCACCAGGACGGCCAACTTGGGAATGACTATGTTGAAGATGTGCCGGCAAAGGACGTGCGATGTCGTAGCGGTCATGGTTACAAGCTTCGCCCTCGCAACAAGACTCATATTTGATATTTTAGCTTTGGTGTGCTAATAGTCGTTTCATGATGGCTCTTTTAAAAAAAACATTATTTAATTTCTGCATTTTCTTTATGTGGTGTGCCTTTAGCCACTTGTTATTTGCTTTGAGATGTAAGCCTATATAAGGCCTTGAACTTTTCATTTGATGGTAGACTTTAATTGAAATCAAAATTTGAATTTGCCAACCCTAATTTTCCCTCTCTTCTTCTCCTAGCCGCCCCCCCCCCCCCCCCCCCGCTTTCTTCCTTCCTCCAAATTGCCGGCCTCAAGGCTCCTTCCTTCTAGAGTTCGGCCATCTCCTCTCTCCCTCTTGCTCTCGGCCGCCCCCTTCTCTCTAGTGCTCGGCTACTCTCATCTCCCTCTTGCTCACGGCCACCCGAGATCCTCTCTCTCCAAGGATACTTTGGCCCATGAATGAGAGGTTGTTTGCAAGGAAGAAGATAGGGGTTTCCTCCACGGCGTGAAGTGAAGGAGATTAGCATGTTCATCATCCGTAGCGCGCTTCCCGTGAACTTTCAATGGAGGAGCGATCAAACTTGGTGGATCCACGCATCCCGGATCTACAAATCCGAGAGGGGTAACAAAAATTTCTACCAAGAGTTTTCTTTCTCTAGATAGGTCTTGTGGTGGACGAATTTTTGCGTTATTTTCCGATTTGTTTTTCTTCGCGGTTAATCAAATAATAGATCGGTATTTTTCGTTTGGATTTCCGAAAGATTCTTAAGAGGATTGGCGATCCTCGCTTTCTTTTTGTTGGGATAGATCCTACCATCTTTCGAATCATTTTGTTCTTGGTGGATCTATTTTGGTACAACCCAAAAGCTCGTTCGGGATCAAGATTATCTCATTTAGCCAGAAAGAATTTGTCCTATAGCCAACATTCGATCTATTTGCGGAACGGCGATCCGTATTGTTAGCGCGAGCGATAAATAAAATAATTGTTGTGGCTGCGTTTTCGTTAGCGTGTGGAATAGAGAGCGTAGATCATGTCTTAAGCGATATCGTGGCCTCCGTGACGAATCTCTAGGATATACCCTACATCAATTTGGTATCAAAGCGAGGTTGTGTTGATTTCCCAATCGACACCATCCTTTATTTTTACCAAGGGTTATCCTCATTCGCTAGGGTGTGCACTTGCACTACGATTCACATCAAATCTGAATTTTTGTTTTTCAAAACAATACATAGTTGGGCTGCAATTAGTAAAACACACAAAAAAACAATTTTGCAGAAAATTACAAAAAAAAATCTGAATTTTCTCCTCATTTTTTAAGAAAAAAAAGCCTGAAAAAGTTTTTCCTGTTGCTCACTTGTTTAGTGTCAAAAAATTCAAACGCGTAATTTAAATCAGGACAAAATCGTTGTTTGTCCCGTTCGTTCATGGGCACTAGGCTGGGCACGGAATATCTTTCCTCCACCTCGCACTGGCAAACAACCAAGGTGATGAGCATGCTCCGGCCACGATCGCCGAGCTACGAGGAGAGTTTAACGCTTGGTTTGACGCACTGACACAGTTAATTGAAGGGCTCGCTGTAAACCAAGCAGCGCCCCGAAACAACGGCGTTGGAAGAAACCGACCGGGCCCCCAACCCCCGGCCGCCAACCAGCGAGAGGAAACACAAAATCATCCACGTGATCAGGACGATGAGTACCCACCTCGAGGTCATTATGAGTTCGACATAACTAGGGCCGTTAAAATAGACTCACCCTCATATGATTGTTTGGGAGAGCCCCAACTATTCCTAGACTGGATCATGGGAATCGAGTGCTATTTTGAATGGCACGACTTGACGGACGTTGAGAAAGTGAAGGTTGCACGGATGGAACTAATAGGAAGGGACAAGACATACTGGTTGAACGAAGAGAGACGATTAGGTATGGTTAATAGAGCACCCCCAATTGGGTGGGCTGCCATGAAAGCACTTCTACACGACCAATATGTTCCCACTTATTACCGGACCCAAATGTTCGACGACTTAGCCACCCTTCGTCAAGGTAACGCTTCGGTAGCAGAATACATGGGACAACTTAAGGATATGTTGGTGCATTGTGATGTTCGTGAGATGCCCGAAATCACACTCTCCCGATTTCGTAAGGGACTCAACCCGGACATTCAAGGCAAGCTCTTGCGTTATGGTCACACGGACCTTAACACCACGTTCAATGCCGCCTTGGATATTGAAAAACACAACGCCTACAAAACCAAAGGACGAAACTTTCAGAAGGGAAAATCCCTCTTAGGACCGCATCCATCTTCCTCCACGCGAGACAAGGGAAAGTATCAATCGACGGATTCGGAGTCCATTATCATTACCGCTAGGAATAACCGGAATCCCACCGGTGAGCGAGTACCAATAGGACGAATCAGCAAGACTAAAGCCACGTGTTATTCTTGCGGAATCCAAGGGCACTATTCTAGTGAATGCCCCACAAAGAGCAAACCGTTAGCCTTATTAGACTCCATGTATGAGCCTGCCGATATCGTCTATGGAGCGGGAGAAGAATCTGATGCCGAGCCGAGTGACATTGAGGACGATTCTTACATGATGGTGATGAGATGTATTTTGGCCACACCGCGAGCGTTGGACGAGTTTAACCGGACAAATATATTTACCTTAAATTTTAAGTGCAGTGAAAAATGGTGCAAATTAATTATTGATAGCGGTAGTTGCATGAACGTCGTTTCGGAGAACGCCATCGCACGCATGCATTTAGTCACCGAGCCGCACCCACATCCTTATAAAATCGCGTGGGTAAACAAGACGTCAATAGCGGTCTCTAAGCGATGCTTGGTGCCACTAATATTGAAAAACTACGTTGATAAAGTGTGGTGCGACGTCATCCCCATGGACGTGTGTCATGTCTTACTAGGATGACCTTGGCTTTATGATTATGACGTGACCCATTTTGGAAGAGCCAATACTTATGAGTTCAAATTCAATGGTAAGACCATTGTATTGAAACCATCGCCGCCCAAGGATCCGTCACCTGCGTCCAAAGATACCATTGTGCCGGTAGAAAAGAAAACGATAAGTCTGATAAGTAGGAAAGAGTTAGAGCGTGAGACTTTCATGGATGGCGTTATCTACGCTCTAGTTTGTCTACAAGCTAAGGAGGATGCACCTTCGTTAGCGAGCCTCCCGTTATCCCTTCGAACTCTCTTAGAAGAGTATATGGATGTATACCTGGTGGACTTACCACCTCAGTTGCCACCTATGTGTGATATCCAGCATGAGATAGATTTTGTCACGGGTTCTTCGTTGCCGAATCAGCCCCATTACCACCTCAACCCCTCCTCACATGAGGAGTTGCAAAAATTAATTTCATATTTGTTAGCGAAAGGATTTATACGTCATAATAAAAGTCCTTGTGTCGTCCCTGCCTTGTTAGTCCCGAAGAGAGATAAAACGTGGCGATTGTGTGTCAATTATCGGGCTATAAATAAAATAACTGTCAAGTATCGATTCCTCATTCCCCGCTTGGATGATTTACAAGATATGTTATCAGGAGCCGCCGTGTTCTCTAAATTGGATCTTAAGAGCGGTTATCATCAAATACGAATACGGGAGGGAGACGAATGGGAGACGACATTTAAGTCTAAGGATGGACTATATGAATGGCTAGTGCTTGGAGAGGTACTTACCAATAAACCTAGTACGTTCTCGCGATTGATGACCCAAGTCTTTAAACCCTACATGGGAAAATTTGAAGTGGTCTATTTCGACGACATTTTGGTGTTTAGCATCTCTCTGGGGGATCATGAAACTCACCTAAGAACAATCCTTACCACATTGCGCAAAGAGAATTTATTTATTAATCTAAAAAAATGCGCATTCGGTGTGTCTTCCGTAGAGTTCTTAGGATACATCGTGAGTTCAGATGGCATTCATGTGGATCCAAAGAAGGTTCAAGCAATTAAAGAGTGGCCGGAACCCAAGAATATAAGGGAAATTTGAAGTTTCCACGGGTTGGCCACGTTTTACCAAAGATTTATTCAGAATTTTAGTAGTATTATGGCACCCATCACTGAGTGTATGAAGAAAGGAGAATTTAGTTGGACTAAAGCGGCCACTAGTGCTTTCCAAACGATTAAGGAATGGATGTCTGACGCCCCCTTACTACAATTACCGGATTTTAGTAAAGTGTTTGAACTATCATGCGACGCATCGGGGATCAGAATCGGAGGAGTGTTAAGTAAAGAGGGACATCCGCTAGGATATTTTAGCGAGAAACTAGTCGGCCCAAAGTTAAACTATTTGAATTATGATCGCGAATTCTATGCCGTGATTCGTTGTCTACAACATTGGCGACATTACCTTATATCAAAAGAATTCGTGATATTATCGGGCCATGAGGCCCTCAAATTTGTTAATTCTCAAAATAAGATTAGCCCACGTCACGCTAAATGGATCTCGTACCTACAGGAGTACACTTTCATTATCAAGCATCTGAAGGGTACATTAAATCGTGTGGCGGACGCATTAAGTAGGGTCACCTTATTACTAACTACCATGGAAGTGTCGGTCATAGGATTTGAGAGGATTAAAGATGAATATGTCCTATG
Source organism: Platanthera guangdongensis (assembly GCA_039583875.1). Lineage (NCBI taxonomy): Eukaryota > Viridiplantae > Streptophyta > Magnoliopsida > Asparagales > Orchidaceae > Platanthera > Platanthera guangdongensis. Next base: position 89,143,796 of record CM077150.1, read on the forward strand.
CCCAGACTTTAAGGAAATTTATTTCGCCACTCAGGACAATTCCTCTACCACCATTTCGGCGTACTATATCCGTGACGGATACTTATTTAAACATTTGCAACTATGTATTCCCCGCTCGTCACATTTTATCATATGGGAATTACATAGCGTAGGGTTAGGCAGACATTTTGGTAGAGACAAAACGATAACACTCGTAGAGGACAAATTCTTTTGGCCGGGCCTCAGACCCATGGTCAACAAAATCGTAGGAAGTTGTCGTATTTGTCAACTAGCAAAGGGAAACAAGACCAATGCGGGTCTTTATACTCCACTTCCGATTCCGTCGGTACCATGGGAAGATGTCAGCATGGATTTTCTTTTGGGTTTACCCATGACATTGAGGCGTCACGATTCTATTCTAGTCGTAGTAGACCGTTTCTCCAAAATGGCCTATTTTATCGCTAGTAATAACACCTACGATGCTTCAAATGTAGCAAAATTGTATTTCAAGGAGGTCGTGGCACATCGGGGTGTTCCCAAGACGATAGTGAGTGATAGGGATGTAAAATTTACAAGTTATTTTTGGAAGACACTCTGGAAACTCATGGGCACTAAACTTATGTTTTCGTCGGCCGATCATCCCCAAACAGATGGGCAAACAGAAGTTGTCAATCGTAGCTTGGGAGGGTTACTTCGTTGTTTAGTGGGCGATCATAAAGGTACATGGGATCTTATCCTTCCGCATGCTCAACTAGCGTACAATAATTCTAAGAACAGGTCCACTGGGTTGTCTCCGAATGAGATAGTGCATGGTTATAAGGCGCCAGTGCCACTTGACTTGGTTCTGTTACCGCCTTCTTTTAAGTCAAGTCAATTTGCACAGGACTTCGCTTCACACGTTCACACTCTCCATGAGCATATTGGCAAGACGTTAGCTAAGCAATATTCTATCTATCAATCGAATGCTAACGTACATAGGCGAGCAGTCTCCTTGAACATTGACGATTTGGTTATGGTTCGTCTTATCCCTGAACGGATGCCTTCGGGCTCCATAAAAAAATTAGCGAATAAAAAAGCCGGTCCTTTTCGAATTTTGAAGAAATTAGGCGAAAATGCTTATTTGTTAGAATTACCCGTTGATTGGGGAATCTCCCCTGTGTTTAACATTTTGGATTTAACGCTTTTTGTTGCTCCACCACCTGAATTGTCTGTCTCTCCGTTTAATAATTCCACTATACAATCTAATGGGGTGGGGGTGAGCTCAATTCTGGATCGCTTTCTCCTTCGAAATCTACGGGAGGTATGCCGTCTATTGATGATGAAACTTGTTTTTTTGCTTCACCTAAAGTTTTTCCGAGGTTTCCCCGGACGGATTTCTTGCCTGATAGGATTTTGCAGGATGATGTGTTTCCCACTCCCGACGGCGACATTCACAGGTTTTTGGTTCGTTGGCGTGGTCGTCCGGCTTCGAACGACTCTTGGCTCTCTGCTGCACAGGTGGATCTTCTTGACGCGGACCTCGTACGCCGTTATATTTCAGCCCGCTCATCGGAGATGAGTCCTTTTGAGCGGCGGAGGATTGATGGCGATGGTGATGTCGACGGTGATGACGACGGCCACCAGGACGGCCAACTTGGGAATGACTATGTTGAAGATGTGCCGGCAAAGGACGTGCGACGTCATCGCGGTCATGGTTACAAGCTTCGCCCTCGCAACAAGACTCATATTTGATATTTTAGCTTTGGTGTGCTAATAGTCGTTTCATGATGGCTCTTTTAAAAAAAACATTATTTAATTTCTGCATTTTCTTTATGTGGTGTGCCTTTAGCCACTAGTTATTTTCTTTGAGATGTAAGCCTATATAAGGTCTTGAACTTTTCATTTGATGGTAGACTTTAATTGAAATCAAAATTTGAATTTGTCAACCCTAATTTTCCCTCTCTTCTTCTCCTAGCCGCCCCCCCCCCCCCCTCTTTCTTCCTTCCTCCAAATCGCCGGCCTCAAGGCTCCTTCCTTCTAGAGTTCGGCCATCTCCTCTCTCCCTCTTGCTCTCGGCCGCCCCCTTCTCTCTAGTGCTCGGCTACACTCATCTCCCTCTTGCTCACGGCCACCCGAGATCCTCTCTCTCCAAGGATACTTTGGCCCATGCATGAGAGGTTGTTTGCAAGGAAGAAGATAGGGGTTTCCTCCATGGCGTGAAGTGAAAGAGATTAGCACGTTCATCATCCGTAGCGCGCTTCCCATGGACTTTCAACGGAGGAGCGATCAAACTTGGTGGATACACGCATCCCGGATCTACAAATCCGAGAGGGGTAATGAAAATTTCTACCAAGAGTTTTCTTTCTCTAGATAGTTCTTGTGGTGGACGAATTTTTGCGTTATTTTCCGATTTGTTTTTCTTCGCGGTTAATCAAATAATAGATCGGTATTTTTCATTTGGATTTCCGAAAGATTCGTAAGAGGATTGGCGATCCTCGCTTTCTTTTTGTTGGGATAGATCCTACCATCTTTCGAATCATTTTGTTCTTGGTGGATCTATTTTGGTACAACCCAAAAGCTCGTTCGGGATCAAGATTATCCCATTTAGCCGGAAAGAATTTGGCCTATAGCCAACATTCGATCTATTTGCGGAACGGCGATCCGTATTGTTAGCGCGAGCGATAAATAAAATAATTGTTGCGGCTGCGTTTTCGTTAGCGTGTGGAATAGAGAGCGTAGATCGTGTCTTAAGCGATATCGTGGCCTCCGCGACGAATCTCTAGGATATACCCTGCATCACACTTAGGCTATCTGTCCTATCAATGTTGTTAGGACATCCTGTAATCATTAAACTTGAGCATAAGTTAGATAACCACATGTGTATACATTGTTTACTAGGCCTTCTTCAAATCGAGGACATTGGGATCAATAGACCCAACATCAGGGCATATAATCAATTTACTGAAATTCAAGTCCCACCTCCGTCTGAAGTATTAACCACTTGGACAGTCATTGATCTTTTAACGTCAAGGCCACATTATCTTATGGACTCTTCCAAAATAAGAAGGTGAACCGAGTAGTGACCTCTTCACCTACCAGTAGGGGACAGATTGAGATAAGCTTTTTCCCGTGATCACATGACACTATGCAGGCTCGACTTCACCTCATCCCATTACGACCATATCGAGATCACATAAAATAATGTAGGTCCAACTATATCGAGATCATACATCATGATACGGGCCATAACCACATCGAGATATCATAGCATGATGCAATCCACAACCACATCGAGATCATATAGCATGATGCGGACCACATCGACATGATATCCAAGGTATCACTTAAGGTCGGCACACAAGGCCACCAAGCTAGGCACTGTAGGCCTCACAGCTTAACATGCTACCCACATTATCCCTAGGACCTTGGCTTTGCAATCACAAATTAGCTCACTGGGAGCTATTTCCAAAAATATCACAATCGACATGCGATATTAACAGAACCACAACTCTATCAAGTTTGGGTTCATGCCCCAAACATATCTCTGCTCACTAGTCTCTGCCAACAGTGCTATTGCCAGCGATATTGCTTTCACGGGCAATAATAATAGAACACACCCTCCAGTACTTCTATAACAACCTGCAGTTCCCCAAAAACTCTGAAATGTAATCATTTTCCATGTAGTCCACTATGACATGCAAATCAATCATCAATAATCCATACCAATTTGTCCAGATGGGATTCTCACAACATGCCTATGCTTGTATAACAATCTAAGCTCTACACGCAAAACATAATGGGGAATAACTAAAAAAACCTATTAAATGCTTCACCTCCCACTAATTATTGGAGATGCTTCCATGCAAACATGCCCAACAAAAGGACTATCATGACCTAGTATTTAGAAGGAGAGTCGTTACCCTCAAAGCATGTTTCAGAGCCATGAATTTGTAATTGATACTGATGGAATCACTTGTAGTTCTTTCCTCTCTGCAGATCTAGACTCGACTCATGATTCCGACCATAAGAAGTCCTCCAAATCTCTTGCAAGGTCTGAAGACAATCCTCTTCTTCTTCCTCTATTTTCCTTTTCTCTTCTTCTTCTTCTTTAGTTTATAGAGAGAGAGAGAGTAAGAAGAGAAATGAGAAGTAATTTCTCATCAGCCACCTTATCAATCCCATGCTTAAGCTTAGCCACAGGATCCCTAAATCAAAAGAAATGGATGGCCCAATTTTCATTAAGAGATTTTCTTAAACACTATCGTCGGGTGATATCGCTATCGCGGCGCAATAGCTCTAGTGGTGGTTACTTGACCAAGTTAGTGTCGCTTAACTACCTCCCCTTAAGTAACTAATAGGTTACTTTTTTCCACGTGGCACACTATCACCAGCAATATCCACTACTGCCAAGCGATATCATATCGACTTCATCGACTTGATCTCTATCGCCAGCGGTATCACTATCACCTGCGGTATTACATCGAATTCATCAACTTGTTTACTGCATCATTCTGAACAATAATTGCAATGCAATATTGCTATCGCTAGTGATAGTACCAAAAATTCTATTTGTTGTTTTTAAATTATGGGAAACCTTGGGTGTTACAGTCGCACCTATTTTGTGTGAAGAAAATGCACGACTGTGCAATGTCTATAGGAAAGAATTGGGCAAAAAGAGAGATCGACCCCACCTGCAAAGCAAACAGCAGCTGGGGCACAAGCCTCTAACACACAAGAACGATAGGAAAACAACATAAAAATAATATGTGGAGCACCATGTGCTTACCCCTAACACCAAAGTGCGTAATTGCACACCACAATATTCTAAAAGTGCACTACGTGTTATAATTGCGATCAAGTGAAATATGAGCATTAAAGAACTAAAAGTGAAGTGCAAGTGAGTGAAAACTTGCCCATATGAGTGCAAAAAATACTATAAATATCAGACTCATCACACCCCCAGACTTAATAATTTTATCGTCCAGAGCAAATCAATCCTCATACGGAACAAAAAAACACAAGATGGCATAACAATTAAAATGCAGAGTATCATACGAAGTCGCATACTCCTGCGCGTATAATTCTGGTAGAATGAGCTTCTAATTATGCGAACTAGATTTTAAATTTCTAAACTGCATATAGACATATTATTTTTACTTGTAATTAGAATCACAATATGTTGGAACACCCTATTACTGATTTGGGAAAGGATCACTATTTCTTTAGGAAAAATGTTTTGACCTCCTTGTATAGTTTTTAAGGTCAATTAAATTGAGTCTAAGGCTTAGAATTTAGGCCTGAAAGCTGCCCCCAAGACCCTCAGATCAGATATTCAAAATTCAGGAGACTAAGTCATTTTCGTCGAGCTCAGATCGACGAATCGTCGAACTCAGTTCGACGATCTCTGAGCTCAGTTCAACGAGTCGTCGAACTCCGTTCGACGATCTTCGAGCTCAGATCGACGTTTCTGTCTCTAGCTATTTTCCCAATCTCTGAGCTCAGGTCGACGATAGTTGAGCTCAGATCGACGATTTCTGTTTCCAGTCTAGTTCCAGTCTCTGAGCTTAGGTCGACAGTAGTGGAGCTCAGGTCGACGATTTTCTGGAGAGATCGACGATTCTCAAGATTCAAATTCAGACAGTCATGGAATTCTATCTTATTTATTCCCAGCATTTATTCCAAGGATCTTGTAGCCGTTTCAATTAATCTGGAGTAAGTTTCAAGGTAATTTTAAAGGAATGTTCTCTAGGACTTTCCTCCAGAGACAAAATTCATTTAAAGAAGTCATTAATGAGTGGCTAACGACTATCTTGGAGACAAAATCAATTCATTCTCTTCAGATCTCTTTTGATATTCATTCTGCTTCTTACAATAACAATTACAACAGTTACAGACACACACAGACAGAATTCTTTCAGAACACACATCACTGAAGGAGATCAACATACATAAAATTTTCTAGATCTCTTTTGACTCAAGTGTTCAAAGGCTTCATCCATCAAGACTCCAGACACTACACATTTCAGCAACTGCTGGAATCATTCTTTGCTGGAGATCTCATCTACTGAAGGCCTATCACCCTAGTGCAAAGCTTCTTTTCCTGAACCACTTCCAGATCTCAGGGTGAGCTTTGACAACATCATCCACTAGTCTTCTCTCTGATTGTTGACAGAGAAGAACATCTCACCTCCTTCTTTTTCTGCTGTAAAAGGGTTTCTCAAAACTCCCTTCAAAAGTTTTGTGTTGGTTTCTGAGACCTTGTCAAAACTCAGTGGTGGAAAGACACCTGATCAAAAAATCTTGTTTGGTTTTTGAGCACCTTATCAAAAGCTCATTGGTGCCCAGGACACCTGATCAACTCATCCTGAAGTGGATTCCTACCTAGGGTGGTAGAAGAGTGGATGTACCCAGTTTGTTTGGGGAACCACTATAGCTCCTTGTATCTTCTGGTTGCTATATTTTGTTTGCTGTGTGCTGTGTTTTTATTTCTAGCTCTCATAATTTTTATTTACTGCAAGCACCTTACATATATACTTAAATTAAGTCTTACACTGCAAAATAGTTTTTAAACTGAGAATTATTTTAATAAACTCTATTCACCCCCCCCTATAAAGTTAAGGTAGATCTTATCCCCTCTTTCAATTAGTATCAAAGAGAGGTTGGTTAAAATCACCAGATTGGTTATCCTACAGGCTAACACCTGAACCAAAAGATCTTTGATAAGATCAATCTTGTATAGAGGGTTTTTATTTTTATTATTTGTATTATATTTGTTTTTATATAAAACCATGGCACAAAACAAAGATTATGCTAGCACAAGACCTCCAGTATGCAATCTATCTAAGTTTGCACTTTGGAAGGCAAGGATAAGATTGTACATGAACTCTATTGATGAAGACATCTTTAATTCTATTTTGACAGTGTGTCCAAGACCCCCAGCAAATACAAGTACAAGTTTTGTTCCACCTCCTTCAGGAACAGATGCAGAAATCCAAAAATGGAAAGTTGCAGATGCCAAAGCATTGAACATTTTGGCACAAACCATGTCTGATGAAATCTTTCAAAAAGTAGCTGAATGCAACTCAACAAAAGAGATATGAGGCAAACTATCTGAAATAATGTCAGGATTTGCAGATGAAAGGAAAGATAGAAGATCCGGTCTCATAACTCAGTATAAGAACTTCAAGAAAGGAGAAAGTGAGTCAGTTGCAGATATGTATAACAGACTCAGTCTTATAGTCAATGAACTGAAAACCTTGGACAAGGAGATCTCATTGACTGAACTCAATGATAAAATCCTAATGTGCTTCCCCAGCACTTGGGACTCAAGGATCTGGCCAATCAAGGATGCCAGAAGCCTAAATGAGATCACCACTGAGGCTCTTTTGGGCAAGCTTAAGTCTTATGAGCTGCTCATCAAGAACAGAGAAGAAGAGCAGAAGGCTGCTTCACTAGCAATCAGAAAAGAGATATCAATAGCATTCAAAGCTATTGAAGATCAGCCTGAAGACAAGGTCACAGGCAATGAAGACCTGCTAAGCTTACTGTCCAAAAGGTTTTACAAAATGGCCAGGAAGGACTTCAGGAAAAAGTCATTCAGAGGGCATGAAAAGCCAATGTATGATAAGTCCAATAACAAAGAAATTATTTGTTTTGGATGCAGGAAAGCAGGCCACATTGTGCCTGACTGTCCAGAAAATCAGAATAAGGACAAGAAGGACAGGAAAGAAAGGAGAAGAGACAAAGACTTCAAGAAAAACAGCAATGACAAACCCTCCTCCAACAAGAACAAACATACCAGGAAGGGGCTTGTAGCTGAAACCTGGAGTGAAACAGAAGAAGAATCAGAAGCTTCATCCAGCTCAAGTGATGATGAAGATGATGCTGAAGAAAAGGAGTTCTGCATGATGGCTATCAATGCCACTCAACACAATACTGATGCAGAATAAGAGTTAGAGTCTCAATCAGAAACTCAATCTGAAGAGGATCAGGTAATAGACTCATTTGATTTTAATTAAGAGGACTTCAAATGTGAATTCAAGGCACTATGTTTAGATCTATTAAAATCTGAGAAAGAAATTATTTCTCTCAGAAATCAATTTTCTGAACAAAGCACCTTAAAATCAGATAACCTCAAACTCTCTGAGGAGTTGGAATGTTGTAGGGAGCAGATAGCCTCACTGAAAAGTGAACTATCAGAGGCCAAGAAGTTTGAAGAATTCCTCAATGGGAGAAGTATCAAACTAATGGACATCACAAGCACAGTGACCACAAGATTCAATAATACACTGGGCTTGGGTGCCTCATCCATCCAACCTATAGTATTAACAACCCCAATCAAGTTTATCTCAGATAAAGGTAAGGGAGTTGTAGAGGTGGCTAGGAAGAATTCTGATTTACCTAAGAAAACAACAGTTCAACAGAAAACGTCGAACGGAGCTCGACGATCGCCGAATGGAGCTCAATGATCTCAGGCTGAATCGTCGAACTCAGGTCAACGATTTCTGAACCCTGAACTCTGGCATAGTCGATCTTCGAACGGAGCTCGACGATCTGACCCAAGATCGTCGAACTCAGCTCAGAGATCGTCGAACTCAGCTCAGAGTTTTGAAAATTCTTTCAAAGGTAAATCAAACTTCAATCCTAGAGGTCCTACATATCATAGGTTTAACCCTTATGCTGAATGGATAATACCTCCCAGGAGATATCATCCAGAAGGCTATAATAGTCAACCAGAGATGTCTTTTATTTTAGATTTTAAAGGTTATCAACATATGCCCAAGGTAAACTGGGTCAAAAATAAATAAATTGTTTTATGTGCGGGTGAAGACCTATCCAATATCAAACCAGCAATGGTATCTAGACAGTGGGTGCTCAAAGCACATGACAGGAAACAAGGAGAATTTCATATCCTTCAAAGCCAAACTTGGACCCAAAGTAATATTTGGTGATTCAAACTTTGTACTAACAAAAGGATATGTTGCAGTCTAGATTGGCTCAGTCACATTCAAGAAAGTAGCTTATGTGAAAGTAATGAAGCACAACTTAATCAGCATCAGTCAATTGTGTGATGAAGGCTAGCAAGTGACTTTCAACAAATCCACATGCAAAATCAAATCAGTGGACAACACAACTGTGTTGACAGGTAAAAGGAAAGGTAACATTTATCTTGTAGATCTTCTTTCAACTAAGGTAGATATATGCTTGTTCAATTCCATTTGTAGACCTAATGAACTTTGGCATAAAAGATTAGGACATATAAACCTTAGAACCATTGCTAGGCTATCCAAGGACAACCTTGTTAGAGGACTACCTTCTGGCCCCTACAAGAAGGAAGGACTTTGCAGGGCTTGTCAATTAGGCAAGAAAACCAAAAATAGCTTCAAGTCACTTAATAAGAGTGATTCACCTAGGATTTTGTATCTGTTACACATGGATCTCTTTGAACCCATTACAGTACAAAGCTTAGGAGGGAAATTTTATACTTTAGTAGTTGTAGATGACTTCTCTAGATTCACATGGGTGTTCTTTCTGAGGAAGAAGTCTGATAACTTTAAGTGTTTGACTGAGTTTCTCAAATGCATATAGAGTGAGTTCAATACTCACATTGCCCTGATCAGAAGTGATCATGGGACAGAGTTTGATTCTCTTCTTATGCAAGAGTTCTGTCAGAGTGAAGGGATCAGGCACACTTTCTCAGCTCCTACAACTCCTCAACAAAATGGGGTAGCTGAAAGGAAAAATAGAACCCTTATTGAATCTGCTACTACATTATTGTCAGATGCTCACCTTCCTCTATCCTTTTGGGCAGAGGCAGTGAACACATCCAACTATGTGTTGAATAGAAGTCTGATACATAAGCTGAAGGGCAAGACTCCCTATGAATTACTCAAAGGGAAGAAACCTAAAGTAGATTATTTTAAAATTTTTGGTTGCACTTGTTACATTCACAATAATGACAAGAAATACATAGCAAAATTTCAAGCTAAGGCTGATGAAGGAGTGTTTCTGGGATACTCCATGATCAGTAAAACTTATATGGTATATAACAAATCTACTCTTAAAATTGAAGAATCTGTTCATGTATCCTTTGATGAATCTAACATGTCTTTTAAGGAGAGGAATGCTTCTACCATAGAATCTTTGCAGGTACACTCTCTTGCTGAAAATTTGGACAGGTTACATATTATACAAAAGGATGAAAGCAGTGAAGATGAAGAAGATATTCAACATCTTGAAGAGAATCTTTTTGAAGAACTAGTTGTTATTCCACAAGAGGAAACAACAACACAGGTTGGTGAACAATAACACTCACTGTTGATTTAGTAACCTCAAGAGACCATCCAATCTCCCAAGTGATTGGAGACAACTCAGCTGGTGTGCAAACCAAAAATCAGGTCAACCAAAACCTGATGCACACCTGCTTTCTTTCTCAAATTGAGCCCCAATCCATTCAAGATGCAGAACAAGATCCATATTGGATCATTGCAATGCAAGAGGAATTACATCAATTTGAAAGGAACAAAGTTTGGGAACTAGTGCCAAGGCCAAAGGATCACTCCATTGTTGGAACAAAATGGGTGTTCAGAAATAAATTGGATGATCAAGGAGTCATTGTAAGGAACAAGGCAAGCCTAATTGCTCAAGGATACTCTCAAGAAGAAGGGATAGATTATGACCAGACCTTTGCACCAGTTGCAAGGTTAGAGGCCATAAGAATCTTCTTAGCTTATGCAGCACACAAAGGATTCAAAGTATATCAAATGGATGTAAAGAGTGCTTTTATCAATGGAGACATCAAGGAAGAAGTCTATGTTAGACAACCCCCAGGTTTTATTTCTCCAACTCATCCTGATCATGTTTTCAAATTGCATAAAGCATTATATGGTCTAAAGAAAGCTCCTAGAGCATGGTATGAGACCCTAGCATGATTTCTTCTGAAAAATGATTTTATAAGGGGTAGAGTAGACCAAACTCTTTTTATTAGAACTCATAGGTCCAATACCTTACTAGTACAAATTTATGTAGATGACATTATCTTTGGTTCTACTGATTCAAATCTGTGCAAAAGGTTTTCCAATCTAATGCATTCTAAATTTGAAATGAGTAGCATGGGTGAGCTTTCCTTCTTTCTAGGATTACAAGTCAAACAGCACGCTGAAGGCATATTCATCTCTCAAACCAAGTAAGCAAAAGAATTGGTTAAGAAATTTAGTATGTTTGAAGCATCATGCATGAAAACACATATGCCTACTAATGTTGTATTAGATGCTGATGAACATGGGAAACCTGTTGATCAAACAACATATAGAGCAATGATTGGCTCTTTATTGTACCTAACAGCTAGTAGACCTGACATAATGTTTGCTACATGCATATGTGCTAGATTCCAAGTGAGCCCTAGAGAGTCACACTTAATCTTAGTAAAAAGGATTCTTAGGTATGTGAAAAGTTGTCCAAATCTAGGTCTCTGGTATCCAAAAGACTCAGCATTTGAATTAACTGGATTTTCAGATGCTGATTATGCTGGATGCAGGATAGACAGGAAAAGCACCAGTGGAACTTGTCAGTTTTTTGGTGACAGACTTGTCTCCTGGTTTTGCAAGAAACAAATATCTGTGTCCACATCAACTGCTGAAGCTGAATATGTGGTAGCAGGTAGTTGTTGCTCACAGATCTTGTGGATTCAGAATTAGCTCCTAGACTATGGCTACAACTTAGAGAAGTAAAAAATTTTCTGTGATAACACTAGTGCTATTTCTATAGTACAAAATCTAGTCCTCCATAGTAGGACAAAACTTATAGAAATTATGAATCACTTTTTAAGGGACAATGTTGAGAAAAATAAAATTGAACTTCAATATATCCCAACTCACTTGCAAAGGGGAGATATTTTCACCAAACCATTGGACAAAAAGAAACATACATTCTTCCTGAATCAGTTAGGAATGTTATATGGAGGAAGTTTAAAATAAGACCCAAGATTTTAAAACTCTAAAATTGACCAAGACTAGGCAAACATTTTGATTTTTCTAGTGTCTATAGGTTGTTTCTGGTCTCTGAACTGCACTCGACGTTTTTCCCAAAGATCGTGGAACGGAGATCGACGTTTCTTAGAAATCGTCGACCGGAGTTCAGCGCTTTCCATATAGTGCTAAGCTATCTTCTTCCGGTCAATGATCGTTGAACGGAGGTCGACGATCTCCAATATCGTCGAACTGAGATTGACGATGTTGAAGACCTTTCAGATTCCTTTAGAAGCCCAGATCGTCGAACGGAGTTCAACGATCTCTCCTTTTCTGCGTCGAACCCTAATATAAAATTCATTTTTCGGTCGTCATTCTCCCTTTGCACTTTCATACTCTCTGCAGAATTTCCCTTTCCCTCCAAACTTTTCTACACTTGGTCTTGTGTTTGTTCATTTTTGCAGGTAAAAATGGCCGTTTCTATTGCAGTTTTGGCAGCAATGAAATTCGACACTGGATTCGACATTGATATGGACTCTGAAAGTGCAACTAGATCTGATATACTCTAGAGGGGGATGAATAGAGTATAAGGTGCTTTTAAAAACTTTTACAAACTTTTACAACAATTGTTGTAATCTGTGTGAGCAGGGAAGCAAAAATAAATCTAATCACAGCACAAGCTAAGCAAAAACTAAGCACAGAAAAAATCAAGGCCAGAAACAAAAATGAAAACAAGCAAAACCAGAAGACACAAGGAAATATAGTGGTTCCCCAAACTTGGGTACATGCACTCTTCTACCACCCTAGGTAGGAATCCACTGCAGGATGAGTTGATCAGGTGTCCTGGACACCAATGAGCTTTTGATAAGGTGCTCAAAAACCAAAGCAGATTTTTTGATCAGGTGTCTTGCCACCAATGAGCTTTTGACAAGGTGCTCAAAAACCAAGTTCAAACTTTTGAAGGGAGTTTGAAAAACCCTTTACAGAGTGGGGGTGAGAGAGTGATGGAAGTCTTCTTTTTCTCAAACAACTGAGAAGACTATGTGGATTGTTGTCAAAGCTCCCCCTGAATCCTTGAAATCTTCAGGAAGAAAAGCTTTGCTGAGGGTGATAGGCCTTCAAAGATTGAACTCCAGCAGTGGATGATTTCAGCAATAGCTGAAATGTTGAGTGTCTGGAGTCTTGAAATATGTTGGACTTGAACACTTTGAAAACTAAAGAGATCTGAAGATTTGAAAACTTGATCTCCTTGGATGAGTGTTCTTCAGAATTCTTTGAGACGGAAGATTTTTGAATATTTCTCTGTAATCTGTATTGTGTGTGTTCTTCTATGTGAGAGATTCAAAAATCCTGTCTTTTATTCTATGGTCAGAATAGAATATCATTCTCTGTCAAGGATAGCCGTTGGTCTGCATTGATTGCATCCTTAATTGCCTAATCTCTTCTGGAGGAAAGTCCACAGATATATTCCTTGAAAAATCCCTTGAAACTTGGTCTAGAATTGAATGAAAACGACTAGCAAATCTCTGAATTAATTGCAGAATAACTCCTAACTGATTTGAATTTGAATTCTGGAAGTTATCTGAAATCGTCGAACTGAGCTCTGCTATCGTCGAGCTGAGCTCAGCGATCTGGAAAACTTAAGCAGCAAAATAATCGTCGATCTGAGCTCAAAGATTGTCGAACTGAGCTCAGAGATAAAGATCCAAAGCAGAGTCAAAATCATCGACCTGAGCTCACCGATCGTCGAATGGAGTTCGACGATATTATGAAGTTGAGCTCAGCGATCGTCGAATGGAGCTCGACGATCTGTCGAAGTTGAGCTAGACGATCGTCGACCGGAGTTCGACGAATCGTCGTGCTGAGCTCGACGATCAGACTTAGTCTCCAGACTGAGAATCCTGGTCTTCAGGGCAGCTTCCAAACCTAGACTTCTAACCCTTAGACTCAATTCTAATTGACCTATTAAGTTATACAGAAGGTCAAGCAAAGGTTCCTAGAGACATAGTGATCCTGACCCAAATTAGTAATAGGGTGTTCCAACAATCTCCCCCTATTTGGGTTAGGATTACTATTTATAGACTTTGGAAAAATTTAAATAACAACATACAATAAAAACACAGAAAAGCAACAGCTGGACAAGCAGAATCACAGAGATATATATTGCATCCAGATAATCAGAAATTCACAGAAACTGTCACCTTACAAAGTCATTTCTTCTCTTTGCCTTTAACCATTTTAATTTCTCTATTTGGATTAAGGGCTTCCTTGTTGGACCTGGTGTCATCTGCTGCACCCAAATAAGTTTGCTTTGTAGGCCTGGGAATCACAGCTGCAGGATGTAATTCCATGTATCTGTCAGCATCAAAGAATTTACTGGAAGCATATCTGTCTAGTTCTTTTTGTCTCTGTTCAGACATAGTTGAAATGTTGGAAGAATCTAATCCTTGTTCTTTGGCCTTCTTAATCTGGTCCAGTGCAGCCAATTCCTTCATCCTGGCAGTCCAAGCAGCTGGATTGTTCTCAGGGTCCTCAAAAGGTACAGGTGGTTCATACCTGTTGGAAGGATTGTCTTGAGGAGGCCTGGCAGACACAGTCTCTTTTAGCTTATAAGGGAAAGGACCTGATGATGTATCAGATGAAATATGTCCTCCCCTAGAATATGGGTGCTGCCTGGAGTACCCTTTGGAATATACTTGCATATCTCTCTGATTGCCCCTGTATCCTCCTCTCCTAGAATATGAACCCCTGGATTGGCTTTCCCTTTGATAGGATCTGGCATGAGGTTGATAGGGAGCCTGGCTTCTGGCTGGGGGTTGACTTGCAGAGCTTCAACCTGCACCTGCATCAGGAGGAGGTGGTGGAGGAGGATGAGGGTGCTGGAATTGGGATGAGCCCTTCTCATATTTTCTCTTTTTCTTCATGGCTTTCAGCTGGTTCTTGGAATACTGCATCCAGTGTTCAGAGATTGGGCAATTATGAAGGATATAATAAGGAATATCATTATTATCCTTAACTTTAGCAGGAGGAACCCTTTTCATAGCCTTGCTCCTTGCCTTCCTTTTCCTGGCAATGGTAGCAGATGAGTCATCAGAGTCTGTTTTGAATTCATCAGATTCAGAACTCTGGTCATCATATAGAGCATCTATTTTCTTCATTAAATCTTTCTTTATTTGAACAGAGGCAGATGAGGCAGAAGCTGAAACAGCAGCAGGTGGAGAAGGTGCAACAACAGCAGCAGCAGTAGCAGATACTGGAGAGGTGACAAAAGCAGTAACAGTCTCACTTACAGCAGAAACAACAGATTCACTCTCAACAACAGAAACTGGAGAGTTGATGGCAGCAACAACTTTACTGACAATAGCAGAAACATCATCAAAAACTGCAGCAGGCTCAATTTCAGTTGCCTTTGTCATAAGAAGGTCCTTGGAGATTGGTGCATCAGAAATAGTTGGAACTTCAGCATCAGTATGAATATTTTCAGCAGCAGTAGCATCAACAATCTCAGAAGCAAAATCAGTCCTTTCTACAGAAGCAGCAGCAATGACTGAATGTACAAAAGAAGTGAGGATGCTAGGGTCACAGCAAGACAATGACACAAGTGCCTTGGATAAGTCTTCTGGGGGATGGACAGCATGGACCTCTGGTAGATAGCTAATGTAGGCAGAATCAAAAGCAGAAAGCAAAGACCTGAGGTCTATTGCAAGAATTGCAGTAGGAGGCACAGCAGCAGCAGCAAGAGGAGGAGCAGCAGTCTCAGAAACAGCAGCAGCAGCAAGAGGAGGAGCAGCAGGCTCAGAAACAGCAGCAGCAACAGCATGAAGGCTTTCTTCATATGGCATCTCCCCCTGCCTAGATGCAGATACATCTGGATCAAGGCACACTACTGTAGGTGCTGCCTGAGGAAAGAGGGAGGAGAGCCTGGCAGAGAGAGCTGCCACTGACAGGTGTAGAGGAGCCAAGGAGGTCTCCAGTAGTAGAGAGAGCCTGGGGGCAATCAGCTCATACAACCTATCAGCTAGGGCTGAGAGATCTACTTGCTCAACAGCTGGAGCAGAGGTAGATGGAATGGAAGCAGCTGGGGATGCTGGAAGGGAAGGGCTGGAGAATGTTGGTATGGATGGCTGAGGTGTTGGCAGGGTGGATATGGAGGACAGGGGAATGGAGATGGATGGGGTGAATGTTGGTTGATCAATGATGTGGTGTAGGAGGTCTTGGAAGGAAGTGGAGGAGGAGGGTAATACAAGAGGAGAGGAAGGGGAATCATCCATAAAGGAATCATCCAATAGGGTGAAGGATGGAATGGATGGTGATGAGGAGATATCTGGTGGAGGGTAGGAGAACAGTGGTTGGAATTGGTCCTCTGGTGGAGGTAGAATGGGTTCTGGAGATGGAGTTGATGTTGGAGATGGGCTGGATATGGTGATGGTGGATGGAGCTGGAATGGTGGATGGTAAGGGAAGGGATGGAATTGGAGGAGGAGGAGAGGCAGCAACAGCAGCAGCCAAGTCATCTGCAGGAGCAGAGACCTGTGGGAGAGTGACTCTTGGAGTCCTTGTGCCTGAAGGAGCACTGGAGGAGGGCCTGCTAGGCTTGCTTATTTGTCTGTCCCACTTTCCAAAGAGGGCACAAGTTAGTCTCTTGGAGGCATTTATGTGAACTCCAGAGGAGACCAGCAAGGCAGGGCACCTGGTCTGCAGGAAAACTCCAAGAATTCTTCCAAAATTAACAAAACTCTTGTTTATTTTCTTCTTGATGAGGTCAAAGAACACCTCTCCCCAGTTCAGATTTTTCTTATCCACCAGAGCTCCCATGAGACAGAGCTGATATCTGGATATAGTATCATGGGCAGAGTGCTTTGCCAGCAGCACTTTCCCTACCACATCTGCCAGGAACCTGTATTCAACAGACAGATTCCTCTTGAATAGCTTGCTAGGGTTTCCCTCTAGATGACCCATCCTGGCAAGCAGGTCAGAAAACTCCTCTCCAGATAACTCAGCAGATTCTTCTCCATTTCTCAATCCAAAAACTTCTGTTAAAATTGTGGGGGTCAAGGGTACCTGATTTCCAGCAATAGACCCAACTATTGTGTTGTTATCTCGATTATGGGCAGTATAAACCCACTCCTTGATCTCATCTGAAGCCAGCTTGATCCTGGTGGTCATGAGGGCAGTTAGATTCTGATCCTTGAACAAACCCAGTATGTCTTGGAAAATCTGGTCAGTGGTGCTGAATGATTCTATATCAATGTCAAACCCAGCATCGAACTTCATTGCAGCTAGGACAGCAACTGACATAGCCATTGTACCTGCAAAAACTCAACAAACAAAACGATCAAGCGTAGAAATGTTTGGAGGGAAAGAAAATTCTTGCAGAGAAATCGAAAGCGCAAAAGAGAACGACGGCAAAAAAAGAGTTTTATATTAGGGTTCGACGCAGAATTGGAAAGATCGTTGAACTCAGTTCGACGATCGAGGCTCCTAAAGGAATCTGAAGAGACTTCAACATCGTCGATCTCCGTTCGACGATATTGGAGAGCGTCGAGCTCCGTTCGACGATCGTTCAGAGAACAAAATCGTCGAGCGCCGTTCGACGATCGTTGACCGGAAGAGATAGTTCATACTATCTGAGAGGCGCTCAACTCAGTTCGATGATTTTGGAAATCGTCGATCTCCGTTCGACGATCTTGGGGTAAATCGTCGAGCGCAGTTCAGAGATTAGAGAAATTTTAGACACTAAGAAAAATCAGAAAGTTTGCCTAGTATTGGTCAATTTTTAGCTTTCAAAATCTTGGATATTATTTAAGACTTCCTCCATCTAACATTCCTAACTGATTTAGGAAGAAGGTGTGTTTCTTTTCATCCAAGGGCTTGGTGAAAATGTCTCCCCTTTGTAAATCAGTTGAGATATATTGTAATTCAATTTTATTCTTTTCAACATTATCCCTTAAGAAGTGATGCCTAATCTCTATGTGTTTTGTCCTACTATGGAGGACTGGATTTTGAGCTATGGAAATAGCACTTGTATTATCACAAAAGATTTTAGACTTCTCTAAGTTGTAACCATAGTCTAGGAGTTGGTTTTGAATCCACAATATTTTTGAACAACAACTGCCTGCAGCTATATATTCAGCTTCAGCAGTTGAAGTTGACACAGATGTTTGTTTCTTACAAAACCAAGAGACAAGTCTGTCACCAAGGAACTGACAAGTTCCACTGGTGCTTTTCCTGTCAATTCTGCATCCAGCATAATCAGCATCTGAGAATCCAGTTAAATCAAATGCTGAATCTTTTGGATACCAGAGACCTAGATTTGGACAACTCTTAACATACCTAAGAATCCTCTTTACTAAAGTTAGGTGTGACTCTCTAGGACTTACTTGGAACCTAGCACATATACATGTAGCAAACATTATATCTGATCTACTAGCTGTAAGATACAGTAAAGAGCCAATCATTGCTCTATATGTTGTCTGATCAACAGGTTTCCCATGTTCATCAGCATCCAATACAGCATTAGTAGGCATGGGCGTTTTCATACAAGATGCCTCAGACATACCAAATTTCTTAACCAATTCATTTGCATACTTGGTTTGAGAAATGAAGATGCCTTCAGCATGTTGCTTGACTTGCAATCCTAGGAAGAAGGATAACTCACCCATGCTACTCATCTCAAATTTAGAATGCATCAGGTTAGAAAACCTTCTGCACAATTTTGAGTCAGTAGAACCAAAAAAGATATCGTCTACATAAATTTGTACTAGTAGGGTATGGGACTTATGGGTTCTAATAAAAAGAGTTTGGTCTACTCTACCCCTTATAAAACCATTTTCCAAGAGAAAGCATACTAGGGTCTCATACCATGCTCTAGGAGCTTGCTTGAGACCATATAATGCTTTGTTTAATCTAAAAACATAATCAGGATAAGTTGGAGAGATAAAACCTGGAGGTTGTCTGACATAAACTTCCTCTTTGATGTCTCCATTTAAGAAAGCACTTTTGACATCCATCTGATATACTTTGAAGCCTTTGTGAGCTGCATAAGCTAGAAAAATCCTGATGGCTTCTAATCTTGCAACAGGTGCAAAGGTCTAGTCGTAGTCAATTCCTTCTTCTTGAGAGTATCCCTGAGCAACTAGCCTTGTCTTGTTCCTTATAATTACTCCTTGATCATCCAGTTTGTTTCTGAATACCCATTTTGTTCCAACAATGGAATGATCCTTAGTCTTTGGCACTAGTTCCCATACTTTGTTTCTCTCAAATTGATGCAATTGCTCTTGCATTGCAATGATCCAGTGTGGATCTTGCTCTGCATCTTGAATGGACTGAGGTTCAATTTGAGATAGGAAGCAGGTGTGCAACAAGTTTTGGTTGACCTGATTTCTGGTTTGCACACCAGCTGAGATTTCTCCAATTATTTGGGAAATTGGATGGTCTCTTGATGTTACTAAATCAACAAGGGGTGTTGATTGTTCACCAACCTGTGTTGTTGTTTCCTCTTGTGGTACAACAACTGGCTCTTCAAGTTATTCTCCATTATGTTGAGCATTCCCTTCATCTTCACTGCTTTCATCCTCTTGAGCAACCTGTAACTTGTTCATATCTTCAACAAGAGAGTGTTCCTGCAAAGGTTCTATGGTATAAGAATTCTTCTCCTTGAAAGACATGTTAGTTTCATCAAATGAAATGTGAACAGATTCCTCAATTTTCAAAGATGATTTATTATAGACCCTATAGGCCTTGCTGATCATGGAGTATCCCAGAAACACTCCTTCATCAGCTTTGGCTTGAAATTTTGCTAGATATTTCTTGTCATTATTATGAATATAACAAATACAACCAAATACTCTAAAATAGTCAACTTTAGGTTTCTTCCCTTTGAGTAATTCATAGGGAGTCTTTCCCTTTAGTTTATGTATCAGACTTCTGTTCAGCACATAGTTGGAGGTGTTCACTGCCTCTGCCCAAAAGGATAGAGGTAGATGAGCATCTGACAGCAATGTAGTGGCAGATTCAATAAGGGTTCTATTTTTCCTTTCAGCTACCCCATTTTGTTGAGGAGTTCTAGGAGCTGAGAAAGTATGCCTGATCCCTTCACTCTGACAGAACTCTTGCATAAGAAGAGAATCAAACTCTGTCCCATGATCACTTCTGATCAGGGCAATGTGAGTATTGAACTCAATCTGTATACATTTGAGAAACTCTGTCAGACACTTAAAGTTATCAGACTTCTTCCTTAGAAAGAACACCCAAGTGAATCTAGAGAAGTCATCTACAATTACTAAAGTGTAGGATTTCCCTCCTAGGCTTTGTACTGTGATGGGTCCAAAAAGATCCATGTGTAACAGATACAATATCCTAGGTGAATCACTCTTATTAAGTGACTTAAAACTGTTTTTAGTTTGCTTGCCTAATTGACAAGTCCTGCAGAGTCCTTCCTTCTTGTAGGGGCCAGAAGGTAGTCCTCTAACAAGGTTGTCCTTGGATAGCCTAGTAATAGTTCTAAGGTTTAGGTGTCCTAATCTCTTATGCCATAAAACATTTGGTCTACATACTGAATTAAACAAGTAGATATCTACATCAGTTGAAAGAAAATCTATTAGGTAGATGTTACCTTTCCTTTTACCTGTCAACACTGTTGTGTTGTCCTCTGACTTGATTTTGCATAAGGCTTTGCTGAAGGTCACCTGGTAGCCTTCATCACACAGCTGACTGATGCTAATTAGGTTGTGCTTCAGTCCTTCCACATAAGCTACCTTCTTGAAAGTTACTGATCCAATCTGGACTGCACCATATCCTTTAGTTTGTCCAAAGTTGGAATCACCAAAGATAACTTTGGGTCCAAGCTTGGCTCTGAAGGATGTGAGGTTGTCCTTGTTCCCTGTCATGTGCTTAGAGCACCCACTATCCAAGTACCATTGCTGGTTAGATGTTGGATAGGTCTTCACCTGCACATTAAACAATTCATTTATTTTTGACCCAGTTTACCTTGGGCCTAGGTTGATAACCTCTAAATTCTGAAATGAAAGACATCCCAGGTTGACTCTTATATCCTTCAGGATGATATCTCCTTGGAGGTAAAATCCATTCAGTATAAGGGTTAAAGGTTTGGGATGAAGAACCCTTAGGATTCAATTTTGATTTGCCTTTGAAAAAGTTTCCAGAGCTCTGACCTCTGTTCGACGATCTTGGAGCTGCGTTCGACGTTCTTGGGTCAGATCGTCGAGCTCCGTTCGATGGTCGACTATGGCTGAGGTCAGGTATATGAGATCGTCGACATGCGTTCGACGACTTTGGCTGAGATCGTCGATCTACGTTCGACGATTTTGCCTGAGATCGTCGAGCTGCGTTCGGCGATCGTCGATCTTCATTCGGCGATCGTCGATCTCTGTTCGACGATTTCTGCTGGGACTTGGTTTTCTGAGGCAGATCAGAATTTTTCCTAGCAACCTCTACAACTCCCTTTCCTTTGTCAGAAATGAATTTGATTGGGGTTGTTAGAACAATAGGTTGGCTGGATGAGGTACCCAAGCCCAGTGTACTGTTAAATCTAGAGTTCACTGTGCTTGTGATGTCTATCATCTTGATGCTTCTCCCATTAAGTGATTCTTCAAGCTTCTTGGCCTCAGAGAGCTCACTTTTCAGTGAAGCTATCTGTTCCCTACAGTTCTCCAACTCCTGAGAGAGTTTGAGGTTTTCTGACTTTAAGGTATTGTGTTCAGATAATTGATTTCTGAGAGAGATAATCTCTTTCTCAGACTTTAGCAGGTCTAAACACAGTGCTTTAAATTCAGATTTAAAATCTTCTGAACTAAAATCAAAAGAACTAATTACCTGATCCTCTTCAGGTTGAGTCTCTGAGTCTGACTCTGACTCCTCTTCCTCTGAATTGTGTTGTGAGGCATTGATTGCCATCATGCAGAACTCCTTTTCTTCTGCATCATCCTCATCATCACTGGAGCTGGAAGAGGCTTCTGACTCCTCTTCTGTCTCACTCCAGGATTCAGCAACAAACCCTTTTCTTGTATGCTTATTTCTGCTTGAAGAAGGTTTGCTATTGCCATTCCTTTTGGAGTCTATCTCCTTCCTTCTTTCTTTCCTGTCCCTTCTGTCCTTGTTCTTGTTCTCTGGACAGTCAGGAACTATGTGCCCTGGTTTCCTGCAACCAAAGCAAATAATGTCTTTATTATTACCAATAGACTTGTCATACCTTGGCTTATCCTGCTCCTTGTATGATCTTCTTCTGAAGTCCTTTCTGGCCATCTTGTAGAATCTTTTGGCCAGCAAGCTGAGTAGTTCATCATTGCCTGTGGCTTTATCTTCAGGCAGATCCTCAGTTGCCTTGAATGCTATGGTCTTCTCTTTTCTTGTGGCTGGTGAAGCAGCCTTCTGTTCTTCCTCTCTATTCTTGATAAGTAGCTCATAAGATTTGAGCTTACCCAACAAAGCTTCAGTGGTGATCTCATTCAGACTTCTGGCATCCTTAATTGGCCAGATTCTTGAATCCCAAGTGCTGGGGAAGCATATTAGGATCTTGTCATTAAGTTCAGTTAGAAAAATCTCTTTGTCCAATGTCCTTAGTTCACTGACAATTAGACTTAGTCTGTTGTACATGTCTCCCACTGACTCAGTCTCTCCCTTCTTGAAGTTCTCATATTGAGAGATGAGATGAGATCATCTGTCTTTTCTCTCATCAGCTGAGCATGAGACTATTTCTGATAGCTTGTCCCAAATTTCCTTGGCTGAATTGCATTCAGCTACCTTTTGAAATATGTCATCTGACATTGTCTGGGCTAGAATGTTCATAGCCTTGCCATCAGCTACTTTCCATTTTCTGATGTTAGCATCTGTTCCTGATGGAGGTGGAACAACATTTGTACTTGTGCTCTCTGGGGGTCTTGGACACACTGTCAAAACAGAATTAAAAATATCTTCGTCAATGGAATTCATGTAAAGTCTAATCCTTGCTTTCCAAAGTGCAAACTTTGACAGATTGCACACTGGAGGACTGGTGCTAGCATAATCTTTGTTTTGGGCCATGATTTGTGCAAACAAAATCTAATAATAAAATACAAAAGAAAAACAGATCTAGGTTGGGATCTTTGGGTTCAGGTGTTAGCCTGTACAACCAATCAGGTATGGTATGTTTAACCAACCTCCCTCTGATACCAATTGAAAGTCCAACTAGATCTGATATACTCTAGAGGGGGGTGAATAGAGTATATGGTGCTTTTAAAAACTTTTACAAACTTTTACAACAATTGTTGTAATCTGTGTGAGCAGGGAAGCAAAAATAAATCTAATCACAGCACAAGCTAAGCAAAAACTAAGCACAGAAAAAATTAAGGCCAGAAACAAAAATAAAAACAAGCAAAACCAGAAGACACAAGGAAATATAGTGGTTCCCCAAACTTGGGTACATCCACTCTTCTACCACCCTAGGTAGGAATCCACTGCAGGATGAGTTGATCAGGTATCCTGGGCACCAATGAGCTTTTGATAAGATGCTCAAAAACCAAAGCAGATTTTTTGATCAGGTGTCTTGCCACCAATGAGCTTTTGACAAGGTGCTCAAAAACCAGGTTCAAACTTTTGAAGGGAGTTTGAAAAACCCTTTACAGAGTGGGGGTGAGAGAGTGATGGAAGTCTTCTTTTTCTCAAACAACTGAGAAGACTATGTGGATTATTGTCAAAGCTCCCCCTGAATCCTTGAAATATTCACGAAGAAAAGCTTTGCTGAGGGTGATAGGCCTTCAAAGATTGAACTCCAGCAATGGATGATTTCAGCAATAGCTGAAATGTTGAGTGTCTGGAGTCTTGAAATATGTTGGCCTTGAACACTTTGAAAACTCAAGAGATCTGAAGATTTGAAAACTTGATCTCCTTGGATGAGTGTTCTTCAGAATTCTTTGAGACAGAAGATTTTTTAATATTTCTCTGTAATCTGTATTGTGTGTGTTCTTCTATGTGAGAGATTCAAAAATCCTGTCTTTTATTCTCTGGACAGAATAGAATATCATTCTCTGTCAAGGATAGCCGTTGGTCTGCATTGATTGCATCCTTAATTGCATAATCTCTTCTGGAGGAAAGTCCACAGATATATTCCTTGAAAAATCCCTTGAAACTTGGTCCAGAATTGAATGAAAACAACTAGCAAATCTCTGAATTAATTGCAGAATAACTCCTAACTGATTTGAATTTGAATTCTGGAAGTTATCTGAAATCATCGAACTGAGCTCTGCTATCGTCGAGCTGAGCTCAGCGATCTGGAAAACTTAAGCAGCAAAATAATCGTCGATCTGAGCTCAAAGATCGTCGAACTGAGCTCAGAGATAAAGATCCAAAGCATAGTCAAAATCGTCGACCTGAGCTCACCGATCGTCGAATGGAGTTCGACGATATTATGAAGTTGAGCTCAGCGATCGTCGAATGGAGTTCGACGATCTGTCGAAGTTGAGCTAGACGATCGTCGACCGGAGTTCGATGAATCGTCGTGCTGAGCTCGACGATCAGACTTAGTCTCCAGACTGAGAATCCTGGTCTTCAGGGCAGCTTCCAAACCTAGACTTCTAACCCTTAGACTCAATTCTAATTGACCTATTAAGCTATACAGAAGGTCAAGCAAAGGTTCCTAGAGACATAGTGATCCTGACCCAAATTTGTAATGGGGTGTTCCAACAGACTCGTTTGAAAACAGTGATCAGATTTTCAAGGATATTCTGGATTTATTCAAAGATCAACAACTAGTACACATCTTGACCACAAGGATGAAACTGGCTGCAGATGAAATCAAGGAATGGGTGTATACTGCTCACACTCTAGATCAAAATACAGTGATTGGAACTATATCAGGTAATCAGATATCTCTTACTGCTGCTATATTAACAGAAGTTTTCCAATTAAGTACTGGTCAAGATTCTCTTGAGTTGTCTGGAGAAGAGTTTGCAAGTATGCTTGACAGGATGGGTCATTCAGCAGCAAACCCTAACAAGCTGCTTAAGAAAAATCTGTCAGTGGAATACATGTTTTTAGCAGATGTTGTTGGCAAGGTCCTATTAGCAAATCATTCTGCCCATGATACCATATCTAGGTATCAATTCTGTTTAATGGGTGCTTTGGTGGATAAGAAACAGTTGAATTGGGGAGAAATTTTATTTGACCTAATTAAGAAGAAAATAAATAAGAACTTTGTGAACTTTGGAAGGATTCTAGGTCTATTTCTTCATAGCAGATGCCCTGAGCTGCTTGTTTCCAATGAGATGCATATCAATGCATCTAAGAGGTTAACCTGTGCCCACTTTGGCAAATGGGACAGGCAAATTGCAAAGCCAAGCAGAACCTCTGCAGTCATCTCATCTTTAGGCACCAGGACTGATCCAGTCACTTCCCCTCAGACAACTGCCCCATTAGAAGAACTGCCTGCCTCCTCATCTCCACCTTCTCCACCTATTGTTCCCTCCATAATTATCACATCCACAATAACCATTTCAATTTCATCCCCCATATCTATTCCATCTCTAAACTCAATTCCTTCACCACCACCAACATCCACTGAAGATCTTCCATTACTCAACATTCCATCCTTCACTCTCCTAGATGATTCTTATATGGATGATTCTCCCTCCTCACCCCTTGAGCCACCATCTTCCTCTACATAATATCAACAACTCCTACAAGAAATTCTTGCTCAACCATCTTTCTCACCATCTATCTCCATTCCATTAACTTCTATCTCCACCATTCCTATACCTCAACCATCAATTCTACCATCCACATCAACACCATCTCCAACCACATCTACAGCTCCTCCTACATCCATCTCTGACATACTCATCTCTACCTCTACTCAAGCACCACTTGAGCAAGTAGATCTATTAGCCATTATAGATAAGCTCTATGAGTTGTTAGCTCCAAGGCTCTCACTCCTGCTGGAGACCTCCCTTGCTCCACTTCTGAAATCAGTTCAGGAGTTATCTGATAGGCTTTCCTCCATATATCCTCCTCTGGCAATCCCTTCTATTGGGTTCCTTGATCCAGTTTCTACTGAATCTAGGCAGGGGGAGATGCCATATGAAGTAGAGAGATTGTCTGCTTCAGATATTCCAGTTCCAGCTCCAGTTCCAGTTATAACAGTTGACCTCAGGTCACTGCTGTCAGACTTTGATACTGCTTACCTCAGTTGTCTCCCAGTTCAGAAAAATGAAGATCTTACTAAGGCCATTGTGCCTATTTTTAGTTGTAAGCCCAGCATAATAGCTTCTTTTATAAATTCTTTCAAGACTATGGACAGTGCTCCTTCAGTTTCTGTTGTTCCTGCTGCTGCTGCTGATACTGTTTTAGTTTCTGCTGATGTGCTTATGACAGAGGCCAATAACTCTGAGCCTGCTGTTTTTGTTATTTATGAATCTGTTATTCTCGTTACTACTGCTGCTGCTGCTGTTGTTTCTTCTGTTCCTTCCCAACAACAGAGAGATTCCATCAAAAGGCTTGATGAACTATATGACAATCCTCAGAGCTCAGATAGTGATAAATTTAGAACTGATTCTGATGATTCCTCTGCAACCATTGCAAGAAAGAGGAAAGCTAGAAGCAAGGCCCTAAAGAGAGTTCCCCAGGAAAAAATTAAAGATACAAATGATATTCCATACTATATTTTGCATAATTGTCCAATTACAGAACCATGGATGCAGTTCTCCAGGAATCAACTTAAGGCAATGAAGAAAAAGAGGAAATATGATAAAGGATCATCTCACGTAAATCCTCCTCCTCCTCCTCCTTCATCAGATGCAGGTACTGGCGGAAGTTCTGCTTTTCAGTCATCTGCTGCTAAGAGTCAAAGCACCTCTCAATTTCAAGGAAGATCTCAATAAAGAGAATATCAATCAAGAGTCTACCAGTCCAGAAGAGGACAGTATAGGGGAAATCAAAGAGAAGTCAGAGTTTATTCCAAAGGATATTCTAGGCAGCATCCTTATCATAAGGAAGGACAAGGTCCCATTGACACCACATCTGGTCCTTTCCCTTATTATTTAAGAGATCCAGTTTCTTCCAGAGCTACTCCTGATGATTCTTCAAATAGATATGAAGCTCCTGTTCCATTTGAAGACCCAGAGAATAATCCTAATTCCTGGACAGCAAGAATGAAAGAGTTGGCTGCTCTAGATCAAATTAATAAGGTAAGAGAACAAGAAGAGATACATCACAATTCACCACTCTATAAGAACAGAGAAAGAAAGAACTTGAAAGATACTCTTCCAGTAAATTATTTGACTCAGAAAGTTATATGAAGCTGCACCCAGAAGCTGTAGTCCCCAGGGAAAAACTTCAAACTTTTCGAGGTGCAGATGATGACAGAAGATCCAAGAAAGAAGCTCTTAACCCTAACAGAGAAATAATTCTCAAAAAGGGCAAGGAAAAGGAATGATTCTGTAAGCTGACAATGTTATCTATTCTGAATTTCTAATGTGATTCTATTTGTGTTTCTGCAATGTTGTTTTTGATTTCATATCTGCATTGTATGCTTTTATTTCCGATGTCATGTAAATAGTAATCCTAACCCAAATAGGGGGAGATTGTTGGAACACCCTATTACTGATTTGGGCAAGGATCACTATGTCTTTAGGAAAAATGTTTTGACCTCCTTGTATAGTTTTTAAGGTCAATTAGATTGAGTCTAAGGGTTATAATTTAGGCCTGAAAGCTGCTCCCAAGACCCTCAGATTAGATATTCAAAATTCAGGAGACTAAGTCATTTTCGTCGAGCTCAGATCGAGGAATCGTCGAACTCAGTTCGACGATCTCTGAGCTCAGTTCAACGAGTCATCGAACTCCATTCGACGATCTTCAAACTCAGATCGACGTTTCTATCTCTAGCTGTTTTCCCAATCTCTGAACTCAGGTCGACGATAGTTGAGCTCAGATCGATGATTTCTGTTTCCAGTCTAGTTCCAGTCTCTGAGCTCAGGTCGACGATAGTGGAGCTCAGGTCGACGATTTTCTGGTGAGATCGACGATTCTCAAGATTCAAATTCAGACAGTTATGGAATTCTATCTTATTTATTCACAGCATTTATTCTAAGGATCT
Source organism: Platanthera guangdongensis (assembly GCA_039583875.1). Lineage (NCBI taxonomy): Eukaryota > Viridiplantae > Streptophyta > Magnoliopsida > Asparagales > Orchidaceae > Platanthera > Platanthera guangdongensis. The sequence continues at coordinate 89,171,803 of CM077150.1, forward strand.
TGTAGCCGTTTCAATTAATCTGGAGCAAGTTTCAAGGGAATTTTAAAGGAATGTTCTCTAGGACTTTCCTCCAGAGACAAAATTCATTTAAGGAAGTCATTAATGAGTGGTTAATGGCTATCTTGGAGACAGAATCAATTCATTCTCTTCAAATCTCTTTTGATATTCATTCTGCTTCTTATAACAACAATTACAACAGTTATAGACACACACAGACAAAATTCTTTCAGAACACACATCACTGAAGGAGATCAACATACAGAAAATTTTCTAGATCTCTTTTGACTCAAGTATTCAAAGGCTTTATCCATCAAGACTCCAGACACTACATATTTCAGCAACTGCTAGAATCATTCATTGCTAGAGATCTCATCTACTGAAGGCCTATCACCCTAGTGCAAAGCTTCTTTTCCTGAACCACTTCCAGATCTCAGGGGGAGATTTGACAACATCATCCACTAGTCTTCTCTCTGATTGTTGACAGAGAAGAACATCTCACCTCCTTCTTTTTCTGCTGTAAAAGGGTTTCTCAAAACTCCCTTCAAAAGTTTTGTGCTGGTTTCTGAGACCTTGTCAAAACTCAGTGGTGGCAAGACACCTGATCAAAAAATCTGGTTTGGTTTTTGAGCACCTTATCAAAAGCTCATAGGTGCCCAGGACACCTGATCAACTCATCCTGCAGTGGATTCCTACCTAGGGTGGTAGAAGAGTGGATGTACCCAGTTTGTTTGGGGAATCACTATTGCTCCTTGTGTCTTCTGGTTGCTATATTTTGTTTGTTGTGTGCTGTGTTTTTATTTCTAGCTCTCATAATTTTTATTTACTGCAAGCACCTTACACATGTACTTAAATTAAGTCTTCCACTTCAAAATAGTTTTTAAACTGAGAATTATTTTAATAAACTCTATTCACCCCCCCCCCCTCTAGAGTTAAGGTAGATCTTATCCCCACTTTCACAATAAATACTCTAGTCATATGTAAGGATAAAATAAACTAATCGTTGAGGAGAGCATTGCCAAACACCGGGGCTTGGGACAACCTCCAATGAAATCCATCAATGTCGGTGACCATAAGCTTGCCCATTCGCACTCTCTCTAAGACACTGGTTTGGTTTAATGCTTGAATTAGTAGGACTTTAGGTTTAGAGATGGGGCTTAGGTTATGGTGGGATAAACAGATATAAACACGATGGCTCACGCACCTAACTCAAATGAGTTAATGCAAAAAATAAATTATCCATGCACAAGCGATACATACGGGTGCACCACACCTTCAAACGTGGACTTGACAATGTGGATGTGTACACCGCCTACCCGCAATTCACATTTTCACATAAAGATTTTCAACACAACTTTTTTTCATTTCACTTCTTTCATTTTCATTTTCTTTCCTCATTTTTTCAATAATTTTTCAACATAGATTTTCTTTGGAGCACATCCACAAATCCACAATAACAACACCACATCACACCCCCAAACATAATAGAATGAATGCAACTAAATCTTGAATTTGGGTGTGCGACTAGGATGGTTTTTTGGCTTTGGTGAGATAATGGTGGAGCTAAATCAAAAGATTTGGTAGGCACAAAGGGGCTATCAAGGATAGAGATATGAATTGGTACACAAGCACAACCTGGCCAAAATGATGGCCTCCATCACACTCGCACACTTGAACTAACCAATACCCATGCTTGGAGAATAGCTTGTGGAAAGCTCTTAGCCACTGATAAAGACTATGCTTCCTCCCGACTCGAGCAATACGAGGCAAATGACCGTCTACACACATCACTTTCACTTCCGTTGGTTTGCACTTGATTCATCGATTATAATTAAAATAAATTGTGTCAACGCAAATATAAGAGTATAAAAGTAATTTTATACAAAAAGAGCTAATTGTACATGAAATTCAATGCAAGATGGGAGCACTCAACTAAGAGCACTACACTAGTCAACTTTTACTCTGTACCTCAATCTTATGCCAGCAGAGTGACTATAACGTACATTAAAGAGACAAATTCAACTCACGATATGCCGACGGCTAAGCACGCACTCAAGAGGTTGTTGTGGTGAGCAAAAAAATGAGCAATACTACATAAACTAAATAAAGAGCTTCTAATATGCTAATGAAATGTGCACATTTAGTGGGAAATGATACAGATAGCTCTCCACCGGACATATGTAAGCAATACTAAAAAGACATAATAAGTAAGATTAAAAGGAGACTAGGGAAGAGATTATCCAATACTCAGAAATAAGCATACCAGAAGACCCATGAAAATCAATGGCAATGCCTCCTTACGATGAATCATAACCACCACCTCCTAGAATAGGTACCTGCATGGGTGAGGTTGGACAAAATAGGATAGAAAAATAAAAAATGAAGTAAATAAAATGTAATAAAAGTAAAATAACTATTGGGGTTATTTTTTGCCCAACACGACTTATTTAGTCCGCAAAGAGTTCTAGCTAATAAGAGTATGGAAGGAGTAGTAGATATTTAAATGTTCTAATATCCTTGTCGGTAGCAGGTACCGATACGACGATAAAATATTTACCCATATAGCAGAAAAATAATACCTGCTTCTCACACATAGATGGAAGATGATTCAGAAGAGAAGGCAAAAACCTCACTCTCCTCACCAAAAATATCCTTGTCGACCAAGGAGCTATCTACAGGAAGGGGGTCCAAGTCCACCTTGAGTAGCTATAAAAGCTCAACCTGCACAAGCTTAGATAGAGAGGGGTGATCAAAAAAATGAAAGTGTAGAAGAACATAAATATTCATCAATCAGGGGAGTGGTATAAGTCTCAATCCCATCACATTTCACCAAAAGAACATTGTTTGCATCATTGATAATGTTGCAGGGCTCAGTGGGATCATTAGTGTCCTCCTCCATAATTTGGAATTCCTCCATTGGTGCTAAGGTAGAATCCTCTTCACCTTGGAAAATATCCTCCTCCATTGGAATGGGCACAACACACAAATCACCTGCCTTATCCTGCTGTACATTCTCACAAATGTCGTTAGAAATGAAAGTAGTAGTATGCACAAGAGGGGTAGAAATAGTGCTCGGAGTAAAATCAACCACTGATTCCTCACAAAGAATTGAATCCGCAGGTAATAATAAATGCACAGGGGTGATAGACATAGCTATGTCAGAACATACATCCCCCACAACTCTGAGAAGCGTATCTGCATCATTCCCTTCAAAACTTGAAGGTGATACTGATACGTAATTAGAGGTAGAAGGTATGCAACCAAGAATAGGAGTAGAGATGATCCAGATATCTGGCTCATCATCCTCGTACAATTGGCAAAGATACTTAGCACATCCTTTTAAGCAAGATTTGTGCTTTGACAAAACAAACACCATTTTGCATTACTCCTCGGTCCTTGCACAGCTAGAGTGGAATACAAAAATAGTAGATGTGGAGAGGTCGAGTGGCCAAAGACTTGGGCATAGTGTATGAAGGAATGTAATAATATGGTGCTCCATACACTAGGCCACGAGAATTATGCCCATCATCTCCAGTAGGGTATTTATCACTATAATGGTTATAATCACCGAACCAGCGACAGCAAATATTAAAACCAGCAAACATGGTCAAAGAAATAGGGATTCAACAAATGCTCTACGCAAAATACTACACCCAACAATAAATCACTAAGGCGGCCTATAATTAAAACAAGAAAAAGGAATACGAAGAAATAAAACAAAATGGACGAACTTCTTTCTCACGACTTCCTGTCCAGAATCTCACGCGTATGTGTTCCCCAAAAACTGAGCCAAAAACTTGATTTGCTAACATTTAGTGTACCGGTCGTATAAGCAATATAAAATGGGTGAATGTTTCCCAAGTGTCGATCTCATAAAGAACATAGTAAGGTGGAGTTTACCATCGAGGAAGGACTTGAGATTGAAGTCTAGCCGTCGGTTGGGTTGCAAAAAGCTTGGTTTGATTTGCGGAAATAAAAACAAAATAAAAGAAAATTTTAATTACCAATACGGGTCGTTGACACTACTTTGCAAGGACTGGGAATTATGTAGGCCTCTATGCACTGCTTCGCTTAGCGGATGGAAAAGTAGGCATACATAATGGATAAGTAGTCAAGTGGGATGTATGAGTTGGCTTGCATAGTAACATGCATCAAGCAACTAGACCCCTAAGATGGTTTTGTCATGACTAAATCATGACAAAACCCTAGGAAGCTCAAAGAGACCAGGTGTACTAGGGCATGAAGGTAGAAATCATTCTGGTCTGCAAATAGCACAACACAATCACCAAACCTAGGGCTTAACTTTAGGGCTTCACCTTGCCTACCTGACCCCACATAAACCTTCCTAACCCTTTAGGAGGTCCATTGGGCCACTAAGCGCCCATTGGGGTCAACCCAAGATGTCAAGTTGACCAAAGTCAACCTAAACCATAAAATGGTCAAAGTACCCTAATAAGGGTCAAGTGACCACCAAGGTGTCAAACCAACACTACCCAAGTCTCCATAGACCTTAGGAGAGGCCAATGGGTCACTAGGGACCCATTGAGGTCACCCAAAAATGTCAAATTTACCAAAGTCTACTCAACCCTGAAATAGGTCATATTAAATCAAGTTGACCTAACTTGGCCCAATCCACCTAGTCTAAGCCCAATTTGAGTGGTCTATAAGCTTTAGGAGGATGATAGTTACCTGAAATTCCATTCAAATTCTGGTGGGGGTGACTAGGAGAGAGAAACCTACTTTTCCCGTTAATGGAGGAGAGAGAAAGCGAGAGGAAGAGGCCATTCATGGCCAACGAAGGCCAAGGACCTCCTCTCTTCAATTCCAATAGCCGGGTTCATCTCCTCTGATCAATTCTGAGAAGATCAGCAGCCATGGCTGACCACATTGGTGGTTGTATTCAAGAGAATTTCCAGAGGCCGAAACTCTCCCGGGGCCATTAATGGTCATTGATGCTTTAACCCCTCCACTCCCCCTTATAGTATAATTAAAAGCTTCCCCAGGGCTAGAGGTGTCATCTCTGCATTGCATCGAAGATTTTGAGCCCTCTAGCAGTGTAGTTGCAGAGCACAGAGCACCTCCACCACCATCAATGGTGACACGGCGATCGGCAAGGCTTGAACCACCCTAAAATATCCACTTCTCGTCCTCTCCCTCTGTGCTAGAATCTTAGATCGATTACGAGAGATATCGCGCTCATTTGAGCCTGATCTAGGGAGAAATTCTGAAGAAATTCCATGAAAATTAGAGGTTATGGGTTTGCCAGAAATGGACTCACCGACAGCCGCACCGCGAACCAGCGATAGCCACCACCTCAACGGAGGTGGTTGTGGCGGTGGCTGGCCGAGGAGGTGGTCGAGTGGCCTGTAGTAGCCCTTAAAAAAGCATCAGGAAGGCTAAATTGTGGATGTTGGCGCAGTGAGGAAGACAAAATCACAGTCGTCTGTTTGATAATTATTAATGAATAGAGATATATGTTTTGTATATTGTTTATAATATTGTCACATATTAAGCAGTGAATGATATTAATTATTAAAAATACTTAGATCCATTTGATGGAAAAATTGTCAACAAGAAGGTTGTAGCCCTTGAAGTCTAATTTATTTTAAAATTGATTTTAACCCATTTGGGTCAATGATCTGAACACAACACTCAAAATGGTGCAGTCTATACTTTGGGTTAATCAGAGACTAAATTGAGTGCCCCCATCAATCCAGCCATCCAAATGACTTAAAATTTGAACAGGGTCACTCATATCTATACACATAGCATATCCTAAAATGAGAATTTTTGGAAAAAAAATTCTATAGTTTTTGTAAAAATTCAATAAATAATGTATGATTTAATTAGAGGGTCTATGGACCTCAAAACCTCCCAATATTTTGATGGTTGACCATTAGGGTCATGACATGACTCTGTTAAGAATATCAGCACATTTGGGGTTGATTTGATTACATATTTGTGTGACCAAAGTTTGGTCTCCGAAGGGAAAATTAGGACAGAAGTGCACTTGAAGGATTGAGTGACCGATCCTCATCCAAAGTTGGAGAAACTTTGGCCAATGACTTATTGACAGATAAAACACCCCCACAAGAGATTTTGGGTTGTTTGGGGTTGAGATGCACTAAAACACTAGTGTGGACCCTATGGTTGGATATTGAGCCTATTGAAGGACATGGGACCATATGTCCTTGGAATGTCTTGGAAATTCGTAGATGAATTCATATGGTGGAAATAAGCCCTAGAAATAGTTTTTAGAGTTTTTAGGTGCATTTATCCCCTCTTAAATAATTAAGGACCAATTAGGGCACTTCTACACATAATTTTATTACATGATTATATGTTCTTGGATGTTTATAAAACTTAGGCAGTGATCTTATATAGTTGTTATTAATCTCTGGAAATTATTGTATGAATTTTGGATTAATATTTACAGTACTTCATTCACAAACCCTATATTTGCCTTGATTATAAGATAATTACTTAAGAGTGAATGTTAGTAAGCCTGCTCTTTCACCTATAATGGATGAGATTAAGGTTTTTCTTGTACAACTAAAGGCTAACCAAGTGGCACCACCACCCCCCTAGGCAACCTCACTATCACTTAGACCGTCACCATGAGCGAGAAGTTGACATTTATAGGTCGTCTAGGAATGTTGCACCCACCTACAATGGGTTGGGAGGTCCTCAGATCTTCCTTAACTGGGTTGTTGGGATTGAACATTATTTCGAGTTTCTTTGTCTGTGGGACCTCCACAAGGTCCCAATGGTGAGCAAGCAGTTAGTGGGTCGAGCCCAGATCTTCTGGCTCAATGAGGAAAGATGTATTCGGTCCACTATACGTTGGCCAATCATGAAGAGCCTCGTCACCGATCAGTATACTCCCGCGTGGATGTTCGATGAAGTGTCTACATTACGTCATGGCACTAGACACGTATCTGATGATAGGATTGACCTTATCTCTCAAGTTAGAACCTATCCCCAGACTAGTATGGTTACACGTTGTGTGCCTCCATCCACCGTTAGTAAATGGGAGCATGTTAGACCCATTGTCCAAGATTCCATGGTTGTTAATACTAGGGTTTTGGCTCCTTTAATTTCGACGTCTGAGCCTCCTGAGATTGTGTATGATACTCCTGAGGATTTTGAAGTAGATGTGGTACCTTTTGGCTCTGTAGATGCCAGTTAGATGAGAGTATTCTGTCATGTACGATAGTACCCGATGATTCTGATGATTCTGACATAGATGGGATACCTAGTGATTTGGAAGATAATGTATGTGATGATGTACTTCCGATCTGTGAGAGTATCTTGTTGCCTATTACATGCCCTGCTAGCATTGTGTTTGATTACACTAGTATTGAATGCTCACTCCAGGATACGATCCCCATCATGATAGAGCCTACGATTACACCCACTGAGAATGTATCTGAGTCATCTGCGGAGCCTGAGAGTGAGGATTTCCCTAGTGTTATTATGAGTGATTTACCTTATGGGATGATTTTAGTACTGAGAACCCGAAGGATATCTCTTTGATGTTATCACCGAAGCCTGAAGCTACTTGTGCATTATAAATTTTATCGGGTTCGATTTTGCCTATTTCTGAGACCTTTACTGGTTATGATTTGGATAATACTTCTAGTGTGAAAAAACTTTCTAGCGAGGAAGTTGTACTTTTTGATAACGTTATTGATATATACTAAGGTGAGAGTTCCTTGATATTGTCACCATTGGATGAAATTTATAAAGATTTGGATTTTTTCCCGGGATTGATTTTATCAAACCTTCCTCCTGATTATTTGCCTACATTAGATGACTTTTTAGGACATGGACCTGGTTGTCCTAGTCTGAGTTTTTGTGCCACGCCCACTCTATTAGTTCCTACATTGGCGTTGTCTTAGCGTTTAGATATTAATAAGTTGAGCGCACTAGTATTTTGTCTTTTCACCACACCACGTAGATCTGACTACGCGTCACTTTTGACAGTTCATATTTTTATGTGGCCATCTACGGTCCTGTCCTCGACTGCTTCTGACTCCATGGAGATTGTGCCCCAAGATTTAGTCTTATCACGCCATAATTATTTTTCCAATCCAGTGGCACACACATTTCCTACGCCTATTTATAACCTCCTCTTACATGTATCTAGGACGTTAACAAGACATTTTTTTTATTTCACATACACTTCCACTCCCTTCTGAGACCGTCCTATGCTAGAGTTAGTGATTTGGGTTTTGTCTGCTCAGTCCCCGAGCGGATGCCTTCTGGTTCCGTTAATAATTTAATACATAGGAATGCCGACCCATCCAGGGATATGAAGAATTTCAGATTACATGCTTTTCTTTGAGATTTTTATAAAGCACAAGCTATTTCACTTTATTTCAAGTTTCCGGACTTTTTACTGTACGTCTCTCTTCCACCTGAGTGGCTTTCTTCATCGTTTCTATCTCCCACTAAATGTTCTCTTTGGTTGTGGAGTGTTTGTTCTACCATGTCTATTTTTCACGAGGACTCCTTGGCTCTCGAACCTGATCGTAAGATTCAAGTTCTTTTTCTTTTTCTTGACGCCCTTTCGAGTATCCTCAAAAGTTTTACTATTTCTCTGTCCGACAGGTGCTCATTTCTATGGGATGTTGATGCTACTACGATATGGATAACGGGGCAAGATTTTCCCAATGTTGCTGCTACTTTCGACTATTTCCCTCTCAGGGGCCACTCATCGGTGATAAGTAATTTGGGTGGGGGAGGATTGATGGCGACATTGTATATGCGGTCGTTGATCCCTGACATAGAGATTTTGTTGATTGGGATGAACGTTGCTGCAAGTTCGAGGATGGGATTCTACCACGACGTTCTTCGTGTTGAAATTTATCAATGTGGTCGACGAGATAGTCTGACGCCAAATTAATATTCTCAGAGCTATCAAGATCACACCTTGATCACGCGGGGTGATTTTTATGGATCTTGGAATGAGCAGGGGTTATCTCAACTAAAGTTAGTCAACCAGAAAACACATGCAGCAACAAGAGTCTTTATTGATTAACAACAATCTTATTTACATGGCGAGATATACATGGCGAGACATGATTCACCAAAACCACCATAGGGAGAGCAGAGACAATTACAAAGACAAGTCAACACAAGCCGCGTGGACTCCGACACGAAGCCACCAGTCTACTACTCTGGAGTCCGCACAATCCGCCAGGTCACCAGACCGCAACCCAAGCCGCGTGGACTGCCCGTTATTCCAATGCTAAGCTCTAGCTGCCGATGTGCTAGCCGCCTGACTGCGAGGTCGCCTAGCCGCCTGACCACACAAGCTATGATGTCGAACTGAACAGTCCGCCTGAAGCAGGCGACTTATTGAACCCCGAACTAAGTAGCCAAAGAGAAGACCGTCTGGTCGCTATCCATGACCTACTGTCTACCTCTCGTTGCTTAACTGTAGAGTCTGTTGTCCCTGACCGCAATCAGAGCCAAGTCCTGGATTTCTAGCGCTATCCGCACAACCTGTACAGCACAACCCGGTTAACTCAATCAACCCTTGCGAATACCGAAAGGCAGTCCGCAGCAACTGAACATGGGTTCACTTATTGTTCATTAGCTCTTAGGTTCTCTATTCCTGATATGATATGGGTCCTATTTATATGCATGATGAGGAGTATGGTCACCGCCCTTGCCGATAGGATCACTGCCGCATCCCGCAGCAAAGACAAAGTGTATCCGCAAGCCACGGATATACACCAAGTCCGCCACGACCTATGCAGGATAGCCAGTCGGCCTAGACGTCACCAAGGCCGGACACAATGCCAGTCCGCCTTATCGCCAAAGTCCAAGCCAATGCCAATACTTCACCAAGGACGGACAGCAACACTAGTCCGCCTTGTTTCCACAGGCCAAGCCAGGAACCCCACAGCTGTACTCTGCAACAACTGTCTGCCTATCCGCGGACACAGCTCCAGTCCGCCTATCCCGAGCCCACTACCTCGCCACCAAGGCCACTGCCGGACTCAGCGGACACAGCTAGAGTCTGCTTATACTGCGGATACCTCCAGTCCACATATCCCGCAAATTTCTCCAGTCTGCATATCCCGCAGACTACTCCAGTCCGCATAACCTAAGTCCATCCATGCCAGCAAGGCAGTTGTCAGACTCAGCAGACCCAACTCCAGTCCACACGTAGTTGCGGACGCAATCTCAAATCCGCTTCCTCCAAGCTCGCAACCAAGACACACGGCACTACTACCGAGCTTGGCAGACTGAGAAGCATTCTGCGCTCCTCTGTGTGATCTCCCCGGACTGAGCCAAACCTACACTTGGTTTCGAACCAACCAAGTCCACACCACTGGCCACAAGGGCCAGTCCGCACTTACTGGCGGACACTGGATATAGTCCGCCTGTCCCAGCGAACTTCAGTATCAGTCCGTACTGACTGGCGATCTCCGCGACTTCCACTTGCCGCTTCACCAGAGAAAGACCAAGGCTTCTGCCAAGACGGTCTGCCGAGCTCCAGTCCTCCAGTCCGCTTCTTGTCGGACTGCACTAATATATATATTATCTGCCTGATTACCTTCTTTGATCCAGCTGCTTGCTGAGGATAAGCCGGCCTGGCAAATCGATGCTGCTGTCCGTGTAGTTCGCACGAACAAACCGCCCAGGTCGCCAAAGAACAAGCCGTCTGCAACATCCCTGCTGACCTAGCTATCCGCCAACCCAGTCCGCATATTCCGCCCATATAGGTTGCCCAAGTCCTCCATTCACCCACTTTCACTTCACAATTTTCAACACTCCCCCTTAAGTGAGAAGTGGTGAATAGCCCCAGCAGCTCCCGTAACCTTGCACTCGGTCCCTCCGATAGCACCTTCGAGGAGATGCCCACGACATAGTCCCCACCCTGCATATCCTGGACCATGAGGGAGCCTTCCAGCATCTCCCAAAAGGAGCCATGCTTCCCTCTGCCTTCTTCTTCACCTTCAACCTCCACACATGCATCATAGGAGTATCACCAACGACCTTGGGCACAAGGGCCCAAGCCCAGTCACCTCTGAGAGTAGTCACCTCTTCAACTTTGGTGTCAATCATATCTTTGATTCTAGTGGGTTCATCACAGCTAGAAGGTACTCGCTTGACCTGAGGGCTTGTAAGGAAACATGAGACTAAGATCACCTTGTTCCCTTCGCTATATCGAGCTGGTGGTTTGTTGATCCTCTTCGATCTTCGAAGAACCTGATCACGGCTAGCCACCTCTGCATCTTCTCTTGAACCAACTCCATTCCTGGGCAAACCCGGAACAATACTGCCCGTGCTTCCTGAACAAGACGCCTCCTCAATGGAACCAGGAGCATCTGGAGTATCGCTCCCCCTGCTACCTGAACTTGAAGCCTCCGTTCTCGAACAAGAACTACCTGGAACATCGCTCCCCCTGCTTCTCGAACCAGAAGCCTCCGTCTTAGAGCCAGAAGCTCCTAGAGCAATGCTCCCCCTTCTTCCTGACCCTGACGCCTTTACCCCGGAGCTAGAACAACCTGGAGCTCCTGGTGACTCAGGTAGCTCCAATTGAACCTTGACAGCAGCCTCCTTCAGCCCACCATCTGACCTGCTCATCTCTAGCTCCACAAATGAGCTATCCCAATATGATGTCAGCTCATCGAAGACAACGCCTCTCGACACGCTGAGCCTCTTCGTCGCAGGGTCCATACACCTCCAATTTTTCTTTTGCTCATCATACCCAACAAAGACTAGATTCGTCTTGAGAGCATCCGGAGCGTGTACATAGCAGGAAGATCCAAATACCCGTAGGTGCTTCACACTGGGCTTTACCCCGAATATCAGCTCATAAGGAGTCTTCACAATGATCGGACTAAAAGGCACCTGATTGATGACATGTGCCGCACACGCCATCCCTTCTGCCCAAAAGGCCTTAGGAACGCCTTTGCATTGAAGCCAACACTTACAGGTGTCTGTCAATAGACGGATCATCCAAACTACAACACCACCTTACTGTGAAGTATGTCCAAAAGACATATCCCTTCGGATACCATGCTTCCTGCAAAATTTTGATAACTCGGTTGAGCCAAACTCACCACCGATGCTTGTCCTCAACTTCTTGATCCGCAGGCCAAGCTGGCCTTCCACAAGCTTCTTGAACTCCACAAACAAGCGAAACATGTTGGACTTCTCCTTCATGAAGTATATCCAAGTATACCTCGAATAGTCATCAACCAATATCAGCATGAACCTACTGCCTCTAAGACTGGCAGTGACGGTCGGTCCAACCAGAGCACAATGGACAACCTCCAAAGGTGCTTTACATCTAGACTGCGCCTTATCAACTGTAAAGCGATAAGCTTCACCATGCTAACATCCCGCGCAATCTTGACCGTCGCTGTAGGATGACCATCTAGGCAAGCCTCTTATGAGTCTTCTTTCCGCCATTGCTTTTAGCTTGTCCATCCCTACATGCCCAAGACTTTTATGCCAGATAGCTGCACTATCACTGGCCTTCATCCGATCAACCTCTGAACTTATTGAAGACCCAACCAAGTTCTTCTCCTTGCCTCCAACATGAGCTACATTCACCGAGAGCAAGACAACCTTGCACTCCTTCCTGAGGTGACCTTGCTGATTGCATCTATAGCACCTTGGTCCTTCCTTCCTCTTCCCATCACGCCTAGGAGACCCACTCCTCTCTTCTTGATATGAAGTAGAAGGACCATCCTCTGCAACAACCTTCACCTCCTTCCTGAACAACCCATCAAGGGAAGTCCAAACCTCCGCAGCTGACCGACATCCAATGATGTGGTCCAAAAGCTCCGATGAGATCACCTGCTTGAGAATAGACCCCGCTTTCGCATTTGTCTCCTTACAAGCTCTCATCTCTTCACCATTGCCAGCAGTTAACTCTTGTCTTTCTACTCCGTATACTACCTCCCAGAGGTCCTCGCCAAGAAGAAAGCTCTCCATACAAGACTTCTACCTCTCCAAGTTCATCTTTATAAGGAGTTCAATTCCAAGACCACTTGCATCTTCCACTGTCATGGTTCTACCACTGGTTCCCTCTTCACAAGAGCAACAACCACTTCAGTTGATCACTGCTTATCCACTCCAACCTCCAACCTCTGATACCATGTTGAAATTTCTCAAAGTGGTCAACTAGATAGTCTGACGGCAAATTAATATTCTCAGAGCTATCAAGATCACACCTTGATCACGCGGGTTGATTTTTCCAGTTCTTAGAATGAGCAGGGGTTATATCAACTAAAGTTAGTCAACCAAAAAACACATGCAGCAAGAGTCTTTATTGATTAACAACAATCTTCTTTACAAGGCGAGATATCTATGGCGAGACGTGATTCACCAAAACCACCACAAGGAGAGTATAGACAATTACAAAGACAAGTCAACACAAGTCGTGCGGACTCCGACATGAAGCCGCCAGTCTACTGCTGTGGAGTCCGCACAATTCGCCAGGTTGCCAGACCGCAACCCAAGCCGCGCGGACTGCCCGTTATTCCAATGCTAAGCTCTAGTCACCGATCGTCTAGCCTCCTGACTGCGAGGTCTCCTAGCCGCAAGACCGCACAAGCTGCGATGCCGAACTGAACAGTCCGCCTGAAGCATATGACTTATTGAACCCCGAACCAAGTTACCAAAGAGAAGACCATCTGGTCGCTTTCCGTGACCTGCTGTCTACCGCCTGTTGCTTAACCGCAGAGTCTGCTGTCCCTGACCGCAATCAGAGCCAAGTCCTGGCTTTCTAGCGCTATTCGCACAACCTGCAAAGCATAACCCGATCAACTCAATCAACCCTCGCTGATACTGAAAGGCAGTCCGCAGCAACTGAATGTGGGCTGACTTACAGTTCATTCTCTCTTAGGTTCTCTATTGTTGATGTGATATGGGTCCTATTTATAGGCACGATGAGGAGTGTGGTCACCGCCCTTGCCGATAGGATCACCGCCGCATCTCGCAGCAAAGACAAAGTGTATCTGCAAGCCGCGGATACACACCCAGTCCGCCGTGACCTGTGCAGGATAGCCAGTCCGCCTAGACATCACCAAGGCCGCACACAATGCCAGTCTGTCTTGTAGCCAAATTCCAAGCCAACGCCAATGCTTCAACAAGGCCGGACAGTAATACCAGTCTGCTGTGTCACCACAGGCCAAGCCAAGACCCCCACAGCCGAACTCTATGACAACTGTCCGTCTATCCGCGGACACAGCTCCAGTTTGCCTATCCTGAGCCCACAGCTTCGCTACCAAGGACACTTCCGGACTCAGCGGACACAGCTAGAGTCTGCTTATACTGCGGATACCTCCAGTCCGCATATCCTGCAGACTGCTCCAGTCCGCATATCCTGCAGACTAATCCAATCCGCATAACCTAACTCCATCCACGCCAGCAAGGTAGCTGTTAGACTCAGCGGACCCTGCTCCAGTCTACATGCAGTTGCGGACGCAATCTCCAGTCCGCTTCCTCTAAGCTCGCAACCAAGGCACACGACACTACTGCCGAGCTTGGCGGACTGAGAAGCAATCCGCGCTCCTCTGTGCAATCTCCCCGGACTGAGCCAAACCTGGACTTGGTTCAGAGCCAACCATGTACGTACCACTGGCCATAAGGGCCAGTCTGCACTTACTGGCGGACACTGGATTCAGTCCGCCTGCCGTGGCGAACTCCAGTATCAGTCCGCACTGACAGGCGATCTCCATGGCTTCCACTTGCCGCTTCACCAGAGCAAGACCAAGGCTTCTGTCAAGCCGGTCTGCCGAGCTCCAGTCTTCTAGTCCACTTCTTGTTGGACTCCACGGATATAGATGTTATCCGCCTGGTTACCTTCTGGGATCCAGCTGCTTGCTAAGGATAAGCCGGCCTGGCAAACCGCCGCTGTTGTCCACGTATTCCGTGCGAATAGACTTCCACGCCGCCACAGAACAAGCTGTCTGCAACATCCCTGCCGACCTGGCTGTCCGTCAACACTGTCCACGTAGTCCTCCCGGATAGGTTGCCCAAGTCCTCCATTCACCCACTTTCACGTCACAATTTTCAACACTTCGCCAACGCCGCTGCTACATGTTTTGCTCGACGTCTGCAGTCACCATCAAATAAAATATATAATTATAAAATAAATATTTATAATTATATATTGTTTAGAAATTTCTATTATTAAGCATTTTAATTTAAAGCATTTGAATAATGTATTTTTATTTCATGTTGATGGGTTCATTTATCCATCTGTTATTGTATTTCATGTTGCATGTATTTTGATGGGTGCTTTTAACCATCAAGTATTTTCTATTTTCATGAAGGGTGGAGATGGAGTGATGTAGGCTATATAAGGCCATGATTATGAAGGATTTTGTAATGATGATGAAAGAAATTGAAACCCTAAGAAATTCTATTGAGAATTCTCCTCCCCCCAAGGCAAATTTCGACCATCTCTTTCCTCCCATCTCTTCTCTCTCTCTTGGCAGCGAGCCAGCACTTCCACCCTCCCCTCTACATTCTCGGCCTCCTCTCCTACTCCTCCTCCTCGCTTCCTCTTTGCAAAGTCTCCTTTCCTAACTCTCATTCACCAAGCCACCACCCTCTTGCCACGCCAAAATCCCGAGCAGCCCCCTCCCCTAGATGCCAGCCACCACACCTCAACCTAGATTTTCCCTAGCCACCGCAATCTTCCTCCCCTTCCACCACTAGGCTAGCCTCCTCCACCACTTAACCCGAGTAAACACCAACCTTCTACACCCAAACTGACCCCTCCATGCATCCACAAAAAAAACCGTGCAGCCCCCTTGTGACAATATTTGGCCACCACCTTTTCTCTCTTCTCTCACCATATTTTTGGCCTTCTAGGTTTTTCCCACTCCTAGGGTTTCTTGCAAAGGATGACTCGCGTCTTCATAGTCCGGTGTAGATTCGAGGATTTTGCGTGGAAATAGAAATCAACTACCATCGTGTGTGATTCCTCCACTCATCTTGTGGACGGAGTATCTTGGGATTTGGGTAACAAATTTCTAAACATCTCTTGTGTGAATTATTCTAAAATATTTGTGAGATTTGGTGGATTAGAAGGCTAGTAATTTGTCATGATTTATATTGAAATTAGTGCATAAATTAAAATCTGATTTCCAGGCGTTTATTCTTCCGAAACTTTTCGTATAACTTTGATCGGGTAGATCTCGTGAACGCCAGAGGAATTTTGTTTCCTTAACCATGATTTCTACTTGAGTTGAATTGGTTTGGCCACCCTCGTTTTAAATTTAATTGGGATCGATTTTGGACTTCTTTTAAATTGCTATTTTAGTCCGGATCATCTCGTGTTAGTATTGTGAATGCTTGCTCAAGGGAATAGCCCTTGTTTAATCTATAAAAGGTGTAGCGTCCCTTTTTGTGTGCATTGTTAAATTTTGTGCCACTAGTTGGATAAATCACTGATAGTATAATTTTAGAGAAATATTGCTGGATACGCATCCTATTTTAATTGTCGAACCCAAGAGCTCATAGTTTAAATCCGTCTGACCCATTGGTCTGCATCAATCACCCACTGGACAATTATGAAACTTGGTTTGAAGACATTTTAAGGCTTCATTATGTTCTGTGAATTTTTATTAAATTATTGGAAGAATTTTCATACAGGATTCTTCACAATGTGCATAGTGTTGAATATTTTTAAATGATTTATATATATGACCAAATTGTTTAGAAAATTAGTATTTTGGTCGGTAGATGTTTCTAGTCATTTTTAAAATCTGGTAATTTTCCCATAATTTTTGGATGATTAATTCTAATATTTTGTACTTTACCCTTTGCTTGTGGATAATGAGTCAATAATTTGTTTTGAGTTCAAAACATTTTTGGAAAATTGTGAATTTCAATATTTACTATTATTTTGCTGATATACAGTTCTAATAATTTTGTTGAGGCCATATCTTGTCAGAAAATTATACTTGGTGTTCAAAAGCCTAGGTGGCCTGATTTTGTAAAAAAATATATTAAAAGCCAAATAAATTAGGAAAATTATATTCTTCTGGATTTATTCATAAAGTATCAAGATAGATCCCCAATAATAATCTTAGGCCATTTGGATGAATATTTGGAGTATCACCATTCATACACACCATGTAGCTCATTAGGTCTGCACATAGTAGAAACTGTAGAATTAAGACATCATGTGAACCTTGGTATGGGATAAAGGAGATAGTGGGTGGACTTAATCGGGAGAGTACATATAAGGTCACCACTGGTAGTCAAGCTGTCAGAGCAGGGTTGACAAGGGGCAAGGTTGTGCTCGGGATCCACGATGGGTTGTCTTTCACTTGGAGAAAGTCTAAATACACTTAGAGTTAGTTCAAGTGTAACGCTAAGAGGGTTTGGACATGGGTAGTTACCAATAACATTAAGTACGTTGAGAAAGGGAATTTTGGGCTTCAGCCCATCGTAGTTTCAAGTGCCCTCGAGAGCCATTCACATGGAATGCCCGGGGCAGTCCAAGGTTAACCCTAAACACTAAGGCTAAACTGTTAGTGCAAGATTAATTCTATGTACTTCACTTTCACTCACCCTGTAGTCATGGTAGGCTAGTTTGGTTTAGATTCACGAGCGGCAGGCTCGGCGGTGATAGGTACAGACTGGTTAGTCCGGTGAGCCAGTTGCTCGGAAGGTTGTTGTGACGGACGAGTTAGTCTGGGCAGCATATCGCTCATAGATTCATATTTATCATAATTGAATGTGCGTAAAAGTGGCGGTTCTGGGTGTAAGTCTCTTCTGGTGACTCTTGTGTGTCCTTTAGAGGCGTACGTAAGGTCTAGGCATGGTAGTGCAGTTACCTGCCTAGGAGTGGGGTGGCCCAATCCACTGTCTCTGTTGGCCACCACGGAGGATCCTGGAAGTGATGCTAGATTCCAAAACTGAGGAACTAAAGTTATATGCGCAAAGAGTCAGGTGTGTGTGTTACACTTTTATGAACATAGCATTAAACCAACATAACATAGCATATCATGTCATCATTGCATTTAAACCCCTAACCCTATCGTATAAAATGGTATGAGACTTTTTATACGATAACTCTTGCAATACGACCCCTTAACTTATGAGTTTGTATTGGCATTCTTATAAGTTAAGGTTACTTATTATATAGATTACTTTACTTTACTTTATCTATGGTATAAGGTAGCCATAGTTCTTTCCTAGTACTTTTATTACATGGTATAGCATGTGCTTACTGCTTTGTACTTTACCTTATTTACATTACTGCTACCTTGTTATAGTTCCTTTGTATATACTCTTTCTAGGGTAGTTGTCACATGGTCTTGTTCATTCTCCACCTTAAATATCTTTCCTTTCCTCCTCCCCGCATGGTGCCTAGTAGTAGCGGGGTCTAGGCAAGGATGATAGTGGCTTAGTCTTTTAACTAACGGTAGGTGGACCACGTCATTTTAGGAATTCAAGGTGATGCACCAGTTACAGGAGGATGGAGGGACTTGAGGAGCAGTTTCTGCGTACTACCGCTACTACCCGCCGACAGGTCGAGTACGATTTTCAGTTTGCTTCTGCTAGATGTGTGAGTTGTGAGAGAAAGATTATTTGTGTTTAAACCTGTACCAAACTTAAGCCCATTTTCTACTCTCTTTTATACTTGTACTCATTGTGGACTATTGATCTTTATATACATATTGATAGTGAGCTGCAATCTATAGACTTGTATTACTAACTTACTTCCCTTTGGTTGGCCTACTATGATGTGATTGTTTTAGCCGGCAGGATCGGCATCGTGTGATGGTG
The DNA here is from genome assembly GCA_039583875.1 of Platanthera guangdongensis. Taxonomy (NCBI): domain Eukaryota; kingdom Viridiplantae; phylum Streptophyta; class Magnoliopsida; order Asparagales; family Orchidaceae; genus Platanthera; species Platanthera guangdongensis. The sequence goes on from CM077150.1 coordinate 89,190,580, forward strand.
TCTAACATGGTAGTTGGAGACACCTCAAGGCTGCGGTTCTGGGCGTAAGACAAGGTGGTCACCCCGCGCGAGCATTAGTTTGGGGGTAAAGTAAGCAACAGAAGTTGTTGTGTGCCCATGTGTAAAGATCACAATATATAGTCCTTAAATCAATAAGTTATACCAACCCAACTAGTAAACTTGACTTACCAAGATGATTCGTAGTGTATCTTGGTCAAAATTGACTTTAGGTATATATTTGGTTAAGGTACGAGGATACCTGGAGCGGCGAGAGGAAGAGTCTAATGCAAGAGTAGCAACTTGATGCATAAACTCCAATGTCGCTACTTTACTTATCATGTGGTACTATCACCTATTACCCAAACTAATAGGGCCACCTTAAGGACAAATGATGCATATAATCCATTAGTAGAATAGCAGGTGACTTCTATACTCAACCATCATACCCATGACATGAATAGGTTAAGATAACCATCATGCCAAATACTAAAGAATTCAAATTCAGAAAAGACCCATTTGAGACTGGATCATATGTTGACCTTGAGAGGATTGTCGTAAATGGTAGCCTGGAGAGTATAAAGTATGGAGTATATCAACAAGTTTCAAGATGGAACCCCAAGTCTAAGGTTGTATGCCCTAAGGATTGTATTCATATCTAGCCCGAATATAACATAGTGATATCAAAGTTACCTAGCCCAAGATAGGTAGGGGCTTATCTTTTGTTTATTGTGGGCTTATTTTTGTTTTTTGGGCAAATTAGTTATTGACTTGGGTTTCCTTATACCTAATTTAGAAAATGTGGTGTCACAAACAAAGTGATGTTGAAGTTGATCATATTCAACGCAACTCGGGTAAAGTTACCAGGACAATGATTAGATATCATTGATCGGACAAATACTTGACCTTAGTTAAATCATTCGAAATTTTGGATTGAAATTAGGTCCTGCAAGTTAGATTTATATTTGGAATTTCTTGTGATTCAGGGCATTTAGAAGTGATTAACAGACGTTCTATTTTATTAAAAATCATGCCCGCTCATAGTTGAATATTTTATACTGCAATAATATTCCTTATGACTCGGGAGCTAGTTGATGAATAAGCGGAGATCCTAGACATGGACTTATTGGATTTAGAGTATAATGTTTAAGTTTATTATGGTTGAAATGATTTAATCCTATCTTATTTCGATAGTACAAAAGTGACCAAGCCCTTCATACATTAAATGTTGGGAATTGATGAATTAAACAAGATGATTTATTAATCACTGCATTCCATGCTTACCTGATTTTCCCAAGTCATTAGGTTGAAAACCTACAGTTTGGGATAGGGCAATGTCATGGAAATAAGGAGGTGTAATTACGAGACTTAACTATTACAAGTTATCTTGTGAATTAGATGACGGGTAGTAAGATTCGGGATATCTGGGAAGATAAGATTAAATCGTTATGTTGTAACATCAGAAGTATGATAACTCTTGTGTTGAAACCAAAAACTCGGTCTCTGTGGAGTTCACCCTTAGGGAAGGGGTGATCTCACACTTACTTCTCTCTAGCGAGCCAAATGACTAATGAAAAAGAACAAGGGACAAACCCAAGGGCTCGGTGTGGAGGTCTCACAACACACTCGTAAGATCTTAGAGCGCTTCCCCTCCCTAGCCAAATGTCGAGCTAAGGATACCTCAGAAAGTGCAATAAGACCAGGGCACAAGTGAGCATGCCTTCTGAGGTACCCCCTTGGGTCTATTTATAGATTTCTGAAAAAGATCTGCCAACAGCCAACCTCCACTATTCTAAAAAGCTATATGCAACCAAAAGTGGTCCGCCAACAGCATAAATCTACTGTTCTGGAAAGATATTTGCACCCCCAGCGAGGGCATCCAGGTAATTTTGTCTCTGGACCCCACGAGGCGAGTTTCTTGGACATGGGTTCAACTCTCCACCCTAATGGGTGGACGCGGCCTGGCTCCCGCATATCGCCTTATATCTTTAGGCGAGAGCGAGCCGGACAGCCATGGCTCGCCTAACCTATATGGAGGCGGGACAACGATAAGGTCGCCTTGGTAGGCGCGGGCTGGATGGGCCCGCTCGCCATGCCTTGGCGAGAGCAAGCCGTCCATCTGGATTGGCTCACCTACTTCTAATATGATCCGGTCGCCCTGGCTCGCCCGCTGAGCCTGGTGCGCCCACTCAGCGAACACGGGGTTGTACACAATCCTCGCTATTTTTGAGCTTGGCAAAGCTCGAAAAGAATCATCCAACCCCACGTGTTCGGTGAGTGATTTGCTGAGCTGGAGGGAATCTTTTGGTGGGTCCCACCAGTATGCAATAAATATGTCACTGAGTCTTCGTGAAAAATCCCGCCTTTCTCTAACCTTCCTTGTGATCTGTAGCTGAATGATGACTGCGTTCGAAGAGACGCGAGCGTGCCTAGCGGCCGTGAGAGAGGGGACGCGAGAGCAGGTTCTTGATGCCGCCTCATGGCTGGCGCATGGATCGCCCGGCCCCCTCTTTAGGCTGAAGAAAAGGAAGATAGTCAGGGGGTTTCCTGCGAACGATGCCCATGCATCCAGCTCGGCGGCCGGTACCGAGGTCACCCATAAGGTATGCAGACCTCCTGTCTGATTCGTCGCTTTGCTTCTGATTTTATTTTCTGCAGGAGATGCCCCGCGAAGGTGGAGGTGATAGAAGGGAACTGGCGCATTCCACCCCACGGGTAACTGAGCAGGCCGCCAGCCCTTCGGCCCCGGGGCACGTCCCTCCAGCTATTTCTCTGTTGCCAATCACCCCTTGGCTAGGTAAATCATTCGCAGATCTTGAAGGTGAGGTTTTCCAGGGCTGGTTGGGTACCTCCTGGTCGTCTACCGGCACAGAGGATGTGCCGATCCTAATGAGTTTGTAGACTTGCTTGCTTATGACCGCTTGCTTTTTTTGATCTCTCCTACTTCTACAGGCTTCCATGCGATCTCCTCCTCTAATGCCTACATCAGCGAGGGGTATTTGCCTCCCACTTCTACAGATCACATTTCGAAATACCCGGGCTACCCACAGGATGCTTAGGGGACGAAGAGGCATGTGACGTGGTTATTTTTGAAATAAGCTCTGCTACTACAGGAGGTTTGTCACCGGCTGGACGAGGATAAGGCTGAGGCGGAGAAGCGGTTAGCGGTACTGGAGGGCATGAGGCACCTAGCTGATGGGGATTGGACTACTTCTCCGGGGGTGCAGATCACGCGATAGGAGGATCGACTTAGGCACACCACGGAGTAGGTCTACATGGCCTAGCGAGAATTATCGGCAGTTCGAGAGTACTTCTACTCTCGCGTAACGACACAATGCAGGACGCGGGGGCAGGGTAGGTGGAAATGGATCCAGTACTGAGCTACCCGCCCCTTCCTCGCTACCGACCGCCAAGCATTGGTCGCACCTATATCCTGGACCAACTCGCGTAATAGGGCCACGAAATTTCATTCGACTTTTCTCGGGACATCAAACTTTTTTTTTGTAATTATTTGAAATCTCTCACCTGCTAATGGACTTATGCATGTTGTATATTATTCTCATGACTTGTCATTGCATAGCTTTCTCTAGGTGAGTGCAGACTAGATTCCCTTGCTCGCTTACCCCTTCTTCAAGCGGGCATGAGGTTGTTGAACCCGCTCGCCCAGCTCGCATGCCTAGCCTTGGGGGGAGCGAACTGGCCATCTGCCGGACGTGAGTCAGTGTGGCTCTCCTGCATCATCAGGTGGGAGCGATGCACGGCCCGCCCACCTCTTGGGCATGCGCAAGTCTGCGCAACTCGCTGCTAAATAACTTTTGTTGCATAGTGGCGAGTTATTTAGGAACCCGTGGCGAGCCCGGAGGCGATGCGTCAGGGCATGTTTTTGCTGCCCGCACTTTTCTCGCCGATTGGATGTTTTCCCGCCTTTTATCTTCCTATAAATAGACACTGACGCCATTTCTTACCTATCGTATTTAAGACTTATGTTCCTTCTCTACTTCTCGCGACTCCCGGTCGTTTCGATTTTCGCGAAAACTACAACATCCCACTGAGTGATCTGACTATGAGATGGGCGGTGGGGGCGGTGATACTGATGGGACAAGCAAGTGCGTCTGGACCTTCTCAGAACACTCTTTCTCCTACACCGTCATCACTGAAGGAGTATTCCTTGATGCGATTGGCAACTTCGCCCTGCCTGGATTTGTGGCGAGGCGATATGGGGAGGATGAGAAGTTCCACGACCTCTCGGAAGGGGAACTTGCCATCCCAATAGCGCACTTTGATTCAGTCCTCCTGCTTACCCTATGGCCCGAGGACCGCCTGATCCTGAAGTATTTTGGGCTCATCCCCAGCCAGATGACCCCCGATTCAGTCGCTGTTGTGGTCGAGTTTGTTGGAACACCCTATTACTAATTTGGGTCAGGATCACTATGTCTCTAGGAAACCTATGTTTGACCTCCTGTATAGTCCTAAAGGTCAATTAGAATTGAGTCTAAGGGTTAGAAGTCTAGTTTGGAAGCTGCCCTCAAGACCAAGACTTTTTAAGTTTGAGACTAAGTCATATCGTCGAGCTCAGCACGACGATTCATCGAGCTCCGATCGACGATCGTCTAGCTCAACTTCTACAGATTGTCGAACTCCATTCGACGATCGTTGAGCTCAACTTCATCATATCGTCGAACTTCATTCGACGATCGGTGAGCTCAGGTCGACGATCTTGACTCAGTATTGGATTTCTATCTCTGAGCTCAGTTCGACAATCTTTGAGCTCAGATCGACGATGTTCTGCTGCTGTATATATCCATATCGCTGAGCTCAGTTCGGCGATAGCAGAGCTCAGATCGACGCTCTCATATAACTTCAAGGATGTTTCCAGATTCAAATTCAAATCAGTTAAGGAGTTATTCTGCAATTAATTCAGAGATTTTCTAACCGTTTTCATTTATTTCTGGACCAAGTTTCAAGGGATTTTTCAAGGAATATTTCTGTGGACTTTCCTCCAGAAGAGATTTTGTAATTAAGGATGCAATTAATGCAGGCCAACGGCTATACTTGACAGAGAATGTTTTTCTATTCTGTACCAGAGAATAAAAGAGAAGAATTTTTGAATCTCATATAGAATATACACAGATCACAGACACACACAGACAGTCATCAGAAATCTTCAACAAAAATATTCTGTCTCAAAGAATTCTCAAGAACACACATCCAAGGAGATCAAGTTTTTCTGAAATCCTCTGATCTCTCAGTCTCAAGTGTTCAAGGCCAACATATTTCAAGACTCCAGACATCCAACATTTCAGTTATTGCTGAAATCATCTATTGCTGGAGTTCAACTTTTGAAGGCCTATCACCCTACAACAAAGCTTCTTTTCATGAAGATCTCAAGGACTCAGGGGGAGCTTTGACACCATCAATCCACATAGTCTTCTCAGTTGTTTGATAAAAAGAAGACTTCCATCACTCTCTCACCCCCATCTCTGTAAAGGGTTTCTCAAACTCCCTTCAAAAGTTTGAGTTTGGTTTTTGAGCACCTTGTCAAAAGCTCATTGGTGGCAAGACACCTGATCAAAAAATCTGATTTGGTTTTTGAGCACCTTATCAAAAGCTCATTAGTGCCCAGGACACCTGATCAACTCATCCTGCAGTGGATTCCTACCTAGGGTGGTAGAAGAGTGTATGTACCCAAGTTTAGGGGAACCACTATATTTCCTTGTGTCTTCTGGTTTTGCTTGTCTTTATTTTTGTTTCTGGCCTTGATTATTCTGTGATTAGCTTTTGATTAGTATAGTTCTGTGATTAGATTTATTACTGCTTCCCTGCTCACTCATATTACAACAATTGTTGTAAAAAGTTTTTAAAGCGTCATATACTCTATTCACCCCCCCTCTAAAGTATATCAGATCTAGCTGCACTTTCAGAGTTCGCCTGCTTCCTGCGGGAAGAAAGGATCGAGTTCAGCCTCGTGATCTTCCACAAGCTATTCTCCTTCCGGAGAATAAGGATGGAACTGCCTACTTCTCCAGCAATCACGTCAAGGTGCGGGAGATAGTAAATAGGAGACATAACTGGCTAAAGAAATTCGTCTTTGTCAAAGGAGAATTCGGCAACGTCCCCTTCTCCGCGATTCAGCTTAGCAGGGTGAGCTACCGCCCCCTAGCCTGAGGGGCCGTGAAGCCGACCTGTGCGAGTTCTTCCAAGTAAAGAACTTTGAAGTCACGCTCCTCCATAGGAATGTGGATAGCTTCGCCCCTGTGCGCCCGGATAAGGTAATCTACTCAAACTTCTCTTTTTTACGTGGCCTATTATTTTTGTTTGTTATAACTCTCTCACTACAGGTGAGCGAGATATTTCCATGAACCCTCCGTATAAGAGTGCGTGAGTTACTTCTAGCGAGCTCGCCCGTGCCGATGTGGCGGCCGCCTCACATCGCGAGACCCTAGCATCTGCTGCCCAAAAGTAGCCTAGCCGCGATAATCATCTATCGCCGCCGCCTAACAAGCCAAAGCCGCGGGTGGCGCACCTCCCGCTACCCAAAAAAAGGCAAGGCTCCGGCGGACTAGCCAGCTGAATATCCTTCCCCTGCGAACGCCTCGACCTGCGGCTCCCATGGAGAGGTGGCCAGCACCTCCAGGTCGTAAGGAGAGGAACACACCGTTGAACAGGTATCATGGAGGCATTGTAACTTCGGCTTCCGCGAGCGACCTTTGGACGAGCTCGGCATTCCCCTCCTTCAAAGGGATAAGGAGGTAAATCGGTCCTCCATCTCCACCCTACTTCTAAGCTAGCTGGAGCTGGATACCTTCAGGGAGGAGGCCATGCGAGTTCTCGTGCATGAGAGCACGCGGGCCCAGCTCTGCAGCCTGGAGCTGGCCCACAAGGTGGGCAGGCGGTGCACGCAGCTGGAGCGGAATGGCCCTCGCTCCAAAAATATGTTCATGAAAAGGAAGAGTCTCGCCATCTCGCTCTGGAGGAAATGGATCGCCAGAAGAAGCAGGCGGACGTGGCCGATGCCATCCTCGTCGGACACTTGGGAGGGGTGGTAAGTCCCATGACTCGCACTATTTGCTTTAAGATCGCTTGCCCTCTTCTCAATCTATTTTTACCTCTTTTCAGAGGATTCGGCAATGACAAAGCGCTTATGTTTCCAGATCGCCTCCCTCGAGAAGTAGAAAGAAGCGTTACAGGTACAGGTGTAGAAACTGGAAGCCGCTGCAGCTCCTCTGCTGCCCTCTAGCAGCAGCTGCCAACTTGTGTATTACACCGAATTCGAGGTGGAGGAGTTGATGCAAAAGAATGTTGCCAAGTCTACGATGAATACGCTCAAAACCCTGCAGCGAGCAGTACTCGGGATGAGTGAATGTGGGGGCCTTTCAGCAAGCGAGGTGGTACCGAAATTATTCCTTCTGATACCAGAGTCGGGCGACAAGTCTTACCCACCTCTTTAGGAGGGCTCGCCGCCCGAGAGCTTGCCTCGCCGAACACCCCATGCCGCACTTTTTGTAACATTTATTTTTATTTCTGAAATGTAAGTGCGGGCTGAGTACCCGTTTTGTAACTCCCTGAATTAGATAAGACATGCTTTTGTGAAATTTTGCTTACGACATTACATCTTCGAGTTGTTCATGTCTTTGTTTCTTTATGTACTCGTGACCTAGTTCGGCCTCCCCACTCGTTGCCTCCATCCTCATATTTCGTTGGGGAGAAAGCGTGTTCCATGACGGCAGCTTAGGAGACATAGGGGACCTAAGTAGCCGACCCGCGAGTAGCGACACATCTCCCTGGCACAGATACTTCATGCTGCTTGATAGATAAAGTGGCCAAAATAGCTCGACTTGCGCCCGAGCCGCTCGGCTTCGCGCGTTCTGGGCCCTGTGAAGACACGATGTGGCCTCAGTTCTCACAACCTTGGTCGCTTTTTGGGTGCTGGGCGGCACTGTTTGGGACATCCAATTCTCCCCCTTTTGTCAGCCGAGAGTATCCTGACGATGTGAGATGAGGGTCACTCGATCTTTCGCTTTGGCCGAGCATTGGTTTTCTCCACCGGCACATTCAGCTTGGTGAGAGCCTGACGGCGAGTGTCGAGCTTTAATCGGGCTCCGCCCTCCAGGATCAACGACATCACTTGAGCATCCTGACACTGCCAGCTACGTGGAAGCCTGGCAGTGGGAGCATCTCAGGACATAACCCTAGAGCGAGAATACATGCCATCAATCAACCTCCAGGCACTACCACCAGCCTGATCATCTAGGTGAGAGCCTAACGGTGGCTGTTGAACATCAATCAGGCTTAGCTATCCAGGGTCATAATGTCGTCACTCGAGGATCCCGACCCTGCTAGCTAGGTGGAAGCCTGGCAGTGGGAGCATCTCAGGACCTAACCACAGAGCGAGAATACTTGCCATCAATCAACCTCTGGGCGATACTACCGGCCCTATCAGCTAGGTGAGAACCTATAGATGAGTGTTGAGCATAAACCGGGCTCAGCTCTCCAGGGTTATAATGACATCACTCGAGGATAACAGCCCTGCCAGCTAGGTGGAAGCGTGGCAGCGTGAGCATCTCGGGACCTAACCCTAGAGCGAGAATACTTGCCATCAATCAACCTTTGGATGCTACCATCGGTCTGATTGTCTAGGTGAGAGCCTGATGGTGAGTCTTGAGCATCAATCGGGATTTACCCTCCAAGGTCATAATGACGTCACTCGAGGATCCTAGCGCTGCCAGCTAGGTGGAAGCCTGGCAGTATGAGCATCTCGGGACATAACCCCAGAGCGAGAATACTTGCCATCAATCAATCTCCGGGCACTACCACCAGCTTGATCAATAAGGTGAGAGCCTGATGTCACTCGAGGATCCTGTCCCTGTCAACTAGATGGAAGCCTGACTGCGGGAGCATCTCGGGACCTAACCCCAGAGTGAGAATACTTTCTATCAATCAACCTCCACGCGCTACCACCAGCCCAATTAGCTAGGTGAAAGCCTGATGGCAGGTGTTGAGCATCAACCGGGCTCAGCCCTCCAGGGTCATAATGACATCACACGAGGATCCTGGCGCTGCCAGCTAGGTGGAAGCCTGACATCGGGAGGATCTCGGGACCTAACCCCAGAGCTAGAGTACTTTCTATCAATCAACCTCCGGGCATTACCATCGACCTGATCAGCTAAGTGAGAGCCTGACGACATGTGTTGAGCATCATTCGTGCTCAGCGCTTCAGTGTCATAACTACGTCACTCGAGGATCCCGACCCAGCTAGCTAGGTGGAAGCCTGACTGCAGGCGCATCTCGGGACCTAACCCCAGAGTGAGAATACTTGCCATCAATTAACCTCCGAGATCTACCACCGGTCCAATAAGCTTGGTGAGAGCCTGACGTCGGGTGTTGAGCATCAACCGGGCTTAGCCCTTTAGGGTCATAATGACATCACTCGAGGATGTTGGACCTACTTGCTAGGTGGAAGTCTGACAGCAGGAGCATCTCGGGACCAAACCCTAGAGCGAGAATACTTTCCATCAACAAACCTTCGGGAGATACCACCGACCCGATCAGCTAGGTGAGAGCCTGATGGTAGGTGTTGAGCATCAACCAGGCTCAGCACTCTAGGGTCATAATGACGTTGCTCGAGGATCCCAACTGAAACTCTTTATTTCAAGGATAGCTAAATCACTTAGAGGGGGGTGAATAGATTTCTTAGTATTTAGTGACTAACTTTTGTTTTCTTTTAATTTTCTGCTTTATTGGTTGGTTAATTTCTGCTTTCAAGATTAGCTACCTACACAAGGAAAACCAACACAGCAGAGTACACAAGAATTTTTAGTGGTTCCCCAATATTTGGGTACATTCACTCTCCTCCCACCTTGCCAACTCCCTATTGGTCAAGTCAATTTTCCAAAACAATGTTCTAAAGAGCTTACACCTTAGAACCCTCAAGATCTCTCAATCTCCTCCAAGACTTACACCTCAGCCACAAGTGCCTACACTCAGTGATATAAGTATCACCTACCTCGGGCAATTAAGCCCTACCACTCAGGCTATTGGAGGATAGCCCTACCTCAGAGCAAACTTGCTCCAACAATTAAGATTGATGCACTCTCCTACAGCTCAGGAACATGTGCCCTACCACTCAGTGATCAAATGATCACCTACCTCAGAGCAAGTTTGCTCGTACCTCTAAGATCCACAAAGGATCCTACAAGATGAAAGTGGGTTATTGAGGTTCTTGATTGGACACAAGAGGAATTCCTTTATGCCAATCAACCTTGGGTGAGTTAGACTCAGCCCCACTTTGACACCAGGAATGTTTTCCTACGTCTACTTTTCTGGACTAAGTCCACCTTAGTCCCAACTACTTCATAGCAGCAAGTATGTTCACTTATGCTGGAAGTGACTTGCAGAATACTATTCAGCTCCTATCTGAGTTGAACCAAAAGTTCAACCCTTTCTTCTTCATAGCAATAGTGATGTATATGCTCTGGCTTATGCTGGAAGCAACTTGCAGATCAACTTCTCTACCTTTATGAACTGAGCCAACCGCTCAGCTCTATCTCCTTCTTTACAGCTCCCCAAGAGAATATTATTTAGGAATTATTGGATGGATCTATGAATGAATTGTAGCAAGGGTTATCCCTAGCTACTATCTTTTTCTCAGTGAATCACCTTGAGCTTGCTTGTTGGTGTAGTTGTAGATGACACCAGCAATCTTGTTGTTGAAGATGTTGATGTCAACAACTAACTTGTTATGCCTCTAGACTTACTGTCTTGGGCTCACTGTTCTTCTGCCACACTTACAGCAATGGAGATTGTGAAGAACTACTGTAATTGCTATTCTTTCTGTAAAGTGCTTCTCCTTTTATTTAATGTAACCCAACGACACTTTTAGCGGTGGGTCCTACTCCATTAATGGTGGCTGCATCCTTGCTTTAATTCCTATCTAAGATACAGTAGGCCTGCGGCGCCTTTTGTCATGTACTGTGGCTTTGCCGCTAATAATTTGAATATTGTTAACTTTTTGAGTTGCTAACATCAACACCTGAAGACTTAGTCAAAAGTCAAGCATCAATAATATAGGCATTGAGTGATTGAGCTTCACTCAACACCAAGGTACTTAGATAGTTTTACTGTCTCTTGGCGTTGAGTGAGTTACATTGACTCAATGTCAAACTACTTAGAGTATAAATCGGTTTCTCGGTGTTGAGTGATTCAGCTTCACTCAATGCCAACTTGCTTTCTCAGCTTTCTGCTTCTTGGCATTGACTGAGTGAACATCACTCAACGCCAAATACCTGAGAGAAAATTTTGTCTTCACTAGGCGTTGACAGTGTTGAGTGAGTAATGCACACTCAACGCTTTTTGCCTTAACAGTTTCTACAGCCTATTCTGCATGTAGGACGTTTAGAGTATTGAGTGAGCAACCGTCACTCAATACCTTCTGCTTTATCCTTCTCTGCTTCTTCAGCATCTTAAGAGTTAACAGCATTGACTGAGCATGTCTCACTCAATGCTTTTTGCTTTAACAAATTCTGTGTTATGGAATTGAGAGCGTTGAGTGCATATACTTCACTCAGCGCACTTTGCCTTAGCCAGATTTTCTATTTCAGAATCTATGTTGAGCTCGACGAACTTGGAACACAGTTGAACGAACTTTGAACTCAGCTCGATGAATAAGTAATAGCTCAGTTCGACGAACTTTTAGTTTTGTTCAGTGGACTCTGAGTTTAGTTTGACGAACGTTTAGCTCAGCTCGACGAACAAGTGAATGTTCAACTCGACGAACTTAGGCCTTAGTTAGACGGACTCTGAGCTCAGCCATTCAACTATTTTTAAGCTAAGGCATTGGGTGAGTGAGCTACACTGAATGTCTGTGGACTTAGCCACTTTTCAGCTTATTTCTCTTTAGGCTTTGACTGTGTTAGCATGACTCACAGCTTTTTGCTATATGGCGTTGAGTAAGTTGACTTCACTCAATGCCTTTGGATGTAGCCACATTCTAAGCTTGCCACTTCATGGCTTTGACTAAATAGGCTTTACTCAACGCTATAAGTTATCTGGCATTGTGTGAATGATCTTCACTTAACACCTGTGGACTTAGACAGTTTTATGTCTTTCCACCACTTATGTAAGAACTTACCTGACTTAGCCACTTAGGCTACCTATCACATAATTGCTTACCATGAAAATCTGCAATCATTAATCTTGAACACAAGTTAGATCACAACATGTGTATACATTATTTGCTGGCCCTTCTTCAAATTCAGGACATTGGGATCAATGGACTCAACAATATCCTCCTATTTGAAGAAGTCAAAACCTAAGCAAATGTATACATTAACACATTTATGGTATATATATATAACATATCATCACAGCATAATTCAGATAAAACATAGATATATCAAATGATGTAGCAGATAAGTTAAAGTTATAGCAATTGATGAGTTAGACTGATCATAATTACAGCAAATGATTGTTCTATTTAATCATAAAGGGAATAAATGTTTGTGCAATTTAAACAAGGTGTTACATCCCTAGCCCTATAAGCAGAACCTGAAATATTTTAAGTTTCAGGTTCCCTTATCATAATCCCACTACTTATGGATTTCTTTGTCGGCTTATCTTGTCCTCCAGCTATCTTCTTTCCCTTCTTATCAACTTCATCAGTAACCTTAGCCTTGGTAGCTCCAGCTTCAGCTTCAGCTTTACCCTTTTCTCTCAAAATAGCTCAAGGGCTTGGGGAAGTATTTAGATGATTCCACAGCATCAGGAGTGAGAAGATTGTCTTTTTGTTCCTCCAGAAAATCCTTCTTTCTATGTCCCTCTTTTCCATCTTATCACATTCGGTCTTGCTATATAATTTACCTCTGTCTGATTTATTATTCTTGACCTGATCCCGAGCAAGCAAGATTATGGATTATGACTCTGGGCTCCACTGCTCAAAATCAGGTTGTTTCTCCATTTCTTCTCTGTATTTTCTCTTTCTCATCCTGACTTCATCTTCAGCTTCAGCAGTTTCTACAGTCATTTCTTTTGTCTGTAGTGTCTGGTCTATAATGGAGCTGAAGGAGGGAATTTCAGCAGTAGTGGGCTGCACTCCTCACTGACTACCAGCACTATGATGATCATCTATAACAATCACATACTCTTGATTATCTTGAGCAGGTTCTCTGTTTAAAGTTTCTAGAACTTGAGCAGGCATCATTGGGATATTGTCATATTGCACAGGCTCTAATCCCAATGAGCCTCTCACAACATTTGTTGCCCAGACCATGTTCTCAGTATTGTTCTTTGTGGCTTCTCTCTACCCCTTTTTGGCTTCTTCAATTGAATTATTGGTCTGGGATCTTCTTGTCTTGCTTCTCTCTTCTTCCAGGTAGTTCACTCCAGTAGTGACATGATTCCTGACTTCCAACAGGTGGTCATCAAGCATCTTCGTGCAGACATACATTTTTGTGAAGATTTCACTATTCTGTTCACTTCTCAGAATTTTATCATTTTCATGGATTATCACACTATTCTTGGCCTGAATATTTTGATTTTCTATGATAACAATAATGTTCTGGCCTGACAAATCCAGCTTCTCCATTGTAAAGTCCACAGCTCCAGCATCACTTATGAAGAATTTGACTGTTTCTCCTTTCAACAGATTAAGTTCAAACCTTATATATTTGGTCACAGTTGCAAGATCATTTCTAACATCCTTGAGGGTATCATCCACATAATTTTGTAGTGCCCTCCTTTACTCATCTAGCAAACACTTTAGTTGGGCTAAGAAAGTTGGTGGCAGCTAATCAACTCTGGAAGATGTGCCCTCATCCAGAGTGTTACAACCCGCATTTGTTATATGCCAAGCTAAGTAAGTGTGAGTTCTTGTTGCCTCAGGTTTTCTTCTTGGGTCATGTGGTAAATAAAGATGTAATTTCGGTTGACCCTGAGAAGGTGACTGTTATTATGGATTGGAATAGGCCCACCACCCCCAAGGAGATAAGGAGCTTCTTAGGGTTGGTTGGCTATTATAAGATCTTTGTAGAGGGTTTCTCTACGTTATCTGCGCATTTAACTAAACTGACGCAAAAGAACGCAGATTTCATTTGGAGCGATAAGTACGAGGAAGCATTTCTGGAATTGAAGAGGAAACTGTGCACTGCCCCAGTATTGTCTCTGCCTACTAAAGGGTTAGAATATGCAGTGTATGTAGATGCATCGCATGTTGGTCTGGATTGTGTGTTGATGCAGTAAGGCAAGGTAATTCTGTATGGGTCGAGACAGCTAAAGGTACATGAAAAGAACTACCCTACGCATGATCTAGAGTTCGCAGTAGAGATTTATGCCCTAAAGTTGTGGAGGCACTTGCTTTATGACACAATATGCAAGATTTATACTGATCATAAAAGCTTGAAGTACGTTTTCACTCAAAGAAAGTTGAATCTATGCTAGTGAAGATGGTTAGAGTATGTTGTTGATTATGATATTGAGATCCAGTACCATCCAGGCAAAGCTAATGTGGTAGCCGACGCCCTGAGTAGAAAGACGGGGAAAATTTTTAATCTTTCTATGGATTCGCTCGTAGAAGAATTTCTCTTGATGAATATTTCTGTTGGGAGTTGTAATTTGTCAAGTAGTTTGGGGGTAGCTGAGCCTTCATGGATTGCACTCACAAGATTGCATCAGATGTAAGACACTGAGTTATTGCACCTTTACAAGAGAACTGAGAAGGGAGAGTTGTTAGATTTTTGGATCGATGACGGGGGTACCTTGAAGTACCGCGATAGATTTTGCATCCACAATGTTGAAGATATTCGAGTTAAGTTGTGCAGTGAGGCTCATGGTTCCAGCGTTGCCTAACACCCAAGTTCAAATAAGATGTACTAAGATTTGAAGCAGATTGCCTGGTGGTTCGGAATGAAAGATGATATAGTAAAGTTCTTTTAAGAATGTTTTACGTGCAAGCAAGTAAAGGCCGATCATGGGAGACCTAGTGGTAAGCTAATGTCCTTAGAAATTTCGAGTTGGAAGTGGGAGAGTATCTCAATGGATTTCATTATTGGGTTACCAAGATCTCACTGAGGACACGATTCAGTCTGGGTTATTTTTGATAGACTAACGAAGTGTGCTCACTTCATATATTTTAAGATTGATTACAGTATGAATAAGATAGCTGAGCTATGTTTAAATGAAGTCATTAGACTACATGGAGTGCCAATTAGTATTGTATCTGATCGAGACTCCAGGTTTACGTCTCGCTTTTGGAAGAGTTTACAGGAAGGTTTGGGTACTGATCTGCGGTATTCCACAGCCTATCATCCACAGACAAACGGTCAAACGGAAAGAGTGAACCAAATTATGGAGGATGTGATCATATGTTATATTTTGGACCACGGGGGAGCGTGGGATGAGCAACTCAGATTGATGGAGTTTGCATACAATAATAGTTATTAAGAAAGTTTGTAGATGGCCCTGTTTGAGGCCTTGTATGGGAGGCGATGCAGAACTCCTTTGTTTTGGGCCGAGGTCGGTGAGAAATCGTTGCTGGATACTGAAGCGTTAGAAGAAATGGACGTTTCCGTGAATATTATTCTGGAAAAGCTTCGGATAGCGCATGAACGATATGAGAAGAACGCCAATCGACATAGGACTTATTTAGAGTTTGTTGTAGGGGACATGGTGTTTCTCAAAATTTCCCCAATGTCTGGAGTTAAAAGGTTTGGAAAGAATCATAAGTTGGACCCGATGTATGTGGGACCTTTATTTTTAAGGTTGTCTAGTGTATTGGTGTATCAGCCTATAGGCTGGATTTTCCCAAAATTTTCCTGGTGTACACGATGTGTTTCATGTGAGCTAGTTGCAGAAATGTGTGCTCAGTGACCTGAAGATTCTTGATGTTGTGCCCTAGTTGGAGCCCAATCTTTCCTATATTGAGATGCCCGTTCGTATTCTGGATTCTCAAGATCGAGTGTTGCGGAGAAAAACCAGACCAATGGTTAAAGTTTTATGGAGAAATCAAGACATCGAGTGCGCGACTTGGGAATTGGAATCGGCGATGAGAGAATCTTATCCGCACCTCTTCCCTTAGTTCAGGTTTGTCATCAAGCTGTTGGTAATGAATGAGTTTTGTTTTGGGTTTGGTTTTAAAGTTGTGTTAAGTTTTGGGATGAAACTTCTTTTTAGGGTGTGTGACTGTAACGCCCCGATTTTCCGATGTCTTTATTTAGTGTGTCGACGTCATTATTTCGACGTCAGGGCGTTACCCTTTTCATTTTGTTGGCGGCGCTGCACTGTTTGTGCGTTTTCGTGTCTGTTGATCTTGTTTATCCTGATTTTGGGATTTTGATGTGTTGGAAGGTTTTCCTTGCCATTAAGGTTGAGGTTTTGAGGACTTGAACTTGTCAGTTTTGTTGTGTTCCGAGCATTTTGGAGTCTCGGTGCGTGTTTCGATCCTTGTGATGATTTTATTTGCTTGTGTTAGCTTTTGATGATAGTGTCTCAAGAATGGTATGTCGGATTCTAGCAATGTCTTCGCTGTTTAATTCAGCGAGTTTGGACCTCTATTTTGAACACATATTTCCCTGGTTCAACCATTTGATTATGATAATTATTTTATCAAAGCCTTGGGCTTGTGTTGATTCTTAGGAAACCCTCCTAAGGTGGTGGGTTTTCGTAGAACTCTGTTTTTCCATACGAATTTTCTAGGCACTGTGCTGAGCTCGACGATTGTCGAGCGGAGCTCGACGAAGCGTCGAGTTGAGCTCGATGAACGTCGAGCAGTTCTGGGTTCTGGGCTCGACAAACTCTGAGCAGAATTCATCGAACGGACTTTGCATTCGACGAATTATGAACTGACTTCGTCGAGCTGGTTTTTCCTTTGCATTCAACGATTCTCGACCTGATTTCGTCAAACGGGTTTTGCATTTGACAATCTTAGAACTGATTTCGTGGAGCGGGTTTCTCCCTTCACGTTCAACGATGTTCGACCTGATCTCGTCGAACGGTCGTTGTGTTCGATGAATTTTGAACTGAGTTTGACAATCGGGATTGTTCTTCTTCTTTTTTTTAAAGATCGGCTTTGTTCTCAAGATAGCTCCTTGTTCTGGAGAAATTTTTCTTGTACTTGAGAACAGTCCTAGTTCTCGTGAAGTCCTTTTTTCTGTACTCGAGAACAGCCCTTCTGGTTCTCGAGAAGTATCTTGTTTCTCGAGAAGGTATGTTGTTCTCTAGAGGCATCCTCCAGTTCTCGAGTGTTCTTCTTGTTCTAGGGAAATGATCTTTGTTCCCGAGAACTTCTCTTCGAGTTCTCGAGAAGTTTTGTTGTACTCGAGAATTGCCCGTGTAGTTCTCGAAAAGTCTGTTGTTGTACTCGAGAAATGCTTCTTTAGTACTCGAGATCCGCCCTGTGAACTTAAGAACATGATTTCCTGTTCTCGATTAGTCTTTTTATTCTCGAGTAATCCCCTTCTGGTTCTCGAGAAGTATCTTGTTTCTCGAGAAGGTATGTTGTTCTCGAGAGGCATCCTCCTGTTCTCGAGTAATACTTCTTGTATTCGAGAAATATATTCTTCCACTCAGGAAACCACTCTTAGTTCTCAGGAAATGCTTCTCGGTTCTCGGGAATTTCCGCCTTCTTGATCTCGAGAATTGCCTGCTTGTTCTCGAGTACCCTTCTTTCTTCTTGGGTGGCCAGGTTCAGCCGACCCCAATTCTTTTTCTTAAGTACTGATTATCCTAATTTTACCCTTAATATATATATACCTGCTTCTTATTTCCTCCTCCATTTTAGACAAAACTTCATGTTCATCTCCCGAACCAGAGCAGCGTGAGAGAGAGAGAAAGGTTTTTCGCTATCCTTTCGGTGGCCACCGACGGTGCTCCGGTGCTCGAAATCTTCAACCGAGTATAGATACAGAAAGCTCTCAATGAGAGCTACACCATCATGGTAAATTTTTCCCCATTCCTTGAGTTTTTCTCGCTAGGGTTTTCGACCCTGACTCCTATTTTTGACCATTCTTGTTATATTTCGACTTCCCTCGTCTTCTTTAGCCCCGATCTACGTCGTGGTGCGAATTGGACGTCTTTCTCCAGTAAAACCAAGGCAGGTGGTGGTTTTTCCTCTTTCCCCTTTTTTATTGATCTTGATGGTAATTGTTTAACTTATGTTCTTTAACCCTTCTGTACGTTTGTCATTCCAATTGTAGATATGTTTACTACCCCTTGGAATTTACTTGAATTTTTAAGTTCTTGTCATGATTATTCAACTTCGTAGCATTGTAGTGATTTGATGAAATATTATATTGTTGGCTTTAATCGTCCTTAACTATTGTTGTACAATGTGTTAGAGTTTATTTAGGGTTGGAAATTCTTCCTAACGGTTGATCAACCGTTTCATTCTAGAATTGTCTAGTAGAATCTGATGTGCCATTGTTGACTTGAGGTTTTTATCATGGTTTTTCTACGTGATGATGTTGTGGGGCGAGACAAGCTGTACATTTCTGTTGGCCTATGAGCTCTAAACCCGGGTCGTTATGGGTTTTTCATCTCGGGTTTCCTTTGTTGTGGATGTTTTTAGTGGTCGAAACCACCGCCGCAAAGTTAGTTCCTCCTATAAGTACCCTGTGGGGCTTTACCCGGTGTTTAGGGCTTTTACCATGAATGGTGGAGTGTTTAGTCTCCCCCATATTAAGACGGATATTTGTTCTTTGGGGTTGTGTCCATTTGAGTTGACAACCCTGTCCGTTTTGGATTGTTTGGTGGAGTTGACCACAGGAAGCTAGTAGGGGTTTGTTTCTTTTCTGGATAATTTAATCAGGACCTTTTCCCCCTTATAGTCTTGTGCATTTGGTGTGCTTTTGTGGTACATGACACTTCACGTAAGTGTTTCCTTTTGGCTTTTGTACATTTATGATGTACTTTAATTAAGTATTTTCCTTTGGTCTTGGATTGGTACCCCTCGACTTTGTTTACTTTTGGCTTACTTTCCACCATTACTTGTACATTCTTGCTGAGCTGTTCTGTCTTTGGAATGTCTCAGGGTCAGAGCTGTAGCTGGTAGCCGTGCTGGTTTTGGAGATTCAGAGCAGCTGTGTTGGCTGTGTTCTTTGCCTCGCCGTACTGAGGTAGTTTGTTGTTTTTGTTTATTCACTGGTTTAGACATACTTTACTTTTGTGGGTTCATGTTAGTTTGTTGACGCCCACATGATTGTTATGTTACTTTTGAATACTTGCTAGCTTCTTAGCTTTCTCTCTGTGTGTTTGGGATACTTGCTCTCTGGGATATTTTTTCCTATGAATGCATGGTAGGTATTTTCAAGTATAAAATAAAACTACTATTTTTACCTCATGCATTGCGCGCTTTTGGAATGTTAAGCCACTATATTTAACGACCATACAAATCTACTTTTATTGCTATTATTAACTTAGAACTTGCATACCTTGAGGTGTCCTTTGGGAACATCTAAGCTCTTGTAGGATGCCTATTTCGATAAAAGAAGTATTTTTCTACAGCGTTTAACTACTTTTCTTGTGGACTATATGAGCCACTAAGCTGAGGGATTCGGCTATCTGTTATACTTAAATTGATTTTAACTCTAAAAAACATAAAGAACCTTTCTTCATGGTTAAGTAGGAGTTTAGCCTGAGCGTCAGCAGTTATCCCCTACTTACGTGGCATCATGACGCGCATTTTTCTCTTACACTGATATACTTATTTGGCGGTGAAAATGTGGGTTGTGACATAGAGCTTCTTGTACAGGCTTGCTCCCTGTTTCTTGAGCGGTGTCATTTTCAGGATGTGGTGAGGAGTAAGATTTCTTATGACTACATTCCTCTTTCTCAGATTCTGAGGAAACTCAATCACGTACTTTATGAGCAGGGAGATCAGATGGTATCTCCCCTCAACCTCCGTCATGCTTTCATTTGCATGCTGGTCAGCAATAGAAGCAATAACCTCTTTATCAGCTGTAGCAGATAATACCACTATTGGAGGAACTTGTTGTTGCTCCCCTACAAATAATGCATCATGCATTATCTCTTGTATCAGTTGCTCCCCCTTGATTGGAACATTCCTTTCCTCAGCACTTGGAATTTCCAAGACTTTATCCTGTAGTTCCTCATCTTCAGACATAACAGTCTCTTTACCTGAGGCTACATTTATCTCCCCCTCACTCTGATGCCTAGGAGCAACATCATTATCGAACATAGGCATATGCCTATCTGCATCTTACAATCTGGAGGCATCTTCCTCGATTTCTGCAGAGATCTTGTTAACAATTTCCTCTGCTATTTGCCCAGCATCCTTAGCCGATGACAAATCATCTTCTTCCTCTATAGCAGATCCAGCTATCCCAACAGCAGTCTCATCAACTTCAGGAATAATATCTGACTCTAGTCTGCTTACACGACTAAGAGGGGTAAGATCAGAAGAGGCTGATACCTGAATATTTATGTCCCACCTGGACTCTTCAGCAGATGAAGATAGTTCAGGATTATGAGGCTCTTCTTCTTAAATGACCTGCTATAGTAGCCGGGCTCAGTAGCAGTAATTCTCTATCCTTTCCTTTCCACATCTTCTGGACCACGAGGATAAAGGACCCTATCCCATCTCTCAAGCATTCTGATATCCATTCTTCTCATGTGGTGTATTCTTGCCCCAAGCTTAAGATTCAGAATTTTTGGGACTATCTCTCACAAATATAGTGAAAGGATTCTCCCTAAATTTGGTTCAGCCATGCAATCCACTATCCTTTCAAACACCACTCTTCCCCGATCAGTTCTCTTGGACAGTATGACCCTTGCCATTAGTTCAAACATCCTATTTGAAATTTTGTCATGGGAGCCTGTTTTGCATATCAGAGCTTTCCCAGTGACATCAGCTAGAAACTTACCTCTCAAGTTAAGTTCTTTCCTTTGAATTGATCTGGTGGTGTGCTAGGAAAGTGCACACCATTTCATTTCCGATTTTATATTTTCCAGCAATAGCTCTTCTTCGTCCTCAGTTGCAGAAAGCTTTGGCAACTACAGAGACTTCTAGGGGTAATCTTGATTTTCTTCCTGCTTACTATGGTCTTAACTTTACCTGTCGAAGCATCTGCTTTGGCATTGGCGAACAACTCTATCTCTTCCCTCTTCCAAAGAAGACAGGGTTCTGTCAGGACGAAGGCTTGGTCAGATTTATGTAGAAGGTTAAGCACCTTCTTGACTTCTTTCGGGGAATCAACGAATCCATTGAGAACCGCCCCAGCTCCTTCAAAGAGGAAATCTTGTCCCTTGGGTGCCATTTTACTGGATAATTTGAGAAGGCTAGCGAGAACGGCTTTCCATCAATTCAGTGAATATGGGCCAGAGAGGGTAAGGAATAGTTGAAAGAATTAGTGCCTAACCACCTAGAGGGGGGGTGAATAGGTGTACTTTTTCTATTGCTTTTAAGGCAGAAAATCTGTTCTGTAATTTAACCAGAAATTGCAAATTCTACAACTACACAGCACAGCAATCACAGAAACATTCAATCACAGAGTGCACACAGATTTTATAGTGGTTCCCCAAGGTCTGGTTACATCCACTTCCCCCTTCGCCTATCTAGCAGTGTGCTAGATTCGGGCTAACTTCTGCACTTTACCTCAGATCCTCAGATCTTACAGCTCAGAACCCAAACCAGGTTCCTACAACTCAGAGTGTATCCACACTCCTACAACTCAGGACAACTGCCCTACCTTAGCCTTCAACAAGGCCTACACTCAGAGATCACAATCTCCTACACCTTAGGCTCACAACCCTACCTCAGCCTTTAACAAGTCCTACCACTCAGAGAAACTATTCTCTTACACTCAGACTTTATATAATAGGCTTACAACTCGGATCTAGAATAGATCCTACAGAAAATAATGTTTACAAAGTGTTTTACCACCAGCCAGGTAGAGAGAGAAGGGATGGATGGTTTCTTGATCAGTTCTTGGAAGCAACTGATGGCAGAGCACAACCTCTCTTAGCTTTCTTCAAAGCTTCTTGAATCTGAACTCAGTAGGGTTGAACTCTTGAGAAGTTGATCTTCAATCAGCTTCTGACTTGAGATTCAGATCTCAATATGAATCTTTCTTGGCAGCCTGGTTCAGCAACTGCACTTTTTAGATGGAGCTCTCTCTCTCCAACTTCTTAGATCTTCTGTCAAAGGTCTTCTTCTTTTTGTGTTGTTATATATCTGTGTAAGATCTTCAATCTTAATTGTAATTACCACTTCTTATGTTGAAGGAGAAAGCCTTTATATAGTCTTCCTCCATGGTAACCGGCTGATCCGGTATCTAACCATCTTCTGACAGCTTTGACAGTTGCAGTAGACCGGTTAGAAATGGCAGTTGTCAAGTCATCCAGTCACTTCTTGAAATATTATCTCTGTCTGAAAGTGTCGAGACTGAACTTCTTCATGTGTCGACACAAGTAGACTAAGTGTCGACACAAGTGGACTAAGTGTCGACACAAGCCTTGGTGGTGTCGACACATCTCCTTTGTTGTTATTAATACTTCTCGACACAGCCTTCTATTGAATGTGTCAACACAAGCCTTTGTGGTGTCGACATAGTCACTTCTTTTCTTCATACAAATATACTTTGTTGAAATTCTGCCATATGTCGACACAAGTCCTGTGTGTCGATACATTTGATGTCGACAAGATCTTCTGTGTGTCGACACTACCTCTGGGTGTCGACACAATTGATGTCGACTAAGTATTCCTGTGTGTCGACACAGCCTCTGGGGTCGACTCAGTTGATTCTGGTGTCGACACAGCCTTTCCAAGTGTCGACATAATTAACTCCAAGTGTCGACACAGCTTTTCTCCAGTGTTGACACATGCCTTCATAAGTGTCGACACATAGACTTAGAAATTTTTCTGCATTTCCTGCAATTACTTAACCTGCACATATAAACTCAAAACAACATCAAATACACCTTGATGCATATCATTGAGTATTGTGAGGCTTCTTCAAATCTGGTACACATTTTCCAATGTACCCAACAATCTCCCCCTATTTGGAGAAGTCATAACCCTTAGTCAATGATATACACCATTCATAACAAATACACAATATGATGTATAACAGCATTATATGACAGGGTAATTTCTTAAACAAAACATATATAAACAATCATCACAAAATAATAACAATGCTACCACAGAATAAGCATTATTTATGTTTTGCTCAACTTTCAAAAGAATCTTTCATAATAGTTTTACACAGATTTTAAACACTAAAGTTTACAATGTGATAAAATTTAGTAAAACTAATCTAATGCTGCTCTGGCTCATTGATGACAATTCCTTTGCCTGATTGGACCTTGGCTTGAACTGGAGCATCAGTATCATAAGCAGGCTTCTTGCCCTTTAGATCTTTCTTCTTAAGTTCTTCAGCCCTTATTTTTTGTCTTTCAAAGTATTGATAAGGATTAGGGAAATATTTGCTAGGCTCATGAGCATTAGGAGGTAGCTTCCCTAGTTCTGCCTTTCTCCTGTACTGAACTATGGCTTCTTGCCTGGCCTCATGCTTTTGCCATTCTTGTGCAGAGTACCATTTACCCCTATCATGGGTCTTATCCTTTACAGCTTTCCAATCCGTTAGTATAATATTTCTAGAAGTAG
Source organism: Platanthera guangdongensis (assembly GCA_039583875.1). Classification (NCBI taxonomy): domain Eukaryota; kingdom Viridiplantae; phylum Streptophyta; class Magnoliopsida; order Asparagales; family Orchidaceae; genus Platanthera; species Platanthera guangdongensis. The sequence goes on from CM077150.1 coordinate 89,214,188, forward strand.
TACTCCACTGCTCAAAATCAAGCTTCAACTCTGCCTGTTCTCTGAATCTTTTCTTAGATAATAGAGCTTCTTGCTCCTTCAAAACTTCCTCTGACACTGGCTTGTCTACTTTCTCAAGGATAATATTTTTATTACCCTCAGGAGGACTGTACATAGACTTTACTTATTGATGTATCATCTCAAAATCTGCTGGAGGATAGATAACTTGGACAACTTTAGCTTGTTGACCTCCAAAATATGCAGGATGCACTCCAGATTTAGCTACATTGTCATCAGCTTGTTCACCTCCAAAATATGCAGGATGCACTCCAGATTCAGCTACATTGTCATCATCACACAGGGGTGGATATCCAAGTATGGCTCTGATGCTATTGGAAATCCATTTAGCATGGTCAGATCCAGCTTTGACTAATACTCTCACCCCCTTTATGACTTCGCTGGCAACATGATCTCTGAGATCATCTTTCAGAAATCTGACTTGTTCATCCATAAAATTGACACCATCTTTATAGAATTCCATTAATTTCAGTAGCTGTCTAGAAATAGTCTTTTGAGAATCTGTAATAGCAGTTTGGACAGCAGCTATTCCTTCTTGGAATTGCTTGGCAAATTCTGCCTTGTCTGTAGCCCTTGCTGCAGCCTGTGTAGTAGCAATATTCTTCAGCTCTGTTATAATCACATTATGTGATTCTGTTAGATTATCATTCATTCTTAGTTGATTCTCTAGTACATAGCCTTTCTTAGGAGCTATGTCATCAACTTGTGTCTTGATTTTCTCTTGGTGTGTGGCTAGAAAGACCACTACATTGCCTCCTTTGTGGAAACAACCAGTCATGTCCTTCTTATTTTGATTCACTTCAAATCTGATTGATTTGATGTCTTGAGACAAGGAGAATTGGAGATCTTTGTGAGTTTCATCTATATACTTCTCCATGGCAATCCTTTGCTCATCCAACTTCACTTGTAAAGATATTAACAATGAACTGTAATCAGTTGTTGGGGTAGGCTGAGAAGCAGCAGTTTGTAGTGCCTTCTTGTAGCTCTGGCTTCTCCTTTTGAAGACCATTAGCTTTCTCTTCTTAGCTCTTAAAGCTTCTTCATCCTCAGATGCTGAGGTACTAGCAATATCAACTCTATATTTAGGACTAGGAGGAAAGTCTTGCGCAGTCTTAGGTAGTTCCCCCTGAGTCCTTTCCTTCTCCCTCTCAGTTCTTATTTGCTCCACCTCAGTCATTGTATTCTCCCCCTGAGACCTTACTTGCTCCCCCTCAAGGTCTACTTGCTCTTCCTCAAAAAATGTTTTCTCCCCCTCAAAACCAACATGCTCCCCCTCAATATTAGCTTGCACTAAATCAGGAAACAACTCTTCTAAGGTAAACTCTTGTTGTGAAGGCACTGGAGATTCTCTTATCTCAAGAGCATCAGCAGCAACAGATGTATCCTCCATAATGACATCTTGAACGTGACTGTGTAGTTGTGTTGACTGATCAACATCAATCAAAAATTTAGTTAGTGTCTCATCTTTATCAATGAGAATTGATTGATTCACCTCTTGAATTACCTCAAGGATTGTTTGTGTAGCCATCTCACTATCCAGGTGGGTTGGCTCTTCCTCAATATGTGGCTCCCTCTGGACTTGTGCACCATCTGTAGAGGCTTGGGCAGGAATTTCTTGTGCTGTAGATTTCTCAGGAACCTCTTGCCTTTCCTCATCAGGCATGTCCTTAGTTAGGATCATATCCCATCTTGAGATAATCCTAATGTCCATCCTCCTCATATGATTAATCTTGGATCCAGCAGCTTGTTCCATTACTTCTAGAATAGTTCCAGCTAAGTACAGACTCATTATACTTTCGAGATTGGGCTTCTTAATACTTTCTTTAATCTTTTCAAAAATCACTGTTGACCAATCAGTGTTTAGTCTGTAGATGATCCTTGTCATCAGGCTGAACATGTAGGCAGAAATCCTATCATGTCCCCCTGGCTTGCAGAGGATGACTTTGCCAACTATTTCTGAAAGAAATTTGCCTTGCTGATTCATTCCTTTTCTGTTCATGGCAGCTCCAATCTTCAAGGTGGTATCCAATCCACACCATTGAAGTGCATCCCTTGTTGCAGATGTAGGTACATCTTCCTCTTCTTGAGTTCTTTGTAGTTGAAGAGTTTTTCTCAAGCTCTTCAAAGTAAGTTTGACTTTAGTTCCCTGAACTGTTGATTTGATCTTTAATCCAGTCGAATCTAAAGTTGCAGCTCCATAGAATTCTAGGATTTCCTTCTTCCAAATCTTTGTTGGTTCAGAAACTAGAAACTCCAACCCATTCTCAGCAACTAGGGTTACTACAGCTTGAATTTCAGAATCCGCATGGTCAAAGGCGTTGCGTACCATCTCATATCCTTCATTGACATTCTCTTCAAGCTTAGGCGCCATTAGGGTTGAGAGAAATCTTGAATGTAGATGAGAGAATTTGTCGACACAAAGTTTTGGTCTCGAAACTATGGAGAGCGTGTCGACAGACAATGTTGTTGACCTATTTATACCTTTCTAAAAACGAAGGTGAAAAGGCATGATATAATACTCTAAATGTGTCGACACTTTTGAAAAGTGTCGACACAGACTTCTAATGTCTCGACATAAGTGTTGACTTCTATGTGTCGACACTTATTCCTTTGCTCTTGACGATCTGTCGATTCTCCACTCGACGAAATCTGTATTGAACCTAAGTGTCGACACCAACTCTGGATGTGTCGACACCACTCCTGGATGTGTCGACACTATTTCTCTGAAGTGTTGACACCAATGTTGTAGATGTGTCGACATCATTTCTCTGAAATGTCGACACTACTCTTATGTGTCGACACAGACAACTCCTTGTGTCGACACAATTTTACTTAGCCAATATTATTAAACTAATCTATGTTCAACATTCCTAATTCAATTTTAAACTTATTGAATTTAGTTTCATCTAGAGGCTTAGTAAACATATCTGCAATTTGATGATCTGTTTTGACAAATTCTAGTGAAATGTCCTCTTTCTCTACATGTTCTCTAAGAAAATGGTATGTAATTTCTATATGCTTAGTCCTACTATGTGAGACAGGATTATTTGCAATATAAATAGCACTTATAGAATCACAAAGCAAAGGTGTTCTACTTACCTGAATACCATAGTCTTCTAGCTGGTGCTGAATCAATAACAGTTGTGCACAGCAGCTTCCTACAGCAACATATTCTGACTCAGCTGTGGAGATTGCCACACTGGTATGTTTCTTACTGCTCCAAGACACTAGTCTTCCACCTAGAAATTGACAGCTGCCTGTAGTACTTTTTCTATCTTCCTTGCATCTGAATAGCCTGTCAGTAGAAAATTTCCATTCCTAGGGTACCAAAGGCCTAGATAAGGTGTGCCCTTAAGATATCTCAAAATCCTTTTGACTGTAGTCAGATGAGATTCTTTAGGGCATGCTTGGTACCTAGCACAGACACATGTAGCATACATGATATCTGATCTACTAGCAGTCAGATTTAGAAGGGATCCAACTATCCCTCTATACAAAGTTTCATCTACAGGTTTCCCTGCATCATCTTTGCTTAGAGACACACTTGTCCCCATTGGAGTTCTCATGGTAGTGGATGATTCCATACCATACTTCTTTATTAACTCAAGGGTAAACTTTGACTGGGAAATGGACAAGCCATCTTTAGTCTGTCTTACTTGGAGACCCAAGAAGAACTTAAGTTCCCCCATACTACTCATTTCAAATTTTCCTTGCATAAGTTTTGCAAAATTTCTACAAAGATTACTTTCAGTAGACCCAAATATTATGTCATCTACATATATTTGGACTAGGATAATCTTTCCTTTGGATTCCCTAAGGAATAGAGTCTTATCTATTTTCCCCCTTGAGAATTTGTTCTCAATGAGAAAAGTAGACATGGTTTCATACCAGGCCCTTGGGGCTTGTTTCAACCCATACAAAACTTTCCTAAGTCTAAAAACATAATCAGGTTTGAGAGGATCAACAAAACCTGAGGGCTGCTCTACATAGACTTCTTCTTTTAGATTTCCATTCAGGAATGCTGATTTTACATCCATTTGGAATACCTTGAAACCTTGATATATTGCATAAGCAAGGAAATCCTAATTGCTTCCAGTCTTGCTACTGGGGCAAAGGTTTGATCAAAATCAATACCCTCTTCCTGCCTGTATCCTTTTGCAACAAGTCTTGCTTTATTCCTCACAATGATTCCATTCTCATCCAATTTGTTCCTAAAGATCCACTTTGTTCCAATGATGTTGTGGTCTTTTGGTTTAGGAACTAACTTCCAGACCTTGCACCTTTTGAACTGATTCAGCTCCTCTTGCATGACATCAATCCAATGTGGGTCTAGGACAGCTTCTTCAAATTTCTTTGGTTCCACTTGAGATAGGAAGCTGGAGCAAAGAACTTAGCTCATATTCCTGCTTCTTATTTGCACTCCTTGTCTTGGATCACCAATTATCTGATTTGTTGGATGATCCTTTAAGTGTATAATAGCTGGAGGTAGTCTATCTTCAGATTGAACACCTCCAGTCTCTTCATTATGCTGCACCTCTTGGTTTTCTTCAGCATCTGGAGAGTCTTGTACTCCTCCTGCACATCAGCCACCATTTTACACTTCCTTATTTGCAGTTGAATCTTTTGTAATGGTAAGCTTGTCCATTCTCTCATTTATACCTGTAGAACTGTAAGAACTACTTGGCAACTCACTGTTAATCTGTCTTGTTTCATCAAAGACTACATGTACAGACTCTTCTATAACTTGAGTAGTCAAGTTGTAGACCCTATAAGCCTTATTATTATTGTTGTACCCAACAAAGATCCCCTCTTGGGATTTGGCAGCAAACTTGGTTAGATAAGACTTGCCATTATTAAGGATATAACACTTGAAACCACAGATCCTAAAATAGGATAAGTTTGGTTTCCTGCCCTTCATAATCTCATAGGGAGTCTTTTTGTGGCTCTTGGTGATAGTAGCCATATTGATCACATGACATGCAGTGTTTACTTCCTCAGCCCAGAAATATTCTGGGAGAGAAGTGTCACTCAATAGAGTTCTACTAGCCTCAATCAGTGTTCTATTCTTCCTTTCAGCAATACCATTTTGCTGTGGTGTTCTAGGTGAAGAAAATTCTTGAAAAATCCCAAATTCTTCACATAGTCTTGTCATACTTTCAGACTGAAATTTAGTGTCATGGTCACTTCTGATTTTCACCACTGTACTGTCCAACTCATTTTGAATTTGTTTAACAAAACTATATAAGATAATTGGGGTTTCAGATTTTTGTCTTAGAAAGAACACCCAGGAATATATAGAATAGTCATCTACTACCACAAAAGTGTAGACCTTCCTACCTAGACTATGAACTGACATAGGACCAAATAGATCCATATGCAAGAGGTAAAGACACCTCACTGAATCCTTATTTTCAAGGCTATGAAAGGAATATTTGGTCTGCTTGCCTTTTTGACAAGCTGAGCATATCCCATCCTTTATACACCTAACTTGAGGACCATTCCTCACTAACTCTTTGCTAAAGAGTTGGCCAATAGTCTAGTAGTTAAGATGGGCCAGCCTCTTGTGCCATTTAACACAATGAGAGGCTCTCTCATCAGCTATAAGACAAATAGGAGAAATATTGTTCTCACACTCAAAATTAAGACAGTACACATTTCTTTTTCTATATCCTATCAATATGACCTTTTGATCACTTGACCTTTTGATATGACATCCATTCTTAATAAATGAAATGTCATATCCTAAATCACTCAACTAACTTATGCTTATAAGGTTGTGTTTCAAACCCTTCACATAGGCCACTTGAGAGATAGTAATCGGGTTATTAGAAATGTTACCAAATCCTTTGATGATTCCTTTTTCTGAACCATCAAAGGTTACTTTAGGGCCATCCATGATAGGTGTGTAGTCCTTCAGCAACCCCCTTATTCTAGTCATGTACCTGGAACATCCACTGTCCAAGTACCATATAGGGGCATGGCCACTTGGACTCACCTACAATAAAGACTACTTAACCTTAGAACCCAAATAAGTTTTGGGTCCTTGGTTCATGTTAGTCTAAAATTTGACAAATCTGCCTGCAGCTCTTCTAACAGGCAGATTGCTATTCTCCTTGACACTGGAATTGTGCCAACAATCTAAGGCAAAGTGGACTACCTTGCCACAGCACCAGCACTCAAACTTGTTATACCTTTGTTTAGGTACAACCTTTGCTGAATTGTTTATAGCAGGTCTCTTGTTTTGAGCTGGAGCTTTGCCTTTCTTATTGGACTTGGCAGTCCATGCTGTTTTCTTAAACCCTAATCCAGCCTTACCCTTTTGTGACACAAAGTCATCTATTAAAGATAATACAGATTTTGGCTTAGAAAAACTAGCCACAATCTCATTCTCTTTCTGAAGTCTAACCTCCAGATTTCTAATCTGATCATTCTTGAATGTGATTGTGCCCATTTGAATAACAGTTATGTTTTTCAATCTGACAATCTCATTCAGTTTTTGATCTAGCAACCTCTCTGAATCTAATGCAGCCATCTTAAGATCTGTAATTTCATTAGCCTGAGATATGGCCAGGTTTTTGCTCTTCTTAAGTGCCTGCAATAAATCTCCATATTCATCTATCAGCTGATGAATATCACCCTCAGACTCAGACCCATCCACATCACTTGATGCAGATGTTGCTGACTCTGACTCAGTACTACTACAATCTGAATTTCTAGTAATACATTGTACCTTACTAGGACCAGGCTTATCTTGGCACTTGTCTTCTTCTGACACAGCCATCAGTCCCTTGCACTGATGGACTTCTTGATCATATATAGAGTTCAGCACCTGCAGAAACTCTTCTTCTTCCTCTGCTGCATATAGACCAATGTAGGACTCAGCTTCAGATTCTGACTCTGAAGTAGATTGGTCTGTCAAACTCTTCTCCTTCTTAGCAATAAAGGATTTCTCCTTCTTGCTAGGGTGTTGACTCTTCTTTTTATCAGCAGTCTCTTTTCTTTTATCTGGACACTCAGCCACAACATGTCTAGGCCTATTACAGCAGTAGTAAACTATCATTGATGTTGTAGATTTGTTTGGCTTAGACCTGCTCCTGTCCTTCCTGGATGACTTCCTCTTTTGATAATACTCATCCTTAGGCTGAGATGTGGAAGGCTTAGACTTCCACTACGTCTTCTTCAGGAATCTCTGAAACTATCTTGTAAATGCTGCAAAATCTTCATCTGAGTCACTGCTGTCTGAATTCTGGTTGTCTGAATTATCTGAAGCAGTTTCAGCAACTATCTTAGGAGGTGATGGAGACATCCTCCTATTTTTCTTAGTGGCTTCAACCTTGAAGGCCACAGACTTTTCTCTATGCTCCCCTTTTGCACTTTTCTCTTCCTCTTTCCTAGCCATCAACTGCATCTCATATGACAGTAATTTTCCAAACAAAGTTGGAGGTGAGATGTCTGCAAGTTTGGCCACTTCCCTATGACACAAATCTTAGTGTTCCAATCCTTTGTTAAGAATCTTAGGAATTTATCATTCAGTTCATAAGTACTGAAGATTCTCCCATAGGACATCACCTCATTTACTATTCTATAGATCTTTTTATAACACTCAGTTATACTATCAGACTTTCCTTGTCTGAAACTTTCATACTCTTGGTTCAGCATAGATTTTCTATCTTGTCTGACTTTTTCAGAACCCTCCATGTAGACTATTGATGAGTCTACATTTTACACTGATTTTTGGACTCATCTGTGCTAGTTTTATCGTCTCAACACTACACTTGAGAGCTTTTATTGTTTATATTTGCTTACGTGTCTATTCCACGATTAAGTGCACTATAGGCCCATTTCTGTGTGCTTCTTGTGTTTCTTTGTTTTTTTTTGTTCTTTAACCCTGTCTTGGGGACGTGGTGTGCACGTTTGGTGGCCTATCTGCCTCTTCTGCTGGTGCAGGGTTCGTGTGCGTGCTCCAGAACCGCTCGGGAGACCCCGACGATGCAGGAATACTGCGTACGACCACTGGAATAATTGCGCACGACCACTAGTCGTGCGCCACCTATCATGCGCATTACATTCTCATTTTCCTAATCCTGTCCGGGTAATCGCACGATCAGTGGATTTAGTGCGCACGACCACTGGTTGTGCGCCACTGATTGTGCGCATATATACTGATGTTTTCATCCAGGTTGCAGGTCTAATTGGAAATGGCGCACGATCATCGACCGACAGTGTGCACAACCACTGGTCGTGCGCACTGCTTCTGCTGCCTCCGTATTTAAGGCCCTGATCCACGATTTAGGTCAATGCCTGTCATTTGCTGCAATCGGAGAGTGCGCGGGAATCGCCATTTCACTTCTCCAGCTGCTCCATCACCTCCACCTTCGTCGGGAGGCCATTGCCAACTACTCCGAAGCTTTTCAAACTCTCTGGCGAAGCCCTCGGCCATTGACGACTTCAACTCCAAGCTTTGCACCGGAGTTGGAGAAGAAGATAACCTAGAGAACGGACTTAAAGGCCTTCGAGGTGACAGCTCGTTGGTACCGGAAGCCTCCTTGGACTGAGCCCGGAAGCGGATTGACAACTCGCTACTCCGGCCACGACCCGCGGTGGATCTTCACTCTCTTTTGGTTTACTCCTCTTCCCCTTCCTCTGTAGTATGGAATGGTTTAAGCATTGTAATGAACACTTCCATCCATGAACATAAAGTTTATTTTATATCTAATGGAATGTTAGTATTTTTCTTATGCTTGTGAGTAGTGTCTGTGAATGCGCCTCGCTCACCCCACATCCACTCCATTCTCGTATCTCACCCAATTGCACTCCACACAAGAAGACTTCAATCCATTAGCTTTCCGGCCACTCGCCCAACTGAAGTTCGGCATTGCGGCCGAAACACCCACTACACCTTGCGAAGCGGTGCCTTCGACCCGCATAGCTTTTAATAGTTTAGTAGATCAAACATCCACAATATCCCAAGTCCTCTTTTTACACTTTTTTCTATTTATAACTCTCATTTCAATATTTTTTGTACTGTTGCCGCTTTACGCTAATTGCATTCCTCAAGAGACCGACACTCGTGGATTTATTCCCAAAACATTATTACTTGTGCGACCGGTGCGATTGCCGATTTACGCGCATCAAGTTTTTGGCGCCGTTGCCGGGGAATGCAACTGTAGAGCGACTCAGGATGACTTAAAATATTGTTATAAGAGTTAGTGTTGTTTTTTTACTGTTGTTTCCTTCTAGTGTGTAGTGTTTGCCACGGTGAATGCAAGGCCGAGCTACAAGAGATTTTGTCGCCTACGACCCAGAGATCGAACGTACTCTCCTAGCACGAGGAGGCGTCGCAGCCATCAATTTTGCCCCAATGGGAGACCAGCTGAATATTGATGCATGCAACCGAGTTGGAGGGATACCTCATGTTGACAGAAATGGAGACGAAAATGAAGTGAACCCTCCCCAGGTCCGCACCATGAGGGATTATACTACACCTACTGTCGGGAGCATATACCCCGGTTTCGGACCTGCTATCACCAACCCATAGTTCGAGATTAAACCAGCTATTCTGAATATCATTCAGAACAACGCTTAGTTCTCCGGAATGGCCACTGAAGACGCCCATCTTCACCTTACCGAATTCTCCGAAATCTGCGCCACGTTCCGATACGCCAGAATTACAGACGAAACAGTCAAGCTCCGCCTCTTCCCTTTTTCATTAAGGGACAAAGCCAAGAGATGGCTTCACTCCCTCCCACCTGGAACAGCCACCACCTGGGAGGCTTTGCACAAATCCCAAACCTGTGTCGGAGACTAAGAACAGTCACAACCGAACAACCAGGTCCAGGTGTCTCAAGAGTACTAAAGGGGCCGCCACAGGGTCCACACACATAGAGTTCCAACCTCTTACAGGAACCCAAAATGTCCAAAGGAGGGAATGGTGGTGGCCACGGCTCAAACTCCCCTGGTACCATACTCCTTCAGAAACCCAGCTACCACATGCTAAGGATCTACGATTCGGCACCAAAACTAGCCGACAACACCACTTAAAACTACCAAGTTCTACAACCAAAACCCGCCGAATTATTTCCCTCTACCCGCCGAACTATTTCCCCCTACCCGCCGAATTATTTCCCCCTACCCGCCGAATACAACTAAAATAAATTCCGATAACTTCCTAGTTTAGGCCGATCACAAGCCCTAAACTAGGAATATTCCTATATCACCTATTCTACGACAAAGAGAAAAGAAAATAAAGCAAAAATACAACTCATGGAGGCGCGCAAGAGGGGAGAAACCCACTTGCCTCAAATCGATCATGAAAACGTCCTCCCAAAATACTCCAACACGTAGATCCGTCCAAAAGGGGGCACGCGGAGACGAGATCTACGAAAAAACGGACAACGAGGGTTAGGGCCGAAAAAAACTAAGGCGAAACGGTCACCGAAACGGGAAAAACTTACCGCGATCTCGAAGCTCTCGCCGAGAGCTTTCTAACGCCGCGATCGGATCGAAATTCCGTCCACCGGATCGACGGTGGCGGCCGCCGGAAGATTCGCGAACGGATCCGCACTCGCCAAAAAAATATCGCACAAGAGGGGGGGGGGGGGGGCTGATCGGGGAAGAAGAAGATTTTCTTCTTAAACTTATATATATAATAATATAATAATAATAATAATAGTATAATATTAATTAAAATATATTAATTATATATTAATTATAATAATAATAATATAAATCATAAAACTAAAAAGGGGGGGGGGGGGGGGGGGCTGAAACCGATCGGTGAGAATGATTCTCACCGATTCGGTGAGAATCGGTGAGAATCATTCTCACCGATTCTCTACTTATATTATTTTTTTTTTTATATATAAATTCTTTATATAAATATATATATATAATAATATATATAATTATTATAACATTATAACCTTATATGTTTACAGAGGGCCAAACGCGCGCCGAATCGAACGAAATTCGCACCGTAGGCGAATGACGACGCTACGAATCCAACGGCGAAGTCGAAATCGAATTCCGACGCACCGTTTTCGAGATAATAATTTCTAAAGTTAACGGCGTACGCGAAAACATACAAACTACAATCGCGCGCCGAGGCTCCAAAAATACTCGGAATGCGACGAAACTTGACGAGTAAGTCTAAAATTAGCCGATCTAATTTCCTAATATAAAATTTTCCACTCCCGACGCAAATCCCAAAATTTGTCCGGTCAAACCTAACGAACGCAAAACGCGCTAACGACAAAGTCGGTAACAAAATCCGACGAACAAAACTCGGGCAAAAACTCCCGAAGCCAAAACACAAGCATTCCCCAAGAGGCTCCACCGAGTCACCAAACAGACTCCGGCTCGCTAGGGAATCTTGCTACCAGGCATCACCAAGCCACGCAGGGAACCTAAAGAGCTAAAAGCACGCTCTAACAACGTCACCTGACCAACACGTGCTAACAAAACGCTCTGACGTCATAATACGCCAAATAAGAAATTAAATAAATCACTGGAAAATCTGGGGCGTTACAGCGGTCATTTTCCAATTGGTCTGCAATCAACTTTCTCAAAGCAGACATCTCAGGTGCACATGTCCCATCATATATTACCGGCTCTACGCTCGGAGTTGTGACTCTGACGGTTCCTCGTCGCTGTGCCCTATGTTCGTATGCCTCAGGATGCACAAAGGTCTCATCAAGATCACATGCTCTGAACTCTGGATCAACCCTAGATGGATGCCTTCTTATGTAATTATGAAGGGTCATTGTAGCCCCCACAATTACATATTGCTTTGAGAAGGAGTATTGTGGCATTTTACTAAGGTTGCGCCATTTATTTTTCCGAACGCCGAAGCTCCGTTCAATAACAGAACGCAGTGATGAGTGCGCTTGGTTAAATATTTCACGGCGGCCTTCAATATATCAATTGCCTCGAGCTAAATCCGTCAAATGATACCTTGTTTCTGGAAGTGGTTTCAACAGTCCAGTTTCTAACGGATATCCGACATCCACCAGATAATATTTCCCTGTATTGAAATATTTTGTAAAACACAAGTTTAAATTGTAATAGGGAAAAAACTTTGATTAGTAATGCAGGCTAAAATTTACCTTGAGGTGCATATGGAAATTTACACCTTCTATCTCGCACAACTTGATGATAAATGCGGCTATCATGAGCTAAATCTTCCCATCCCGGCACAACATATGTGAAGTACATATTGAAATCACACACTGCCATTACATTTTGAGTCGGCGATCCATGTCGGCCAATATATGCTACTTGCTCATGTATCAGAATACAAGCATCCACATGTGTCCCATCAAATGCTCCAATGCAGTCCTTGAAAAACGACATGTATCTATCATCATTTTGAATATGCGCGAGAATTCCTTCGAACTGTAGATTAGTGAGAGCTATGATATCCATTGAAAGTCGTGTAAGTGCACGTAAACCTTCCTCGAAAAATCTGCTAACTGTCTCAGTTGAATGTTGGACAATAGGATGGAGTGGCCGCGGGCTCAGGAGCACTGCAAGTTCCACCTGTAGAGGTAGGGCACCGGAGGAGAGGTAGGGTACGGGAGAGAAATCGCCATTTTTCGCGATTCTTGGCCGCGAGAGGCAGAGCACCGACGGAGGAGAGGTAGGGAGGAGAAGAACGTCGGCGTGGACAACATGATAGAGTGGCTGCAGGCTCAGGAGCGCTGTAAGTTTCACCGGTAGAGATAGGGTGCCGGAGGAGAGGTAAGGAACGAGAGATAAATCGCCGTTTTTTGCGATTCTTGGTCGCGAGAGGGAGGGCACGGGAGGAGAGGTAGGTCACGAGAGAAAAATCATTGTTATAGCGCGATCGCAGCCACCGCAGTTTCTCCGCACTTTTCATTTTCCTATTTGGCGGTGCTTCCCCTACTGCTACAACGTGCTGCTCCCAGACTGCTTTACCAAACAAGCCCTGACTCTATAGTAGTTATTGTTGCTGTATGGAGACCGGACGGTCTGGCGGTCTGATTCTGGCAGTTTAGAGACCGCGCAGTCTGTTGGTCTCTCTCCTGTGGTTTGATGGCTGGACTGTGGCTGTGGTTATCTGGGAGGTCTAATGGTTTGTCTCAGGCGACTTAGAGACCGGGCTGTCTGGCGGTCTCTAACGGCGGCTTGTTCCCTGTCTCTTGTGGTGGTCGGGCGGTTAACCAATTTGTCTAACCGCGCGGCCTGTTCGGCTTGTTTTTATGTTAAACCGCTTACCCCTGTAATTATTTAGTCCCATATTGCTTAATTATAATCTCTCTCATCTCCTCTATTCTATAAAAGGGAGGCTATACCTTTGTAATAGATACCTTTTTTGGATAATAAAGTTTACATTACTCCAAATTTTCGGTCTGCTCTTTTTTGTTCGCACATGGTATCAGAGCACTCGATCTTTTCCTCCTGATTCTGTGAGCTTCCTCTTTCCGCGTGGCCTGTCCGCGCGGCTTGCTCCTTCTTCTCGTGACTTGTTTCCTCCACGTGACTTGTTTCTGTCTCCTCTTAGTCGCTGCCCTTTGTGTGCGCGACCTGTCTCTTTCTTTGTCTCCACGACCTATTTTCGCGGTTTCTTTGCCTCTTCTGTCCACGTGATCTCCCTATATTCGCGCGGTTAGTTTCTGTTCGTGCGGTCTCTGCTCTGTTCGTACGACCTGTTTGCCTTCCTCACGAATTCCTCCCAGTTCGCATGGTCTTCTCTCTCTCCTATTCGCGCGGCCTTCTCCCTAGCCATGCGACTTCATTCCCTCTACTTTGCTCTGCTTCTTGGCTGCGGTCTTCCTTGCTGCACGTCCTGCTTGCTATTCACCCGGCTTGGTGTTTCTGCCCTTGTCGCAACGACCTTTTTCTCTCTACCTCCTGTTTGATCACGCAGACTCCTGTTTGATCGCACGACCTCTCTTCTATGGTCTCCACCTCCTCCACTCAGTCCGCCTCGGTGGTCACATCTTCTGGTAGTGCTTACGTTGTTACTCACGACAGATGGTTGATTGGCTCTGGTGCTACCAATCATATGACAGGCAATCCTCAGTGTTTTTCTCTTCTAGAAACACATGATCGGTTGCCTCCGGTCTTTGTTGCGGACGGCTCTTCCTCACCGGTCAATGGGACGGGAGTGGTTCAAGTCACTCCATCTCTTCGCCTGGCAGATACCCTCTATGCGCCCAAGTTCCCTTGCAATTTATTATCGGTTACTTCTCTATGCAAGCAACTACGGTGTTCCGTCACATTCACTCCTACTTCTTATTCTTTTCAGGATCCAGACTCCCAATGGACGATTGCTACTGGGACTGATAGCGACGGCCTCTACTTCCTCGCCAAAATTTCTGCTCTATCCGCCTTCTCTTTGATGAATTGTAAATATACTTATATTTATGTACATTAAATTAATCGTTTTAGTTTCTTTTTGTTATTTTTGTTTAAATAAAATGTTTCGTTTTTGTAAAAATAGTTCTAACTTACTTTATTTTTGTTTTTTGAAATTTGCAGGAAAAATCCAAAAAACTGCCCAAAACGGTAAGTACACGTCCATGTACTTACTGGTCACGCCCGTGTCCAGGGCATGACAATTCAATTTCCCGTGAAATCAGCTCGACGAATTCAAGCTCGACGATCGTCGATACGCCCAGAGTCACGCTCGTGACCTAGGGCGTCTCTCAACCCGATACGCCCGTGTCATCTCCGATCGACGATCAAGACTCGCGCTCGACGAATTCCGCTCGACGTTCGTCGACACACCCGACACGCCCAGAGTCACACCCGTGACCTAGGGCGTGACGTCTCCAGCAAGCTCGACGAAAATTCCGCTCGACGATTGTCCGCTCGACGATCGGCGACCAACATGATACGCCCGTGGCAGCCAACACGACACGCTCGTGTCCATCCCAATCGACGATCAAGGCTTCAAGCTCGACGAATCGCGCTCGACATTCGTCGAACCACCTCGACACGCCTAGCGTCATGCCCCGTGACCTAGGGCGTGCCCTTCTCCAACTGGCCGACAAGACTGCACCCGCGACTTTCGACGCAACCCGCGCCCAGTTCTACCTCCCCGACATGCCCAGAGTCACGCCCGTGACACGGGGCGTGACCGCCGCATGACCGACACGTGTCCAGTCCGAAGTCAACTAAGCCGTTACCTCACCGGATCGAATCGATGAATAGTGCTGACACGCCCCCTGACACGCCCGTGTCCGAGGGCGTGTCCCATGAAATTTTCTGCCTATAAATTCAGAGCTGCTGTAAGGATTTCTGTTCCACTTTTTTGGGCCACTTTGCTTAGGGTAGGTGCTGCCGAAATGCTTTCTTATGCCATGTAAGAGATTTTCTTTCCCCCTCTCTTAGTGCTTGTTTTTAGCTTTCTTGTAATCCATTTTCCATTAATAAAATGTGTTAGTTTTTTCTCTCTTTGCATATCTTGGAATCCATTTATGCGCCCTACTCAAAGTGATTTTTAATGTTTGTTCTTATTTTATTTTTCTTTATGTCTTTCAAAATCTCTTTAGCTTTAAAACTTTTGTCTAATTTCTAGCCATCATAATCGCAAAATTATTTTCATGCAGCGTACTTGTTTAGGCTTCGTTTATTATTTTTATTTTATTTTCATTCATATAGGTTTATAAAACTGTTTTAAAAGGTGATTTTTGATTTCTTTTAACTTAGGCTCTTTAGGATTGTAAAACTTTTTGTTCTCTTTTAACTTTATTTGCACTTTTTAAGCATTTCTATACAATTATAAGAATGAAAACATAATCGTTTTAATTTTCCGAGCATTCTCATTTTCATTTTTATTTTCAAGAGTTTTTGTCCGTTTAATTTTTCTGTCTTCATTTTACGCATTTCTACCGCATTCTAGCGATAGAAATGTATTAATTTCAATTTTTCGAGCACTTTCATTTTGCGTTTATTTGCAAACCGTTTGGCTCCGTTAATTTTTATTTTCACTTTTTATGCATTTCTACCGCATTCTAGCGGTAGAAATGCAGTTGTTTTAGTTTTTAATTAACTTAGTTTTTTGCAATTTTGTACGTGTGCACATTTATTTCCGCCTACTCGTTAAGAGTTAAATGACGCAATGTTTTTATTTCATTCAGTAGAGTGTGTGTGTGCGTATTTTACTTTCATGTCGAGTGAGTGTGTTTTAATTTTCTGCAGTGTGTGTGCGTTTTCAATTCAGTAGAGTGAGTTGTGTTTTCAATTATGTCGAGTGTGTGCGTGTGTTTTACTTTCTGTCGAGAGTGTGCGTGCGTTGCATTTATTTTGTCCTACTCGTTTGAGTAGGACTCATTTTCATTTCTCCCGCTCATGCATTTGCGCCGGGACTCGCACTTTACTGCTTTTATTTCAGTCCTACTCGTTTGAGTGGGACTTGCAATTTACTGCTTTATTTACTGCTTTCCTTTACTGCTTTCTTTTCCTATTTTCATTTACTGTTTTCTTTATCGCTTTCACCGCTGCCGTCCCCATTCTGATGAGTGGCTAATCATTCTTAGTCCTCAGTATCAAAGAGCATTGAGACAAAAAAATAACTTTAAATAATTAAAGGTCCTTATTTTCTAATTAATTAAATTAACTTAAGGTTTGCCTAGGGTTTACGACGCATAAGACCACATAATCGATGTGTGGGCCCTATTTCGGTAGTCCATATGCTAGCTAGCCGAGAGGCCGTGTGTATCGACCGATCACCCCTTAGTAAAGAGAGTTCCGCACTAGCCCTCGAGAGAGGAGGCGCACCAACTCTACTGGATTGGGTTCCCCATCCAATAGCGGGGTTCTTAGTGTAATGCTGGTGTTAAGAGGAATCCTTCGTCGACTAACGTTCGGTCGAATAGTCTTAGCGTTCAGGTGAGCGATAGCCCTATAGCTAGGTGAGCTCATTTTAGTGGAACCTCCATGGCCAAGTCTCCGCCTTAATTAATTCAAAATTTAGGATCTCTTTTTATTAAAAGTTTATTTTAGTTCAAATTTTATTTGATTCCGTCGCGCTAAGATCATCATCGGCTCCCCCTTTATTGCTTTCATTTTCTGTTTTCTGTCTTACTTTTTGCTTTTATATATATAAAAAAATATCCCGACAAGATAATTATCGGTAAAATAATAGTCCCCTCCAGGGAAGAGTAGAAATAATCGAACCGACCTTGAGAACAATACGACCTCGATATTCCACCCCGGAATATCCTGTACTACACGCGATATGTGCACTTGTCTCCTTTCGTTAAAACTCAATCTAAACCATTTTATATCCAAATAAATAAATCAGCGCACCCCGTTTTCTAAATAAAACTGAATCCGCCTTTTTCCTTAAATAAATTGCCCGGGGCACCACGAGAATTCTCACCAATTTTTGGAGTTTTAACCGCATCAAGTTTTCGGACCCGATGTAAAAATAATCAATCACTCCTCCTCCTCTACAGATCTTCTCCAATGACATCTTCGCCTTGGACATGCTCCTCCTAGGCTTCTGCGCCAGCTTCTGCCCCACCTACCTCCTAATCATCCTCCTCTAAACTGTGATGCATGTCAGCTCGACAAGCATCACCGCTCATCCTTCCCACCAATGCAAAATCGTGGCTCTTCCTAACCGTTCGACCTCATTCACTCTAACGTATGGGGTCCTGCTCCTACCCTCACCATCGGTCGGGGTAGTTCATATTTTGTCACATTTATTGATGATTTCTCTAGGTGTACGTGGGTGTATCTTCTAAAGGATCGCTCCGAACTATTCTCTGTCTTGACATCGTTTTAGTGTATGATTAAGACTCAGTTTGATACCTCTATTAAAATCCTTCGTTCTGACAATGCTAAAGATTATCTTAGCCATGATTTCTCTTCTTTCTGCATGCACCATGGTGTTATTCATCAAACTAGCTGTGTCTACACCTCACAACAAAATGGGGTGGCGGAACGCAAAAACCTTCACCTCCTCGATATCACTCGCACTCTGCTGACCCAAATGCATGTTCCTCGCTCCTAATGGGGCTATGCTGTCCTCCTCTCATGTTATCTCATCAATCGCATTCCCTCCATAGGTCTCCATGGTGCCACCCCATTCTCCATTCTTTATCCGAACAAGAATCTGTTTCCTCTTACTCTACACATCTTTGGGTGCACCACCTTTTTGCACTCTCCCGCTGCCACCCGTGACAAACTCTCACCACGGGCCACTAAATGTGTCTTTCTGGGGTACTCTACCACTCAGAAAGGTTATTGTTGCTTGGACCCTGTTACCCGCAAGCAGTTTGTCTCTACGGATGTCACCTTCTTTGAAAATGCATCTTACTTCACTCCCGCTTCCTCCTCTACTTCTGCTGATCCTACTTTTCATACCAACCCATCAATTCCCTCTGCTCCTACTGACGTTCCTCCACCTCCACCATCTCCACCATCTCCTCCGCTATGTCCTCCTCCCGCGATATCTTCCTCCTCTCCGCAACCATCTCTCTCTCCTCCCAGACCAACTCTCTCCACCACGGATGCTCCGGATATTGAGGAACCCGCAGACCTGGATCTCCCCATTACTCTTTGCAAAGGGGTTCGGGCATGTACCCAACACCCGCTTGCTGTAGTTGTTTCTTATGATCATCTTACCCCTTTTCGCAGAGCTTTTGTACTGGCTATCTCGGCCACTGCCACCCCCTGTTCCTACCAGGAGGCCCTTACTATTCCTCATTGGAAAGCTGCCATGGATGAGGAGATTGCTACTCTCACTGAACAAGGTACCTGGACCCTAGTTCCTCCTCCTTTCGGCATAGATGTTGTTGGCTGTCGCTGGGTCTTTGTGGTGAAGTTCCCCCCCGATGGCAGTGTGAATCGTTACAAGGCTCGGCTTGTTGCCAAGGGTTTTACCCAAACTTATGACATTGATTACTTTGACACTTTCTCTCTAGTTGCTCGTCTCAGCACTATTAGGGTCCTTCTCTCTGTGGCTGTCAACAAGGATTGGCCTATTTCACAACTAGATGTCAAGAATGCCTTTCTTTATGGGGATCTTCAAGAAGATGTTTATATGGAGCAACCTCCAGGGTATGTTGCTCAGGGGGAGACACATGCTTGCTGGCTCAAGAAGGCTATCTATGGCCTAAAACAAAGTCCTCGCGCTTGATTTGACAAGTTTAGCAGGATTGTGGCGGCCGTAGGTTTTACGAGAAGTTCTACTGATCACTCCCTATTTACTCGCAAAACCTCTCTAGGTCAAGTGGTGCTTACAGTATATGTGGATGTTATTCTTCTTACTGGAGATGACCAAGCTGGGATAATCCTGACAAAAAAACATCTTCAGCAACACCTGGTTACAAAGGATATGGGCTCTCCAAAATACTTTCCGGGGATAGAAATTTCTCGGAAGCCCGATTCTCTTGTCCTCTCCCAACGGAAGTACGCTCTTGACTTGTTAAAAGAGGCAGGGTTGACTGGGGCTAAACCTGCCCGATGTCCCATGGCGACTGGAGAAGATAAAATATGGACGGATGACTCTCCTCTTCTTTCTAATATTACAAGGTACAGACGTCTGGTTGGTAAACTCATATATCTCACAGTGACCAGACCCGACATTGCCTATGCTGTAGGCAAGGTTAGCCAATTCATGCAAGCTTCTAGGGAGTACCATCGACAGTCTGCTATGAGGATATTGGAGTATATTAAATCAGCTCCTAGGAAAGGACTTCTCTTTTAGAAGAATGGACATTTGAGGATTGAACCGTACTCTGATTCAAGCTATGTTGATGACAAAGGAGACCGCAAGTCAACGTCGGGCTTTTGCACCTTTATGAGAGGAAATCTTGTGAGATGGAAGAGCAAGAAACAGTCTGTCGTCTCCAGGTCCAGCGCCGAAGCAGAATATCGAAGTATGGCGTCGACCACATGTGAACTAAAGTGGTTATGGGCTCTCATGCTTGACTTAGGAGAGGTCTATAATCATCCTCTACCTATGTTTTGTGACAATAAGGCCGCTATATACATCTCCATAAATTCGGTCTTCTATGAGAGAACAAAGCACATTGAAGTCGACTGCCACTTTATTCGTGAAGAGATTTTGAAGAAACAAATTTGTACTCCATTCGTCACCTCCGATAAAGAGCAGGCAGATATTTTCACCAAGCCGATGTCCGCCTCCTTTCTTCACATTTGCGACAAGCTGGGCTTGATCAACATATATGCTCCAGCTTGAGGGGGAGTGTTTGTTGGATCTCTAGTTGATTTGGGCTAGGTTCACTGACTTAGGATGTGACCCATCATGTATAGTCTGGGTCAAGTTTTTGTCTTAGAGTCTAGGATAGTCCTCTATCTCAACTTCAGATGGACCAGCCTTCTTCAAGACCATCAGGAACTCCAGATCTATCAGTTTTTCAGACCAAGTGAAAAGAGTTCGACGTTCGTCGAACTCAGCTCGATGAAGGAAGTTCTGCGCTCGACGATCGTGAGACAATTCGCAGTGCTAAGCTCGACGAACTGTGTTCTTTGCTCGATGAACACCGGATTCTACTTCAAGCATTCTCAGGACTCTTCAAAATTTCTCTAAGTCCAGCTTAATGCTTCGATCGACGAATTATATTCTGAGCTCGACGAACTTGGACCTCAAGTTCACAGCTTCTCAAGTCGACGAATGCTAATCTCTACTCGACGATTTGCGTACTCAGAGAATCTGTGTCGACACTTAGGGCTTGTGTCGACACCAGACGATTTGTGTTGACACCAGGAATTCAGTCGACACCAGCTTATGTCGACACCAGAGGATTTGTGTCGACACCAAGATAAATCTGTCGACACCAATTTGTGTCGACACAGCATTTCAGCAGATGCAGAGTATTTCGTCCAAGTCCAGAACCTTTCTCAGGTCGACAAAGTTTATTCTCAGCTCGACGAATTTAGTTCTCTACTCAATGAATAGTGTTTGTCTGATATTAAAGGTTGTTTATTCAACGAATGAAGACCGTCAGCTCGACGAACTCAGGCTCAGCTCGACGAACTCTTAACTCAGCTCGACGAATTATGTTCTTCGGTCGACGATTCCAGACTAGGTCTTCTTCCGTTCCCGTCTCATTCAATGGCGCTGATTCCTAAACATTTAATGGCAGTTCTTCACAGAATACTACCGTTAGGATGCGCAGTTAATTCCGGTTTATTACATGCCATTTTCCCATGGAAACAGTTGGGGAAATAATTAATTGCTGCTTCCTTTCCAGGCCGTCTGCTATTACTGCTCGACATTCAAAATTCGAATGTTTCTTATGACAGACAGATAGATACAGAAATAGTCAGCAATATAGAGATACACAACATACAACAACAAGAAAAAGATAGACAGTAATTCAGACAACACAAGAAAAAGAATTCATTCTTGGCCCAGAGAGAAATTGATCTAGAAGAAGAAGAAGTAGAACACTACATCAATATCAAGAGTCTTCTTCATCTGTTTTCACTTAGGATAACTTTAAGAAACAATACATTCATATCAGTTACAAGAAGTTCCTGAAGACTTTCTCTGGACCTGGAATTCTAGGTCTTTGAAGACCTATCACCCTGAAGCAGTGCTCCAGCATTCTTCCTGATCCATTCTACATCTCAGGGGGAGCAAAGCTGCTAAACAACATTCCGCAAGTCTTCTCATTTGACTTGAGAAATAGAAGACCTCATCACCCTCTCACTCCACCTCTGTACAGGGTTTTAATTTCCTTCAAAATTATTCTGGTTGCAAGTCTCCCACCAAAAGACTTGAGGGTTTGGTTTTTGGGAACCTGATCAAAACCCCATTGATGCCAGGACACCTGATCAACCCCTTCCTGCAGTGGATTCCTACCAGGGTGGTAGAAGAGTGGACTACCCAGATTTGGGGAACCACTATAAAATTCTTATGTCGTCTGGTTGCTTTCTTTTCCTTTTATTTTCTGGCCTTGCTCTGTGAATGTGCTGTGATTAGTCCATTGCTATTTCTTTTTGGTTTATTGTATTTGCTTCCCTGCACACACACACACACACACACACACACACCTAAAATACAACAGCAGTTGTAAAAGTTTTAAAATCACCATATACTCTATTCACCCCCCCTCTAGAGTATATCAGATCTAGCTGCACTTTCAGTGTTGTTGTTTCGAGACCGGGCAGTCTGGCGGTTTAGAGACCACGTGGTCTGTCGGTTTCTCTCCTGCGATTTGATGGCTGGACTGTGGCTTTGGTTATCCAGGCGGTCTGATGGTTTGTCTCAGGCAGCTTAGAGACCGGGCTGTCTTGCGGTCTCCTATGGCGGCTTGTTCCCTGTCTCTTGCGGTGGTCGGGCAGTTAGCCTATTCGTCTAACCGCGCGGCCTGTTCGGCTTGTTTTTATGTTAAACCGCTTACCCCTGTAATTATTTAGTCTCACATTGCTTAATTGTAATCTCTCTCATCTCCTCCATTCTATAAAAGGGAGGCTATACCTTTGTAATAGATACCTTTTTTGGATAATAAAGTTTACATTACTCCAAATTTTTGGTCTGCTCTTTTCTGTTCGCATAGTTATTTGCTCTATAGTATTCTCTTTAACTGTAAAACTAGTCCTTAGTTGTTCCAATACTTCAGGACTTATTGGTGTTGTATAACTGACTATTGCTTTAGAATAAATATCAAAAACTAGAAGATTGTTGTTGGAAATTATATCAAAAGAAAAACGTAATGAGGAAAGATCAACTGTGGGAGAATAAAATCACCAACAATGATTATTTTTGGAATAGAAAAATATGGTGCTTCTTATTCTGTACAGACTGGAATCATTTCTGTATCATCTTCTGCTGGAATTACTACTGCTGCTGCTGGACTTACTATTGCTGGAGTTTCTTCATTAATTTCTGGAGCTTCTTCATTGAATATATCCCCTTACCTGGATTCAGAGAGTCCTGAACCCAGGCCCCTAGAAGAAGGGATAGTGAAGAAAGAAGCAAGCTGTGAAGAGAGTGTAGTGATGGAAGCAACAAGTGGACAATGGCCTCATCTATGAGTTTCTTGAGTGTAGGGGTAATAAGCTTAAGAATTGTGGCTGATATAGAAGAGAATGACCTGGAGCTGGTTGGACAGATAGTGAATACTTGTGTAATGGATGGTGTTTGAATGTCAGTTGGAATGTTGGATGTTGAGATATCAGGGAGGATAATATATTCCTGAATAGGAGAATGTTATGGAGATGGTTGTGGAGATGGAGATGATAGTAGATCAAAATTGAGAGATTCTAGTAGTGGATCTATGTCATCAATATGTGATGGTAGATGTAGTGGTGGAGGTGATTGAGGAGGTGGAGATGGTGTTTCCTCAGGAATGTGGACTGGTGAGGGTGGTCTGGATGGTGAGACAGAAGGGTTGGAAGTAGAAGGTGTGTTAGTGGATGGTTGTTGAAGTGTATAAACATCAAAAAGGGGAGTTAATGAAGGAAATATTGGATGATGTGGAGATGGAGGAGGAGGAGAGGGAATATGAGGAGCAGGAGCTTCTTCAGGGGTTGGTGAAGTGGATATTGCAGCCCTGGTGTCCTCTGAAGCTATCCTGGAAGAGGAAGCCCTGAAAGGCTTGGTAAAAATCCTCTCCCATCTGCCAAAGAGGGCAAAGGTAAGCCTCTTAGAGGCATTTATGAATATGGTCTGGGAGACCAATAATTTTGAAACCTTTGCCTGTAAGAAGATTCCCTAAATTCTACCAAAACTGACATCCTTCTTACTAACTTTCTTCTTAATCAAATAAAACACAATTTCTCCCCATTTCACTGATTTTTGATTAACTAGGGCACACATCAGAAGGAATTGGTACCTGGTTATGTAGTCATGGGCAGAGTGTTTGCTCAAGATTACCTTACCAACTACATCTGCTAAGAACTTATATTTAGCAGACAAGTTCTTCTTCAGCAGTTTGTAAGGGTTTTCCTGGGAGTGATCCCTTATAACTAGCATATCCTCAAACTCAGTGCTAGATAGTTAAAAAATCATCTTCTCTATTGATAAATCCAAAAACTTTAGTTAGAACAACAGGGGAAAGAGAAACCTGGTGTCCAAAAATTGATATAAAAATGGAGATTTGATCTGGAAAGGTTGCTGTGAATACCCATTCCTTGATTTCCTGCACTGGAAGTTTGATCTTGAGAGTCATGAACTGTCTCAACTGTGGTGCCTCAAACAACTGAAGTATGTTCTTGAAGATTTAATCAGAATGGCTGAATGAATCAATGTCGATGTCAAACCCTGCATCAAATTTTATTCTAGAGAGGGTCGCCGCCAAAATCACAATACCTGCAAAAATAAAAGATTAAGTACACAAGAACTGAAAAGCGCGGGATGGAGTTCGATGAAATCCCTATTATAAGTTTTTAGAAGATGAAAAGACAAACTCCGTGTGATGAAACATTAAAAAATTCGAACTCAGTTCGACGAAAAATCTCATAAAGAAATAAAAGCATCGATCTAAGTCTGAAGAGGGGAAAAACAATTCGCCGTTCTCCGTTTGACGAAAAAAATTCCTAAAACAAATTTCGTCGATCTTCGTTCGACGAAAAATTTTCTGAAACAAATTCGTCGATCTCCGTTCGACGAAAAAGTTTTGCAAAGGAAGGTTCATCGATCTCCGTTCGACAAATACTCCACGAAGAGTCCGTAGTTCGTCGATCTCCGTTCGACAAAACATGAACAGTGCGTCGACCATAGACAAAAATTAAATTAAAACTTCTTCATTAATCATACCTAGCTGATTTAGGAAAAATAGATGTTTATTTTCATGTAAGGGTTTGGTGAAAATATCTGCTCTTTGTAAACCAGTAAAGATAAAGACAAGTTTAATTTTATTTTTGTCCATACAATCTCTAATGAAATGATGTCTAATCTCTATATGTTTTGTCCTACTATGATGCACTGGATTTTGTGCAGTAGAAATTGCACTGGTGTTATCACAATATATAGTTGAATTATTTAAGTTGAAATCATAATCCAAGAGCTGATTTTGAATCCACAAAATTTGTGAACAACAACTACCTGCTGCTATGTTTCAGCTTTAGCAGTTGATGTTGACAAAGAGGTTTGTTTTTTGCAAAACCAGTACACTAGCCCATCACCAATGAACTGATAAGTTCCTGATGTGTTTTTCCTGTCAACTCTACATCCAGCAAAGTCAACATCTGAGAATCCAAATAATTCAAATTCTGACTCAGTAGGATATCAGAGTCCTAGATTAGGACAATCCTTTATATATCTTAAAATTCTTTTTAATAAAATAAGATGTGATTTTTTATGATTGACTTGAAATCTAGCACAAATGCAAGTAACAAACATAATATCAGGCCTACTAGCTGTAAGATATAAGAAGGACCCAACAATAGACCTATATATTTTCTAATTAACTGGTTTGCGCTGTTCATCAGAATCAACTACAACATTGGATGACATGTGTGTTTTCTTGGCCGAGGCATTAGTCATCCCAAATCTTTTGAGTAGCTCTTTAGCATATTTTGACTGGGATATAAAGATACCATCAGGGGTTTGCTTCACTTGGAGACCAAGGAAGTAGGATAGTGCACCTATGCTACTCATTTCAAACTTTAAATGCATCAGATCAAAAAACCTTTTGCAAAGTTTGGAATCAGTAGAGCTAATTATAATATTATCTACATAGATTTGGAATAGCAAAATTTTTTATTTTTGATGTCTAATGAATAAAGTTCTATCTACAATGCCTCTAATAAACTTATGTTCTAAAAGAAAGCTAGCTAAGACCTCATACCAAGCTCTTGGAGCTTACTTTAAACCATAAAGAGCTTTATGCAGCTTAAAAACATAAGATGGATGAGTTGAGGAGGTAAAACCTGGAGGTTGTTCAACATAAACTTCCTTTTTTAGTTCTCCATTGAGGAATGCACTCTTGACATCCATTTGATATACTTTGAACTTCTGATAGGCAGCATATGCAAGAAATATCTTGATGGCTTCAAGTCTTGCAACAGGGGTAAAGGTTTGATCATAGTCAATGCCTTCTTCCTGTGAATAATCTTGGGATACCAGTCTTGCTTTTTTCCTCACAATTGATCCATGTGCATCCAATTTGTTCCCGAAGTCGCATTTAGTTCCAATGACTGGGCAGTCTTTGGGTCTTAGAACTAAATCCCAAACTCTACACCTCTCAAATTGATTGAGCTCCTCCTGCATTACAATAATCCAGTGAGGATCTTGATCTGCATCGTTTATGGATTGAGACTCAATTTGAGAAATGAAGCAAGCACGCATCAGATCTTGGTTGAGTTGATGCCTTGTTTGCACACCAGCTGATATGTCTCCAATCACTTGTGATATGAGATGATGTCTAAGTGTGACAAGATCATTAGGAGGAGTTGGTTCATCAACAGCTTGTGGAATTAATTTCTCTTATCGAATTATATTTGTTGTTGTGGGTTCACCTGCTTCAACACTTTCTTCTTCACTTTCTTCATCAATCTGTTGAGAAGGATGAAATGTAACCTCTTAGGTAAGGTTTAGATCATCCAACTTCTCACATAGATAGGGTACCTGTAAAGTGTCTATGGTAGAAGAATCCTTCTCCTTGCAAAACATATTAGCTTCATCAAAAGATAGCTGATTTGGGAATATCCAAGAAAAATTCCCTCTGCAACATTAATTTCAAATTTTCTTAGGTGTTTCTTATTATTATTGTGAATATAACACTTGTAGCCAAAAACTTTAAAGTAATCTACTTTAGGTTGCTTCCCTTTAAGTAATTCATAGGGAGTCTTACCCTTTAGTTTATGAATTAAACTTCTGTTAATAAAATAATTTGCTGTGCTTACAACCTCTGTACAAAAGGATAGAGGCAAATAAGCATCCACAGACAATATCCCAGTAGATTTAATAAGGGTTCTATTTTTCCTTTTTGCTACCCCATTTTGTTAAGGAGTTCTAGGAGCAGAAAAACAATGCTTGATACCTTCCTTCACACAAAATTATTGCATGAGAAGAGATTCAAACTCTGTGCCATGATCACTTATTATCAATACAACTTGAGTAGAGTACTCAATCTATATGCTCTTAAGAAAATCTATAAGAAATATAAAGTTATCAGACTTGTTTCTTAGAAAGAACACCCAAGTGAATCTAGAGAAGTCATCAACAATAACTAGAGTGTATGAATTTCCTCCCAAACTCTATACAACAATAGGGCCAAATATGTCAATATGTAGCAGGTACAAAATTCTCGATGAATCACTTTTATTTATGGATTTGAAACTATTTTTGGTTTGCTTGCTCAATTATTGACAGGCCCCGTAGAGTCCTTCCTTCTTGTAAGAACCAGAAGACAGTCCTCTAACAAGGTTGTCCCTAGATAGTTTAGCAATATTCTAAAGTTTACATGGTCTAGTCTCTTATGTCATAAATCATTAGTTGAACTAATTTGATTAAATAGACAAATTTCTGTATTAGCAGATTTAAAGTTTACTATATATATGTTTCCTTGTCTAATTCTAGTTAAAATAATTTTGTTTTATCAGAAGTAATAATACAAGATGACTGATTGAATGATACCTGATAACCTTCATCACATAACTAGCTTATGCATATTAGGTTATGCTTGAGATCACTTACATATGCTACCTTCCTGAAGGTAACAACTCCAGCTTTGACATTTCCACATCCTTCTATCTGTCCATAGTTGGAGTCTCCAAATATCACCTTTGGTCCAAGCTTGGCTTTGAAATCAGTCAGGTTGTCCTTCCTGTCTATGTTTTGAATAGCCACTATCCAGATACCACTATTGCTATGTGATAGAATAGTTCTTTATATGTACAAAATAAGATTAGTTGTTCTTGACCCAGGTAACCTTGTGTAACAACCCCATCCGTTCATATGATATATACTAGAAGGTCTGGCCGGGGCCCCACAACATATATCACAAAACAGGCGCTGAAGTTACAGGATGATACCAGAGTAGAGCATCGCACCCTAACACAATGCATTCTAGAGGAAGCCTACACTACCATTGAACTCCACACTTAAATGTCCAACATATAAAACAACTCCACATTGTATATATATAGATAGGAATGTCTTACAATATAAACTAGTTGGCCTTACAGGGCTTTCAAACAGTGGCCTAAACATTGGCGCGTAGTCCGACCACATTAAAAGTAAACACAACACTCATATCCAAATTAGCCTTCGAGGGCTAACAGCAGCAGCAGCTAAAGCAGCATGGACATTAACCCTTTTTCGTCCCGCTTAGCTCTCCAGCACCTGTACATGGACAATCCACCCAACGGTGGCAAATAAAGACAACGGTCAGCATTCCGCTGACCAAATTATAACGACCCTACCCCTTTCTCGGGGCAGCGGTAATCTTCCCTGCAGGCATAACATTTCACAAGCATATAGGATCATATGATGTGCTTTTACGCACACATTCCATTACAACCGTCAGCCACTCGGCTCGACGATCCGTGCACTTAGGGCACATTCTTGGTGTGCCGGCAAAACAGTTGCCCACCACCGTATCAGGGTCGCAACTCAACGACAACTCACTTGAGCATTTACTCCATGGCGTGCAGCCGGAGTTTTATAGTCTTAGTGAACCGGGATTGGCCCGTAGCCCCCATTATATCACGGTGCCTAGGCCTAAGACTCTCGCTATGCGCTCCACAAAATCGCACTTTCTGGTCCACGTCGGACTGACATAATGCAAGTCAGATCCTCCACCCCCCGTTGCTCAAATCGCCTTGCCATCACCGAGCACAACGTACTCGCGGCTAAATCAAAGGCACGGGTTGGTCTCACCGATCCTGTTCTTGGCATTCAAGCCTGGGTATTTCTCTTACACCCATTCATATCACAACATTAGCGGGTCTTTCCTGGGCAAACCAGTACTTCCTGCTACTCTCTTCGCAGGTGGACACCGCAAATAGCACAAATGTCATCGGTCTTTCCGGGCTACCACGCCAGTACTTCCTGTTACTCTCTTCACAGGTGGACTCCCTATGAACATTAAGCATGACAAGGGTATTTCCTAGAATTCCAATCCAGTACTTCCTGCTACTTCCTTTCACAGGTAGAACCCAACAACATAAGCAGCACAAGCATTATACGGGTATTTTCCTGGACTACCACTCCAGTACTTCCTGCTACTTCCTTTCACAGGTCCAACCCGTCGACTCCTAAACTACGCGTTTATCACGGAGTCTTCTCCGGTTCGTATGCAACATCACCAATCCAGACCAACCTGTCTAGATGGGCTTCACAAAACATGCCTATTCCATACTCCATTTCCGGATCTATATGCCAACAAAGGGGATTCCATGAATCAACCCAAAAGACTCCCAAAATCAGCCACCCTTTGGTGGGGGAATCATGCATATGCCAAAAAGGAAGCCTTCACATGGCGAAGAAGAAAAGTCATTACCCTTGAAGACCGTTTCGGTGCCATGAACTCCTAGCTGGCTAGAAAGAACCACAAAAGCTTTTCCTCTGCAATGATGGCCTCGAATCTCAGCTTGACACTCTCAAGCTCCACCAGAGACCAACCCCTCTTCTTCTTCCTCCTTCTTCCTTTCCCTTTCTCTCTCTAGAAGTTTAGAAAGATGAAGGCTAACATAAAAATGAGTCTTCCTTCTCACTTTTTGACCTTAAGGAAGCAGGGAAGGCTCTCAGCTGTTAGATCCCAGCTGAATAAGAATGGACGACCATGAAAAGCCGCAAAATCATGTTTCGGGTCCGACACGCCCTGTGACATGCCCGTGTCACAGGCCGTGTCACACTAAGCAGTGCACAAACCGCCAGGTATGACACGCCCGTGTCACCCACTCGAGACCCACTCAAGAGAAAACCAACTACTCGAGTACTCTGATTGGACACGCCCGTGTCGAATGACACGCCCGTGTCACCGCCCTCTTACTTGAGTACTTTTCCCCTTACTCGAGAGAAACATGTTGACCTCTCGATACAGCGGGACACGCCCTATGACACGCCCATGTCACAGGCCGT
Source organism: Platanthera guangdongensis (assembly GCA_039583875.1). Classification (NCBI taxonomy): domain Eukaryota; kingdom Viridiplantae; phylum Streptophyta; class Magnoliopsida; order Asparagales; family Orchidaceae; genus Platanthera; species Platanthera guangdongensis. The sequence goes on from CM077150.1 coordinate 89,244,222, forward strand.
GTACCCCATACTCGACGATCATCGAGCGCAGTTCGTCGAACACAGGGGGACACGCCCTCCTCAAATGTTACACGCCCGTGTAGCCTGGCGTGTTCCCGCGTTCGACGAACGTCTAACGCAGTTCATCGAACTCATTTTTCGTCGAACTTACGACGACTCCGCACCCGAGCAGGACACGACATGGGACATGCTCGTGTCCCAGGCCGTGTCACCCAAAACTTTGCCTTCTAAAAAATTGGGCTGTTACTACCCTCGCCTCCTACTAAAAATTTTGACCTCGAAATTTCCACACAGGAAGGCAATCAGCAACTAAAAAGTCATAACATCAAAATTTCTTGTTACAATAACTTTTCACTATCCACTCAGTTATAGAAACAGCTCGGGATATTCAGTTCGCATGGTCTGCTCTCGCTCCCATGTAAGCTCTTCACGATTGCAGTTGTCCCACCCGACTTTAACCATCCCGACCGTCTTGTTCCGCAACTGTTTCTCGGCTTGATCCTCGATCTGAATGGGTCTAACTCTCATTGTTAGCCCATACTCCACCGGCACACGATCATCCGTGATCAGTTGAGCTGGATCTTTAACGGCCTTTCGAAGCACCGAGATGTGAAACACATCATGTAGTCCACCCAAGTCTGCCGAAAGAGCTAGCCGATACGCAGCTTCTCCGATTCGCTCAACCACTTCAAATGGACCCAAATATCTTGGACTCAAATTTTTCAAACGTTGAATCTTGGATACGCCTTTGAAGGGCTTAATCCTCAAGTAGACCCAATCTCCTACCACGAACTCCACGTTACGGTGCTTGGCGTTGTAGTACTTCGCTTGATGATCTTGGGCTATGAGTAGCCTCTCTCGAATAGCACACATGGTTGAGTTTGCTTCAGCGACTTCATTACGATTATAAACTTTAGCTTCGCCCGCTTCTACCCAAGCCAAGGGAGTACGACACTTCCTTCCATATAGAGCTTCATACGGTGCCATCCCGATGCTCGCCTGGTAGCTGTTATTATAGGCAAACTCGACCATGTAGAGATGATCTTCCCATATCTTTCCAAAATCGAGGGCGCACATTCAGAGCATGTCTTCCATCGTTCTGTTGGTTTGTTCAGTTTGGCCATCCTTTTGGGGATGAAAGGCCTTACTGAAAGTCAACTTTGTGCCCAATAGCTGGTGAACTAGCCTCCAATCCTTTGGCATGAATCGCCGATCTCAATCACTCACGATGCTCCGAGGAACACCGTGGAGCCGTACAATCTGTTCCACGTACAACTTTGCCAAACTTTCTACCGAATCATCCCGCATGTTCGGGAGGAAGTGTGCCACTTTTGTCAGCCGATCGAAAATCACCCAGATGGAATCGTTCCCTCGCTGATATCTAGGCAACCCGTGCACGAAGTCCATGGAAATATCGTCAAATTTCCACTCTGGAATCGGCAACGACTTCAAATAACCGCCCGGTTTCTGGTATTCCGCCTTCACCATAGCACAGGTTTGGCATTTGGCCACATAAAGAGAAACATCTTTCTTTAGCCCTGGCCACCAGAACTGCTTTTTCATATCTCTGAACATCTTCGTGCTCCCTGGGTGGATTGAGTACTTCGTATAATGCGCTTCATACATCAGTTCTTTCCTCAATGTACCCAAAATCAGGACGCACAGACGTCCCTCTTTCTGTAAAAGACCGTCATTCTAGGAGAACTTTCCTTCTGGCCCAGCTTTCGCATAGCATAGGAGATCTTCATCCAACTCCGTTGCCCGTCGAACTCGGTTCGCAAGGTTACATTGCACCTCCGTCCAGTTCAAACATGCATTGGCAGTGGAATTCTTGTCAATACAAGAAATCTCTAACTCTTCTAGCTCCTGGATGAGACGTTCATCATGCCTCTGTAACCAAGCGGCTCTTGCCGGAGTCCGCCAACTCAAGGCATCCACGATGACATTGCCTTTTCCGGGCGTGTATTGAATCTCAAAGGTGTTGTCCCCAAGGAACTCCAACCACCTTCGCTGTCGCATTTTCAGGTCCTTCTACTCCAATAGGTATTTCAGTCTCTTGTGATCTGTATAGATCTCCACCTTCACACCATAAAGATAGTGTCGCCACAGCATTAATGCAAAGATCATCGCCGCCAACTCAAGATCATTGACGGGATAGTACCGCTCATGCACTTTCAACTGGCGTAAGCCATAAGCAATCACCTTTCCATTTTGCAGAAGCACGCAGCCTAAGCCGCTCCCTGAAGCATCACTGTAGATTACAAATCCATCGGTACCACATGATGATGACAACACAGGAGCCGTGGTCAACTGTATCTTCAGCTCTTCAAAAGCTTGCGCGCACTCCGGCGTCCAAATGAACTTCTGTTCTTTTCGCGTCAGCGTGGTTAGCGGCAAAGCAATCCGCGAGAAGTTTTCAACAAATCTTCGGTAGTAGCCTGCTAGTCCAAGGAAGCTCCGGACCTTGGCCACTGAAGACAACACTGGCCACTCCTCTATGGCCCTTATCTTCGCTGGATCCACTGCTATGCCCGCTCCAGTCACCACATGGCCCAAACAAGCCACCGATGCTAGCCAAAATTCGCACTTCGAGAACTTGGCATAGAACTGATTCTGCCGCAATGTATTCAAGACCAACCGCAAATGCTTCTCATGATCGGCTTCCGATCTATAGTACACTAGGATATCATCAATGAACACTATCACGAACAGATCCGGGTACTCGCGGAATATTCAGTGCATCAAGTACATAAATACCGAGGGCGCATTGCACAGCCCAAACAGCATGACCGTGAACTCGTAGTGCCCATACCGCGTTCCAAATGCTGTTTTTGGAATGTCACCTTCCCGGATTCTCAACTAGTAATAACCATACTTCAAGTCCAACTTCGAGTAGACGGTCGATCCCACCAGCTGATCGAACAACTCATCAATTCGGGGTATCAGATATTTATTTTTCTCGGTCAGCTTATTCAGTTCACGGTAATCAATACATAACCTCAATCCACCATCTTTCTTCTTTACAAAAAGCAAGCTCGATCCGCGAGCATCAAACAACCATTCAGCAACACCACTCTGACGCTATCTGTCTTCGCACGACTAGGTATCCCAAGCCGCGCTATAAACTCGCTAGACAGAAAAGAATGCGACGCACCTGTATCAAATAGTGCTTGCGCCAGCGTGTCCCGAATCATCACAAAGCCCGTGACAATCATGTCACACACAAGCCGCATACACATATGCATTAAGCAAAACATACAAGCAATATGATACACAAAAATAAACTCGTACCTGTGACGACGTCACACTGCTTGATGACCTCCTGCAGGCCAAGATTGTAGACCCGATGCTGCACCTGAGAGGCAGAGGAGTCCACCACTGCCTTTCCCTTCTCTGCATATGACGCTCCCGCCTTCTTTTCACTCTTGGGCGTCACCCGACAATCCCGAGCTATATGCCCCACCCGTCCACAATTGAAGCATGTACGAGTATCCGGCTTTGAGGTGGCCCCCGACGTTGCTCCCGATGCAACTGAAGAAGGAGCTTGTCCCGCCGTCTTGGGCCTCTTGCCCCATTTCTTCTTATAAAATGACTTTGTCGGTCGTGGCACCTTAAACTCTAGCTGTCACCGCCAAGGCCCTCTTCCCTTGCACCCTCTTCATATCTTTTTCCAGCGTGCAAGCAGTGTCAACTAACGCCTGGAAGCCTTGGTTCACAGAACTAGAAAGCAGGAATCTCAACTCGTCCCGCAGACCTTCATAGAACCTATTCGTCTTCCTCTTCTCATCAGCAAAAATCGAACCCGCATACCGCCCCAAGCGTGTAAACTCATGCAGGTAAGCTTCCACACTGCCATCTCCTTGCGTCAGCCTTTGGAATTCATTATCCATGGCTATACGCTGCGCCGTAGGAAGGTGCTTCGCTAGGAAGAGTCGAGAGAATTCTTCTATCGATACTTGTGTTAAGGGATGACCCGCCAAGTGATGCAGCTCCATCTCATCCCACCACAATCTAGCCTCTCCTTCAAGTAGGAAGGTAGCTAGGGTGACTTTCTGATGTTCCTCCGATCCAATCGCCATAATAATCCGCTTAACGCGCGATAGCCAATCCTCAGCCTGCATAGGGGATCCCGCTCCCGAAAACGTAGGCGGATGAAAACTTATAAACCACGTCAACTGCTTCTCAGCCGCTCGAGGAGCCACATCCACTACAGGTTCTGGCCTTACAGCCGGTTGTGCCTGCCCAATTGGCTGTCCTTGGATCATGGCAAACAAAGCCTCAGCAACTAATCATACATTTTCTGCGGAAGGCGGAGGCGTAGGCACCTCAGCTGGTGCCGTACTTTCATCCGAACGCTGGGGCTCCGATTGCCCCGCACCACTCCGAGTCACCTAAAGGGGACAAGACACACACATTAGCAACCTTACACAAGCAAACAACACAAAATAGGAACGCGCAGGTTCCTCAAACACAAGAATTTGCATTCCTATCATGGAAATTCAGGAGTTCAACCGTGTTAACTTGGTTTGCATAGACACGTGCTCGCCACCCCACAAAAGAAGTCGACCACGACTTCGAGAGGAAAAGACCAAGACAGCTGATACCAAAAATGTAACAACCCATCCGTTCATATGGTATATACTAGAAGGTCCGGCCGGGGCCCCACAACATATATCACAAAACAGGCGGTGAAGTTACGGGATGATACCAGAGTAGCGCATCGCACCCTAACACAATGCATTCTAGCGGAAGCCTACACTAACCATTGAACTCCACACTTGAATGTCCAACATATAAAACAACTTCACAGTGTATATATATAGATATGAATGTCTTACAACATAAAATTGTTGGCCTTATGGCCTTACAAGGCTTTCAAACAGTGGCCTGAACATTAACGCGCAGGCCGGTCACATTAAAAGTAAACACAACACTCATATCCAAATTAGCCTTCGAGGGCTAACAGCAGCAGCAGCAGCAGCTAAAGCAGCATGGACATCAACCCTTTTTCGTCCCGCTTGGCTCTCCAACACCTGTACAGGGACAATCAACCCAACAGTGGCAAACAAAGGCAACAGTCAGCATTCCGCTGACCAAATTATAACGACCCTACCCCTTTCTCGGGGCAGCGGTAACCTTCCCTGCAGACATATCATTTCAGAAGCATATAGGATCATATGATGTACTTTTACGCACACATTCTGTAACGCCCCGAAACTCAAAGGAGCAAAAGGGGGACGTTTTGGGCCAGTTTGGGTTCTGGCAGCAGGCACACGGCCTGGGACACGGGCGTGTCCCAGGGCGTGTCAAGCTTGTGTCGACACTTAGCCGCGAAGACGTCGAGATTGACTTGACGATTCGACGAGAGTGGGCACACGGCCTGCGACACGGGCGTGTCGACCCGTGTCGACACTGTTGGGTATTGTATCCACGATTACCTATATTTGAGGAAGCCACCTGTCAAGCTAAGATGAATTCACAATGTATTTGACGAAACATCTTAAGTTGTACTTGCAGTTCCTCCACACTAAGTGCACACCAATGTCAGGGTGCAGTAGGTCAATATACACGGGTCTGCACGACGTAATCCCTCGTTGAGCAGATCAGTGTGTTGGCCTATGTGTACTCTCTCTATTGGAGTGCACTTACTTTCAAGTACAGGGCCGTTCATATGCAAGAAGAGACAAGGAGCATGGAGGATCAAGGAGCATCTCATAGGTGGAAAGACGAAAATTCATCCAAGTTAGAATCGACGAGAATCACCAAGTGATTTTCGCCGATTCGGCGAGAATCACTTGGGATTCTCGCCGATTCGTCGAGAATCAGCGGTTGATTCTCGCCGAACACGCTCCAGCAACTTCTAAGCAAGCACCTCTGAGTCTAAGCAAGAATCGACGAGAATCACTTAGTGATTCTCGCCGATTCGGCGAGAATCACTAGTGATTCTCGTCGAATCGACGAGAATCACTGGTTGATTCTCGCCGTCTCGACCTGGCTTAAAGCAGTGCGTGCAACCAAGGCAAATTCGACGAGAATCATCTTTGATTCTCGCCGAATCGTCGACAATCACCTTTGATTCTCGGCGACTCGGCGAGAATCACTTTCGATTCTCACCGATTTTGACTTGGCGATTTTCTGGAAATTCCTGAACCGGATTCTGCCGCTGTTTAATATCTGGACCGGGATTTGGGGATTACTTTTGTGGGTCACACAAACGGTCTTATTGGGGGTAGCTACAGTATTTATACTCGGGTATTTTGAACGGAAGATGAACACAGAAAGAAGCCGAGCAAGCGGAAACCCTAATATCGCGATTTCTCTCCTCCGCCGCCGTCGCGCTCGAGCAAGTACGTCGCCGCCGCTGATCGTTCATCTTCCCGATCTCCGGCGACAGAAGCTTAGCAAAGCTTGCGTCTCACGTGTCTATCCAGAGATCTCTTGTCTCTCGATTTGTTGACCGGGAAAAACTCCCCCGTCCGAATCGATCGAGACGACCGATCCTAGAGTGACCGTTGGTAGACCTAGTTTGCTTCGCAAAGAAGTTTGGATCTCAAAGCACTGCAGCAGCGCACCTTCGTAGCCGCCGACTCCGAACCAAGCCGTCGCTCGGATTGCCGCCGCCGGTTCCGGGAGATCCTCTCCAAGAGAGACCAAGGTTGTAGACTCTTCATCGACTTCAAGAACACGTCGTCGAACAAGAGGAACACCGTAGTCTACAAAAGAAGTTTGTATCACACATACTTTCTATATTTAATTTTGTTGTAAAGGAACGTTTGTTCCGTATTGTAAGGGTTGGGTGCAACCCGTTTTGTGGGAGTGTTGACTCTCACGTGTGGAAGGGCTCCTTCCGTTAGTGAAGGGATTGGATTTCAATCCCGTTGGAGAAGTGACCGAGTCGTCCCTTGTTGGGGAGATAGGTCGAAGGGGGAAAGTGGATGTACCCAAGTCGGGGAACCACTATAAATTTGCTGTGTATTCTGTGTGCTGTGCTTGTTGTTTTATTGTGCAGGTACATCCGTAAATTCCGCAAAAGAACCACACGTCACCTATTCCCCCCCCCCATAGGTGCACATAGCTGACACTAGGTGGACTTTCAAGTGGTATCAGAGCCAGGTTGCTCATCAAAAAGGTTAACACCTTGAGTAGAATCCTGCCACCAGTGTCAGAAGCATGGAGCTAGAGTATGAGATGCCGCCACTCAAACTCCCCGCCTGCATAAAGGATTATTATCCCATCTGGCGAATGAGAGTGTCATGTCACCTTGATGCTATCGATCCTCGAGCATCCTTCATCCTGGAAGAGGGTCCGTTTATTCCCATGAAGACCTCCGACTCTGGGATCCAAGTGCCCATGTGCATTGCTGAGATGTCAGAAATGGAACTCTCACTTTTTCAGCTGGACCAGAGGATTCGACAAATTATCATGGATGTCTGGTCTGGAGCCTCTCGCTCTAGATTGGAAAAATGTAAAATGGCTAAATCTCTGTGGATGATGATCTCAGAGCTGATGGGGGGGTCAGAGAAAGCTGAAATATGCTGCCAATCAGAGGATGAAGCATATGTGGGGGTCCTCACTTCTGAAGATGAATGCAAGGATCCTTCGGATTGCATCAGAGCTCCAGTATCCGTGTCAGAGACTGAAGAAGATAGTGAGGAAAGCAGCTCCGACGAGGGCGAAACATTGGTCATTGATTCTAATGACAATAACTCAGATGAGCAGGTATCATCTTCATCCTGCCCCATATCTTTTGACTTTTCTGAAGACAGAAACTGCTCTCCTCCAGAAAATACTGATTCCCTGAAGAGAGCCCTTCAGGAAAGCAATCTACTTGCTGAGGAGCAAGCTCGAGAGATTGCTCGACTGAAGATCTTGTTGGTTCTCCAATTGGCGTCCAACAAGGTCAAGGACTCTAAGATCTCAGCTCTAGAGAATAGTCTAGATAATGAGAAACGTATAGTATCTAACTTTTCCAAAGTTGATGCTATAAAGAGAAAACAAGAAACCGGGTGGATCTCCCGGATTATTCAGGGATGGAGAAATGGGGAAACAGTGTTCCGACCTCCCACTCCAAGCGGGAAGGCAACTCATCATGCCTTCAGGTATGACCACATGAATAATCGTGGTCACTGCAAGGGTGATTTGTCCCCATATGGAAACGTCCATAGTGCAAGAGGCGTCATGGCCACCCATGAGGAAATACCTAAGGCTCATTCTGAGCCATTTGTATTCTCGGCCACTGCCACAACAAAGTGTGGATCTGCATGTCCTAGTTTACAGAAGAATTCTCTCCATTCGAGGACACGGGATAGGGAGAATAGAAGTCATGATGTCAGGCTTCATGGAGCCTCAGCAAGGGAGATGCCTGAAAGAATGGCACCACCTTCTCGGCCTCATAACGCTCACAACATGCATTCGTTCCACCCTTCCTCGTGTCACGATGGAAGAGGAATTTGTGTGACAAGAACATGCCCTATCCCTTTTAGACCTAGGACCGTGACTACATCAGTCACTAGATCAGGTCGAAAACGGCGATACAACATTCACCCTTGTTGGTGCTGCGGAAAAGTGGGACACTTTGCCATTGACTGTTGGCACAACCTCTCTGTGCCCACAGCAAGGGCTTATCCACATTATAGGGACAGAGGCAGTCTTCCAGACAGGTTTTCTCAAGGAAGGCAGTTGCATGCTTATGCTAATAGAAACCTAGGACCCAATATGATTTGGGTTCCTAAGGTAAAGTAATTCTGTCTTGCAGGGTAGTCTAGGTCCCCGTGAATACTATGGGAACTAGACAGTAGGTGGCTCAAGGCTAACTTGGAACAAGCGTCTGCAATAACAGATGTGCTACCTGTTGAGCATACTCACTTTAAGCTACTAATATGTTCTACCTGTGGGACTAAGACGATGACTCTCCAAATCCCAGGTAATTTTGATCTGTTCAAGGACTTGTGTCATGATGCAACCTCATTCAAAATAAATATATATATATATATATTTCTATCGTTGTGTATACGTATACTTATGCTTATCATGTATGTGTGCACCTTTATGGAGAGATTAACTCGAGGCATGCAAACCATTACACATCAATCAAAGGTTAACAAAGATATGTCATTGTAAAGTTCGACAAATCACAGTTGACATCAAGAAGTGTCTGGAGAAGTCTCGCTCAAATCCAAATAGATTGTCGTTACAATAAACATGTATTTATTAATCTTACATTAACTTGACATCCGAAGGATTTGAAAATGTTGCAATGCTTCCCAATGTGGTAAAGAAAAATATCAATATCACTTTTTATACTCGGAATCCCGCCGAAGGAGCTCACCGACCCTTGGCATTCTCCCCGAATCCCGACGACTTAGATAAATCCCGCCGAAAGAGTCACTCCGCCTGTTCGCCTTCTTCACGACTCGCGCAAGATAACTCCCGGCGACCCTCGCCTTCTTCACGAAAGTGTTCTTCCGCGGATTCGCCGAAACCCGCAGCCCTCCGACGCTCTCGTCGAAGTGAGCGAATCGCTGCTGTGTTTCCATCTTCTTCCCGTGAGATTCTAGCAAGGCCGAACCCCACAAGGTTCTAGCGAAGTGTCCCTGTGACCGCAAGGTTCTAGCAAGGCCGAACCCCACAGGATACTCTTCCATCCACCGAAGATCTTCCCGAAGCTCATCAACCCACTTCCGTGTAAGCCCGTAGGTAACCTCCTCCTCACCCGCACTTGGACGCGCTCACTAGTGATGCTTTCTTTTTGAATGTTCATTAATGCTTAGAGTAGGACTTCTCTCTAGATCTTCAATGGCTCCAAGGACGACTGCAGGCTTGATTTCTGGCTGCGAGCTGGTTCGCACTGGATTTTCTCATGCCTCGGACGAGTTCCGGAATATCATTCTAATGCTAGAAGAGGCTGGGCTAACCTTCGTATTGGAGCACCCTTGCAAAGTTCTGGATAAAGAGGTGCTGGAGTTCTTCTCTACCGCAAGACTCCGAGATAGAGACTCCATCATCAAGAGCAAGGTGGCTGGGACAAAAGTTAAGATATCTGCCGATAAGCTAACTCGCTACCTGCAGCTTTCAAGTTCGGAGCAGGGGGACTATCTAGAGGACAAGGACAAAGCCAGAACTCTCTTGTTCTGCGGTCTTCCAAGAGGCACTCGATCAGTAAAGAGAAAAGAGATGAATGAAGAAGGGAAGCTCCTATCTGACGTCATTGGAAAAGTGCTCATCTGCAAGCCGGGCTCCCATGATCATATCTCCGGAGATATGTTCAAAATTCTCATAGCTGTGGTCTGCCGCAAGAGGTTCAACTGGGGGGAGTTGCTGTTTCAAAAGATCAAGGACACTCTGGGCACTCCAAGTTTCGGCCGCATCATCAGTCTATATCTCAACCAGCTCAACGGAGACAAGTTCGACATGAGCAAAGGAGTTCCTCTCCACTACTTGAAAAAGATGGATGCTACTGTGTTTGATCGATGGGAGCGGCGCATCGGGCAGCCTGCTGTGGAAGAGCACGAGGAAGTATCTCCCGCAGTCTCCCCCGGTGAAATTCCTGATACTGTGACTGCAGGAATCGAGGGGGAGACTCTACCCACTCATATGGATATAATATCTGAAATCGCCCAGGTGGCCAAGGATGCGGTAGCCGAAATTCATGAAGTAAGTGAACCTGAGTTGGAGAATGAGGAGGTCCTGAACAGAAACACTCAAGGAACCGAAGCTGAAGCACTGGACACTGCTGATCAAGAAGTGGAAGAAGCTGCTGATATGGATGAATTTTTGGATGAGGACGGAGAGGACGATGTAAATGAGGGCCATGAAGTGTTTGAGTCTCCAGATACTGTTGAACCTCCTTCTGATAAGTCTGCACCAGTGGAGGGGGAGTTAAATAAATCTACAGAGGCCGCCCACATTCCTCCTTTGGAGCTTGTGATTGTATCCAGCTCTACCGACACGTCTTCTGAAATGCAAGGTCCACAAGTGCCCCCGGCTATTCCGTTACGCGATGACCTAGCCACTCACACTGTACACATCATTCAGGGCATCGTAAATGAGCTTAAAGTCTCTTTTGATATAGCCCAGAAAACTCTGCTGAAAAGGATTAAGACTTCTGAAAATCTGATGCTCAAAAATATGGTGGAAATCAACCATAAGCTGGACATGATGGAGAAGAAATTTGAGGAGAAGTACACCGCGGCCGGCGAAGCTGTCACACTCTTAATGGCCGGTTTGAAAAAGAGTACTGATACTTTGGCTGTTGTAAATCAGAACGCACACGTTGTAGCCAACAATATTCAGAAATTTGATGGTAATATGGTCACCTTAAATGCCAATCAGCAGACCCTGATCACTGAATTCACCAAGACAACTAAGCATATTGATGACTCTCTGCACTCATATGCCAACTGCATAGCTGTCGAAGCCAAAAAGGGGGAGAAAGAGTATATCGCTAAGCTGGCCGGGCTCCAAGAAAGCATGGATGCAAACTTCGCACAATCAAGCAAATACGTCTATGAGAGCTGCTGGTGGATGCTCCAACAGGCGCTAGGTACGTTAGGCGTCGTCCTACCTGACAACCCTGCCGGTATTCATGTCCCTGAGACATCTAAGGCTGCTGAGGAAGTAAGTGTTGCTGAGGATGTTAGTGCAAGTGATGCTGCAGATATTCCCACACATGAAGCTGATGCTAGGGCTCTCTCCAAAGCTAAATTGAGGAGCATGTTTGACCAAGAGGCCTTAGCAAAAGCCAGGGGAAAGAGAAAAGTTCAGGAAGGGACCTCCAAGGAGACTCCAGCTGAGAAGCGAATCAGAATGAGTGAGGAGGATGTACGAAACGAAAGGTGGAGTCCAGTTTCAAGGAACATCATCTTAGACACCTTCCGGCTGCAAGAAAGAGGAGAGATCAATCGAAATGAAGCATATAGCCAGTATGAATGGGAAACGCACAAAGCATTTGAAGCGAAACGCAACATCTTTTTCAGAAACAACAAGGATCCAGACAAAGTTGCTCCTCCTAGGTACTACCCGAAGCCCAAGGAATACATGGAAAGGCAAAGCAAAAAGTACTTGGCTCAAACTCTTAAGGGTGACGTAGCTAAGGACAAATAGTCATCATTTTATAGCTGGTCACTGTGTCTTAAGAACATTTAATGATTATTACTGTCGTATGAACGATTCTGGATTATATGTGAATATATTTCTCTTGGTATATATATATTTGAATGTGTGAATGACTCAAGTCCTGTTCTGATTGCATATATTCTCTTGTGTTGCATGTTTAATTTTTGAATGCTATGTTATTATTTGATAGGTGTTATTCATCTTAGCTAGTAGGGTTTTGGCTTCGTCAAATAGGGGGAGATTGTTGGGTATTGTATCCACGATTACCTAGATTTGAGGAAGCCACCTGTCAAGCTAAGATGAATTCACAATGTATTTGACGAAACATCTTAAGTTGTACTTGCAGTTCCTCCACACTAAGTGCACACCAATGTCAGGGTGCAGTAGGTCAATATACACGGGTCTGCACGACGTAATCCCTCGTTGAGCAGATCAGTGTGTTGGCCTATGTGTACTCTCTCTATTGGAGTGCACTTACTTTCAAGTACAGGGCCGTTCATATGCAAGAAGAGACAAGGAGCATGGAGGATCAAGGAGCATCTCATAGGTGGAAAGACGAAAATTCGTCCAAGTTAGAATCGACGAGAATCACCAAGTGATTCTCGCCGATTCGGCGAGAATCACTTGGGATTCTCGCCGATTCGTCGAGAATCAGCGGTTGATTCTCGCCGAACACGCTCCAGCAACTTCTAAGCAAGCACCTCTGAGTCTAAGCAAGAATCGACGAGAATCACTTAGTGATTCTCGCCGATTCGGCGAGAATCCGATTCTCGTCGATTCGACGAGAATCACTGGTTGATTCTCGCCGTCTCGACCTGGCTTAAAGCAGTGCGTGCAACCAAGGCAAATTCGACGAGAATCATCTTTGATTCTCGCCGAATCGTCGAGAATCACCTTTGATTCTCGGCGACTCGGCGAGAATCACTTTCGATTCTCACCGATTTTGACTTGGCGATTTTCTGGAAATTCCTGAACCAGATTCTGCCGCTGTTTAATATCTGGACCGGGATTTGGGGATTACTTTTGTGGGTCCCACAAACGGTCTTATTGGGGGTAGCTACAGTATTTATACTCGGGTATTTTGAACGGAAGATGAACACAGAAAGAAGCCGAGCAAGCGGAAACCCTAATATCGCGATTTCTCTCCTCCGCCGCCGTCGCGCTCGAGCAAGTACGTCGCCGCCGCTTATCGTTCATCTTCCCGATCTCCGGCGACAGAAGCTTAGCAAAGCTTGCGTCTCACGTGTCTATCCAGAGATCTCTTGTCTCTCGATTTGTTGACCGGGAAAAACTCCCCCGTCCGAATCGATCGAGACGACCGATCCTAGAGTGACCGTTGGTAGACCTAGTTTGCTTCGCAAAGAAGTTTGGATCTCAAAGCACTGCAGCAGTGCACCTTCGTAGCCGCCGACTCCGAACCAAGCCGCCGCTCGGATTGCCGCCGCCGGTTCCGGGAGATCCTCTCCAAGAGAGACCAAGGTTGTAGACTCTTCATCGACTTCAAGAACACGTCGTCGAACAAGAGGAACACCGTAGTCTACAAAAGAAGTTTGTATCACACATACTTTCTATATTTAATTTTGTTGTAAAGGAACGTTTGTTCCGTATTGTAAGGGTTGGGTGCAACCCGTTTTGTGGGAGTGTTGACTCTCACGTGTGGAAGGGCTCCTTCCGTTAGTGAAGGGATTGGATTTCAATCCCGTTGGAGAAGTGACCGAGTCGTCCCTTGTTGGGGAGATAGGTCGAAGGGGGAAAGTGGATGTACCCAAGTCGGGGAACCACTATAAATTTGCTGTGTATTCTGTGTGCTGTGCTTGTTGTTTTATTGTGCAGGTACATCCGTAAATTCCGCAAAAGAACCACACGTCACCTATTCCCCCCCCATAGGTGCACATAGCTGACACTAGGTGGACTTTGAGACACTTAGCCGTGAAGTCGTCGAGTTTTACTCGACGATTCGTCGAGAATGGGCACACGGCCTGCGACACGGGCATGTCGCAGGGCGTGTCGACCCGTGTCGATGATCGTCCCGCGGAGTCGTAGAGATTCACTCGACGATCGTCGAGACATGGCACACGGCCTAGGACACGGGCGTGTCCAAGGCCGTGTCATCAAGTCGTCGATCTTCACTCGACGGAGTGTCCCGTGTACACGGCCTGGGGCCCAGGCGTGTCAAGGTGACACGGGCAAGGACACGGGCGTGTCCTATAACCCGTGCAGTGCTCGGGTTGAAAATGGGGAAAAATCATGGGGTACACGGCCGGCCACACGGCCGTGTGCGGTGGAACACGGGCGTGTCAGCTCGAACACGGGCGTGTTCGATACCCGTGTGAGGTTCCAGGTGATTCGATTTTGACGGCGAATGCGGCACACGGCCCTGGACACGGGCATGTGCCAGGTCGTGTTCGGCCCAGATTGGGCATTTCAGTCCCGAATCGAAGCCGTTCGTTTCCTTGTTTTGAGATCCAACGGCTGGGGGATGTTCCTGAAGGGATATACCCGTGGATTGACTTAGAAATCCATCACTTTTCATACCTTATCCTTTTCCAAATCCTTGGAGAGAGAGGAGAGCTAAGGGAAGAAGAAGGAGCTAGATCCGCCATTGGAGGAGCTTCGGAGCTCCGAATCGCAAGCCGACTCCGGATCCACGGAGGCAACGCTAGTACGGTGATTTCCATCCGATTACTTTTCAATGGCGCCAAAGAGGAACTCAAGGGTAACGATCCTCATCTTGAGCATGAATAACTCTCTTTCTTAGCATAGGAAGCCCGCTCTCGCGAGTTTGCGGAGAGTTGGAGGCGTTCCTTCGGGTAGATATGTGAAGTCCCCGTTGTTTATAGTCCGTATGCGAGAACGGACATAGACATGATGTGTGGAGCCTACCCGGACATGTTAGTCTGGATCGGTGATGTTGCATTGCATAAGGCCGGAGAAGACTCCGTGCTATTGGTTGTTTTTCGGGTTTTCTACGCGGTAGATTGCAGCAGGGAGCCTTGGGGACTAACCCAAAGGTGCACCCGGAAAACTGGGCGGATACGAGATCTTGCCAACTTGGTGGCTTGAGAGCTAACTTGAACATAACGGAGTTATGTGACTTGTGATGGAAACGGGACTCGGTGGAAGTTTAACCCGCGCAAATGGCTTAAATTGCCGTTGCGATGTGAGCACGGGTTAGATGGAACCGTACCCGTTCTATGTCTTTCGGTTAAAGAGACCTAAAGGCACATGACACTTACCGTTGGCATAGAGTAGGGTCTTCGGAGGTCAATGGATTAAATTGTCGTGACCCAGGCCAGGAAGACAAATTGCTCATAGGTTTGGCCGTCTAAGTGGCGGTGGTGAGTCTGTAATGTTAATGGCTTTAATTGACGTGACATCGACCGGTTCACCGAGAATGTGCCCTGAGTGCACGGGGCGTGTGGCCGTGCGAGCCAACGTCTGTGATGAAATGGCTATGGTTATATACATTGCTCGCTTATGCTAATGTATTGCAGGGAAGGAGCATCGCCGCCCCGAGTTGGGGGCGGGATCGTTATAATTTGGTCAGCATTGCTGACCGTTGCCTTGTTTTGCCACCGTGCGGTGGTTTGTTGCTTGCAGGTGCAGCTGGACCAAGCGGTCAATAGCGGGCTAAAGCCCTTTTTGCGAAGTTGGCCCTCGAAGGCCCAAGTAGAAGTGTTTACTGCTTTATTCATGTATGACCGGCCTGCATGCCGTGGTTTGTAAAACATGTAATATTCAAGTGAAACATTTTGTAAGGCCTTAAGGCCGGTTTTGGGTATTTTTGTATAACATTCCTAATTCGTACTAGTGGACATTCGTGCTTAAATGCCGGGTTCTTGTTTACAACTTTTATAAACTGCTTCCGCTAGAATGCTCTGTGTAGGACGTTGAGATTGGTTGGATGGTTTCCATAAGTAACCACCCGGTCTGTCTGTGGTATATGGCGTCGGGCCCCGGCCGGACCTACTGCTATATGCTATGCGACGGATAGGGGGTGTTACAATTTGGTATCAGACTACTGGTTTTGGTCGGGCTTAAAGTGAATTCGTGGGCGAATTCTTTTTAAGGGGTGGTGAGCACTATGTGTGCGTCATCGTTATAATGGTAAAAGAACCCATGATTGTCCACTTAGGAATGAAAATACTCGTGTTTGAGGAACCTGCGTGTTCCTATAATTGTTGTTTGCAATTTATGTGGTCGCTTAATGGTGTTTTGTACCACTATAGGTGACCAGAAGTGGTGTTGGGCCGTCAGAACACCGAGTTTCTTAGGCTAGTAGTGCACCGGATGTTGCTCCCGCGATACCTCTGTCGGCCGAGAATATTCGATTGGTGGCTGAAGCGGTGTTGGCCGTGATTAATGCGCAGCCTGGAAGGCAAACGCAGCAGCCCGCTCCTGTGATGGAGCAAGAACCTCTGCAAGAGGCTGAGCCGAGGAGAGTGGAGCAAGTGGTTGTAGAACCGGTGGTGCCAAGGAGGGCAACCGAGAGGCAGCTAAAGCATGTAATGAGCTTTAACCCTCCGTTATTCTCGGGGTTGGGAACCCCATCTCAGGCTGAATACTGGCTCTCCAGGGTGAAGAGAGTCATCACAGCAACGGAGACGGAGGAGTGGCAAATGACCACCATCGCTACGTTCCTGTTGGACGGTGAAGCGAGAATGTGGTGGGAAAGATTGGAGCTGCATCATTTGAGAGGTAGATAACTGATAGACGTTCCGATGGAAGAGTTCTCGGGATTGTTCTTAGCAAGATACCTCCCTTCTACTCAGAGGATTTCGATGGAGAACAAATTTCTGAGGTTGGTTCAGGGTGAGAGGAGCGTGGATGAATATCTCCACGAGTTTACTCGTCTGAGTCGTTATGCTAGCTCCACCATTATGGATGAGGAGCGCAAGACTAATCGCTTCTATGAAGGATTGAGAGATGAGTTGAGATTACTACTGTCGGGGCCGATGACGCAGGGTTTCTTAACCTTGGTCAATACTGCCCGGTCCTTGGAGAAGGACATGAAGAACGTACAAGCAAAGAAAAGCTTGGGTGAGAAGAAATCTGAGTTTAAAGTGCCGAGTACTTCAAAGTCCGGCTATCGGAGGTCTTTCAAGAAGCATAGGACTTCGGGTCCAGCTCCTTCTGGCGCTTCTGGGGCGACTACGGGTCGGATCCCGGGTGCGTGTTTTACATGTGAACGGTTGGGCTTGGTCCTCGTGCTTACTTTCGAGGCTCCTTTCGGGTCACACAAGGTCAGTTCGGGGCTTGGTCCTCGGTGCACATCTACCCGAGGCTCCCGCCGGACCATAGTACACATGGGCTCCGCTGTTATGTTCTTAGCGTTGAGGCGTATGGAGGCCTAGGTGAAGTAGTGTGGATACCCGCCTAGTAGTAGAGATGCCCGCTCTACTGTCAGCGCCTGGCCACGGCGGCTGACGCCTGAGAGGTTAACTACCTGCTCGAATATTGGGAATAATAGTCTATGTCGGCATATCAATTGCATTTGTGTGATCATGGGTGAGTCATTGCATAACATACATATCATTTCATAACATTGCACAACAAGATCCTCATCGTATAAGTTTGTATGGGCACTCTTATGCGATGAGTTACTTTTATGTAACCCGATCCTTAACTTATAAGCTTGTATGAGCATCCTTATAAGTTAAGTTACTTTCCTGCTGTAGATACTTGTACTTGATAGTTATTTTTGTTTATGTAGAACTGCTAGAATAAATGCTATTAATCTTATTGTACCATCACCACCTGTTTGTACATGTTTTACTGCTTATAATACTTGTACCCTTGTTCCCTTCTCCGCCCGGTGCCGAGGAGTCGCCGGGGGAGCGGATGTGAAGCCACTTAGTCTTTCGACTAACGGTTGCTACGTCTTCCTTTTTAGGAGGTCACCCCGCAGGTAGAGCAGCCGCAGACTTTGCAGCAGGACAGCCAGGCTAGGACGACAGGGCCTGATGTGACGGTGTCGTCGCTACCGTCGGCTACGGATGTGAGTGTTGTGAGATTTTGATGTAGCCCGTTTGGGCAATGTTGTAGCTGTACTCTGATATTGAAGAAGCATGTTTTAGCTTCTCTTATTTGATGTATTTGGACATATATGCTTAGTGTGGATTTGACTTCTTCTTGCTTATATTATGGTTGAGTTGACATGTTTATATTGATATTGGTTGTAGCCGGCGGAATAGGCGTCTTGTGGTACTGGTTAGCCCGTGTGCTAATGCTATCGCAAGGCGGCTATTCCAGGCATAAGACCCCCCTTCGTGCCGTGTTTTGGGATCCGGGAGGGGGGGGGGTCTTATAAGTGGTATCAGTTTGCCACGATCCTCAACTAAAGAAGTCATTCAACAATGGTACCACCCCCGTTCGATTAGTCAGTTTGCGGACAAACTGAGCTAGCGGAAGCAGTGGTGTGCCCATATGTAATTCACACTAAGTATGTCCAACTTTGACCTTAAGACTAGCCAACCTGACCTTAGGTATGTATCCTTATACGTTAATCTCCTGAAGTTTGGACGACCCTAGGTATGCAAACCTATTGTATAAAGTCTTGCGAGATCCCCTAGGGCAAGCACTTTTGTTTATAGCGGATTTTGAATCTAGCAGAGATAATAGATATTGCAGATTTCCTAGCGCAACCACTTTTGCTTATTGCAGACTCGAGCTTGGTGGAGATAATGGATATGGTAAAGTGGTTGGAAGCGGGTCTTTTGGGTGTTCAGACAAGCGTTAAGAGACTCGCTGAAGGAGTAGTTGGAGCATGACCCAACTTCAGGACGAGGACTACGAGGAAGAAATTAAGCATTCGTCCTTAGAATGCCTAAGTTGTTCTAGGAATCTGGCTTGAGCTTTCACAATTCTGATACTTAGGCGTAATGGTTAGTGAGAAACCGACCTATACGCTATTTGATACCGGTGCCTCACACTCCTTTGTGTCTGATGAATTCATTAAGGACATGGAGGGCGTACAATACTTTACTGGTATAGCCTGACGAGTGCGCCTACCAGACGGCTCAAAGATGATTGCAACCACTAAGTGCGAGTTCGAGATATTTGTTGAAGGAAAGGCCTTTGATACACGGTCTTGAGAATGCCGGAGTTTGACATCATTTTGGGCATGGCGTGGTTGGACTGGCACTTCGCAAGGAAAGGATGCGCCCCTGGCCCCGGCAATCAAGTCAATCGAAGATGGGACTACGGATGAGTATACGCTAAAAGACGACCTCGTTTATTTTCGAGGCCGGCTCTACATTCCCAAAGGCGGTAGAATCCGGGAGGATATCTTAAGAGAGGCTCATTGCTCTCAATATTCAGTGCACCTGGGCATTGCTAAGATGTACGCCGGCTTGCATAAGACCATGTGTTGGCCGAGAATGAAGAAGGATGTCCAATATTTTGTTACACACTGTGAAGCTTGTCAAAGAGTGAAGGAAGAATGCAAGAGTCCCGGTGGTTTGCTACAATCGTTGCCCATCCCCGAGTGGAAGTTTGAGGATATATCCATGGACTTTGTCCATGGGTTTCCTCGCTCACGCTCAGGAAATGATTCGGTGTGGGTGATAGTTGATCGCCTGACGAAAGTAGCACGGTTTATCCCAATGAAGAAAGAAGCTCATGTGGATGTCTTAGTATGACTCTTTGTGGAGAAATTCGTACGCTATCATGGCGTGCCTAAGACAATCGTTTCGGACCAGGATGGACATTTCACCTCAAGGGAGTGGAAGGCAGTACAGGCATATTTAGGCTCGCACCTTGCCTTCAGCACCGCGTTTCATCCCCAGACAGACGGGCAATCTGAACGGACCATTCGAACATTGGAAGATTTGCTGAGACTATATGTGTTGGATAGAGGAGAGCCGTGGGAAAGACTCTTAACTTTGGTAGAATTCTCCTACAACAACAGCCATCAGGCTAGTATCGGCATGGATCCTCATGAAGCTCTTTATGGAAGAAGGTGTAGAACCCCCTTGTCTTGGGTGCAAGATGAAGACCCGAAGGCTTTGGGTGTTGAATATATTAATGATACCGATGCGGGAATTAGACTGATACAGGATCGCATGCTGGAGGCTCAAAGTCGGCTGGCGAAGTATTATAATGCAAGACACCGGAGGGTGGAATTTCAAGTGGGTGATAAGGTGTTCCTGAAAATCCGGCCGATGCATGGAGTGTCACGTGTGCGTGGTGTGAAAAAGCTCAGCCAAGGGTATGTTGGGCCTTATACTATATTGGAAAGGATTGGCCCGTTGGCCTATCAGTTGGAGTTACCGTCCGAGCTAGAGAACCTCCACGACGTGTTCCATGTGTCGTCGCTTCGGAAGGCGCTGTTGCGGCCCGATCAATACATCCCCACAACTGATGGTGCTGTGGCGTCTGATAGGTCTATGCGACTAGAGCCGGTGAAGATCGTAGATAGAGAGACAAGAAAGTTACGCTACAAAAAGTGTTCCCTTGGGGAAGGTGCTATGGTCCAATCATGGGAAGGAGGAATATACATGGGAGCGGATAGATGTGATGCAAAAACACTATCCGGAGTTGTTTGCTCAAGGTAATTTTATTTAAAAGCATATTATATTTCTGTTATGCTTTTCTCTCCATAGCCTAAGCCTGATTTCGGGGACGAAATCTTATATTTTGTTTATAAGATTTGTAACGTCCTGAATCGCACTAGGCCCCTTGTACGTGTTTTTGAGTCAGGAGAGCTGACTTGGGTTCAGGGGGAGTGCTGACAACAGGGAAATACATGTGAAAAGGAGGAGAAATCAGTCAAGCATAGGACACAGTTAGAGACACGGGCGTGTCCCTACCCTTGTGGGAGTGGCCCGCTCTCGAGTCGATGACTCGAGTATGTTCAAAGAAGGACACAGGTAGTGACACGGGCGTGTCACTACCCGTGTGAAGGGACACGAGTAGAGACACGAGCGTGTCCCTACCCGTGTCGAGATCGACGAACTACATGTCGAGATCGATGAACTTCATGTCAAGATCGACGAATTGTATCACACAGGTAGAGACACGGGCGTGTCCCTACCCGTGTGTCGTTGTGTCGAGTTGAGTTCGACGAGGCATGTCGAGATTGACGAGGTGTGTCGACATCGTATGACATGGGTAGCGACACGGGCATGTCCCATCCGACACGGGTGTGTCGGAGGGCGTGTGTTCCCTCTGTTCGATGACCAGCGCTCGACGATCGTCGAGTGTCAAGTATGGAGTACACGGCCTGTGACACGGGAGTGTCACAGGGCGTGTACTGCTCATCCTCGAGTAGCTCTCGTGTAGGTCGAAATATACTCGAGTAGGTGGAAAAGTACTCGAGTAAGAGGGGGTGACACAGGCATGTCATCCCTGTGACACGGGCGTGTCCTATCCGGGTACTCGAGTAGTTGGTTTTCTCTCGAGTAAGTCCTCTCGAGTAAGTCTCGAGTGGGTTACACGCCCCATGTCATGGGCGTGACTGGGCCGACACGGGCGTGTCCCACCCATGTGTCATGTCGAGTATTGAACCGGCGCATAAAAACCGTCGTAATGCTTCGCCTAAGTAGGACACGGGTAAGGATACGGGCGTGTCCCTACCCGTGTCACTTTTATATAAAAGAGAAATGATAACCCTAGCCGTTTTCACTCCTCATTCCAGCCGTTTTTCTCAGAGAAACTCCTGTTGAGAGATGTTAAATTTTCTCAACGTGGTCAGCAAGATAGCCCAAACGCCAAATTAATATCTTCGGAACTACCCAGTTCGCACGTTGAACCAGCGGAAACCAAGGACTAGAGGAACAAAGGTAAATCACAACAAACAATGGAAGCACAAGCAGGTCTATTATTCATTCACTTCTTTACAATGCGAGGCATACATAGCGAGACATGATTTCGCTAGTATAACAGCTGCAAAACAGAAGCACCAAAAAACAAGCCAGGCGGACAGAACCCGAGTCCGCCGAGACCGCGAGGTCGCCGAAGCCGCCCGAACTATGCTGCAATCCGACGAATACCACGGAGTCCGCCGAAGCCACGAGGCCGCGCGGACACACTGTTATTCGCCTTCTGCTGAACCCGAACTGAGGAACACCCCTACCCGCCTGAAGATGGCGGACAAGTTATTGAAGCTGGCAAAGTTGAAACAGAACTGACAAGCCGCATAACGACCTCCTGCTGAGTCCGCAGAGACCGCACACTTCCAAGCACTGACCGAAGTCACAGCCAAACTCCTGGCTCCTTGAAGTTATCCGCGCGACCTGCACACAACAAACCGTCAGCCTGAAACAATCCGTGCGGACTGGCAAACACAGACCGCAGCACTTCGCACACCCCAACTTACTGTTCACTCAAGTTACTGTAGATGTGCCAGGGGGGTCCTATTTATAGGCCGGGTGAGGAGTGTGGTCACCGCCCAAGAGATAGCGACACCGCCCCAGCCCGCGCGAATACAAACCACCGTCCGCTGAGTCCGCGTGGACTTAGCCGGTCACCAAGGAAAACCGCCAGGAGCAAGGCAACCATTGACGAACCCACTCCAGTCCGCCTAAGCTAAGCGGACAAGGCATCAGCCCGCAAAGCTCCAACCGCTTCAGGATAGCAAACACCCTTCAATGGCTGTCCGCACCAACCCGAGGTAGTCCGCAAGACACACACCTCAATCCGCCACAAGTCCACGACCAAAGGCAGCTAAAGACAGACCGCCCGGTCACAGCGGACTCGGCGGATACGGCGGACACACTGAACTCGGCACCAAGTGACCAAGCCCAAAACCATAAGAGGCTAATGCGAGCTTGGCGGACGCAAAACTCCAGTCCGCCAAAACACCACAACGCAGACCGCCACAGTCCGCGAGCTCCTCGCACTCCTGCCCTATCACAGCGATCTAATCCCGGACTCCAAAACCAGGCCGCCACAACGATCTCCACAGCAACTCCCTGCTGTGCCACCAGAGCTCGACAAGGCCTCAGCCAAGCTCTAAGCTTAGTCCACAACAGCCAATACCGCGGACACATCAGTCCGCAAGCTTCCCGCGGGCAAGAGCCAACCCGCCTTTCAGCACAAGCTTGCACCCGCGACCACTGAGCAAAGCACCAGTCCGCAAGCCTCTCTATCCGCAGATACCAGGCTGCACCAAACCGCGGACTCCATGCAACAACCCGCTCAGAACACAGCCGGCTTCCACCAGACTTTTCACCAGGTCGTAAACCTCAGTCCGCCCAGTCCGCCAAGGCTGTCCGCCACAGGCCGCGCGGCCTGTCCCGTCACCCACTTCCACTTCACAAATTTCAACACTCCCCCTTGAAGTGAGAAGTGGTGACCAAGCCCAGCAAGCTGCGCAAGCGTTCAAAGGGCCCCTTCGACAGTGGCTTTGTGAAGATGTCAGCAAGATTATCCTCACTCCGAACATGCCCGACCAGCAGAGACCCCTCCAACACCTTCTCCCTGATGAAGTGGTGATCAATCTCTATATGCTTGGTCCTGGCGTGGCACACTGGATTGTTAACCAGTTTGAGAGCACTCTCATTGTCACCCCGGAGTAAAGTAGGCCCTTGCACTTCTTCATGAACATCCTCTATAAGCCTCCTCAACCAAACGGCTTCCCGAGCAGCCAAGGCCGAAGCCTTATACTCCGCCTCCGTGGTTGAAACCGACACTGAGTCCTGCTTCTTGCTACACCACGAGATGCTAGCTGATCCGCAAGTGAACACATAACCTGAAGTAGACCTTCGATCATCCGAATCATCGCCATAGTCAGCATCCGTGTACCCGAGCAACGCAACCTCCGCGTCCCTTCTATAGAGGAGTCCCATGTCAGAAGAAGCCTTGACATACTTCAGAATTCCCTTCGCCGCCACTAGATGAGATTGCCTTGGTTCAGCCATATACCGACTTACTCGGCCAACAGCATAAGCGATATCCGACCTTGTAATCGTCAGGTAAATCAAGCTCCCAACAAGAGCCCTGAACACCAAGGGATCATGAATAACCCTTCCCTCATCTCGTCGAAGCTTCAGCCCAGATTCCAGTGGAGTAGAGAACTTCTTCCCTTCGCCCATGCCAAACCGCTTCACAATGCGATCAGCATACCCTTTCTGGCTAATGAGAACCCCGCACTCCTTCCTCTCCACTTCCAGACCAAGAAAGTGATGCAACTCTCCCAAGTCTTTCATCTCGAAGCGTATAGCAAGCTCTGCCCTGAGCCTTGCTACTTCCTCCTCCGAGTTCCCTGTGATGATCATGTCATCCACATACAGCAGGACCAAGACTCGTAGCTCTCCCTTCTTCTTGACGAACAAGCTTGAATCCGAGTTAGAAGCCAGGTATCCACAGAATTGCAAGTACTCTGCAATCTTCCCATACCACGCTCGAGGAGCTTGCTTCAACCCATAGAGAGCCTTCCTGAGTTTGCAGACATAGTCCGGATGCTTCTCAGAGACAAAACCAAGCGGCTGATCCATGAAGATGTCCTTGTCAATCTCTCCGTAAAGAAAGGCATTCTTCACATCAAGTTGCCACAACCTCCATCCCTTGCTAGCAGCCAAGACGATCACCACTCTTACAGAAGTCATCTTTGCAACTGGACTGAATGTCTCCTCATAGTCTTCTCCATACTGCTGTGAGAATCCTCTAGCGACCAGGCGAGCCTTGAATCGATCAATGCTCCCATCAGCCTTCTTCTTCAACTTATACACCCACTTGCAAGTAACCGGAGTAACGCCATCAACCTTGGGCACATGGTCCCAGGTTTCATTCTTCTTCAGAGCATCAATCTCTTCCTTCATGGCATCATCCCACTCCTTCACTCCAGTGGCCTCGTTGAAGTTTGCAGGCTCTCGCTCATCCAGAGGACCTGCAAAGAAGCAGGAGACAAAGCTCACTGCATTCCCATCACAGTACCGAGCTGGTGGCTTAACCACCCTCTTCGATCTCCGAAGACACGGCTCCTTGCTCATGGCTTCCGTTGCTTCTTCGGGCTCCACTCCTACCTGGGGCAAGCGTTGAGCAGTGCTCCCCCTGCTTCCTGAGCCAGAAGGCTCAGCCTCGGAGTTCGAAGCAACAGGAGCTGCTGGTGAAACAACAAGCTCCTCTTCCAAGCCTTCAGCAGCCTCCACTGGTGCTTCATCATCCTTGCTACTTCCGGTTAGCTCCACCGAGCCACCTCCATATGACGTCAGCTCGTCGAAGACAACGTCTCTTGACACCACGAACTTCTTCATCACTTCCATCCCTTCTTCCGCTCATCATAGCCAACAAAGACAAGTTTCCTTGCCTTCGCATCCAGCTTTGTCCGTGAAGCATCCGGGACATGCACGTAGCAAGTTGAACCGAACACCCTAAGGTGTTCAACACTCGGCTTCTCCTTCAGCAACAACTCAATAGGAGTCTTCATGTTGATAGGGCTGAGTGGCATCCGGTTGATAACATAAGCAGCACAAGACATTCCCTCCGCCCAAAAGGACCTTGGGATATCTTTCGCATGCAGCCAGCATTTGCAGGTTTCCGTCAAATGACGGATCTTCCGCTCCGCTACCCCATTTTGTTGTGGAGTGTGGGCACAAGTAAGCTCCCGTTGGATCCCGTGCTTCCTGCAGAAGTTAGAAAACTCGGAAGAGACAAACTCCCCCCGTTATCAGTTCTAAATTTCTTAACCCGCAGGCCAAGCCGGCCTTCTACCAACTCCTTGAACTCCACGAACAAACGGAAGGCTTCCGACTTCTCCTTTAAGAAGTACACCCAAGTATACCTTGAGTAGTCATCAACCAAGACAAGCATGTATTTGCTTCCACCAAGGCTGGCAGTAACAGTCGGTCCCATCAGCTCGCCATGAATACACTCCAATGGTTTCTTGCTCCTTGTTTGTGATTTATCAAACGGAAGGCGATGTGCCTTACCGTATTGACAGCCCGTACAAACATGCCCATCACCAAAAGAGGACAACTTCGGCAACCCCCTCACCAGACTTCTACTCGCCATTGCCTTTAGCTTGTCCATGCCAACATGCCCCAGCCTCTCATGCCAGATAGCCGCACTATCATTGGCCCTCATTCTATCAACATAAGCACTGGTGAAAAGAACATATAAGCTCTTCACCCTTCTCCCAACATGAGCAACATCAGCCTTCACCGCTGATACGTTGCGAAGGAACCTCACGTCTGTTGGCCCAAACAGAACGTGATACCCAGCGTCCACCGCATTGGTCACCGAGAAGAGGTTCTTCTTCATGCCCGGTACGTGATACACACTCCTTAACGTAAGTGGCCCCTGATCACTACCCAATGACACGACCCCCTCTTTCTCTACTGTATAAACAGTATTATCAGCAGTGATAATAACTTCATTACCTGAGTAAGCCTGCATGGAGGTGAACTTCGATATGTCTCCGGTGAGGTGATGACCACACCCGGAGTCCACGATCCACTCGCCGTTGAAGTCCTCAGCAGACAAGGCCCGGACACAAGTGCCCGTCAAGAAAGCTCCGCCCCATTCTGCTTCTTCACTTCTCGAACAAGCTTCCTCCTTTCCCGCAGCATGCCCAGGCTGCAGTTTGACCTTGCAGTCCCGCTTGAAGTGCCCACGCTGATGACACCGGTAGCACTTCAGATTCTTCTTCCAGTCCTTAGGAGCATTGCTCCTCTCCGGCGGATATGAAGTTGAAGTCTCCTTCTCAACAGCGGCCTGCACCTTCTTCTTCTTCCCTTCCCATCCTTTCTTCTTTCCTGAGAAGAGAGCTTCGCTGCCTTCCTGATTCAGGTTCACTCCAGCCATCTGCCTTGCTAAGCTCTCCTGCGAGGCAAGCAGATTCTCCAGCTCCAGCAACGACGGCTGAGTAGCCCACCCTTGAACAGATGTGACAAAGGCCACATACTCCTTCCGTAAGCCGCGGATAATGTGCCTTTTCATCTTTGCCTCAGAGATAGGCTCATCAGGATCCAGTGCCGATAGCTCAGCACACAAGCTCTTCATCTTTAAGAAGTACTTGGAGATG
Organism: Platanthera guangdongensis; assembly: GCA_039583875.1. NCBI lineage: Eukaryota > Viridiplantae > Streptophyta > Magnoliopsida > Asparagales > Orchidaceae > Platanthera > Platanthera guangdongensis. The sequence continues at coordinate 89,271,301 of CM077150.1, forward strand.
GAAAAGTCTCCCTGAGTTGCCCTGGCCAACTCATTCTCCAGGAACTGAAGCCGCGCCACATTCTTCCTATTGAACAACTCATCAATGGTTGTCCAAATATCAGCAGCCGACTCACATCCAATGATGTGATCAAACAGTTCCGGAGACACAGCTCTCTTCAGAACGAACTCCGCCTTAGCATTTGTTCTTCTCCAGAGCCTCACCTGCTCAGCAGTACCGAAAGCAGCAGTGACTTCCTGCCTGTCGTCTCCACCAAGGACATCCCACAGCTCCTCGCCAAGAAGATAACTCTTCATGCACGACTTCCACTTCTTAAAGTTAGTCGGCGTTAAGAGTTCAATGCCCAGACCTCTTGCTAAGCTCCCTTCCATTGCAACACCAGTTGGCAACCTTCCAGCAGCTCCGAGCAACAACACAGGTTGATCACCACTCAATCACAGAGTAACAACACTGGCTGACTTCCGCTCACGCAACTGAACCTCAGCAACCTCCCTCTGATACCATGTTAAATTTTCTCAACGTGGTCAGCAAGATAGCCCAAACGCCAAATTAATATCTTCGGAACTACCCAGTTCGCACGTTGAACCAGCGGAAACCAAGGACTAGAGGAACAAAGGTAAATCACAACAAACAATGGAAGCACAAGCAGGTCTATTATTCATTCACTTCTTTACAATGCGAGGCATACATAGCGAGACATGATTTCGCTAGTATAACAGCTGCAAAACAGAAGCACCAAAAAACAAGCCGGGCGGACAGAACCCGAGTCCGCGAGGTCGCCGAGGTCGCCGAAGCCGCCCGAACTATGCTGCAATCCGCCGAATACCACGGAGTTCGCCGAAGCCACGAGGCCGCACGGACACACTGTTATTCGCCTTCTGCTGAACCCGAACTGAGGAACACCCCTACCCGCCTGAAGCCGGCGGACAGGTTATTGAAGCTGGCAAAGTTGAAACAGAACTGACAAGCCGCAGAGCGACCTCCTGCTGAGTCCGCAGAGACCGCACACTTCCAAGCACTGACCGAAGTCACAGCCAAACTCCTGGCTCCTTGAAGTTATCCGCGCGACCTGCACACAACAAACCGTCAGCCTGAAACAATCCGTGCTGACTGGCAAACACAGACCGCAGCACTTCGCACACCCCAACTTACTATTCACTCAAGTTACTGTAGATGTGCCAGGGGGTCCTATTTATAGGCCGGGTGAGGAGTGTGGTCACCACCCAAGAGATAGCGACACCGCCCCAGCCCGCGCGAATACAAACCACCGTCCGCTGAGTCCGCGTGGACTTAGCCGGTCACCAAGGAAAACCGCCAGGAGCTCGGCAACCATTGACGAACCCACTCCAGTCCGCCTAAGCTAAGCGGACAAGGCATCAGCCCGCAAAGCTCCAACCGCTTCAGGACAGCAAACCCCCTTCAATGGCTGTCCGCACCAACCCGAGGCAGTCCGCAAGACACACACCTCAATCCGCCACAAGTCCACGACCAAAGGCAGCTAAAGACAGACCGCCCGGTCACAGCGGACTCGGCGGATATTGCGGACACACTGAACTCGGCACCAAGTGACCAAGCCCAAAACCATAAGAGGCTAATGCGAGCTTGGCGGACGCAAAACTCCAGTCCGCCAAAACACCACAGCGCAGACCGCCACAGTCCGCGAGCTCCTCGCACTCCTGCCCTATCACAGCGATCTAATCCCGGACTCCAAAACCAGGCTGCCACAACGATCTCCACATCAACTCCCTGCTGTGCCACCAGAGCTCGACAAGGCCTCAGCCAAGCTCTAAGCTTAGTCCGCAACAGCCAATACCGCGGACACATCAGTCCGCAAGCTTCCCGCGGACAAGAGCCAACCCGCCTTTCAGCACAAGCTTGCACCCGCGACCACTGAGCAAAGCACCAGTCCGCAAGCCTCTCTATCCGCAGATACCAGGCCGCACCAAACCGCGGACTCCATGCAACAACCCGCTCAGAACACAGCCGGCTTCCACCAGACTTTTCACCAGGCCGCAAACCTCAGTCCGCCCAGTCCGCCAAGGCTGTCCGCCACAGGCCGCGCGGCCTGTCCCGTCACCCACTTCCACTTCACAAATTTCAACAAGAGAAGGAAGTCGTTGGATCTAGTTCTAGAGGAGAAGATCTGCCGCCGCCATGGAAAAGAAGATGCCGCCGAGAAGAGTCACGAGATCCATGGCCAAAAATGGTGGAAATGCCGGAAATGAGGTGAGCTTCCTCCCCTCTCCCTTGGTGCTAGATCTTTAGTTATTTTCTTAGGAGAGATATCGACTCAAGAGATTTTTGATGGAGAGAAGGAGTTTTCTAGGGATGGCCATGCTAGGACATGTGTTCTAGGTTTTAGATCTCTTCAACCTCCCCTTTCTCCTATGTTATGATGGGTGGATGGTTTCATGAAGAATCATGGCCTCATGAGGGTGAATAAGGGAGGAGGAAATTTTGGAGTGATTTTGGAAGATCGACTTGGAGAGGAAGATGAACCGATGCCGTTCATTCCTCTTTATGAAGCGTGCAGAATCTATATTCTGCGCGCATCGATCTTCTTGGCCATTTTCATGTAGGATGTGTCCAGATATGGGCTTCGCTAAACACAAAAGTTGAAGCCCTTGAAAATACCTTTCCAACGAGTGGTTGGACGTCTTCATGCGAAGTCTCTAGCCATGGGAAAGTCTGAACGAACATGACGTCCGATAAATCCTGCATGCAGAAATTGTGTTCTGTATGCAGCGGACGTCAAGGCTGATTTCAAATAGGATACACTCAAATCTGGATTGTGGGCTGAATATGAAAGTTGTAACCCACGGAAAGACCTTTCCATCGAAGGGTTACACGTCTTCACAGGATTCATGTAGCTTTGGGAATCTCCGGTCGAATTTGCTGTCCAGGTTTATTCTGCACTTAAATTCTGGGGTTTATATAATATGAATTTGAATTCGGTGGAATCGATGTTGCTAATTAACTCTAGATTTTGATGAACTATTTTAAGCTAACCACCGTAGTGCTACGAATGATGAATCTTATTAATTGGATTTCATATAACTGAATTGTGAAGCAAGCTTACTTAAATGAATTGACTAGATACAAATTGGTAGATTATCATTTATGCTCATCATGCTTGAAAAATGTTGAAATCATTCGGAATGACGAATAGAAGGATGAACCATGGCCATGAGTATGTATTATGGTTAGAATGAAATGTAGTAGTCAAATACTTAGAGCGTAGTCTCCCTACGGGTGGTATTGTGGAGGGATGTAAGTGCGGCGTTGGCTGTCACTAGTTGAGTTAATGTTGAAATGAGGTATAGATGGACGGTTGGGCTTGGTCCTCGGTGTCTACGTCCCGGGGCTCCTTCTGTGCCGAGTGGATGGTTGGGCTGTGTCCTCGTGCTTACTTCCGAGGCCCCTTCCATACCACGGTGTTGTGAAATTTGCATGTGGTGTGAGTCGACACGCGATGTCGTAATCCTGGGTCACGGATAGTGTGGCAGGTCTACGGGCTCGCCGATCGTCACACCGACGGGAGTTGACAGTTAGACTTTGGGCGGTTGGGATTGGTCCTCGGTGTCTATGTCCCGGGGCTCCTTCCGTGTCAGGTGAACGGTTGGGCTTGGTCCTCGTGCTTACTTCCGAGGCTCCTTCCGGGTCACACAAGGTCAGTTCGGGGCTTGGTCCTCTGTGCACATCTACCCGAGGCTCCTGCTGGACCATAGTACGCATGAGCTCCACTGTTGTGTTCTTAGTGTTGAGGCATACAGAGGCCTAGGTGAAGTAGTGTGGATACCCGCCTAGTAGTAGAGACGCCCGCTCTACTGTCACCGCCTGGCCACGGCGGCTGACGCCTGAGAGGTTAGCTACCTGCTCGAATAGTGGGAACTATAGTCTATGTCGGCATAGCAATTGCATTTGTGTGCTCATGGGTGAGTCATTGCATAACATACATATCATTTCATAACATTGCACAACAAGTTCCTCATCGTATAAGTTTGTATGGGCACTCTTATGCGATGAGTTACCTTTATGTAACCCGATCCTTAACTTATAAGCTTGTATGAGCATCCTTATAAGTTAAGTTACTTTCCTACTGTAGATACTTGTACTTGATAGTTATTATTGTTTATGTAGAACTGCTAGAATTAATGCTATTAATCTTATTGTACCATCACCACCTGTTTGTACATGTTTTACTGCTTATAATACTTGTACCCTTGTTCCTTTCTCCGCCCGATGCCGAGGAGTTGCAGGGGGAGCAGATGTGAAGCCACTTAGTCTTTCGACTAACGATTGCTACGTCTTCCTTTTTAGGAGGTCATCCCGCAGGTAGAGCATCCACAGACTTTGCAGCAGGACAACCAAACCATACGACAGGGCCTGATGTGACGGTGCCGTCGCTACCATCAGTTACGAATGTGAGTGTTGTGAGATTTTGATGTAGCCCGTTTGGGCAATGTTGTAGCTGTACTCTGATATTGAAGAAGCATGTTTTAGCTTCTCTTATTTGATGTATTTGGACATATATGCTTAGTGTGGATTTGACTTCTTCTTGCTTATATTATGGTTGGGTTGGCATGTTTATATTGATATTGGTTGTAGCCAGCGGAATAGGCATCTTGTGGTACTGGTTAGCCCGTGTGCTAACGCTACCGCAAGACGGCTATTCCGGGCATAAGACCCCCCTTCGTGCTGTGTTTTGGGATCCGGGAGGGGGGGTCTTACATGCAAAGCATGTCCTCCGTCATCCTGTTGACCCTCTCGGTCTGACCGTCCGTCTGTGGGTGGAAGGCTATGTTGAAACTCAGCTTAGTTCCCAACAAACTATGCACCAGCCTCCAGTCCTTCGACGTGAAGCATCCATATCGGTCACTAATAATACTGTGTGGCACACCATGCAACCGTACGATATTATCCACATAGAATTTGGCTAACTTTTCCACTGGATCTTCCTCCCTATTCTGGATGAAATGCGACACTTTTGTCAACCTATCTACGACCACCCAGATGGCGTCGTTTCCTCTCCGCGACTTTGGCAAACCATGCACAAAATCCATAGAAATGTCGTCGAATTTCCATTCCGGGATAGGCAAGGACTTTAGGAAGCCTCCGGGCTTCTGGCACTCTGCCTTCACCAAGGCACAAGTTTGGCACTTGGCCACATAAAGTACTACATCCTTCTTTAATCCTGACCTTCTCTATACATCTTCGCGCTTCCCGGGTGGATTGAGTACTTGGTATGATGTGCCTCATACATCAACTCCTCCCGAAGACTATCCGCTCTAGGGAAGCATAGATGACCGTCCTTCCTTAGCAGTCCATCCTCAACCGCAAACTGGGAATTTGACCCATCCAAAGATTCATCTAAGATCTGCTTGCTATCCTAAATCAAAGCCCGTCAAACTCTATCAGCCAGGTCATACTGCACCTCTGTCCAACATAATATCGCCCCGGCACTAGACTGCTTATCGAATCAGGAAATCTCTAATGCCTCCAAATCACTGACTAATCTCTCATCATGTACCGACAACTAACTGGCATGCGCAGGAGCCCTGCGGCTCAACGCATCCGCCACTGCGTTTCCTTTCCCAGGTACATAATGTATCTTGAAGGTATAGTCCCCCAAGAACTCCATCCACCTCCGCTGTCTCATGTTCAGATCCTTCTGATCTAGCAGGTACTTCAGGATCTTATGGTCGGTGTATATATCGACCTTTACCCCGTACAGATAGTGCCTCCACAACTTTAGAGCAAATATCACGGCCTCTAACTCTAAGTCATGGACCGGATAATTCCTCTGATGAACCTTCAACTGTCGTGATCCATAGGCTATCACACATCCATGCTGTAGTAGAACACATCCCAAACCACTGATCGAAAGCGTCACTATAAATCTCAAACCCTTTGGTTCCATTCGGTGAACATAAAATAGGCGTCGTGGTCAACCACCTATTCAACTCTTCAAAAGCCTGCTCACACTCCAGCGACCACACGAACTTTTGATCTTTTATTGTCAACATCGTAAGTGGTAACACTATCCGCGAGAAGTTCTCTACGAAGCGCCTGTAGTAGCCGGCAAGCCCCAAAAAGCTCCAAACTTCCGCCACTGTAGATAATACAGGCCACTCCCGTATCACTGCTATCTTCGCCGGATCCACCGCTATCCCTTCTCCACTAACAACATGACCAAGGAACGCTACTGAGGATAACCAAAACTCACACTTGGAGAACTTAGCATACAACTGATTCCTCCTCAACATCTCCAACACCATGTGTAGATGCTTGTAATGGTCCTCCTCACACTGCGAGTATACCAAGATATCATCGATAAATACTATCACGAAATGATCCAGGTATTCTCTGACCGTCCTGTTCATCAGATCCATAAACACGGATGGCGCATTGGTCAACCCAAACGACATGACCGTGAACTCGTAAACCCAAACTGCGTGCTGAACACTGTCTTTGGGATATCGTTTTCCATTATCCTCAGTTGGTAGTAGCCGGACTTCAGATCTAACTTCGAATATACTGTTGACCCAACCAATTGATCAAATAGATCGTCAATCCTAGGGATCAGATATTTGTTCTTCTCTGTAAGCTTGTTCAACTCCCGATAGTCAATACAGAGTCGCAAGCTCCCATCCTTCTTCTTAACGAAAAGAATCGGTGCGCTCCAAGGTGACGAACTTGGACGCACATACCCTTCCTCCAACAACTCCTGTAGTTGCACCTTCAACTCCGCCATCTCTCATGACGCTATCCGATACGGAGAGCGTGACACCGATTTAGTACCCGGTACCATCTCAATGGTAAAATCAATCTTCCGCTGAGGAGGGGCTCCTGGGAGATCATCCGGGAACACATCAGGATACTCGGACACAACTGGGATACTATCCAGACTTGGCCTAGGCGTTGAAACCAGCACTAAGGTGACAAACAGCTCTGCACCAGACCGAACTGCCTTAATCACTTGAAGGGCCGACATCAAAACTTTACCCGACCCCTTCATGCCCGCAAACGTAGTCTACCATTCAGTATGTAGTCCCAACTTAACCTCCTTTCGGTTGCAACCAATATAAGCTCGCTGCTCTGACAGCCAGTCCATACCAAAGATTACGTCGAACTCCACTAACGGTAGAACCAACGCTCGCAAATCAAACTCCTGGTCCCCAATCCGAATCTTTACCACATAAAACTTATCCGCGCGCATTGAGCACCCATTAGGCAACAACACATCCAACTTGTCTTTTGCCATCGAGGAAGGGACCCCGATGCGCGATAGGAACCTTTCAGACAAGAAGGAATGCGATGCTCCCATATCAAACAGGGCTCTCGTCGGACGATCGAAAATCAACACGAAGTCTAGCACCAACAAATATAAGCTAACATATAAAAAAGTAATAACTACATAAAGTTAAACCGCTATAATTTAACTCATACCTATCACCACGTCAGCTTGTTTCATGGCCTCTTGCAGACCAAGATTATAAACTATAGGCTGGGCTGGAGCATGATGGGACGCGGTTGACTCCACCGCCTTCCCTTTATCTTTATAGGTCGCTCCAGGCTTCCTCTCGAACTTTGCACGTCCGCTCCAACACTCACGAGCAAAGTGCCCCGTCTTCCCACAGTTGTAGCAAGCTCCTGTAACTCGACTTATGGTTGCCCCTGACGCATCAGACAAAGGGGCTGAGTTCGAAGTCTTCTGCTTCTTGTTCCATCTGCGGAATCCTGACTTTGCATTTGGCACTTTGAACTCTGCCTTCTTTTCCCCTAGGTCCTTCTTCTCTTGGACTTTCTTCACAACCTTTTCCAATGACCGGGCTGAAATGACCAAGGCTAGGAAGACCTGCGCCTTAGGCCCAACAAGGAGTAACTGTAGGTCGCCGCGTAGACCCTCATAAAATCGGTTGGTCTTCCTCTCTTCTTCCGTAAACATAGCACCAGCATACCGACCCAACTGTGTAAACTCGTGGAGATACTCGTCCACGCTTCTAGCTCCCTGAGTCAACCCAAGATACTGATTTTCCATCTCAAGCTTCTGAGCAGAGGGTAGATATCTGGCCAAGAACAATCTTGAGAATTCCTCCATAGGCACATCAACAAGCTGCCTTCCCACTAAGAGATGAAACTCCAACTCATCCCACCACAGCCTCGCCTCACTAGACAAAAGGAAGGTCGCTATGGTGGTCTTCTGCCACTCTTCAGTTAACTTGACCGTCAAGACCATCTTTATCATAGAGAGCCAATCCTCAGCTTGAGCTGGCATTCAAACCCCATCAAACCTCGGAGGATTAAAGCCCATTACATGCTTGAGCTGTCTCTCCGTAGCCCTCCTCGGCTCTACCTGATCCACTGCCAAGCGCTCCACCACTCTCGGCTCTGCCACCCTAACTGGTTCTTACTCATTCACAGGAGGTGCGTGATGCATTTGCCCTACAGGTTGGGCATTTATCATGACAAAAACTGCTTCATCCACCAACCTGATGGTTTCCGCTGAAGGAAATACAGAAAGGAAGAATTAAAAAGGTATGAAAAAGTTAATAATTTCTTTAATGTAGATGCTTACATGAACCTACATCCAGAGGCTGTTGTGCCTAGAGCTACCTCCCTTAATATAATTGGAGCTGCTGATATGATAATGTCTAAGAGGCAAGCAGCTAATCCAAATAGGGAAATCAAGTTTACACAGCCTTCTGACCAAGAGAAAGAGGACAAGCAAAAGGAAAAGCAAAAGAATAAGAAATGAGAATATTTTATTTTGTTTCTGTTTGTTTGAACTTTATATCTATTTACTGTCACAAAGCTACTGTGTAAATATCTGCTGCATATTTCAATTTTTCTGCCAGATATTTTTTTTCTGCTTTGTGAATGTCTTTATTTCATTTGTATTAGTGACCTCACCCAAATATGGGGAGATTGTTGGATCCTTAGTTTGATTTGGGCTAGGTTCACTAACTAGGATGTTTGACCCACCATGTATAGCCAGGGTCATGTCATTGTGTCCTAGAGTTTAGGCTAAGTCCCCAGAATCAACCTCACATTGACCAGCCAATAGAAGACTGTAGAAGACTCAGACTTAGAAGAATATCAAGTTCAGGAAGTGAGTTCGAAATTCGTCAAACTCAGCTCGACGAAAGTCGTGCTCCACTCGACAGAAGTCGTGCTCTGCTCGACGAACTCAGAGTAAATTCTCTGAGTTGAGCTCGATGATATTCGAGCCCAGGTTGACGAATTTTGGAAGTTCAACTTCAACACATTATTTCAGAGTACTTTCGCTGAACTCAGGTCGATGAAGATAGATTATAAGCACGACGAACTTGGACCATAGAATTGGGAAGCTTTTCACAGAAAGCAGTTATCTGATCTCAGGTCGACGAACAAGAATTCTCAGGTCGACGAACATGATTTCTCTAGTCGACGAACTTGGATCTCAGGTCGACGAAATCTGTTCTCTGGTCGATGATTCCTGTGCAGTTCCAGACTTGGAAATTTCCCTTATTTTGTACCTATTTTATGGCAGTAATTCCTGAGTAATTAGTGCTTATATTCTCTTAATATAACCGTTAGTGGCAGCATTAATTATGGTCTTCATCAGGTTAATTACTTGCTGTTTTTAATGGGACAGTTGGCAAAATTCATTAATGTAAATATTCTCTCTAGCCGCATTTCATTCTCGAGGCAGTCAGCATTTAATAAAAAGGAATTCAAAATTCAAAGGATAACATATAGAGAACAAGACAAAACTGATAATACATAGAAGATAAAAAATCATTCAAGAGAAAGAATTCTGCTTTGTCTTCATCAAGTGCTCTTCTTCCAGCAAACTTCTAAGAGACAATCAACTTCAATCTATCTACAGCTTTCTGTAGAATATTTTTTGAAGACCTACTCACCCTGCAAAGCTCTCAATCCTCCTGAACAGATCTTCATCTCAGGGGAGCTTTGACACCATCAAGGATCCATAAGTCTTCTCAGTTGTTTTGAGAAAAGAGAAGATAGCATATAGTTTTATTTCTTTTACTCCACTGTACACAAGGTTCTAACTCCCTTCAAAAGTTAAACACTTGGTTGCAAGTGTCCTGATAAAAAAACTTGATTTGGTTTTTGGGCACCTGATCAAAAGCCTGAAGGGTTTCCTGATCTACCTGAAGCAGATCTTGTGGTGACATGTACATGAGCAAAAACCTGATTGGTGACAGGACACCTGATCAAAAACCTGAGTGGATTCCTATTAGGGTGGTAGAAGAGTGGATGTACCCAAGTTTTAGGGGAACCACTATAATATTCTTATGTCGTCTATGATGCTCTCTTGTTTTATTGTGTGCTGCTTGTTGAATAGTTTAGTTATATTACTATTTTAATTCTGCAATAAAAATCTAACAAGATTTTAAAATACTCTATTCACCCCCCTCTAGAGTTAAACAGATCTAACACCTTTGGTGGTATCTTCCATACCATCCTTCAATTGGTATCAGAGCCTTGATTTTCTTTGGTTTCACAGATTCACATCTGAACCAAGATCCTTGTTAGATTGTTTTTCTCTTCTTTAGTTTTTCTATTATTACAACAATGACACAAAATAAAGATTATGCTAGTAGCAGACCTCCAGTCTGCAACTTGAACAAATTTGCACTCTAGAAGGCAAGAATCAAGCTTTACATGAACTCTATTGATGAGGATATTTTCAATTAAATTTTGACAGGTCCTCCTCCTCCTCCTCCAACTGCTGCTGGTCCTTCAAGTAATACTCCTCAGAGGTCTACCTCATATGCTCAAACCTACCACAGACATCAAGGTAGATCCTCATCATATCAAGGAAGTAGCCAACAGAGGTACTCTTCAAGCAGACAATAACTTTAACAACTTCAACAACATCAACATCAACAATAACAACAACATCATCAGCAATAACAACAACAACCTCCTGAACCACAAAAAGATGACAGTCCTAAAAGCTAGTGTCTCCACCCGTTCCCTTTTTGGATCCAGAGACAGAGACAACTTCTAGAATGGCCAGGTTCCAGGAACTTATTGGATTATCAATGATAAATAAAGCTAAAGCTGAAGGAAGAGATCCATCATAATATTCTACTATATCTAAATACAGAAAGGAAGAATTAAAAAGGTATGAAAAAGCTAATAAATTTTTTAATGTAGATGCTTACATGAACCTACATCCAGAGGCTATTGTTCCTAGAGCTACCTCCCTTAATATAATTGGAGCTGCTGATATGACAATGTCCAAGAGGCAAGCAACCAATCCAAATAGGGAAATCAAGTTTACACAGCCTTCTGACCAAGAGAAAGAGGACAAGCAAAAGGAAAAGTAAAAGAAGAAGAAATGAGAATATTTTATTTTATTTCTATTTGTCTGAACTTTATATCTATTTACTGTCACAAAGCTACTGTGTAAATATCTGCTGCATATTTCAAGTTGGGTGATCAAGATATTTCTCGCAGTGAGTGTTTTAAATATCTTGGATTGATAGTTCAAAAAGACGGAGGTATTGATAAAGATGTTACACATAGAATCCAAGTGGGTTGGTTGAAGTGGAGAGGCGCATCAGGAATTTATGTGATCGTAAAGTACCACTACAACTTAAGGGCAAGTTTTACCATATTGCAATTAGACCCGTGATGCTCTATGTTTCTGAGTGTTGGGCAGTGAATTGTTTACATGAGCAAAAAATGGGAGTTGTGGAGATGAGAATGCTTAGGTGTATATGTGGACACACGAGATTGGTTGAAATTATTAATGAAAGTATCAGGGATAAGATAGAGGTAGCACCAATAATGGAGAAGATGTGATAAGCTAGTCTAAGATGGTTTGGACACATATAAAGGAGACCATTAGAGGCACCTGATAGGCGTTGTGAGATTCTAGTCACTAGGCATATTAAACGAGGGAGGGGTAGACCAATAAATACTTGAAATGAAACTGTAAGGAAAGACATGTTGTACTTAGGCATTAGTGAGATTATGAAAAAAGATAAGGCACAATGGCAACAAAGGATCCATATAGCCGACCCTACTATAGTGGGATAAAGGCTTTAGTGTTGTTCTTCATGTATTTCCATTTCTTATTATTCAACATGGTATTAGAGGGCTTTTTATTTTCTCTATTTGGCCCGCTCACATAAGCCTTATGGATTTCTGTGGGGAATTGATGTTCTTGCTGTGCTGATCTGCTCTTTCTCTAGCCTCGTCGATCTCTTTTGTTCAATTCCCGATGACAACAACGTTGGATGGCTTTCCTCCCTCTTCCCTCCATTCTTCCACCCACAACAGCCTCGACATTTACATCCATGGCTTAGCTTGTGGTCTCCTGCCTCGTCGATGATTTCATTTGGAGTAGCCATTAAGTCTCTTCTTCCTATTGACAATGATGTAGATCTGTATTGCTTCTCTCTTGTGCTGCTTCCAGTTGACATCTATGTTGTGTGGGGTGTCAACTGCTATGGCTTGTTCCCGCGCCTGCTTCTGATATCGATGACATCTACATTCTTTGTTGCATCCTGATGTTAGATAATGTAGTATACATTCTGTGTGGTAGAGTTAGCTTAGGCTCACTTTTGGTGTTGTGGTCACCCTATCTTATACATGCATATGTATTCCCATTATTCATGTGAATAAATCATTCAATACTTTTTCCTATCTTGGAATCAGAGGGAGGTTACGATTTTTGCCGCTCGGTTCTGCTCTTTAAGCCCTACGTGCGTCTCTTTCCCTGATTGTTGTTGTGCGCCGTCTTCCGTCTTCCGCGAATTCCTCGCCTGATCGACGCAGTCTTGTTCCTCTCCTATAGCCCGCCATCGGAGCAAGTCTTCCCGGCCGAGGTTTTTGTGGGCCTCTTGCTCCCCGATTGACACAACCCTATAACCACTGTACTCCTCTCACCAGATCGATATCGATCTACTTTCGCACGATCGATCTCGATATACTATCACCCGATCGATCTCGATCTACTCACGCTTGATCGATCCTGATCTCTAAATTTATATATATATTTCTAGATCTGTTCGATCTGATATTCCTCCTGCTCTGATTTTCCTGCGCTGATTTTTCTTCCTCCAGCTCTGATTTTCTTGCTCCGATCTTGCTCCTCTCGACGTCGAAGTGATGCTACTATCACCGATTCCTGCCATCGGGTGATCTCCTACCGCTCTCGTCTCTTCTGCCCATATTCTTGATCCTCTTTCGGGTTATCCTACAACATCAATGGCCTCATCTCACTCCTCTGCTTTTACTTAGAAGGTGGATGTCATCCTTGATGGACGAAACTACAAGGAATGGTCTGCCACTGTCAGCATGATCCTCTGTATCCTGAGCGCAACCTCCGATCAATGACATTATTAGTGATGTAAGTTATCCATACATGCTCTGTGGGATCACGCTGACTGTGGCAGACTGCGCCTTGTAGTTTCGTCCATCAAGGATGACATCCACGTTCTGGGGAAAAGTAGAGTAAGATGAGGCCATCGGGCCTGCAGGATCAGCTGAAAGAGGATTGAGAAGATGGGCAGAAGAGATGAGATCGGCAGGAGATCACTTGACGATAGGAATCGACAATAGTAGCGTCGATTCGATGTCGACAAGAGCAAAATCAGAGCAGGAAAATCATAGCGGGAGGAAGAAAAATGAGTACAGGAAAATCAGAGCAGAAGTACGAAAATCAGATTGAACAGATCTGCAAATCTTGTGAGTGGGTAAGAGGAGATATGTATCGATCTGGTGAGAGGAGTACAACGGTAATATGTCTGGGTCAATCGGGGAGCAGGAGGCCCACAGAATCCACTGGCTGCAAGACTCTCTATAATGGCGGGCTGTTGGAGCGGAACAGGGGTACCTTGATCAGGCGCGGAAGACGGAAAGATGACACACAACAATGATCGGGGAAGGAGTCGGGCGTAAGGCTTAGAGAGCGGAACCGAGCGACAGAAACCCTAACCTCCCTCTGATACCTTGATAGAAAAAAAGATTAAATGATTTATTCACATGAATAATAGTAATATATATACATGTATAAGAGGGGTGCCCACAACACCTAAATTGAGCCCAAGTTAACTCTACCACATAGAATATACACTACATTATCTAACAATTGGATGCGATAAAGAATGTCAATGTAATATGTATCAGAAGAAGACACAGGGAGAATCCCTTGCCATTAACATTCTACACAGAGCATATGTCAACTTGAAACAACACATGAGATTGGCAACACATATCTGCATCGATGTCGACGGGAAGAAGAGACTTAATGGGTCCTCAAAATGAAATCGTCGATGGAGTAGGAGACTAAAAGCTAAGTTGTGGATGTCGATGTCGAGGCTGCTGTGGGTGGAAGTTCGGAGGGAAGAGGGAGTGAAGCCATCCATCACTATTATCATCAGGAGTTGAGCAGAAGAGCTCGACGAGGCTAGATAAAGAGGTCATCAGTATAGCGGGAGTAGTGATTCCCCACTAAAAGCCCTAAGGCTTATATGAGCAGGCCAAATGGAGGAAACAAAAAGTCCTTTGATACCATGTTGAATAATAAGAAAGGGAAATACTTTATATACTTATATAACAGTTACATAGACTTTTAAAGTTAAAAGTGCAATGCAGGATTAAACACACACACACACACACACACACACACACACACACACACACACACACACACACACACACACACACACACACACACACACACACACACACACACACACACACACACACACACACACACACACACACACACACACACACACACACACACACACACACACACACACACACACACACACACATGTTTTTAGATGTAATTGATCGTTGGTTGCGCTCAGGCACTAATAATGTCATTGAATAGCTGAATCCAATGAAGAATGTTTATAGATGTAAGTGATCCCACCGTCAGCGTCGACTTCCTCAACTCTCCTGCTAAAATGATCCGACCGTTGTCTCTGTCTCCGCTCCTAGCTAGTGTTTCTTCCTCGATAAACCTCTTCTCGACCAGTCGCTAGTTCTCTTCCCTCGATCCAAATAGGCATTCTATTTATCCAGCACTTCCGGAACCAGACATGGTTCCACCGATTCTGATCTCAGCAAGTCTCCTACATGTCTACAACATTTTGGTCGCTATTTTACTATGATCAATCTCGATCCTAGCGCATCTCCAGCAAGCCTCCACCTGGCCTCTTACTCTATTTTTGTCCTGTTCTCTCGATCTTCTCCGGCTAATTCTGTAGCCCCGATGTCCTTTCTTTGTCTTTCTCCAGAAGGCAGACGTCATCCTCGATAGAAGAAATTATAAGGCATGATCCGCCACCGCCGACGTGATCCTTAGTGGCCTAGATCTATGGTTCCACATTGACGGATATGAGTCTGCTTCGCCTCCACCAACTGCTAGACCTATGGCAACTCTTCCACAGTCAGCACTATCGCATCCATCTACTACTCTGACATGGTGAAGTAGCGCTCAAACGACTCTCGTGCGATGACGCCATTTGTTAGTCATGCGAGATCCCCATTCGCATGACTGTTTATGAGCTACCTACCACCAAGGTAATGTGGGATCACTTGCGTAGTCTCTACCAGCCATCAAGTCAGGCCCTGTGCCACTCTCTATTTCAGACCTTTGGCATCTGCTACCAGTGTTATCGCTCTGTACAGACCTTATATGCTGAGGTCCTGAACATCTGGCATCATTGCGATGGCTCATTCCCCCTACACTAATTACCCTCAGTGTGCTACTACATCTCCGGATCATGACTTTCAGTGTATGTATGAGTTTCTTATGCACTTACGCCCCTAGTTTGAGCCTGTTCATGATCAACTTCTGCATTGGGACCCTCCGCATTATCCCAACGATACCTTGGACTTGGTGATCACTGAAGAGACTCATCTCCACTCTTTGCACACTACTACTCCTTCTAGTGTGCTGACTCATGATGTTCTTGCTGACTTCGCCAAGTTATAGTGCTACGGTACGGCCTGCTGCTCGTCCTCCGACGCCCTCTACTGCTCAGTATGGTTCTCCTCATCACTAGACTGTCCACTGTCACTACTATTAGTGTCTTGGATACATTAAATCCTAGTTCCACAAGCTTCAAAGGGCTCAACAGTTTGGTCAGCAACGTGCTTTTGGTTATCCTTCACCTCAATTCTCTGTTATGGCGCAACCACTCTCTATTTCTAAGCTTGTTGAACAGATTGCCCAGCAACTATATCATAGAGCTCTTCATTGCTCCTCTACATCTGTGCTCTCACCGGATGCTTCTGATTCTTCTACCTCTCAGACAGTTATCTCTGCTCCTATAGGTATCTCTTTCTCTGATAGTTTGCTTAACTTTGGAGTCTCTTTTCACATGCCACCCACCTATTGTTCTCTCAACCCATCTCATATACCCTTAGTATCTTGGTAGTATATTACACTATTCTCCCCATCACCAGTCATGGCCATCTTCATACCAACTATTTTCATATTCCCGATGTGACCTACATATGAAGATATTCATGAATCTTATATCCGTCAGCCAACTCACATCACACGGTTGTCTTGTTATTTTTGATGAGTTTGCGTGTTGTGTGCATAATCATCTGATAGGGACACTCCTTGGAGCTGGTTGTCGTTAAAGTGGGGTATATGTCCTTGATCGACTCCATCTTCCATCCACTATATCGTCACCAGTGGCCTCATTTTTTGTCATCTTTCAGTGGGCTTCTCTCAATGACATCACCGTCTTGGTCATCCCAGCAGTTCGCATCTTTCGTCTCTCATCAGTACTGGTATCCTTGGTCGTGCTTGTATTGATCGGTCTCACTCTTGTACGGTTGTAAGCTTGGTAAACACGGCGAGTTTAGGTCTCAACATATTTTTGATTTAGTTCATTTGGATGTATGGGGTCCTAAACCTTTTGCATCAAAGCCCGAATATCGATACTATGTTATATTTATTGATGATTACTCTCGTTATTATTGAATTTTTTTTATGCACTCTCATTATGAGTTCTTCCAGGTTTATGTTACTTTTTTCGGCTATGGTGCACACCTAGTTTTTTGATTCGATACGTATTTTTTGTTCCGACTCTGGGGGGCGGGGGAGTACCTCTCTCATGTTTTTACCGATCTTCTATCTACCTACTGATGCAATCTCAGCAAGTGCACCGATTGTTGTCAAGTAATAAACTAGGAGAGTTATCCTCCGAGTATCGAATCTCTCGAGGAATGCAGTTTGGGAGTGTGATATTCCACATTGGAAAGTGAATGCAAACGAAACAAAGGTTGGGGGTGTTTTAGAACAACTAAAAGTAATTATGCGGGTCGCCTTCATGGCTTCGCAATGGTGGAACACTCCGATGAGTATTAGGGCATGCGGTCGTGACCGTTGATGGTCGAAAACACATCTTTGCCAAGCCAGCCCCTAACACTCATTCGTGCGGCGTAACACCAAGCAATCAACACAAAGCAAGCAAAGGAAGGAAATCTAAGCTATGAACCACAACAACATTTACCATAATAACACAACATGAACATTGTTAATAGTCCTAGCAAGTTTAGATAACATCCCAAGCTTAGAAACAGAGTCCAAATCAGAGTAAGAAGGAGATTTACAACCCAACGCGTGAAGGCTAGCCACGATTCTTGTTCGGAGTCGAAGGTTGTCGGTCTTCGTCCGGGCTCGGTCGATGGTTCACGTCCGAGGAAGGTTGAAGTGTTGTCACCTACTTCAAAGGATTTTTCCCCATCTTCTTCACATTCCGTGAAAGCTGGAAGTCGCCGAAAAACTCTTCAATTGTGGCGAGAAAGAGCTCCAAATGCTCCTCTTGAGATGTAGAAGCGGAAAACAATGGAAGATCTTCGCTTGCAGTGAAGTTTGGAGGAAGAACAGTGGCTGGATGAGCTTTTCAAGGAGGAGAGGGGAAAAGCGGCTGGGGTAAGGATTTCACGCGTAGAGTGGAAATGGCGGACTCCTATCTCTAGTCAATTACTGAACTTAAATAGAAACAGGTAAGAAAAATGGTCACGCACGGTTTGGCCTATGACCGTGCGTTAACCGTGCGATATTAACTTCCAGGCCAAGATTGTAGAAGAAGATGCATTGACCCGTGAGTTTTACTCTCGCACGGGCGCTTATGCCCGTGCGTGAAGGAAAATGCACGGGTAACGATAGAGCATTGAAATTGATGGCGAGCAGGTGGAACCGTGCGATTTACTCTCTCACGGGCACTTCTTCCCGTGCGTGAACAAATCGCATGATTAATCATAGAGCGCTATAAAACCAGAATGCAACAGGTAAACTGTACGTCTCCTTCGCGCATGGTTCCAAAGAAACTGTGCGCTAAGGAATCACAAGGGTTGGTCAGTCCATCCAGAGAAAACCTGCCAAAATCGTACGATTTGGTGGAAATCGTGCGCTAAGGAATCACATGACCGTGCATTTTCCACAAGTCAGAATTACAGAATTAGGGGAAAATTGACCACCTACATAGCAAAACCAATGCTTGGAGCAAAAGCACCCATTACCAAATATACAACAAAGAATATCCAAAGCCGCACAAGGAGTACCACAGTACATACACCCGACATCCCGGTGCAATTTGCAAACCAAAATGGGCTGAAATAGTGCACAGTGGCTAAGTGAGGCCCTAATCAAATATATGACAATTCCTGCTGAAATAGTAGTGCACATGCATGAAAATAAGCCCAAATGAGTCTAAAAAACCCTATATAAATCAGACTCATCACATCACTAGACTTAAAGATTTGCTCGTCCCGAGCAAATCATCCCTAACACGGACGAGTAAAATAGCATAGCTGGCCTATAACTGCGTAGCGGAGTCCCATGCAAAATCGCATGCTCGCGCTCTTACGAATATCATAGAAGGGATTTCTAATTATGCACTAATAGCCTATATATTTCTAAAGACATATAAAAATATTAATTCTACTCTACTATAGAATCAAGGGGAATCATTCGGTCATGCGCAAGGAGAAAGCATACAATCACTAAGTGGAGCATTGCCAAAGTAAGGGATCGGGATAACCTAGAAAGTAATCCACCAATGTCAGTGACCAAATGCTTTGCTGTTCACACTCTCTCCACGACACTAGTTTTACTCAAGCGTGAATCCGTAGGACTTGAAATATAATGGAGGCTTTGGCGAAGGTGGGGTATACAAAGATAAATAAGACGGATATGCACACCCAAAATGAGACCGCTCAAAAACAATAACTATACACAAAGACAAACACGCGCAGTGCACCACCAGACTTAGATTTTTAATGGTGTGTGCACGCCCATAACGATCACAATACAACTAACTTTTACAAACAAAAAAACACAACTCTACAATAAATTTTTTTTTCTTTTTTTTCTTTTTCTTCTTTTTCTATTTTTTTCTTTTCTTTTAACAAAATAACCAAAACTAGCCGAAACCACGACAACACCACAAGCTGCACAAACACCACATAACTGCCACACATAACATATACAAACTACAATAAAATAAACCAATCGAGCGACCACATTCGGGTATGCGAGTAGGAAAGACTATATGTCTTTGGTAGCGAGGCGTAGGGATATCAAATGAAGGGACAGGCTCAATGGGGATAGCAACGGATAGACGTCGGGAATGGTACAAGGCTCAAACTAGGCAAAGTGACAACCTACATCACACGCGCACTTGACTAACCGTGTACCCATGCTTCGAGAGTAGCTAGGGGCAAGTTCTTAGCCACTAAGAAAGACAATCCCTCCTCCCGACTCGAGAAATATGAGGCTAGCAATGTCGACACACATCCCTACGTGACCGTTTGATTCACACCGAATTCGAAGTAGATGAGTAGAGTAAACAAGATTTATGCTAATAAAAATAATATACGCTATGAGCATAAAAAGAATCTAATTCTACACGTAATCCTAAATGAGACGTGAGCACTCGATTAGGAGCACTACAGGAGACAACATTTTTGAAAGAAACTGTACCTAATCACCTAGAGGGGGGGGGGGTGAATAGGTGACTTTATCTTTTTAAACTTTTAGACAGATTATATCACAGATTTCACAGAACTATACACAGCATACACAATATCAATCTTATACACAGAGTACATACTGTTTTATAGTGGTTCCCCAAGGTTTGGGTACATCCACTTTCCCCCTTCGCCTATCTAGTAGTGTACTAGATTCGGCCAAACTCCTCCACTATTCCTCAGATCTTACACTCAGAACCCCAAATGGTTCCTACATCTCAGAGTGATCCCACTCCTACAACTCAGGCTCAACGGCCCTACCACTCAGTCTTCTTCAAAGACCTACACTCAGCCACAAGGCCTACACTCAGAGATATGAATCTCCTACACTCAGGCACACAGGCCCTACCACTCAGCCTTTATAATTATAGGCTTACAACTCAGATCCCTAAGGATCCTACAAGAAATAAAGAATACAAAGTGTATAACCTCAACTCAGAATAAGAGAGAAGAGTTGATAGGTTTCTTGATGAGTTCTTGAAAGAACTTTGCTGAGATCAACCACACTTGGCTTTCTTCAAAGCTTCTTGAATGTAGAACACAATAGGGTTGATACTCACTGCAGTTGATCTTCAATCACTGCTAACTTAAGAATCAGAACTAAGTCTGAAACTTTCTTCGCAGCCTGGTTCCAACAGCTGTCTTCTTGGAAGGAGCTCTCTCTCTCCAACTTCTTAGATCTTCACTTGAATTAACTCTTCAATGAAGTGCTTGATCTTCTTCTCTGATTGTTGTTCATCTCTTCTTTAGTTGACAGAATAAGCCTATATATAGGCCTTCTTCATGGTGACTGGCTGATCTGGTTTCTAACGACTTTCTGACATATTTGACAGGTGTAGCAGACCGGCTGGAATGGCAGCTGTCATGTCATCCAGTCACTTCTTGAAATATCTGTAACTGTCTAAAAGTGTCGAGACAGTCTGTCTTTAAGTGTCGACACTTGTAGACTAAGTGTCGACACAAGTAGACTAAGTGTCGACACTAGCCTTCATGGTGTCGACACAACTCCTTGTGTTATAGAATTTGATTCTCGACACCGCTTCTTCAACATGTGTCGACACTGATAATGTGTGTCGACACAACTCCTTGTTCTTTAGTACTTTGTTGATTTCTTGTAAGTGTCGACATAACTCCTTTGTGTCAACACATCTTCTTGTGTTGAACTTGTTAAGTGTCGACACATCTTCTTGGTGTCGACACATGCCTTCAGTGTTGATACTTTTGCTGAGTGTTGACACATCTGCTTGGTGTCGACACTTGTACTTAGTCTTCATAGAAATTTGCTGAGTGTCGACAAAGCTCCTTGTGTCGACACTTTCTTCATGTGTTGAGACTTCTGCTGTGTGTCGACACTGATCCTTTGTGTCGACACATTATTCATGTGTTGAGACTTTGGCTGAGTGTCGACACATTTCCTTTGTGTCGACACTTGTACTTAGAATTTGTTGAACTTTTGCTGAGTGTCGACACAACCTCCTAGTGTCGACACTTTCTTCATGTGTTGAGTCTTCTGCTGTGTGTCGACACATTCTCCAAGTGTCGACACATTCTGATGTCGACAAAGTTCCACTGGGTGTCGACACTACTTCTAAGTGTCGACACTGCTTTGCTGGACATTTCTTCATTGAGTGTCGACATAGCCTGTATGTGTCGACACTTTCCTTCTGGTGTCGACTCTGCATCCCTGGTGTCGACACAATTACTCCAAGTATCGACACTGCTTCTCTGGATGTCGACACAAGTCTTCTTAAGTGTCGACACTTTTCTTCTGGTGTCGACTCTGCATCCCTGATGTCGACACAATTACTCCAAGTGTCGACACTGCTTCTCTGGATGTCGACACACGTCTTCTTAAGTGTCGACACTTTTCTTCTAGGTGTCGACACATGGACTTAGAAACTTTTCAGCTTTCCCTGTAAATACTTGACCTGCACAAGGTAACTCAAAATACATCAAATACATTTTGATGTATATCATTGAGTAGGGTGAGGCTTCTTCAAATTAGGTACATTTATTCCAATGTACTCAACAATCTCCCCCTATTTGGAGAAGTCATAACCCTTAGTCAATGATATACACCATACATAACAAAATCACAGTATGATGTAAAGTAGTATTATATAACAGGGTAAGTACATAAACATGTATAAGCAGAACATGTATACACAAATATTACAGAACATTAATGTAATAGATTTAACATATATCACATTGTTCTTCAACATATTCATTATCCAAAAGTTTACAGACAGTTTAAAAATCAAATGATTACAATTGTAAACTAAAGATAAATTCTATCATATTGCTTCTCAGTCTCCTTGATCACTATGCCCTTTCCAGATTGTATCTTTGCTTGGACTGGGGCTTCAGCATCTTCAGCAGCAGCATGCTTCTTTCCTTTTAGATCCTTCTTTTTCAATTCTTCTGCCTTGATCTTTTGCCTTTCAAAGTAATGAGAGGGCTTGGGAAAGTACTTGCTAGGCTCCTGTGCAGTAGGAGGTAGCTTTCCCATCTTTGCCTTTCTTCTATACTGCACAATGGCTTCTTGCCTGTTCTCATGCTTCCTCCACTCCACATCAGAATACCATTTGCCTCTGTCCACAATATTGTCTTTGGCAGCCTTCCATGCAGTCAGAATGATATTCCTTGAAGTGGGGCTCCACTGTTCAAAATCAGGCCTGAGTTCAGCTTGCTCCCTGAATCTCTTCTTAGATAATTGGGCTTCTTGTTCCTTCAGTATAGCTTCTTGTATAGCCTCAGGCACTGGCTGAACCACTTTTTCTATGATGACATTTTGCTTTCCCTCAGGTGGGCTATACATTGACTGTATATCTGTATGTATCATATCAAAGTCTGGTGGAGGGTAAATTACTTGAGCCACTTCAGCTTGCTCCCCTCCAAGATATGCAGGATTAATCCCAGACTCTACAACATTATCATCATCACATAATAGAGGATATCCAAGGGTGGCTCTGATGGAATTGGAAATCCATTTTGCATGATCAGAGCCTGCTTTGACTAACACCCTCTCCCCCTTTATGACTTCTCTTTCAATGTGATCTCTTAGATCATCTTTCTAGAATCTTATTTGGGCATTTAGATAATTTACTCCATCCTTGTAGAAAGGTTTCAACCTTTGGAGCTTTTCAGTGATGAGCTTCTGGGAATCTTGAAGTGCAGTAGTAACAACAGTTAGGCTCTCTTGCAATGCTTTGTCAAATTCCTCTTTGGCAGTGGTCAGGGCTGCATTCTGGGCAGTTGCTATATTCTTTAGTTCAGTTACAATAGCATTGTGGGAAGCTGTCAAATTATCATTCATTATTATTTGATTCTCCAGAACATAGCCTTGCTTCACTTCAAGTTTATCCACTTGAGCTTTGATCTTCTCTTGATGAGTTGCTAGATAGACTACTGCATTTCCTCCTTTATGGAAGCAGTCAGTCATTTCTTTCTTATTCAGATTCATTTCAAATCTGATGGACTTAATATATTGTGCAAGATCAAATTGCAAAGACTTATGCCCCTCATCCATATACTTTTCTATTGCTTGCCTTTGCTCATCAAGCTTTATCTGCATTGCAACCATCAGAGAACTGTAATCTGCAGATGGTGCTGGCTGTGGTGCAGACTGTGGTGCTATTGTTTGCAGAGCTTTCTTATAATTCTGGCTCCTCCTTTTGAAAACTTGAAACTTCCTCTTCTTGGCTCTTGCAGCCTCTTCATCTTCAGAAGAAAATGTGCTATCAATAGTCACTCTGTCCTTTGGGCTTGAAGGTAACTCCTTCTCAGTCCTTTGTACCTGCTCGACATCTTGTGGCACCTCAGTCTCTTTGCCTGCAGTTTTGTGTATATTCTTTACTTGCTCCCCCTCAACATGAGCCTTCTCCCCTTCAGCAGCAGCACTTTCTTTCTCAACTTCAATGTCAGTTTGAAGAAGGTCTGGGAATAGCTCTTCCAAAGTAAATTCTTGTTGAGGATGGGGTAGAGAAACTCTAATCTCATCAACAACTTGATCAGATACTACTTAATCTGCAACAGATGTGTCCTCCATGACAACATCTTGGGGTTGACTATGTGTTTGTGTTTGCTGATTGACATTATTTAATGAATCAGACAAAACATCATTCTCAATATGGAAATCTAATGCATTAATCTCAGTGATTACCTCAAGTATAGTGTGGGTAGCTTGTTCACTTTCTAGTGGAGTTGGCTCTTCCACTAGTAAGGGCTCCCCCTGGATGGAATCCTGGTGTACTGGCCTAGATTGAGGTAGCTCCCCCTGCCTTGGTGCTTCTTCTTGTCTTGCTGGAGATTGTCCAGCATTTCCAACTTCTTCCTCATCAGGAGTAAAGACAACTTGCTCCTCAGAGCTGCTAGAGGATTCTTGAGCCACTGGGGCTGTCTTCTTCTTCTTCTATTGTGGTGTTACCTTCTCAGTAGTTGGCATTTCCTTAGTCAAGACTCTATCCCATCTAGAGAAGATTCTCATGTCCATCTTCCTCATGTGATTGATCTTAGAACCTGCAGCTTGGATCATTACTTCTGGTATACTACCAGCCAAGTAAAGACTTAGAATTCTACCCAAATTGGGCTTATTCATACTCTCCTTAATCTTCTCAAACACTACTGCAGACCAATCAGTTTGTAGTGTGAAGATAATTCTTGTCATTAGACCAAACATATGAGCTGATACTCTGTCCTGCCCTCCAGGCTTGCTCAAGATAACCTTGCCCACAATCTCAGATAAGAATTTGCCTTGACTGTTCATCCCCTTCCTATTGAAGACAGATCCTATTTTCATCTTGGAATCCAGTCCACACCATGTTAATGCTTCTCTAGTCTTAGATACAGAAACATCTTCTTCTTCCTTAGTTTTAGGTAGTTGAAGTACCTTTCTCAGACTTTTAGAAGAAACTTTAACCTTAGCCCCATGAACTCTAGACTTAATCTTTAGTCCTGATTCATCTAGAGTTGCGCCATTTATAAATTCTAGGACCTCCTTTTTCCAGATCTTGATGGGTTCTGAAACAAGGAATTCTAATCCAGATTCTGCAACTAGGGTTACTACACCTTTGATCGCGGGTTCCGCCTCATCAAATGCGTGCCGCACCAGTTCATATCCTTCATTCACGTTCTCTTCGAGCTTGGGCGCCATTAGGGTTTGAAGAAATTTGAATTGAGAGAAGAGAGGTGTCGACACACAAGTTTGGTCTCGAAACTTTGGTGAGCGTGTCGACAGACAATGGTGAAATCCTATTTATACCTTTCTAGGATCGAAGATGAAAGGGCGCGTCAAAATACTTAAATTGTGTCGACACTGTTGAAAAGTGTCGACACAGACTTATAATATCTCGACAACTATGTGTCGACACAAGTATAGTCGGCAGAATATATGTGTCGACACTTGTTTATGTGTCGACAATCTTAGCTCGACACTTAGTCGAGACTTTACTTGACTAATTCTGGATAAATCTTAAGTGTCGACACCACCTTGGTTGTGTCGACACCTACCCTGCATATGTCGATACTAATTTTCTGAAGTATCGACACCAACTTCCTAGATGTGTCGACACCTTTTCTCTGAAGTGTCGACACCACTTTTCTGTGTCGACACAGACTACTCTGTGTGTCGACACCTTTTTACTTAGCCATTTTTGTAAACCTATTCTAAGTTTATCATACCTAATTCAATTTTAAACCTATTGAATTTGGTTTCTTCTAAAGGCTTAGTATACATGTCAGCTAGTTGATTATCTGTATTGACATATTCTAGTGAAATATCTTCTTTTTCCACATGTTCCCTTAGAAAATGATATTTTATTTCAATGTGTTTAGTTCTACTATAGGAAACAGGATTGTTTGCAATAGATATAACACTAGTAGAATCACAAAATAGTGGTGTTCTACTTACTTGAATACCATAGTCTTCTAGCTGATGTTGTATCCATAGAAGTTGAGCACAGCAACTTCCTGCAGCCACATACTCTGATTCTGCTGTGGAGATAGCCACACTTGTTTGCTTCTTGCTACTCCATGATATCAGTCTTCCACCTAGGAATTGACAGGTTCCAGTTGTACTTTTCCTATCTTCCTTGCAGCCTGCAAAATCTGCATCTGAATAACCTGTCAGTTCAAAGTCTCCATTCCTAGGGTACCAAAGGCCTAAATAAGGAGTGCCCTTAAGATATCTCAGAATTCTTTTGACTGCTGTTAAATGAGACTCTTTAGGGCATGCTTGGTACCTAGCACAGACACATGTAGCATACATGATATCTGGTCTACTTGTAGTCAAATACAATAGGGAGCCAACTATCCCTCTATACAAAGTCTCATCTACAGGTTTCCCTGCATCATCTTTGCTAAGAGATATACTTGACCCCATAGGAGTTTTCATGGTACTGGATGATTCCATAACATACTTCCTGATCAATTCTAGAGTGAACTTAGACTGGCATATGGATAAACCATTCTCAGTCTGTCTAACTTGGAGACCTAAGAAGAACTTAAGTTCCCCCATACTGCTCATCTCAAATTGTCCTTGCATAAGTTTTACAAACTTCTTGCAAAGACTGCCTTCAGTAGACCCAAATATGATGTCATCTACATATATTTGGACTAGTATGATCTTGCCTCTGGATTCCCTAAGGAATAGAATCTTGTCTATTTTCCCCCTTGTGAATTTACTCTCAATGAGGAAACTAGACAGGGTTTCATACCAAGCCCTAGGGGCTTGTTTTAACCCATACAAAGCCTTCCTAAGTCTATAGACATAATTAGGTTGAGTTGAATCAACAAAACCTGATGGCTGTTCCACATAGACCTCTTCCTTCAGATTGCCATTCAAAAAGGCTGACTTAACATCCATTTGGTATACTTTAAACCCTTGATAGGTTGCATAGGCCAGGAACATCCTTATGGCTTCCAGTCTGGCTACTGGAGCAAAGGTTTGATCAAAGTCAATACCTTCTTCCTGTCTATATCCCTTAGCAACCAGTCTAGCTTTGTTCTTCACAATAACTCCATGTTCATCCATCTTGTTCCTGAAGATCCACTTAGTCCCAATTATGTTGTGGTCTTTTGGTTTAGGAACAAGCTCCCAGACTTTGCATCTCTTGAACTGATTCAGCTCCTCTTGCATTGCCTCTATCCAATGAGGGTCTAGGATGGCTTCTTCAAATTTCTTTGGCTCAACTTGGGATAGAAAACTGGAGTAGAGTACCAAACTTAGATTTCTGCTCCTTGTTTGTACCCCTTGTCTTAGATCACTAATAATTTGATCTGTTGGATGATCTCTTAGATGCCTAGTAGCTGGAGGCAGCCTGGCTTCAGGTTGAACTCCTTCAGCTTCTTCAACTTGCTGCACTCCTTGGTCTTCTTCTGCATCAGGTGTATCTAGTACTCCCCCTGGACAGCAGCCACTATCATCTACATGCTTACTTGCAGTAGATCCTTCTTCAATAGTGAGCTTGTCCATCTTCTTAGTCACACCTATGGAGCTGCAAATACTTCTAAATAATTCATGGTTAATGAGTCTAGCTTCATCAAATACTACATGTACTGATTCCTCTACAACTTGAGTAGTCAAGTTGTAGACCCTATAAGCCTTACTATTGTTGTAGTACCCAACAAAGATCCCCTCTTGGGATTTGGCAGCAAACTTGGTTAAGTAAGACTTACCATTGTTAAGTATATAACATTTACAACCAAAGATCCTGAAATAGGATAGGTTTGGTTTTCTGCCTTTCACAATCTCATAGGGGGTCTTATTATGGCTTTTAGTAATGGTAGCCCTATTAATTACATGGCATGCAGTATTAACTGCCTCAGCCCAGAAATATTCTAGGAGAGATGTGTCACTTAATAGGTTTCTACCAGCCTCAATCAAGGTTCTATTTTTCCTTTCAGCAATGCCATTTTGCTGAGGTGTTCTTGGTGAAGAAAATTCCTGAAATATCCCAAATTCTTCACATAGTTTTGTCATACTATCAGACTGGAATTCAGTACCATGGTCACTTCTTATTTTGACCACTGTACTGTCTAACTCATTCTGAATTTGTTTGACAAAACTATAGAAGATACTAGGTGTTTCAGATTTCTGTCTAAGGAAGAACACCCAGGAAAACCTTGAGTAGTCATCTACAACTACAAATGTGTAGACCTTCCTACCTAGGCTATGAACTGGCATAGGACCAAAAAGATCCATATGCAAGAGGTATAAACACCTCACAACATCTTTGTTCTCAATGCTATTAAAGGTGGATCTAGTCTGCTTGCCCTTTTGACAAGCTGAACATATCCCATCTTTAATACACTTAACCTGAGGACCATTCCTCACTAACTCTTTGCTATAGAGTTGGTCAATTGTCTTGTAGTTAATATGGGCTAGCCTCTTGTGCCATTTGACACAATGAGAGACTTTCTCATCAGCTACAAGACACACTGGAGAAACATTGTTCTCACACATAATGTCTAGGCAATAGACATTTCTCTTTCTATAACCTGTCAGAATGATCTCTTGATCATTTGACCTCCTGATATGACAACCATCTTTGACAAATGAGATGTCATATCCTAAATCACTCAGTTGACTTATACTAATGAGGTTGTGTTTCAAACCTTTAACATAAGCCACTTGAGTAATTGTTATAAGGTTGCTAGAAATGTTACCAAAACCTTTGATGATTCCTTTTTCAGAACCACCAAAGGTGACTTTAGGACCATCCTTTATTGGTGTGTAGTCCTTTAACAATCCCCTAGTTCCAGTCATGTGCCTGGAACATCCACTGTCCAAGTACCATATTGGGGCATGACCACTTGGACTTACCTGTAAAACAGATTAGTTAACCTTAGAACCCAAAGAATTCTTGGGTCCTTGGTGCTGGTTAGTTTGCCTCTTAACAAAGCTACCTGCAGATCTTTCAACAGGCAGTTTGCTACTCACTTTGGCACTAGAATTGTGCCAGCAGTCAATGGCAAAGTGGCCTATCTTGCCACAGCACCAGCACTCAAATCTATTGTACCTTTGCTTAGGTACAACCCTAGCTGTTCTATCTACAAGCAGGCTTGTTGAGTACTGGGGCTTTGCCCTTAGACTTGGACTTTGCAGTCCTAGCAGGTTGTGTAAACCCTAATCTAGTTTTACCCTTCTGATGTACAAATTCATCTATCAAGGGTAGAACAGACTTTGGTTTAGAAAACCTTGCAACTATGTCTCTCTCTTTCTGAAGACTAATCTCCAGATATCTGATTTGATCATTCTTAAATGTTATAGTCCCCATCTAAATAACAGTTATGTTATTCAGCCTGGCTATTTCATTTAATTTCTGATCAACTATCTTATCAAAATCTGTTGCAGCTTTTTTAAGACTAGCAATCTCTTTAGCCTGAGTTTTGGCTAAGGATTTGCTTTTCTTAAAAGCTTGCAACAACACTCTATATTCATCAATCAACTGATGAATATCCCCTTCAGATTCAGATCCACTGGCATCACTTGATGCTGATGTAACTGAATCTGAACTAGTACTAGAAATTGAACTTAAAGAACAATTTTGTACCTGACTAAGTCCAGGCTGCTCCTGGATTTTGTCACCTTCAGATAAGGCCATCTGTCCCTGGCACTGATTGTCCTCCTTCTCATATATTGAGTTCATTAACTGGATGAACTCCTCTTCTTCTTCTTCAGCAAACAGTCCAATGTAAGCTTCTGCTTCTGAATCAGTTTCTGAAGATGATATGTCTGACAGGCTTTTGTCCTTCTTTGCAACAAAGGACCTTTCCTTCTTGCCCTTGATTTGAGTCTTTTTCTTATCAGTAGACTCTCTCCTTTTCTCTGGACAGTCAGCAACAACATGTCCTTGTCTTTTACAGCAATAACATATAATTTTTGATAAAGTTGCTTTGCTTGACTTGGGCTTTCTCCTGTCTTTTTTTGATGACTTCTTGTTCTGATAATAGTCATCTTTTCCCTATGAAGTGGATGGCTTTGACCTCCACTATTTATTCTTTAGAAACTTCTGAAAGTGTCTTGTGAAAGCTGTAAAATCCTCATCACTCTCACTGCTTTCAGAATCCCTGCATTCTGTCTCATCTGACTCAGTCCCAGCAACTTTTGGGGGTGGAGATGGAGACTTACTTTTATATTTCTTAGTGGCTTCTATCTTGAATGCCACTGCTCTTTCTTTGTGCTCAATTCTTGTAGTCTTCTCCTCCTCTTTCCTTACCATTAGCTGCATTTCATAGGATAACAGCTTTCCAAACAATGTTGGAGGAGGAATATCTGCTAACTTGGCCATTTCCCTTATGGCACAGATCTTGGTGTCCCAGTCCTTTGTTAAGGACCTCAAGAACTTATCATTCAGCTCATAATTGCTGAATTCTCTTCCATAGGACATCAACTCATTGACAATCCTATAGAATTTCTTGTAGCATTCTGTTATACTATCAGACCTGCCTTGTCTGAAGCTCTCATATTCTTGGTTTAACAAAGACTTTCTATCTTGTCTAACTTCTTCTGAACCCTCCATGTACACTATCAGAGTATCCCACATATCCTTTGATGTTTTACAGTGTATCAAGTTCTGAAATGTAGCATCATCTATGACACTTACAATGATATTCTGAGCCCTCTTGTCCATGGTGGCCAGAATAATCTCATCTTTTGTAATTTCAGAAAAATCCTTAGGTGTTCTCTGATTTGCATCTAACACAGATACCTTCATAGGCACATAAGGCCCTTCTTTAACTGTGATATAGATTCTAGGGTCAGAGGCTTCCATAAATAACCTAACCCTTTCTTTCCAGATGCCAAAGATCTCCTTTCTGCAAATTGGCAACTTCATGGATCCAAGTTCTTTATGATTCTCTGTTGAACCCATTTTCTTGATTTTCTTGATTATGCTGAATCTGACCTTGATATCACTGAATCTGCCAACAGGATCTACTCAGACAGTTATGTCCTTTTTGAGTAACCTGGCTCTGATATCACTTGAAAGAAATTGTACCTAATCACCTAGGGGGGGTGAATAGGTGACTTTACCTTTTAAACTTTTAGGCAGATTATATCACAGATTTCGCAGAACTATACACAGCATCAATCACATACACAGAGTACACAATGTTTCATAGTGGTTCCCCAAGGTTTGGGTACATCCACTTTCCCCTTCGCCTATCTAGTAGTGTACTAGATTCGGCCAAACTCCTCCACTATTCCTCAGATCCTCAGATCTTACACTCAGAACCCCAAATGGTTCCTACAGCTCAGAGTGATCCCACTCCTACAACTCAGGCTCAACAACCCTACCACTCAGTCTTCTTCAAAGACCTACACTCAGCCACAAGGCCTACACTCAGAGATATGAATCTCCTACACTCAGGAACACAGGCCCTACCACTCAGCCTTTATAATTAAAGGATTACAACTCAGATCCCTAAGGATCCTACAAGAAATAAAGAATACAAAGTGTATAACCTCAACTCAGAATAAGAGAGAAGAGTTGATAGGTTTCTTGATGAGTTCTTTAAAGAACTTTGCTGAGATCAACCACACTTGGATTTCTTCAAAGCTTCTTGAATGTAGAACATAATAGGGTTGATACTCACTGCAGTTGATCTTCAATCACTGCTAACTTAAGAATCAGAACTAAGTCTGAAACTTTCTTCACAACCTGGTTCCAACAGCTGTCTTCTTGGAAGGATCTCTCTCTCTCCAACTTCTTAGATCTTCACTTGAATTAACTCTTCAATGAAGTGCTTGATCTTCTTCTCTGATTGTTGTTCATCTCTTCTTTAGTTGACAGAATAAGCCTATATATAGGCCTTCTTCATGGTGACCGGCTGATCCGGTTTCTAACGACTTTCTGACATCTTTGATAGGTGCAGTAGACCGGCTGGAATGGCAGCTGTCATGTCATCCAGTCAGTTCTTGAAATATCTGTAACTGTCTGAAAGTGTCGAGACAGTCTGTCTTTAAGTATCGACACTTGTAGACTAAGTGTCGACACAAGTAGACTAAGTGTCGACAATAGCCTTCATGGTGTCGACACAACTCCTTGTGTTGTAGAATTTGCTTCTCGACACTGCTTCTTCAACATGTGTCGACACTGATAATGTGTGTCGACACAACTCCTTGTTCTTCAGTACTTTGTTGATTTCTTGTAAGTGTCGACACAACTCCTTTGTGTCGACACATCTTCTTGTGTTGAACTTGTTAAGTGTCGACACATCTTCTTGGTGTCGACACATGCCTTCAGTGTTGATACTTTTGCTGAGTGTCGACACATCAGCTTGGTGTCGACACTTGTACTTAGTCTTCATAGAAATTTGCTGAGTGTCGACACAGCTCCTTGTGTCGACACTTTCTTCATGTGTTGAGACTTCTGCTGTGTGTCGACACTGATCCTTTGTGTCGACACATTCTTCATGTGTTGAGACTTTGGCTGAGTGTCGACACATTTCCTTTGTGTCGACACTTGTACTTAGAATTTGTTGAACTTTTGCTGAGTGTCGACACAGCCTCCTAGTGTCGACACTTTCTTCATGTGTTGAGTCTTCTGCTATGTGTCGACACATTCTCCAAGTGTCGACACATTCTGATGTCGACAAAGTTCCACTGGGTATCGACACAGCTTCTAAGTGTCTACACTGCTTTGCTGGACATTTCTTCATTGAGTGTCGACACAGCCTGTATGTGTCGACACTTTCCTTCTGGTGTCGACTCTGCATCCCTGGTGTCGACACAATTACTCCAAGTGTCGACACTGCTTCTCTGGATGTCGACACAAGTCTTCTTAAGTGTCGACACTTTTCTTCTGGTGTCGACTCTGCATCCCTGGTGTCGACACAATTACTCCAAGTGTCGTCACTGCTTCTCTGGATGTCGACACAAGTCTTCTTAAGTGTCGACGCTTTTCTTCTGGGTGTCGATACATGGACTTCGAAACTTTTCAGCTTTCCCTATAAATACTTGACATGCACAAGGTAACTCAAAATACATCAAATACATTTTGATGTATATCATTGAGTAGGGTGAGGCTTCTTCAAATTAGGTACATTTATTCCAATGTACCCAACAATTTTACTCTGCCTAGCAATCCTAGGCCAGCGCCAAAATTTTCCAAATCGCACACTAGTGATGATAAAACTCACGACGTGCTCCTGTTCAAGCACACGCTCAAGTGTGGTGCAGTGGTATGTAATGCCAATTAAAAATAGAAAATGAAAATATTCTTCTAGCATGACAATGATTTAATGCACATGTGTGAGTAACCCGCATAACCTCCCCACAGACATAGCCTAAACATCCTAACACCACAATATGATCGTGAAATTAAAAAAGCAAGTAAGGAGAAAGGGGTTACCCAATGCTCAGAAATGAGCACACCAGAAGATTGGCGTTAATTTCTGTTGAAAAATACCACGACCCAAATGAAATTCACCTGCAAAAGCAAATACCTCAAAGCACAACAATCATATTATAGAATATGCAAAAACAACAAAAACAAAATAATGGGTTGTCTCCCAGAAGCCACTTTTCTTTACAATTTTTAAGGTGGACCAAATACATGTATTAATAGTTTTATATAGAGTTCAATTGCATAAGCGCAATGAGCAACGATAAAGTCTAAAATTTATGTAGTATAATTTGGGTCAAATTATACTACAAAAGAGTAGGCAGCCCCGGAGATCCTTCACATCTTAGCTAAATGCTGACATGTGATAGATCCCCCCAGACACGCGAGAAAAGGGAGAAGCGAAAGCTTTAGGGCCCAGGGAAGACGAATCTCCCCTGCCACTAGCCTCTTCCTTCTCGTGCTGGCGGGCAAAATCCAGTGCCTTGAGCTTTCACAATTCATTCTTTAGCAATTCTACGGATGGAGATTGTCATGGTGGTACAACCAATCCATCCAATCCATATGTATTTTTAGCTTTCCCGTCCGGAGGCGTCATTTCCTCACCCGCGACGGGTGATAGATCAGCCCAAGTAATCTGTTTCATAGTTTTACACAAATCATTCAAATCAATATAAGTCTTTGATTCAAAATTAAGCACGCATTAAACAGCCGTGCTCCGCTCCTTTGCCTCAGCAACTTGCCTTTCACTAGGCTCTCTACCTTTATCATCCGCAACTAGTTGCACTCAAAGCAACTCCGATTTTGTTTCTCCTTCAACTTTCTTCAGCATACCTATCTTCAGCAATACTTGGCAAACCGTCAGATAACACAACATTTACGTCCGACGGTTTTCCAGATTCATTCGGAATCATCGAGGGAAGGGATGGCGGTAAAGGCGAATCAACCTTGTATGCCAAGGTGATGCCACTCGCATTAAATTGCAACATCACCCCACTAGCTTTCAGGAATGGTACCCATAATATAGGTTTTGAAGCATTCCCCATTGGTCCCAAGACCTAAAAGTCAGTGATCCCCGCAACCCCGTTCAATATCACTTCCACCTACTTTATCTCACCGTAGGTCTTCACTACCGACCCATCGGCTAGAACGAGCGATTTCTGGACATTCGACTCAATATTTAAATTAAATTTCTGAACATCTTGCAAAGCAAGAATGTTGCAAGAAGATTTGGAATCACATAAGGCCATAGTCTCAACCTCATTTATTTCACATATCACAACCGCTTCATTTTTAGTACACACATCCGTCTCCCCAACACACTTACCTTGCTCACGGGGATTTTTTTCCGTATCGCTCGGGAGGGCACCGCGAGTACGCTTAAAGAACACATGGGCCAGTTGACCCAGCTGCTTCTCCAAGTTTCTCATGGAGGCGGTGTGAGTGGCCATGTTGGATTGGGCCATCTCCACAAACTTTTCCATCATTTCTTCTAATGCACTCTTTCGCGTCCCCTGCGCGTTTTGATTATAAACCGCTTGCAGCGGTCGCAGCTGGCTATTAGAAGCTTGAGCATCAAACTGATGCTGGCCTCCCTGCCACCTTTGACCAGGCGCATATTGGTTCCAGGAGAAATTCAGATGATTTCTCACATTCGGGTTATAGGCATTGTTATAAGGAGCAGTGCGGTTTTGATTACTTATAAAATTTACATTCTCGTCAGCAAATATACCTGAGGGTTCAACAAAAGCGTCTCGAGCTGGGCACTCATAAGTATGATGGCCGGGGTTCCCACAACCCTGGCATGAAATAACCATCACATGAGCTAGAGGAGGGGTCAATCTGGTCAGCAACATCATTCCTTCCATAGTAGGATGGCTCGCCTCAGCGTTCGGATGCATCACATTTACCTCGAACAAATTTCTCGCACCCTTAGGAGCGTTTCTTCCAGCAGTCCAATACGTGCTATGAGAAGCAATGTCACGAAGGAGACGCAAAGCCTCGTCAGGAGTCAGGTTCATGATAGTGCCTCCAGCCGCAAAGTCGATCATGGCCCTATAATTAGGCTTAACAGCAAAATAAAATATTTCAACCAAATTCCACGGCTCATAGCCGTACTGGGGTCATCAACGCTGCATATCCACAAATCTCTCCCAGGCCTCAGATAATGTTACCTGGTACATCTGCCGGAAGGTGGCTATCTCCCTTTGGGGATTCACTATTTTGTCCACCTGGTGGAATTTAGCTAAGAACTTCAAGGAAAGAGCTTCCCACGTATTCGCAGTCCTGAGAGAAATAGTGTTGAGCCAGGTTTTTGCCTTGTCCCTTTGAGAAAAAGGGAACATCCTTAGCTTCACCACATCATCAATAATACCGGCATAGCAGAAGGTACCACATATCTCCGAGATTCCGCAAGATGGAGCTGCAGATCCTCACTTGGCAGGGTAGAAAACTGCGTGTTATTGCGGATCATGTTGAGGATGGCGGGCTTTATCTCGAAGTGGTGGTTCACGATGGCCGGGCCAAACAAGGATAAACACTTTCCGCAGTAGGGGTCCTGAAGTCTTACATTATCCTAATGTGGGGTCGGACCACCTCCTAGTCCTCACCAACCCATTCACCAACACCATTTCCTTCTTGGCCTAATTCTTCCATTGTTTCTCTTCCTTCAGCAGCAACACGCCGACGAGCTCGCCTCGCTCGTGCAGTTTCAAGATCAACACCAAGATCTTCACCTAAATCCTTGGGGTTTGGGTCTGTCATACAACACATAAAAACCTATCAAAATACCAAAAACATTTGAAACAACTTTACCAATAGGAAAAATACACACAACGGTTGCACTCCTCGGCAACGACGCCAAAAACTTGATGTGATCTCGGCAAGTGCACCGATTGTTGTCAAGTAATAAACTAGGGGAGTTATCCTCCGAGTATCGAATCTCTCGAGGAGTGCAGATTGGAAGTTGATCTTCCACGTTGGAAAGTGAATGCAAACGCAACAAAGGTTAAGGGTGTTTTCGAACAACTAAAAGTAATTATGCGGGTCTCCTTCACCGCTTCGCAAGGGTGGAATACTCTGATGAGTATTAGGGCATGCAGTCGTAACCATTGAGGGTCCAAAACACCTCTTTGCCAAGCCAGCCCCTAACACTCATTAGTGCTCCGTAACACTAAGCAATCAACACAAATCAAGCAAAGGAAGAAAAGTTAAGCTATGAACCACAACAACATTTACCATAATAACACAACATGAACATTGTAAATAGTCATAGCAAGTTTAGCTAACATCTCAAGCTTAGAAACAAAGTCCAAATCAGAGTAAGAAGGAGATTTACAACCCAACGCGTGAAGGTTACCACGATTCTCGGCCGGAGTCGAAGGTTGTCGGTCTTCGTTCGGGCTCGGTCGATAGTTGACGTCTGAGGAAAGTTGAAATGCTGTCACCTACTTCAAAGGCCTTTTCCCCATCTTCTTCACGTTCCGTGGAGGCTGGAAGTCGCCAGAAAACTCTTCAATGGTGGCAAGAAAGAGCACCAAATGCTCCTCTTAAGATGGAGAAGCAGAAAACAATGTCAGATCTTTGCTTGTGGTGAAGTTTGGAGGAAGAACGGTGGTCGGATGAGCTTTTCAAGGAGGTGAGAGGAAAAAGCGGCTGGGGTAAGGATTTCACGCTCAGAGGAGAGGAAATGGCGAACACCTCCTGTCTCTAGTTAACTCCTGAACTTAAATAGAAACAGGTAAGAAAAATGGTCACGCACGGTTTGGTGCACAACCATGCGTTAACCGTGCGATATTAACTTCCAGGCCAAGATTGCAGAAGAAGATGCGTTGACCCATGCGTTTTACTCTCGCACGGGCGCTTCCGCCCGTGCGTGAAGGAAAATGCACGGGTAGCCTCAGAGCACTGAAAATCACGGCAAGAAGGTGGAACCGTGCGTTTTACTCGCCCACAGGCACTTATGCTCGTGCGTGAACAAATCACACGATTAACTACACATCGCTATAAAACTAGAATGCAACAGGTAAACCGTGCGTCTCCTTCGCGCACGGTTCCGAAGAAATCATGCGTGAAGAAATCACACAGGTTGGTCAGTCTATCCAGAGAAAACCTACAAAAATCGCACGATTCCTACTGAAATAGTAGTGCACAAGCATGAAAATAAGTCCAGATGAGTCTGAAAAACCTTTTACAAATCAGACTCATCACCTACCACACTCTCACTCAGCTTGTTTATCCCAATACCCATGCTCAGAATGGTATCGATGAAAGGAAGCATCACCACATCATTGAGATAGCCCGCACTCTTCTCATCTCCTTCTACGTTCCTCCTCACTTTTCGATTGAGGCTGTCTCCGCTGATGTCAACCTTATTAAATTGCATCCCTCCACCTTTTTTCAGGGTCAGTGTCCTGGTGAGTGTCTATACTCTCGACCCCCATGTTATACTCATATTCGTGTTTCTAACTATTGGTGTTATACTCTACTTCCTCCACGTGTACGTATCAAGCTCTCTGCTCAATATGTATCTTGTATGTTTCGTGGATACAATAATAAGCACAAGGGATATTGATGTTAAGATCCCGTTGAACGTGACAACACGCCGCCTTCGTATATCATATGATCTCACCTTTGAAAAGTCTCACCCATTTTATGTCCTCCGTCCCCTTGTCCTTACACTCATCGGTAACTCCCTATGATGTGCAGTTTCTCACCCTTCCTATCCCACCGCCTCATATCTCCACTTCTCCATCGTGATGTTCACCCCCTCTCCACTTGTCGTCACTTACACCATGACCCACCACTCCAGTCTCACCTTCTCATTCCTCCCTTTTGCCTCCCACTTCTCCCTCTGACACGTTCGTTGCCCCCTTTCATATCACTACACACGTCGTCCTCTTCCCGTTCCCTCATCTTCAGTGCCCCTAGACTCAATACATGACTTATCCAGCGCGTGTCTTGTGGATGATCCTCCTATGTGTCGTAACCCAACACATGAGAGACATCCTCCCGACTGCCTTAGCCTTGATGCATCATTGCTGGACCTACCTGCCCTCCTTGCTACTTCTTGTAGTACTCCAGAGCCTACTTTCTACAGTGAGGCATCCCACATACCTGAGTAGCAGGTTGTTATGTATATTGAGTTGGAGGCGCTTGTGCACACTGGTACATGAGACCTTATTCCTCTTCCACCTGGTGTTGTTCCTATTACTTGCAAGTGGGTATTCAAGGTCAAGACTCGCACCGATGGTTTTGTAGAGAGGTACAAGGCTCAGCTAGTTGCTCGTGGTTTTTGGCAGGAGCATG
Organism: Platanthera guangdongensis; assembly: GCA_039583875.1. Classification (NCBI taxonomy): domain Eukaryota; kingdom Viridiplantae; phylum Streptophyta; class Magnoliopsida; order Asparagales; family Orchidaceae; genus Platanthera; species Platanthera guangdongensis. The sequence continues at coordinate 89,309,982 of CM077150.1, forward strand.
AAAGATACTGTGACGAAACGTTTGCTCCAGTCGCTCTCATGACTACGGTTCAGACTCTTATTGTAGTTATAGTTGTTCTTTACTAGTCTCTGTCTCGACTCGACGTGAAAAATGCCTTTTTATGGTGATTTTCATTAGGAGGTATACATACTTCCTCCTCCTGCTCTATCCTCTCCTCCAGTCCTCGGTTGCCGCTTGAGGTGAGCTCTTTATGGGCTCAATTTGGTGTCCCGCACGTGCTTTGTACGTTTCAGCTCAGCCATTACAACCTCCAATTTCCAGCAAAGTACACATTATCTAGCCCTGTTCGTGCACTCCTCTTCTCGTGGTTGGACTCTTTTGTTACTTTATATGAATGATATGATTATTACTGGTGATGATCTTTTTCATGTGACTTTCGTCGAGCATCACCTTCAGTAGTAGTTTCAGATGACTGATCTTGAATAGATGAACTACTTCTTGGTCCTTGAGATCAGCTCTACAGAATGTAGTTTTCAGCTCTCTCTCAACATTGTTACACATTAAATCTCCTAGTTCGAGTTGCTCTTTTTGACTCTCACACATTGGATGTCACAACCCGCATTTTCACCGCATATAATAACTTATCAGAGTAAGGGAAAATGCGGGTCATGATGCCACATCAGCAGGGGATAACTGCGGACGCTCAGGTCGACACCTACTTAATCGTGAAGAAAGATTCTTTAAATTATTTTAAGGAAAAATCAATTTCAGTGCAGAAGATAGCCGTATCCCTCGACTTAGTTGCTCATCTAGTTCACGAAACAAAATATAATTATACGCTGCGGAAAAATACTTATTTAGATTGACTCCAACATTCTAAATGAGCATAAATATCCCCAAAGGATGACTCATGTTGTGCAAGACTCTAATTTTGTAATAGTAGTAAGAATAGCTTTTACGATCACTAAATATAACAAGTTAGAGTTTTTTTTAATCATGCAGTGCATGGAACAAGTAATCCACATCCACATTATAGTAGTAATAGATTTTTTCTTAAAAATACCTAACAAGCATTCCTAGCATAAATCCTCCTAGAGAGCAAGTAATCCCCATCCACATATAGAGAAATAAGCAGCTAGCAAGTATCTAAAAGTAACAATTCTGTGGGCGCCAACAAACTGACACGAACCCACTAACAGAAAAGTAAGTCTGAACCAGTAACTAAATAAACCACAATCTACCTCGCTGAGATGAGGTAACAACCACGACCAACACTACCGCCCAGAAACTCCAAGACTAGCTCTGTTATCTGCTACTGCTCTGAACCTGAGACATTCCAAAGACAAAACACCTTAGCAAGAATGTACAAATGGTGATAGAAAATTAATAAGCCAAAATAAACAAAGGTCAAAAGGGGTACCAACCCAAAACCAAAAGCACTGAAGTAGAGTACAAAAATAAAACGGGGCATCAACAGGAAAAGAACTCTTACGTGATTCATCACGTTCAACAAGAGTACACCGGACGCACGAGGCCATAAGGTGACTACATGAATAATTCATAAGGAAGAAACACAAAACCTTTATTAGGCACCTGTGGTCGACTCTACCCAAAAACACGGGCGAGGTGGTCACTCGTGGACATACCCTCACGAATATAAAATCCGTATAACTGCGAGGGAGTCTCATACTCTCCACCATACACCGCAGACGCCCAAAAACCTGGTAGACTTCCACAAGGTATTAATAAAGGCATTAAACATTGCGGGGGTGGTTTCGTCCACTAACTCCCGTAATTAAGAAACCCAAAGAAACCACAACACATATATATCTCGAGAGTTGGCTCGTCAGATTCTACTTGACACTTCAGTTTCAAGACATGGTTGATCAACCATAATGAACGATTAACAATCCTAGATAACTCTAATCCGTTCAATAACGAAATCTAAGACATTTAAAGCCATCAATAAGACACTTTAAGAACGATCAAACATATTCTGACAAAATCGAGTTCACCATGACAAAATGTTACAACATCATGTGATCATTGAGAAGGTTAATCATAACAATAATTTGGAAGAATAAGTGTAGAAAATTTTAAGAAATATGAAAACATAGCAGATACCATCAAACTGGACAAGGAGAAACGAGGGGAAACCACCACTTGCCTTGGTTTTACTGGAAAAGTCCTCCGAATCACTCCACGTCGTAGATCGCGGCAAAAGGATGTGGGAGGAATCGAAATCTGAACAAGAACGGCCGAAAAAGAGGTTAGGGCCGAAAAACCCTAATGAGAAATATCAAGAAACGGGGAAGATATTATCACGATGACGTAGCTCTCGACGAAAGCTTTCCGGATCTATGTTCGGATGAATATTTCGAGCACCGAAGCACCGTTGGCGGCCTCCGGAAGGTTAACGAAATATTTTCTCTCTCTCGCTCACCGCTCTGGTTCGGGAGGAAACGACAAGAGAAGATGAATGAATTTTCTCTGATATGAATATGTATATATATATATATATATATATATATATATATTTATAAAATGTTCTGTCTAAAAATGGACTATTTACGCCCGAGTGCGCGGAAGATAAAAATAAAGATTTAGGATGACTTCAAATCGAAAAGTGGCCAACATGAAAGTTGGAGATCTCGTCGAGACGCACAAATTTTATGTTAACCAGTTTTCTATACGATATCGTTTTGATGCTCAAAAAGGCTCTCGAACATAAAATATAATGGACTACACGAGAACAAGCTTACGGGTACTCGAGAGGTAGAAAACGGCTACTCGAGTAGTTCAAAATGTCTACTCAAGTAGTTCAAAATGGCTACTCGAGTAGTTCAAAATGGCTACTCGAGTCGTTCAAAATGGATACTCGAGTAGTTCAAAATGACTACTCGAGTAGTTCAAAACTACTCGAGTAGGTCCAGAAAAATTCACTCGTGTATAGATAAAAATCACTCGAGTAGTTATAATCAGGCACTCGAGAGGTTCAGAAGGTACTCGGGTAAGAACTCAAACTACTCGAGAGAGGCAGAATTCAAAATTGCATAATCCGTAAATTTTTACTAATATAACCAAGAAATTAAACTATATGAATGAATAGTAAATGACATTTTTGAATAGTACTTTAGTAATAAAATATTCATATTTATATATTTTTGAATAAGGAAACTACGAGATCAAAACGGAGGCCCAAACGCATGCCGAATTGAATGAAACACATGCCGTAGGCGAATACTGACGCTACGAACACAACAACGAAGTCAAAACCAGAATCCGACGAGCCATTCCCGAGATATTAATCTTTAAAGTACAAGACGATCATAAACAATCCAAAACTTCAATCGCGCGCCGAGACTCCAAAAATCACTTAACTTAAATTCCAAATGCAAAATTTTCCCATCACAACAAGAATTTGGCCGACTCGACCACACAGACGCGAAAATGTCTTAACGGCATTGCGTCGTCAACTCGACGTAAAAAGTAATGCCACGACGTCATAAATATGACGTTGCCCATTCAAATAAAATCATCGAAAAAGTCGGGGGCGTTACAGTCACTCCCCCTAAAAGGAAGTTTCGTCCCGAAACTTAACACAACTCCAAAACCAAATCAAAACGATAAAATCAAACATAACTGAAAACATAACGACATACCCGAAACTAATAGAAGAGGTGCAGATGAGATTCTCTCATTGCTTATTCCAATTCCCACGTTGCACTCTCGATGTCTTGATTTCTCCAAAGAATCTTGACCATAGGGATGGTCTTTCTCCGTAACACACGATCTTGAATCTGGGGAATCGAGTCAAGGACTTGACGATCATTACGAACACAATTCCGCAACTGACTCACACGGAACACATCATGGACACCAGGGAAGGTCGCAGGCAAATCCGGCCTATAAGATGACACTCCGATGCGCTCAAGAATCTGGAAGGGTCCCACGTACCGGGGGTCTAACTTATGGTTCCTTCCAAACCTTTTAAAGCTAGGAATCTGAGAAACCTTCAGAAAAACCAAGTCTCCAACGGCAAACTCCAGATTGACCCTTCGTTGATTAACATACTTCTCACAGCACTCTTGAGCCACACAGAGCTTTTCTCGAATATGAGTCACCTCACAATTCATCTCCTCAAGGTCTTCCGGACCTAGCAACGATCTCTCACCAACTTCAGCCCAAAACAAAGGAGTTCTACAATGCCTCCCATATAAGGCCTCAAACGGGACCATCTGCAGACTCTCTTGATAACTATTATTGTATGCAAATTCCATAAGTCTGAGACGCTCATCCTAAGCACCACCATGATCCAAAATATAACACCTGATCATATCTTCTACGATCTGATTTACCCTTTCCGTCTGACCATTCGTCTGTGGGTGATAGGTGGTGGAATACCTCAAATCGGTACCCAACCCCTCCTATAAACTCTTCCAAAAGCGAGACATAAATCTGGAGTCCCGATCTGATACAATGCTAACAGGCACTCCATGTAACCTGATGACCTCTTCAAAATATAGCTCAGCTATCTTCTTCATCGAATACCCAATCTTAAACGGAACAAAGTGAGCATACTTTGTCAATCTATCGACTATCACCCCAACAGAGTCATGCCCAAGGGGAGATTTCGGTAGTCCGGTGATAAAATCCATTGAAATACTCTCCCATTTCCAACTTAGGATATCAAGCGGTGTCAGTTTACCACCAGGCCTTCTATGATCAGCCTTAACACGCTGACACGTATAACATTCCGATACAAACTTTGCGATATCAATCTTCATCCCCGACCACCAAACAATTTGCTTTAGATCTTTGTACATTTTAGTGGAACCAGCGTGGTAGGCTACACTGGAACCATGAGCTTCAACACAGATCTTAGCCCGAATGTCGCCAAAGGTAGGGACACAAAATCTACCCCGATACTTCAAGGTGTCCAACTCATCCACAGAGAAATCAGGTAGCTCTCCCTTCACAGTTCTATTTCGGAGGTACAACAAATCAGGATCATCCTTCTGGTGTGCTCGAGTAAGGGAAATCCAAGAGTGTTCTTCTGCTTCTAGACTAGCAGGCATAGTACGACTCCCAACCTCAATATCCATCAACAAGAATTCTTCTACCAAGGACTGTACCGACAGATTAAAAATTTTAGCGGTCTTTCTACTCAAAGCATCAGCTACTACATTAGCTTTTCCTGGATGATAAAGAATTTCCACTTCGTAATTAGCCATATATTCTAACCACTAACACCGACGTAAATTTAGTTCCTTCTGAGTGAAGACGTACTTCAAACTCTTATGGTCCGTATAGATCTTGTACAGCGCTCCATACAATAAGTGTCACCACAGCTTCAATGCATAAATTAGGACAGCAAACTCCAAATCGTGCGTAGGGTAGTTTCTCTCGTGAATCTTTAGTTGCCTCGATCCATACGCGATCACCTTACCATCTTGCATTAAAACACATCCAAGTCCGATGTGTGATGCATCAACATACACAGCATACTCAACTCCTTCAGTAGGTAAGGTTAAAATTGGAGCAGTACATAATCTCTTCTTCAGCTCTTGGAAAGCCTCTTCACATTTATCACTCCAAATGAATGCAATATTCTTCTGTGTAAGTCTAGTTAGAGGAGCAGACAACACCGAAAACCCTTCCACGAATCTTCTATAATAGCCAGCCAGGCCTAAGAAGCTCTTAATCTCCTTAGGTGAAGAAGGTCTCTCCCATTCCATCACAACAGAAATCTTGGTTGGGTCTACAGAAATACCTTCCTTGCTTACTACATGACCCAGAAAGGACCCCTGAGGTAGCCAGAACTCACATTTGCTCAACTTCGCATATAGCTTATGCTTCCTCAGGGTCGATAAAACCAAACGCAAATGCTGAGTATGCTACACAATATTGCGGGAATACACCAAGACATCATTTATAAACACAATAACGAATCGGTCCAAGAAATCCTTAAACACCCTATTCATCAAATCCATGAAAGCAGAGGGTGAATTGGTTAAACCGAAAGACATTACCAAAAACTCATAATGTCCATGCCGCGAACGAAAAGCAGTTTGGGGAATGTCTGCCTCATGAATCCTCAACTAGTGGTAGCCTGAGCGAAGATCGATCTTTGAAAATACAAAGCTATCACGCAACTGATCGAACATATCGTCAATCCTTGGCAGGGGATATCTATTCTTAATGGTTACCTTATTCAATTCCCTATAATCGATGCAAAACCTCATTGATCCATCTTTCTTCTTGACGAACAAGACAGGAGCACCCCACGGAGAAGAACTTGGTCTAATAAAACCACATCTCAGCAACTCATCGAGCTGAGTATGCAACTCACGTGGAGCCATACGGTACGATGTTTTGGCAATAGGACGAGTACCTGGCTCGAGGTCTATCACAAACTCTATCTCTCTTTCAGGAGGAAGTCCTGGAAGACTATCAGGAAAGACATCTGGAAACTCTCGCACCACCGAGAGATCCACAAGATGTGGCGTAACAAAAGCTATCTCCAGAGCAGAAATAGAAACTAAAAATGCCTCGCAACCAGACTCTATAGCACGACAAGCACGCACCGCAGAAATGACAGGGGAAACTCTGTCCTGAAATCCATACACGCACATAGGTTGTCCATCGTCCATCTTGAAAACCAGTCGCTTAGCCTTGCGCTGGATGACCGCATCATACTTGGACAGCCAGTCCATGCCCAAAATCACGTCAAAATCAGACATATCCAAAATCATCAGATCCGCAAAGGCCAGAAAATTGCCAAGATAAATAAGGCATCTCAGAACTCCTTGATTAGATATCACCGAATCACCGGAAGGAAGCTTGTCATTGAAGGAGTCTCCTAATTAATCCACGTCTAGGCAATGTTTATCAACAAACCTCCGGGCCACAAAGGAATGGTTGACAACCGAATCGAAAAGAATGCGCCCACCTATTCCGCACCTTTAACTCCCCTAAAACCGTAACATACATAACTAAATGAATGATAACTAGGGCAACAACGATAAATAATAAGGATATTTTAAACTTGGGCTAACCTGATATCACTTGCGTAGAGGTTTGAGATTCCTCGCTGGTCATCACGTTCATCTTTCCTTTTCCTTTATCCAGGTTTGGTGGCGGCGGTAGAGCTCGAAGCGGGGCAGGCTGCAGTGGGGGCTGAGCCTGGGGGCACGAAGATATCTGGTGTCCCTTCTGCCCACACTGGAAGCAAATCCTTTCTTTCATCCAACAATGACTCACATCATGACCTTTACTTGCACAGTACGAGACAAACTAGCTCTCCTTTGGGTGCACCTTGGATGGCGTGCACCTGCTGCTGCTTCAGGGTGGCAGTCCTCTTGAAACATCTTTTGTAAGGGTGGCCAGGACGACCATAGAAGCTACACACTTCCTTACTTTTCTTTTTCGAAGAAGGGCCAGATACCCTGGAGCTCCCATCCTCAACACCTTTCCTCTTATATTTCCTTGCCGCAGCACCTCGATTCTTGGCATTTTCAATCGCCTCAACTTTCAGTGCGGCTTCCACTACCTCAGCAAAGTTCTCTGCTCTATAGGCGCATGCCAACTGCTGGACATCACTTCTTAGTCCTCTAAAGAATCGCTTCACTCTACCCTCCTCCGAAGCTACCAAATCGGGGGAAAATCTGCTCAACTTACTAAACTCAATCTCGTACTCACTCACAGTGAGCTGTCTCTGCTTTAGATGCAGGAAGTTATTCATCAGACGGTCCTGCTCGACCTAGGGTAGAAACTTCTTCAGCAGCATCTTCTTAAAAGATTCCCAGGAACAGCCTTCCTTCAGACTCTCCCTTTCCCGAATCCACCAACTCTTTGCCAGGCCTTTTAACTGATAGGCTGCAATCATCACATTCTGAGCTTCTAGAATTCTGGAATACGAAAACATCACCTCGATGGAGATGATCCAATCATCTAAAACCATAAAGTTGTCACTCCATCATAGGTGGGAGGTCCCAATCGTTGGAAGTACGATATGAAGTTCATTTCTAGTGGTATTGCCATCGGGGGCACCAGAGGAGCAGGGGTATCGGGCACGGATTGGCCTAAGTTAGGCTCTTGCACTAAAGGTTGCTGCGTGGGGGTGGCAAACAACAAAGACTCAATTTGCGATTGCATCGCAACTAATTGTCTCGACAGAGCCTCATTGCTCTGACGCAGACTCTCGATAATCGCATCACCTTGCGCACCAGATGTCTCACCCTCTGACTGGGGAGTCGACCTCGTCGCGGGACGCTTTGGCGGCATTCTAAAAAGGAAACAGACAACTCATCAAAATCCTAGCTTACAACAAAGCCACTCAACTAGTTCAGACCAGACTTAAAAGACACTTGCTTATGCTACAACTTGCTCTGGGATTTTATAATGATGCTATGTCCTACTTAGGATGATATCCTCTCATCCTATTGACTCTTGTGCCTATGACATGAATGCATGTATTCTTTATTCTTATTTAAAATCATGTGTGTACAAGTGTCATCATGTAAACCTCAACTTAGCACGCGTGCTTATGCGATGATATGCAATGCATGTAGTTCTATGCATTCTAAAAGGCCTTAATACATGCATGAGTGGCGTACACATGAAATGTTATGCATCCCATACTACATAACATCGCATGCAACGAGAAAAGAAATCGTGCTAATGGGCACCCATGTGATGGTGGTTATGCAACCCATACTACATAACCGTCACATGTTGCCGCCTATGATGGATCCATATACAAACACATATTATGCATCCCACACTACATAATATACCCCGTATACTTCTTATCATGCTATGAGTGTAGTGACTATGCTTCGGCTAAGACGTACTGATGACACATCAGTGTGTGTATGAAATGTCACTAAACAACTAATACTAACAAGAGAAGGTTGCCCGACATATTGTCAAGCAACCTGGCTCTAATACTAACTGTCCCAGCCAGCATTTTCACCGCATATAATAACTTATCAGAGTAAGGGAAAATGCGCGTCTTGATGCCATATCAGCAGGGGATAACTGCGGACGCTCAGGCCGATATCTACTAAATCATGAAGAAAGGTTCTTTAAATTATTTTAAGGGAAAAATCAGTTTAAGTGCAGAAGATAGCCGTATCCCTCAGCTTTGTGGCTCATCTAGTCCACGAAACAAAATATAATTATACGCTGTGGAAAAATACTTATTTAGATTGACTCCAACATTCTACATGAGCATAAACGTCCCCAAAAGACGACTCATGCTGTGCAAGACTCTAAATTTACAATAGTAGTAAGAATAGCATTTACGATCGCTAAATATAACAAGTTAGAGTTTATTTTTAAATTATGCAGTGCATGGAGTAATAGTAATAGATTTTATTCTTAAAAATACCTAACATGCATTCCTAGCATAAATCCTCCCAGAGAGCAAGTAATCCACATCCATATATAGAGAAATAAGCAGCTAGCAAGTATCTAAAAGTAACAATTCTGTGGGCATCAACGAACTGACACAAACCCACTGACAGAAAAGTAAGTCTGAACCAGTAACTAAATAAACCACAATCTACCTCGCTGAGATGAGGTAACAACCACAGCCAACACTGCTACCTAGAAACTCCAAGACTAGCTCTGCTTTCTGCTACTGCTCTGAACCTGAGGCATTCCAAAGATAGAACACCTCAGCAAGAAGGTACAAATGGTGACAGAAAATTAATAAGCCAAAATAAACAAAGGACAAAAGGGGTACCAACCCAAAACCAAAAGCACTAAAGTAGAGTACAAAAAGAAAACGGGGAATCAACAGGGAAAAAAATCTTACGTGATTCGTCACGTTCAACAAGAGTACACCAGACGCACGAGGCCATAAGGTGACTACATGAATAATTAATAAAGAAGAAATACAAAACCTTTATTAGGAACCTGTGCTCGACTCTACCCAAAAACACGGGCGAGGTGGTCACTCGTGGACACACCCTCATGAATATAAAATCCATCTAACTGCGACGGAGTCTCATACTCTCCACCATACACCGCAGACACCCAAAAATCTGGTAGACTTCCACAATGTACTAATAAAGACAATAAACATTGCGGAGGTGGTTTCGTCCACTAACTCCCGCAATTAAGAAACCCAAAGAAACCACAACACATATATATCTCGAGAGTTGGCTCGTCAGATTCTACTTGACACTTCTAGTTTTAAGACATGGTTGATCAACCCTCAGGAACGATTTACAATCCTAGATAACTCTAATCCGTTCAATAACGAAATCTAAGACGTTTAAAACCATCAATAAGACACTTCAAGAACGAGCAAACATATCCGGACAAAATTGAGTTCAGCATGACAAAACGTTACAACATCATGTGATCATTGAGAAGGTTAATCATAACAATAATTTGAAAGAATAAGTGTAGAAAATTTTAAGGAACATGAAAACATAGCCGTTACCATCAAACCAGACAAGAAGAAATGAGGGGAAACCACCACTTGCCTTGGTTTTATCGGAAAAGTCCTCCGAATCACTCCACGTCGTAGATCGAGGCAAAATGATGCGGGAGGAATCGAAATCTGAACAAGAACGGCCGAAAAAGAGGTTAGGGCCGAAAAACCCTAACGAGAAATCTCAAGAAACGAGGAAGATATTACCAAGATGGTGTAGCTCTCGGCGATAGCTTTCCGGATCTATGTTCGAATGAAGATTTCGAGCACCGGAGCACCGTCGGCGGCCTCCGGAAGGTTCACGAAATATTTTCTCTCTCTTGCTCGCCGCTCTGATTCGGGAGGAAAAGATCGGAGAAGATGAATGAATTTTCTTTGATATGAATATGTATATATATATATATATATATATATATATATATATATATATATATATATATATATATATATATATATAAATATATATATAAATATATATATTTATAAAATGTTTGTCCAAAAACGGAGTATTTACGCCCGGGTGCGCGGAAGACAAAAATAAAGGTTTAGGATTACTTCAAATCGAACAGTGTCCAACATAAAAGTTGTAGATCTCGTCAAGACGCACAAATTTCATGTTAACCATTTTTCCACACGACATCGTTGTGATGCTCAGAAAGGCTCTCGAACATAAACTACAACATACTACACGAGAACAAGCTTACGGGTACTGGAGAGGTAGAAAATGGCTACTCGAGTAGTTAAAAATGGCTACTTGAGTAGTTCAAAATGTCTACTCGAGTAGTTCAAAATGACTACTCGAGTAGTTCAAAACTAGTCGAGTAGGTCAAGAAACATTCACTCTTGTATAGATAAAAATCACTCCAGTAGTTATAATCAGGCACTCGAGAGGTTCAGAAGGTACTCGGGTAAGAACTCAAACTACTCGAGAGAGGCAGAATTCAAAATTACATAATTCGTAAATTTTTACAAATATAACCAAGAAATTAAACTATATGAATGAATAGTAAAATACATTTTTGAATAGTACTTTAATAATAAAATATTCATATTTATATATTTTTGAATAAAGAAACTATGAGATCAAAACGGAGGCCCAAACGCGTGCCGAATTGAACGAAACACATGTCGTAGGCGACTACTGACGCTACGAACACAATGATGAAGTCAAAACCAGAATCCGAAGAGCCATTCCCGAGATATTAATCTTCAAAGTACAAGACGATCATAAACAATCCAAAACTTCAATCGCTCGCCGAGACTCCAAAAATACTCGGATTGCAACGAAACTTGACGAGGAAGTCCAAAATCACTTAACTTAAATTTCAAATGCAAAATTTCCCATCATAATAAGAATTCGGCCGACTCGACCGTACGGACGCGAAAATGCCTTAACGGCATTGCGCCGTCAACTCGACGTTAAAAGTAACGCCACGACGTCATAAATATGATGTTGCCCATTCAAATAAAATCATCGAAAAAGTCGGGGGCGTTACATTGGACACCCCTATGAAGCTTCAACTCCAGCTACGTTCGAATGATTGTGTTCCACACTCTGATCCTACCCACTATCGCCACATTGTTGGGAGTCTCATCTATCTCGCCATTAATTGGCCTGACATTGCCCATATTGTTCATATGTTTAGCTAGTTTTTTAGTGCCCCCACCTCTGTGCTCTATAGTCACCTATTACGGCTCCTGCACTATCTTCGGGTGATGACTTCTCTTGTTCTCTCTTTGTCCAACAGCAGTTCTCTACAACTCCTTGCTTACTCGGATGCTACCTGGGCTAGTGAACCTGTAGACCGTCGCTCTGTCATTGGTCTTTGTTTGTTTTTGAGTTCTTCACTTATTGGATGGAGGTTCAAGAAGAAAACTGGTGTTTCTCTTTCCAGTACTGAAGGTGAGCTTCGAGTCATGGATACCACTACTGAGGATATTATTTGCCTCTATTGGCTTCTTGAGCACCTTGGTGTCTCTTCTCCAAATCCTACTTCACTCTACCGTGATAACACTAGTGTCATTAAGATTACTTCAAACTCAGTGAAACCCTCTTTCTCCAAGCATATCAGACTGAATGTTTTCTTCCTACGTGAGCACTGTGGTTGTGGAACTCTTGCTCCTTACTTTATTCCTTCCTAGCAGTAGATCGCAGATTTGATGACTAAGCCATAGACAATGACCCATCATGCCTATCTATTGTCCAAACTCTCGGTGTATGATTCCCCATGAGTTTGAGGGAGTGTTGGTGTTAGATAGTGTAGTGTACATACTGTGTAGTGAGTTAGTTTAGGCATATCTTGAGTGTTGTGGGCACCTTCTCTTGTACATATATATTACCATTATTCATGTGAATAAATCATTCAATCCCATTTCCTATAACCTGCTACTTCTTTCATTGATATTTCCCTCACAAATCTCGTATCTGATTTTTCATCCTGGCAGACCCGTCCATTCTTGTCATGGAGTCAAGGCGAGTGCCAGGCGCCTGGATGCTTAGCCGTTAATGTGCAAGTCAATGCGACAATAAGACAAGCAAGTTGCAAGGCGACAACTGAATTTTTTTTAAAAAAACTACGACAAACTTTAGACTGCATTTTTTTATAAAAATCGAGATCTAAAGTATGCCTTATGGCAATTTAAGATAAACTTTAGACTGAAGTTTTTATAAAAACCTCAGTGTATCGTCCAAAAGACAATAGTTTTTATAAAAACCGCGATATAAATTCTGTCTAGCAGACTTTAAATTGTGATTTTTTAAAAACCATAGTGTATAGTAGTATAGAGAGTGATTTTTATAAAACCGCAGTCTATCCCAATTTTTTTAATAAAAAATTCCACCAATAGTAACATCATCAGAGTCTGAGGATCCTATAAAAATTTTCTAATACAATCTACAAATTTTGTTCTATTGAAAGGATCTACTTCAATACTAAGTACCAACACAGGTTGACTGCCCCAAGCCAACAACAGTTATTCTACAGTATAATTTACACTATGTATCCATTATATCTCAATACTCAGTAAATGTAAGCTTCCTTTCCTATGTCAATCTAACTCTTTAAATATAAGTTATTTTTGCATAAGAGACTAGTTAGCACATAACCATTTCTCATGTAGGTGGGTAGACTTTGATCTATTAAGAACATAAACATTCATCTATACATGATCAAAGTTCATTTGCCTAAATTTTAATCTAATGTACATAACAATTTGAACATTAAAATTATAAAAAATAAGCATTTTATTTATTTCTAGTGAGTAATACAAACACCGACTAATTTAAACCAATAAGGAATATATTTCCAAGGTGTTTAATAAAAAAAACTGGAAGTAGTTTGTCATTACCAAAGAGTTGGGTAAAGATCACTGATGATAAGTTCAATAAAAAAAATCTGGATAAGTTTTGACACATCAGATAAATTCAAAAGAAAGATTAGTGCTACTTGAAAATGACTTGAAACATATTTTAAACATACCAATATCAATAATCTTGATTAATGGGTTATATACATTTTAATCGACTAACTAACCCCGAATCTAAAACTAAAGCAACAAAAGCAATTTTCACAAGTAAACCTTGAGATATTTCAAAGAGATACACAACAAACTCATCCTTGTCATATCATCTCCTTACCATGAATATATTATTACATGATTTGGTGTAAAAAATATACAAATATGCATTTTATATAACATATATAGTCATTTGTTTTAAACAATCATAAAATGATCAAATAGAATCATCATCTAATAAGTGATCATTGACATTTCTTGTGCTTGGTTGGTTTGAGGTACTCTCCATTTATCCGTAATTATCATCAATATCTTCATCATCATTGACAAATCCAAAATATTCTAAATTTTCACCCCCTTCAGCTATAAGTTGAAGGTTAGCTCCAGATCCACTTTGTAAATTTCGAGCCTCAATCCTAATAGCTCTCTACATCTTCCCAATTGAGATTATCCACATCTAAAACAAAAACATCCTTTGGCTGGTTCATCATCCACTCACTACTCCAATTTATCTCATTATGCACTAAAAAGTTGTAATTCTTTCAATTTTCACGTCTTTCTTGGATTCGTTCTTGTAGACGACGATTATACTGGATGTATACAAGATCATTAAGTGTTTGATGCTCAAGTCTATTTCCTTTCTTATTTTTAAATTAAATTAAGATAATTATAAACTTGTTATTAGATATTAAAATTTCAAAATTTATATTTAATATTAGTATACTTACAAACTCAAAAGTACTATAGTTGCGCTCACAACTAGAAGAAGAACAACATAAACCAAGTATGCACAATGCTATTTTATAAGGTCAACATTCGGTCCTTCATGTGCACCCCACCAATCCAATATTTATTTAAGAAAATATAAATTATTTAACATATAAATAATTTAAGAAAAAAAATAAAAACTTAAACAATACTTACTTGGATTTAAGGTGGTTCGTTGTCTAATATCCATAAGTTTTCTAAAATTACTTTGAGAAGCTTTGTAGCTAGTACCCTACTTTACAATCTTGTCTTGAAATTGATGACCAGACACTATGTAATACCCCATTTTTCATGTTTAAGGAATTTGGAGTCTCTAGAAGCTACCGCATATTGGTAGGTAGCTAACACCCGGCGGTAGCCCTTTTTTGACGTGAAGCGTCAAGTGGGGACTTAGTGTCTATTGTGAGCGATAACCCTGAGTAGCTAATGCCTGGAGATAGCTCTTCCGCTACCTCCAACACGACAGCTTGAGGTTTCTAGCATGATCTAGAAGTTACTGCAACGCAGTAGGTAGCTACCGTTCGGCAATAGCATATGGAACCAGTTTTGTAGTGGCAATTTTTGGATGTCTGATCTACTTAGAACTTGATTTTATGGCCCATAAATGCCCGTCAGCGAACCCTAAATAAGGCAAATGGGTTCTTTCTTCCCATTTTACCTCTTTGTGTTTGGGAGACTAGGGTTTGGAGATATCTTGGAGGAGAAAGAAGAAGCATCTTCTGCCATTAATGAGGCTTCAGAGCCCCATTCATTGATCTTAGGCTGGATCTGTGGAGAGGGCTTGGAGGTGAATACGTTCATCAATTCTTCTACAAGTTTCAATGGTGAGGAAGAGGTTTCGCAAGGTAACGACACTTCTCCTCCCAATTTTTAAGGATGCGTGCAAGACATCCATTTCATTTATATCTTTATTTGATTATTTAGGTACAAGATCTATCAAATGAGAGGGGTTTGGGTTGCCTTGGTTCAATATGAGCCACTGGGTCGATTGTGTTCGTCCTCAAGATACTTTTCCATTCGAAATCCGCTCTGATACTGGATTAGGCATGGTGGATGAAGCCAAAATTACGACTGGTTGTCTGATTTGGTGATGTTGCTTGACGTACATATTAGGATTTTTTGCTAGAAACCTGACGAAGATGTTGTTGTGATGCCCTTAATTTCATGTGAGAACGAATGAAGGTTTAGGGTGAGAAAGGATATACTTGTTGAATGTGATGTGGAAGCATACTTCTAGTCTTTTCATTTTGTTTTTGCTATTTTATTCATTGAGTTTTGAGATGGGTAGTACTTTTATATCACTTTATAATGATAAAGCTGTGATGTCTATATGTTGTAGGGCCCCGACCGGACCCATATTATATGATCATTATAGGGGAGGTGTTACGCCCTAGTCTTGCAATAACATCATTGAAAGCATCTTGAAATTTTCAAGTATCATCATTATGTTTCTCCTCATATTCAAAATATTTGCTTGAATTTATAAATAAAGCTGTTATATATAATTTTTGCTTCATTTAATTTGTCCACATATTTTCAACAATCTCAATAATCTTTTTAAATAATCTCCTTTATTATCAAAATATTTTTTGATCTTATGTTTAGCTTCTTCCATTGCCACTTATACTTCAGGCATAGTCGGTCTTTTATTTCCATCTACTAATCACAGAATGACAATTAGTGACTTTCCTCCTTTTAGACAATCTCTAATTTCATTCCAAAAAATAGTTGAAAGTATTGTTTCAGCAAGTTGTTTCTTGGCTTCAGTTTTTGCCAAAATAAAAGTATTATACGAATGTGATATAAATAATAATTTCAGCTTCTCCTCTTGCTTAAGTATATTTTGTAGAGTAAGGAATAATGTGGGAAATCTAGTCACTGAATGTCTCACAGATCACCACATATAGCAGTTCTTAGTGCATAAAGTAAATGAGTGTGCATGAAGATGAAATTTGTAATCATCCTTGTCTTTTTTATCACCATTTTGTTTTGTTGTAGCTTGACTATAACTTCTTGCATGCGATCAATGCAATGAGTTGCATAATCAGTCCAGAATAATGTGAGTCTTTTTTTCGTTAAAATTTTACCAGCTGTCTTATAATAAGAAACATTGTCAGTCACCACCTGCATAAAACATAATTTTTTTAAATATCTATAGTTATAAACTATTAAATATAGAATATAAAAAATATTATAACAAAAAATTTACTTGAACAACACTCTCTACTCTTATCTCTCTAATCTTACTATTATGCAACTCTGATAACATTATAGTATCTTAAATATGGCCGGATGCATCTACAGAACCTATAAAATAAGTTTCTTCTAGATAGTTGACTTGGAAATTGATCAAATGACTCCCTTTCTTATCTATCCAACCATCTGACATAAGAGTGCAATCATATCTCCTCCAATATGCTTGATACTTTGTCTTTATATCCTTAACTTTATGTTTTGTATTCAATAACAAAGAGATTCATAAATCATGATAACTAGGGCCTTTACAATAAGGCTAACACTGTTCAACTGCTTCAAGCATTACTTCAAAATTTCATATCTTTGCTACATTGAATGAAATTCCACATTCATAGAACCAATCTGCAATATAACTATCAACTCTCCTTTTCTCTTCAATAGATCTAAAACATCTTTCAATAGTAGTTTGTGCAGTACTTTTAGCATGCCTATCATCAACTATATTTTTAGGGGCTGTCTCACATGAGCAACTATAGGACCCCTTTTTGTCGTAACTGGATTACTTTTCTCTTGTTAGCACTTGTCCCATAACTTGGGATAAATGAAGATTTAGCTATAGATAATGTTGCAGGAATATTCTGTGAACCTATTCTCTCTATTTCTTGTTCACTCTCATTATCATCATCAGCAGTCAAATTTATCTTTTCTTTTTTTATCATTTAATGCTGAATACATCTCAGCTGTTATTTCAGACATTGTCTTAAAATTCTTTGATATATCTTCATACCCACCACATAGATGTTGCTTCAAACTTTTGATTCCACCTCTGATTAATATATCACACAAATTACATTTAATAGTATTTTTAAATTTCAAATCAGGCCAATGTCCATACTTCCATCCAGGATTCTTTGACTTTGCTTTACTTTTATGATCTATTTTTGGATCAAGATTATTGCTATCAACAGATGGAGCAAGTTTGTTATTGTTTTTTTTCCATCTTTCACGAACATGACCTATAAAATGCAGAGTTAGATGTCCTGGAGAGATTCCAAACTTGTTGATATTCTCAAAATAATTAGAATTTAGAAATGGGCACATGATAAAGTGATTATAATAAAGAAAGAGAGAGTTATTCTTAAAATAAAGAAACTAATCTATAAAAAATAAATATTGAAGGATGATTATATGATACAATAAAATAATCAATCTTCATCACTTGAGCCATAGGAGTATCAAATGACTAATGAAGAAGAAGATATACATAAAAATTAAGGAGACTAAAAAAATCATTATTAATTTGTTCTACACAATAAACAATTTAGAGGTCATGCTCAATTATATTTCATATTATTATTTGCATGTAGTGATTATATAACCATAAATTTTATTTTGAATATTATCAATTTTCTCTTCTTGAAAATTATGTCACTCTATCATAGAGCTACAATAATAGATTAAACGTAATTAAGGAGACAAAAAATAATAATAGACTCACCATATGCATGCTCAATTAAGGAGACTTTAAAAAATATGTTCAAATAGATTCAACGTAATTATTATCATTTATCAATCTATATGCAGTTAACTTATCAATAATGATATTGACATAGTCTTAAGAGCATCAACTATATCATTCATGAAACACATGATATAATACCCACATCGAATAGTATCTGATTGTTTTGCGAACTAAAAAAATAAATAATTGGTAAACATTTAATATCAAATTTTTAAATATTTTAAAAATATAATACATATAACTTACCGACTTCCACTTTAAAACATTTGATTTCTAAAAACTGATATTACGATCATTTACGAAGTCCTTATATGCACTTTATAAAATATAATTTTTTTAGTTTATATAAAAATTAAAATCCAAATAGAAAAAGAACATTTAATAAACTTATCTTATAATGACATTTTTAATATCATCACGTATGCTATTATTTAAGAGATCAAGCCAATAAATAGTATTTATATTACAATTAATAATAGCTAACATTCAATGTTCTCTGTGAAAGAAATGAAATAATTAACAACTTAATTATAATAAAAAATATAAATAATCATTGATAATTACGACCTATGATAGGGCATAAATAATAAAGAATTTGATTGGAGTTGACTAAACATGATTTTTAAAATCTTCTGATCGTGATTTTGAATGTGTCTTGACAAACTAATCATCAAAAGCAAAAATAATAGATGAATTATGAAAGGAAATAATTTTTTCGTATGTAATTTTTTTTATTTGTGATTGGATTTACCTGCAAAAAAATATATAAATTCGAATCAATTTATATATTAATAAAAAATTTAAAATTTATAATATTTGATACTCACCATATACATTCTAATATAATATTAACTCCAACTTTTTCGATATTATCAAAATTGTATAACTTTGAAATTTCCAAATAGGTACTTGTTGATTCAACAGCCACAAATAATGTTGGATGCTGGGTAACATGATAGTTAATTCATTTGTATTTTGTGGAAATAAAAAACCTTTGTATTTTTAATATCAATATTGATTACATAAAAGTCAAAAATATTAATTATACCCGAGAAAGTGAACGCTCATATGATGTTTTAGACACGTCTTTTTGTGATGAGGATGCTATAAATATGCGGGCTGACAAATGAAAAATAACAAAAAATCTATTAACTAACTGGTCAATAAAAAGAAAGCATGACATTCCATAAAAGTATATATAATTAAACATAATATTATTTGAGATATGTCTTGAGAAGTTTTTGGTGCTAGTGCAACACTTGTGGACCAAACTGTTCTAGTTCCAATACAAAACACACAAGTTCTTCCATTTGATTCTTCATACTACTCATCTATGCTTGATGCATTTGTTGTCGTTGTCTCAATATTTCTTATTATTGGCTCAAATTAGTCATATATTCTTATTGTTACTGATGCATATATTCTTGTTGCTAGCTCAAAGTTTTTTGGACCATAGACTCCACATCTTCAAAATAAACTAATGATTTTCTCTCGCTCCGCCTATCATCCTTGAAAAAACATTTATTGGTAGAATACTTTTCACCTGTTCTAACCCTGCCCGGATGTTATTTTCCTAAAACAGAGGCAAGAATGTAATATCTTCCCTTTGACACTCTTTCAACATTCTTAGTCTCTTGGCTCGACAACTCATCCTAATAAAAAATAATTAATGTTAGTGCAAATAACTTACTAATAAAAAATAAAATATTAATATTGATAATTTACAAATGATGAAATGATACATTTACACTTATAATTTTAGATGACAAATCAGTTGCATCTTTATTAATATATTCACTAGTCTTTTTTTATAATTAGCTTTCTATAACTTCTCACATAGAATTGGTGCAGTTGCATCTTTTTCAATCTTGACAATAAAATGAAAATAAATTATTATTTAAATTATTGAGAAAACTAATTTTTATAATGCAGATACTAGAGAGAACATATACCATCTGTTTTTCTAATTCAGAATAATCTATTATGGAAGTAGTATGAAAAATCTGTTGTGTTTTTGCTCTCTCTGTTTTAACCCGACTTTTTTGCTACATACATAAATATTTGTTAATGCCTAGATTGCTTATAAAGTTAAAAAATGATATAAATCATTGAACTTAATAAGGATATATCATATATCCTGGAGTAGTGTGATGGTCAACAAAAACTCTCCAATCTTCAAGAGTACTAAAGTTAACTTGAGAGATACAATGTATCGATTCTCCAAATCAACATTCTTTACTTAAGTGACAAAAAATTTTGATTTCCAAGTCCTCCAACTTTCAACCATGTTTTTAAGTAATGCATTGCAAAAACCATCAATACCATCAAAATAAAACAGAAAATAATAGACAATATTAATTACTAATTAACTAAAAAAAAGTTATGTGATAACTAATTACAGAATTACATACATTTAATTCTTCCCATAATTTATCCTTAAGGTGCTTATCAACTTATTTTCATCTAACATATCTAATTGACACATTAAACTTCACAAGCATGCCCATAGAACTCATCAATTTATTTGTGTTAGGCCCATGAATAATACGGTCATCATCACTCATAAAAATATTAAGCTTCTTCCCCTAGAGCCTAAGCTTATTAAATTCAGGCATTTTAGCGATACCTTTTGTTAACTTTGACGAAGATCTTTTATCAATCATTTTCCTGTAATAGGAAAACCCTAAACCATCCAAAACCCAAAAATATTCATAAAAAGAATTAAACAAATAAAGATCTTTAAACTGTTGAGTGAAAGACATAATCAATTCATAGATAAACAGAAAGTATATGTATGATAATAACTAATTAAAAATTATATTTTACATCACTAAATCAAATATCCTAAACAACTACAGTCTTGAACACATGTATGATAATATTTCTAAACACCTGCAGTCCTGAAATAGAATATTCCTAAACACCCGTGTCTACTGAGAAATAAAGTACTGAGAAAATAAAGAAAAATTATACCTAAATGAGAGACGGATTGGTTCCTGGAGCAGCCGTGTGTTTCAGATTTGAGGTAGATGTCCGACATAATCAGGTCTATAAATATCGAAGAAGAATCACTTAAAGCAAATGCACCAGATTGAAAAAATGAAGAAAAAAACTTTCACAAAATCACCTGAAGGTTTTCAAAAAAACTCAATTTGCGATTGCATCGCAACTAATTGTCTCGACAGAGCCTCATTGCTCTGACGCAGACTCTCGATAATCGCATCACCTTGCGCACATGATATCTCACCCTCCGACTAGGGAGTTGACCACGTCGCGGGACGCTTTGGCGGCATTCTAAAAGGAACAGACAACTCATCAAAATCCTAGCTTACAACAAAGCCACTAAACTAGTTCAGACCAGACTTAAAAGACACTTGCTTATGCTATAACTTGCTCTGAGATTTTATAATGATGCTATGTCCTACTTAGGATGATATCCTCTCATCCTATTGACTCTTGTGCCTATGACATGAATGCATGGATTCTTTATTCTTATTTAAAATCATGTGTGTACATGTGTTATCATGTAAACCTCAACTTAGCACGCGTGCTTATGCGATGATATGCAATGTATGTAGTGCTATGCATTCTAAAAGGCCTTAATACATGCATGAGTGGCGTACACATGAAATGTTATGCATCCCATACTACATAACATCACATGTAACGAGAAAAGAAACCGTGCTAATGGGCACCCATGTGATGGTGGTTATGCAACCCATACTACATAACCGTCACATGTTGCCGCCTATGATGGATCCATATACAAACAGATATTATGCATCCCACACTACATAATATGCCTCGTATACTTCTTATCATGCTATGAGAGTAGTGACTATGCTTCGGCTAAGACGTACTGATGACACATCGGTGTGTGTATGAAATGTCACTAAACAACTAATAATAACAAGAGAAGGTTGCCCGACATATTGTCAAGCAACCTGACTCTAATACTAACTGTCCCAGCCAGCATTTTTACCGCATATAATAACTTATCAGAGTAAGGGAAAATGCGCGTCTTGATGCCATGTCAGCAGGGGATAACTGCGGACACTCAGGCCGATACCTACTTAATCATGAAGAAAGGTTCTTTAAATTATTTTAAGGGAAAAATCAGTTTAAGTGCAGAAGATAGCCGTATCCCTCAGCTTTGTGGTTCATCTACTCCACGAAACAAAATATAATTATACGCTGTGGAAAAATACTTATTTAGATTGACTCCAACATTCTACATGAGCATAAACGTCCCCAAAAGACGACTCATGCTATGCAAGACTCTAAATTTATAATAGTAGTAAGAATATCATTTACGATCGCTAAATATAACAAGTTAGAGTTTATTTTTAAATTATGCAGTACATGGAGTAATATTAATAGATTTTATTCTTAAAAATACCTAACATGCATTCCTAGCATAAATCCTCCCACAGAGCAAGTAATCCACATCCTTATATAGAGAAATAAGCAGCTAGCAAGTATCTAAAAGTAACAATTCTGTGGGCGCCAACGAACTGACACGAACCCACTGATAGAAAAGTAAGTCTGAACCAGTAACTAAATAAACCACAATCTACCTCGCTGAGATGAGGTAACAACCACGGCCAACACTGCTACCCAGAAACTCCAAGACTAGCCCTGCTTTCTGCTACTGCTCTGAACCTGAGGCATTCCAAAGACAGAACACCTCAGCAAGAAGGTACAAATAGTGACAGAAAATTAATAAGCCAAAATAAACAAAGGTCAAAAGGGGTACCAACCCAAAACCAAAAGCACTGAAGTAGAGTACAAAAAGAAAACAGGGAATCAACAGGAAAAAAAATCTTACGTGATTCGTCACGTTCAACAAGAGTACACCGGACGCACGAGGCCATAAGGTGACTACATGAATAATTCATAAAGAAGAAATACAAAACCTTTATTAGGCACCTATGCTCGACTCTACCCAAAAACACGGGCAAGGTGGTCACTCGTGGACACACCCTCACGAATATAAAATCCATCTAACTGCGACGGAGTCTCATACTCTCCACCATACACCACATACGCCCAAAAATCTGGTAGACTTCCACAATGTACTAATAAAGACAATAAACATTGCGGAGGTGGTTTCATCCACTAACTCCCGCAATTAAGAAACCTAAAGAAACCACAACACATATATATCTCGAGAGTTGGCTCGCCAGATTCTACTTGACACTTCTAATTTCAAGACATGGTTGATCAACCCTCAGGAACGATTTACAATCCTAGATAACTCTAATCCGTTCAATAACAAAATCTAAGACGTTTAAAACCATCAATAAGATACTTCAAGAACGAGCAAACATATCCGGACAAAATTGAGTTCACCATGACAAAACGTTATAACATCATGTGATCATTGAGAAGGTTAATCATAACAATAATTTGGAAGAATAAGTGTAGAAAATTTTAAGGAACATGAAAACATAGCCGTTACCATCAAACCAGACAAGAAGAAATGAGGGGAAACCACCACTTGCCTTGGTTTTACCGGAAAAGTCCTCCGAATCACTCCATGTCGTAGATCGGGGCAAAAGGATGCGGGAGGAATCGAAATCTGAACAAGAACGGCCGAAAAAGAGGTTAGGGCCGAAAAACCCTCACGAGAAATCTCAAGAAACGAGGAAGATATTACCACGATGGTGTAGCTCTCGGCAAGAGCATTCCGTATCTATGTTCGGATGAAGATTTCGAGCACCGGAGCACCGTGGGCGGCCTCCGGAAGGTTCACAAAATATTTTCTCTCTCTTGCTCGCCGCTCTGGTTCGTGAGGAAAAGATCAGAGAAGATGAATGGATTTTCTTTGATATGAATATATATATATAAAGATATATAAATATATATAAATATATATATTTATAAAATGTTCTGTCCAAAAACGGAGTATTTACTCCCGGGTGCGCGGAAGACAAAAATAAAGGTTTAGGATGGCTTCAAATCGAACAGTGTCCAACATAAAAGTTGTAGATCTCGTCGAGACGCACAAATTTCATGTTAACCATTTTTCCACACGACATCGTTGTGATGCTCAGAAAGGCTCCCAAACATAAACTACAACAGACTACACGAGAACAAGCTTACAGATACTCGAGAGGTAGAAAATGGCTACTCGAGTAGTTAAAAATGACTACTCGAGTAGTTAAAAATGACTACTCGAGTAGTTCAAAATGGCTACTCGAGTAGTTCAAAATGACTACTCGAGTAGTTCAAAACTAGTCGAGTAGGTCAAGAAAAATTCACTCGTGTATAAATAAAAATCACTCGAGTAGTTATAATCAAGCACTCGAGAGGTTCAGAAGGTACTCGGGCAAGAACTCAAACTACTCGAGAGAGGCAGAATTCAAAATTGCATAATCCGTAAATTTTTACAAATATAACCAAGAAATTAAACTATATGAATGAATAGTAAAATACATTTTTGAATAGTACTTTAATAATAAAATATTCATATTTATATATTTTTGAATAAAGAAACTACGAGATCAAAACGGAGGCCCAAACGCGTGCCGAATTGAACGAAACACACGTCAGATGTAAATACTGACGCTACGAACACAATGACGAAGTCAAAACCAGAATCCGACGAGCCATTCCCGAGATATTAATCTTCAAAGTACAAGACGATCATAAACAATCCAAAGCTTCAATCGCTCGCCGAGACTCCAAAAATGCTCGGATTGCAACGAAACTTGACGAGGAAGTCCAAAATCACTTAACTTAAATTTCAAATGCAAAATTTCCCATCATAATAAGAATTCGGCCGACTCGACCGTACGGACGCGAAAATGCCTTAGCGGCATTGCGCCGTCAACTCGACGTTAAAAGTAACGCCACGACGTCATAAATAAGACATTGCCTATTCAAATAAAATCATCGAAAAAGTCGGGGGCGTTATATTGGACACCCCTATGAAGCTTCAACTCCAGCTACGTTCGAATGATTGTGTTCCACACTCTGATCCTACCCACTATCGCCACATTGTTGGGAGTCTCATCTATCTCGCCGTTAATTGGCCTGCCATTGCCCATGTTGTTCATATGTTTAGCTAGTTTTTTAGTTCCCCCACCTCTGTGCATTATAGTCACCTATTGCGGCTCCTGCACTATCTTCGGGTGATGAATTCTCTTGTTCTCTCTTTGTCCAGCAGCAGTTCTCTACAACTCCTTTCTTACTCGGATGCTACCTGGGCTAGTGATCCTGTAGACCGTTGCTCTGTCATTGGTCTTTGTTTATTTTTGAGTTCTTCACTTATTGGATGGAAGTTCAAGAAGAAAACTGGTGTTTCTCTTTCCAGTACTGAAGGTGAGCTTCGAGTCATGGATACCACTGCTGAGGATATTATTTGCCTCTATTGGCTTCTTGAGCACCTTGGTGTCTCTTCTCCAAATCCTACTTCACTCTACCGTGATAACACTAGTGTCATTAAGATTACTTCAAACTCAGTGAAACCCTCTTTCTCCAAGCATATCAGACTGAATGTTTTCTTCCTACGTGAGCACTGTGGTTGTGGAACTCTTGCTCCTTACTTTATTCCTTCCTAGCAGTAGATCGCAGATTTGATGACTAAGCCACAGCCAAGGACCCATCATGCCTATCTATTGTCCAAACTCTCGGTGTATGATTCCCCATGAGTTTGAGGGAGTGTTGGTGTTAGATAGTGTAGTGTACATACTGTGTAGTGAGTTAGTTTAGGCACATCTTGAGTGTTGTGGGCACCTTCTCTTGTACATATATATTACTATTATTCATGTGAATAAATCATTCAATCCCATTTCCTATCACCCGCTACTTCTTTCATTGATATTTCCCTCACAAATCTCGTATCTGATTTTTCATCCTGGCAGACCCGTCCATTCTTGTCATGGAGTCAAGGCGAGTGCCAGGTGCCTGGATGCTTAGCCGTTAATGCGCAAGTCAATGCGACAATAAGACAAGCAAGTTGCAAGGCGACAACTGAATTTTTTTTTTAAAAAACTACGACAAACTTTAGACTGCATTTTTTTATAAAAATCGAGATCTAAAGTATGCCTTATGGCAATTTAAGATAAACTTTAGACTGAAGTTTTTATAAAAACCTCAGTGTATCGTCCAAAAGACAATAGTTTTTATAAAAATCGCGATATAAATTCTGTCTAGCAGACTTTAGATTGTGATTTTATAAAAACCATAGTGTATAGTAGTATAGACAGTGATTTTTATAAAACCGCATTCTATCCCAATTTTTTCAATAAAAAATTCCACCAATAGTAACATCATCAGAGTCTGAGGATCCTATAAAAATTTTCTAATACAATCTACAAAGTTTGTTCTATTGAAAGGATCTACTTCAATACTAAGTACCAACACAGGTTGACTGCCCCAAGCCAACAACATTTGTTCTACAGTATAATTTACACTATGTATCCATTATATCTCAATACTCAGTAAATGTAAGCTTCCTTTCCTATGTCAATCTAACTCTTTAAATATAAGTTGTTTTTGCATAAGAGACTAGTTAGAACATAACCATTTCTCATGTAGGTGGGTAGACTTTGATCTATTAAGAACATAAACATTCATCTATACATGATCAAAGTTCATTTGCCTAAATTTTAATCCAATGTACATAACAATTTGAACACTAAAATTATAAAAAATAAGCATTTTATTTATGTCTAGTGAGTAATACAAACACCGACTAATTTAAACCAATAAGGAATATATTTCCAAGGTGTTTAATAAAAAAAACTGGAAGTAGTTTGTCATTACCAAAGAGTTGGGTAAAGATCACTGATGATAAGTTCAATAAAAAAAATCTGGATAAGTTTTGACACATCAGAGAAATTCAAAAGAAAGATTAGTGCTACTTGAAAATGACTTGAAACATATTTTAAACATACCAATATCAATAATCTTGATTAATGGGTTATATATATTTTAATCGACTAACTAACCCCGAATCTAAAACTAAAGCAACAAAAGCAATTTTCACAAGTAAACCTTGAGATATTTCAAAGAGATACACAACAAACTCATCCTTGTCATATCATCTCCTTACCATGAATATATTATTACATGATTTGGTGTAAAAAATATACAAATATGCATTTTATATAACATATATAGTCATTTGTTTTAAACAATCATAAAATGATCAAATAGAATCATCATCTAATAAGTGATCATTGACATTTCTTGTGCTTGGTTGGTTTGAGGTACTCGCCATTTATCCGTAATTATCATCAATATCTTCATCATCATTGACAAATCCAAAATATTCTAAATTTTCACCCCCTTCAGCTATAAGTTGAAGGTTAGCCCCAGATCCACTTTGTAAATTTCGAGCCTCAATCCTAATAGCTCTCTACATCTTCCCCGATTGAGATTATCCACATCTAAAACAAAAACATCCTTTGGCTGGTTCATCATCCACTCACTACTCCAATTTATCTCATTAAGCACTAAAAAGTTGTAATTCTTTCAATTTTCACGTCTTTCTTGGATTCGTTCTTGTAGACGACGATTATACTGGATGTATACAAGATCATTAAGTGTTTGATGCTCAAGTCTATTTCCTTTCTTATTGTTAAATTAAATTAAGATAATTATAAACTTGTTATTAGATATTATAATTTCAAAATTTATATTTAATATTAGTATACTTACAAACTCAAAAGTACTATAGTTGCGCTCACAACTAGAAGAAGAACAACATAAACCAAGTATGCATAATGCTATTTTTATAAGGTCAACATTCGGTCCTTCATGTGCACCCCACCAATCCACTATTTATTTAAGAAAATATAAATTATTTAACATATAAATAATTTAAGAAAAAAATAAAAACTTAAACAATACTTACTTGGATTTAAGGTGGTTCATCGCCTAATATCCATAAGTTTTCTAAAATTACTTTGAGAAGCTTTGTAGCTAGTACCCTACTTTGCAATCTTGTCTTGAAATTGATGACCAGACACTATGTAATACCCCATTTTTCATGTTTAAGGAATTTGGAGTCTCTAGAAGCTACCGCGTATTGGTAGGTAGCTAACACCCGGCGGTAGCCCTTTTTTGACGTGAAGCGTCAAGTGGGGACTTAGTGTCTATTGTGAGCGATAACCCTGGGTAGCTAATGCCTGGAGATAGCTCTACCGCTACCTCCAGCACGACAGCTTGAGGTTTCTAGCAGGATCTAGAAGTTACTGCAACGTAATAGGTAGCTACCGTCCGACAATAGCAGATGGAACCAGTTTTGTAGTGGCAATTTTTGGACGTCTGATCTACTTAGAAGTTGATTTTATGGCCCATAAATGCCCGTCAGCGAACCCTAAATAAGGCAAATGGGTTCTTTCTTCCCATTTTACCTCTTTGTGTTTGGGAGACTAGGGTTTGGAGAGATCTTGGAGGAGAAAGAAGAAGCATCTTCCGCCATTAATGAGGCTTCAGAGCCCCATTCATTGATCTTAGGCTGGATCTATGGAGAGGGCTTGGAGGTGAACACGTTCAGCAATTCTTCTACAAGTTTCAATGGTGAGTAAGAGGTTTCGTAAGGTAATGACACTTCTCCTCCCAATTTTTAAGTATGCGTGCAAGACATCCATTTCATTTATATCTTTATTTGATTATTTAGGTACAAGATCTCTCAAATGAGAGGGGTTTGGGTTTCCTTGGTTCAATATGAGCCACTGGGTCGATTGTGTTCGTCCTCAAGATACTTTTCCATTCGAAATCCGCTCTGATACTGGATTAGGCATGGTGGATGAAGCCAAAATTGCGACTGGTTGTCTGATTTGGTGATGTTGCTTGACGTAAATATTAGGATTTTTGCTAGAAACCCGACGAAGATGTTGTTGTGATGCCCTTAATTTCATGTGAGAACGAATGGTGGTTTAGGGTGAGAAAGGATATACTTGTTGAATATGATGTGGAAGCATACTTCTAGTCTTTTCATTTTGTTTTTGCTATTTTATTCATTGAGTTTTGAGATGGGTAGTACTTTTATATCACTTTATAATGATAAAGCTGTGATGTCTATATGTTGTAGGGCCCCGACCGGACCCATATTATATGGTCATTACAGGGGAGGTGTTACGCCCTAGTCTTGCAATAACATCATTGAAAGCATCTTGAAATTTTCAAGTATCATCATTATGTTTCTCCTCATATTCAAAATATTTGCTTGAATTTATAAATAAAGCTGTTATATATAATTTTTTCTTCATTTGATTTGTCCACATATTTTCAACAATCTCAATAATCTTTTTAAATAATCTCCTTTATTATCAAAATATTTTTTGATCTTATGTTTAGCTTCTTCCATTGCTACTTATACTTTAGGCATAGTCGGTCTTTTATTTCCATCTACTAATCACAGAACGACAATTAGTGACTTTCCTCCTTTTAGACAATCTCTAATTTCATTCCAAAAAATAGTTGAAAGTATCGTTTCAGCAAGTTGTTTCTTGGATTCAGTTTTTGCCAAAATAAAAGTATTATACGGATGTGATATAAATAATAAGTTCAGCTTCTCCTCTTGCTTAAGCATGCTTTGTAGAGTAAGGAATAATGTGGGAAATCTAGTCACTGAATGTCTCACAGATCACCACATATAGTAGTTCTTAGTACATAAAGTAAACGAGTGTGCATGAAGATGAAATTTGTAATCATCCTTGTCTTTTTTATCACCATTTTGTTTTGTTGTAGCTTGACTATAACTTCTTGCATGCGATCAATGCAATGAGTTGCATAATCAGTCCAGAATAATGTGAGTCTTTTTTTCGTTAAAATTTTACCAGCTATCTTATAATAAGAAACATTGTCAGTCACCACCTGCATAAAACATAATTTTTTTAAATATATATAGTTATAAACTATTAAATATAGAATATAAAAAATATTATAACAAAAAATTTACTTGAACAACACTCTCTACTCCTATCTCTCTAATCTTACTATTATGCAACTCTGATAACATTATAGTATCTTAAATATGGCCGGATGCATCTACAGAACCTATAAAATAAGTTTCTTCTAGATAGTTGACTTGGAAATTGATCAAATGACTCCCTTTCTTATCTATCCAACCATCTGACATAAGAGTGCAATCATATCTCCTCCAATATGCTTGATACTTTGTTTTTATATCCTTAACTTTATGTTTTGTATTCAATAACAAAGAGATTCATAAATCATGATAACTAGGGCCTTTACAACAAGGCTAACACTGTTCAACTGCTTCAAGCATTACTTCAAAATTTCATATATTTGCTGCATTGAATTAAATTCCACATTCATAGAACCAATCTGCAATATAACTATCAACTCTCCTTTTCTCTTCAACAGATCTAAAACATCTTTCAATAGTAGTTTGTGCAGTACTTTTAGCATGCCTATCATCAACTATATTTTTAGGGGCATGTCTCATATGAGCAACTATAGGACCCCTTTTTGTCGTAACTGGATTACTTTTCTCTTGTTAGCACTTGTCCCATAACTTGGGATAAATGAAGATTTAGCTATAGATAATGCTGCAAAAATATTCTGTGAACCTATTCGCTCTATTTCTTGTTCACTCTCATTATCATCATCAGCAGTCAAATTTATATTTTCTTTTTTTTTCATTTAATGCTGAATACATCTCAGTTGTTATTTCAGACATTGTCTTAAAATTCTTTGATATATCTTCATACCCACCACATAGATGTTGCTTCAAACTTTTGATTCCACCTTTGATTAATATATCACACAAATTACATTTAATAGTATTTTTAAATTTCAGATCGGGCCAATGTCCATACTTCCATCCAGGATTCTTTGACTTTGCTTTACTTTTATGATCTGTTTTTGGATCAAGATTATTGCTATCAACGGATGGAGCAAGTCTGTTATTGTTTTTATTTTCCATCTTTCACGAACATGACCTATAAAATGCAGAGTTAGATGTCCTGGAGAGATTCCAAACTTGTTGATATTCTCAAAATAATTAGAATTTAGAAATGGGCACATGATAAAGTGATTATAATAAAGAAAGAGCGAGTTATTCTTAAAATAAAGAAACTAATCTATAAAAACTAAATATTGAAGGATGATTATATGATACAATAAAATAATCAATCTTCATCACTTGAGCCATAGGAGTATCAAATGACTAATGAAGAAGAAGATATACATAAAAATTAAGGAGACTAAAAAAATCATTATTAATTTGTTCTACACAATAAAAATGTTAGAGGTCATGCTCAACTATATTTCATATTATTATTTGCATGTAGTGATTATATAACCATAAATTTTATTTTGAATATTATCAATTTTCTCTTCTTGAAAATTGTGTCACTCTATCATAGAGCTACAATAATAGATTCAACGTAATTAAGGAGACAAAAAATAATAATAGACTCACCATATGCATGCTCAATTAAGGAGACTTTAAAAAATATGTTCAAATAGATTCAACGTAATTATTATCATTTATCAATCTATATGCAGTTAACTTATCAATAATGATATTGACATAGTCCTAAGAGCATCAACTATATCATTCATGAAACACATGATATAATACCCACATTGAATAGTATCTGATTATTTTGCGCACTAAAAAAATAAATAATTGGTAAACATTTAATATCAAATTTTTAAATATTTTAAAAATATAATACATATAACTTACCGACTTCCACTTTAAAACATTTGATTTCTAAAAACTGATATTATGATCATTTACGAAGTCCTTATATGCACTTTATAAAATATAATTTTTTTAGTTTATATAAAAATTAAAATCCAAATAGAAAAAGAACATTTAATAAACTTATCTTATAATGACATTTTTAATATCATCACGTATGCTATTATTTAAGAGATCAAGCCAATAAATAGTATTTATATTACAATTAATAATAGCCAACATTCAATGTTCTCTGTGAAAGAAATGAAATAATTAACAACTTAATTATAATAAAAAATATAAATAATCATTGATAATTACGACCTATGATAGGGCATAAATAATAAAGAATTTGATTGGAGTTGACTAAACATGATTTTTAAAATCTTCTGATCGTGATTTTGAATGTGTCTTGACATACTAATCATCAAAAGCAAAAATAATAGATGAATTATGAAAGGAAATAATTTTTTCGTATGTAATTTTTTTATTTGTGATTGGATTTACCTGCAAAAAATATATATAAATTCAGAATCAATTTATATATTAATAAAAAATTTAAAATTTATAATATTTGATACTCACCATATACATGCTAATATAATATTAACTCCAACTTTTTCGATATTATCAAAATTGTATAACTTTGAAATTTCCAAATAGGTACTTGTTGATTCAACATCCACAAATAATGTTGGATGTTGGGTAACATGATAGTTAATTCATTTGTATTTTGTGGAAATAAAAACACTTTGTATTTTTAATATCAATATTGATTACATAAAAGTCAAAAATATTAATTATACTTGGGAAAGTGAACGCTCATATGATGTTTTAGACACGTCTTTTTGTGATGAGGATGCATATAAATATGCGGGCTGACAAATGAAAAATAACAAAAAATCTATTAACTAACTGGTCAATAAAAAGAAAGCATGACATTCCATAAAATTATATATAATTAAACATAATATTATTTGAGATATGTCTTGAGAAGTTTTAGGTGCTAGTGCAACACTTGTGGACCAAACTGTTCTAGTTCCAACACTAAACACACAAGTTCTTCCATTTGATTCTTCATACTACTCATCTATGCTTGATGCATTTGTTGTCGTTGTCTCAATATTTCTTATTATTGGCTCAAATTAGTCATATATTCTTATTGTTACTGATGCATATATTCTTGTTGCTGGCTCAAATTTTTTTGGACCATAGACTCCACATCTTCAAAATGAACTAATGATTTTCTCTCGCTCCGCCTATCATCCTTGAAAAAACATTTATTGGTAGAATACTTTTCACCTGTTCTAACCCTGCCCGGATGTTATTTTCCTAAAACAGAGGCAAGAATGTAATATCTTCCCTTTGACACTCTTTCAACATTCTTAGTCTCTTGGCCCGACAACTCATCCTAATAAAAAATAATTAATGTTAGTGCAAATAACTTACTAATAAAAAGTAAAATATTAATATTGATAATTTACAAATGATGAAATGATACATTTACACTTATAATTTTAGATGACAAATCAATTGCATCTTTATTAATATATTCACTAGTCTTTTTTTATAATTAGCTTTCTATAACTTCTCACATAGAATTGGTGCAGTTGCATCTTGTTCAATCTTGACAATAAAATGAAAATAAATTATTATTTAAATTATTGAGAAAACTAATTTTTATAATGCAGATACTAGAGAGAACATATACCATCTGTTTTTCTAATTCAGAATAATCTATTATGGAAGTAGTATGAAAAATCTGTTGTGTTTTTGCTCTCTCTGTTTTAACCCTACTTTTTGCTACATACATAAATATTTGTTAATGTCTAGATTGCTTATAAAGTTAAAAAATGATATAAATCATTGAACTTAATAAGGATATATCATATATCCTGGAGTAGTGTGATGGTCAACAAAAACTCTCCAATCTTCAAGAATACTAAAGTTAACTTGAGAGATACAATGTATCGATTCTCCAAATCAACATTCTTTACTTAAGTGACAAAAAATTTTGATTTCCAAGTCCTCCAACTTTCAACCATGTTTTTAAGTAATGCATTGCAAAAACCATCAATACCATCAAAATAAAACAGAAAATAATAGACAATATTAATTACTAATTCACTAAAAAAAAGTTTTGTGATAAATAATTACAGAATTACATACATTTAATTCTTCCCATAATTTATCCTTAAGGTGCTTATCAACTTATTTTCATCTAACATATCTAATTGACACATTAAACTTCACAAGCATGCCCATAGAACTCATCAGTTTATTTGTGTTAGGCCCATGAATAATGCGGTCATCATCACTCATAAAAATATTAAGCTTCTTCCCCTAGAGCCTAAGCTTATTAAATTCATCCATTTTAGCGGTATCTTTTGTTAACTTTGACGAAGATCTTTTATCAATCATTTTCCTGTAATAGGAAAACCCTAAACCATCCAAAACCCAAAAAAATTCATAAAAAGAATTAAACAAATAAAGATCTTTAAACTGTTGAGTGAAAGACATAATCAATTCATAGATAAACAGAAAGTATATGTATGATAATAACTAATTAAACAATTATATTTTACATCACTAAATCAAATATCCTAAACACCTACAGTCTTGAACACATGTATGATAATATTTCTAAACACCTGCAGTCCTGAAATAGAATATTCCTAAACACCCGCGTCTATTGAGAAATAAAGTACTGAGAAAATAAAGAAAAATTATACCTAAATGAGAGACGGATTGGTTCCTGGAGCAGCCGTGTGTTTCAGATTTGAGGTAGATGTCCGACATAATCGGGTCTATAAATATCTAAGAAGAATCACTTAAAGCAAATGCACCAGATTGAAAAAAATGAAGAAAAAAACTTTCACAAAATCACCTGAAGGTTTTCACACAGAGAAGAGGCTGTAAAAAGTTGCGGTAAAAATGTAAAGTTACGACTTACGATTATAAAATATATACAATAGACTGTGGTTTTTATAAAAATCGCAGTCTATTCGACCCTAAAATATATAATATAATAAACTACAGTTTATATTAAATCCGCAGTCTATTCTATCCATAGACTACAGTTTATATAAAAACTGCAGTCTATTTTATCCATAAACTACAGTTTATATAAAAACCGCAGTCTATTCTCCTTTTCTTATATACTGGTCAAGGCGTCCAACATCTTATACACATTCGGGTGCCTGGATGCCTTGGCGTCGCCTAGACGACGCCATAGCAAGAATGATCCAATTGATGGTCAATCCTGAAGCTTCTTCCATATTAGAAATTCTGTCAGTTTCCTTTTTCCATGATGTGTTCTCATCCTTTGACTTGCTTAGGCCTCCGATTAGTGCTCAATCTTCTCTCGATTGATACCTTATGTGTCCCTTCTTGCTTTGGACGATTTCAACCAACTTCATCTGCTGCCCCTTTATTATTTTATCGATTCCAGTCGACCCCCACCCCTGCCCATCGTGCTTCGACTAATTCCTGACATTGCAGCCCCTTTAGAGTGTTGATCTCTCACCGATGCTGAATCTTTATGTTGTTTCTTGGTTGTATTATGTGTTTTTACATGTCTTAGTCATCATAATAGTTATTTTATGTTGTTTCTACCTATATGCACGCATGTTCCATGTGAGGGGGAGTGTTTGAGACGAGAGCTACTTGAATGATTTTTCCCGACTTTCGCCATAACCCCGCACAACCTATAGGCTTATGTCATATGTTGTTTTCCTCTCCCCAATTTATCTTTCCATTGGTACATGTGTTGTAATACGATCATTGTTGGTTATCTTAATCTCAGCGGATTGTAATACGACCATGTCGTACGGGGCTGTGTCGTGTGAGACTGTTGGTTCTATTGATCACAATGTCCTATATTTGAAGAAAGCTCATAGGTCAATGGTATACACATGATTATGTCTGATGCATGCTCTAAGTTCATTATATGTAGGTTGTATTATGATGCACTGATTTGACAGTTATCAGGGTCACAATGACAGTTGCACTCAAGACAGGATGTTGGCAAAGCAAAAAACTGGCGAAGTCCAGAAGCGTTGAGTGAATGCAGTTCACTCAACATGAAGAGGCTAAAAGCATTGACCGAACTTCAAGCAATCAAAGTCACATTACTGCTGAAGAAAAATCTAGTTAAGTCTAGAAGCGTTGAGTGAAGGAAGTTAACTCAACGCCTGCTCAGGAGGATATCTGCCCAAGTACAAAGCGTTGAGTGGAGAAAGATCACTCAACACCCCATCTATTAGTCAGCAAAGTTCAAAAGTGTTGAGTGAAGAACTTCACTCAATGACTTCAACTAACAGATTTCTACCAAGTCAAAAATATGTTGAGTGATGAAGGCTCACTCAATGCCTAATCAATTAGACTACAAAAGTCAAATGCATTGAGTGTTGAAGGTTTACTGAACACCTCAAGATGCATAATTTTCTGCTAAGTATTACTACATTGAGTGAAATGGCCTCACTCAACATTTATGAAGATTATCTGGAACTTGCCAAGTCCACAAGCATTGAGTCATGCTGACATCATCAATAATTCAAATGTAGTGGGAATAGTGCGCTAGATGACAAAAGGAGCCATATGCCTTTAGTACAGCAGCAAATGTAAAAGATATATTGCACCTACCAATTCTGGCTGGTCCGTACTGCACATAGAGCCATTGGACGATGAGTAATAAAAGGACTTTTCTGAGAAATCAAAATAAGCTTTTTGGTCATCTTCTTCCACTCAACTAAGAAAAATATTTCATGGAACTCATTCTTATAGTAAGTCTGTGAACCACAAACAGAGGTGGGCTGTTTGAAGAAATAATTCTATCTTCAACAGCAACAACAGAAAACTCATTTTTCTGAGTAAGAAGAAGAAGCAGAGCAAACTCAAGTTGTTTTTCATCCTCAAGGCTGTTGCAATCAACACTTCCACATCAAAGTCTTGAAGAAGCAATGCTCTGTAGTCATCTTCTCAGCACATGCAGAAATATCCTGAATATCTACTTTCTTGGTGTTGTGAAGAAGTTAGGGCTGAGTTTACTAAATCCAAAAAGAAGGCTCAGAGGACACTTTCTCTAGAGTCAATCATCAACAACAACTTTCACTTTCTATAGGATCTGAATTGATCTGACTTGTAAGCCTAACATATAAAGAATGAGTTGTAGGATGCTACTGAGAATCTGAGTTAGGGCCTGTGTGCCTGAGGTAGGATCTTGTTCGAGATCTGTTGTAGGAGACTTAGTTTATCTGAGTGTAGGGATAATCTCCTAGCCAGAGCTATATGGATTTTTGTTAAGCCTGAGGTATGTGATCTGGTGGGTCACTGAGTGGTAGGAGTAAAGTTTACTCTGAGTGTGTAGGGCCTTGGCCTGATGTAGGGCCTGGAGAAAGTCTGAGAGATCCCAAGGGATCTGAGTTGTAAGTTCTTTGAGCCGAGTTTGGATAAGATTGTCTTATCTAGCACACTATTACAAAGGTGGGAGGGAAAGTAGATGTACCATATCCTTGGGGAAGCACTATAAACGCTAGTGTGCTGCTCTTTATTCTTAAAAGCTAACATAATAAACTAACTCTCAACACACCAGATCAAAAAGTAGTCATAAAGACTTGAAAACCTATTCCCCCCGCCCTCTAGTTGTATAACTACTCTTGAAACAAAGAATTTCAAGTGGTACCAGAGGGAGGTTGTTAAAAAAGAACTTAACAGTCTGAACAGATCTCCAAGAGTAGCTAAATATAAACTCCATTAGTTCAGGTGAGAACCAAAAGCAATTGAGCTCCATGAAGCTTCCCATCTGCAGAAAAGAGAACTTTGGAATTTGGAAAGAAAGGATAAGGCTGTTCATGGAAGCCTCAGACCCTAGGATATTCATTGCAGTTCAAGAGGGACCCTTCATTATAATAAAGATATTTGTCTTAGATGCCAATATCCAGACTCCAAAGAAGTATACTGAAATAACCAAGGATGAAGTCATCTTGGTAACCATGGATAAAAGGGCTTAGAAAATCATTGTTAGTACCATAGATGACTCCACCTTTCAAAACCTGGTCCAATGCAAAACAACCAAAGAGATGTGGGATTCTCTTATTGCGTATATGGAAGGGATGAAGGAGGTAAGGGATGAT
Source organism: Platanthera guangdongensis (assembly GCA_039583875.1). NCBI lineage: Eukaryota > Viridiplantae > Streptophyta > Magnoliopsida > Asparagales > Orchidaceae > Platanthera > Platanthera guangdongensis. The sequence goes on from CM077150.1 coordinate 89,348,198, forward strand.
AGAAAATCCCTCATGAATTAGCAATATGAAGCTCTCAAGAAAGGGAAGAAAGACTCCATAGCTGAATGCTTTGAGAAGTTCTTCATAATAGTGAAGAGTATGATAACATATGGCAGACAGTTCACAAATTATGAGCTGAATGACAATTTCTTGAGATCCCTAAACAAAGAGTGGGATATCAAGATTTGTGCCATCAGAGAGGTTGGCCACTTAGCCAACACATTACCTCAAAATATATTTGGTAAGATGCTATTCCATGAGATACAACTGAACTCCAGGTAGATAGAAGAAGATGTTGCCAGAACTCACAATAAAGAAAAGACTGTACCCTTCAGAGCTGAAGCCACAAGAAGGAGCAGGGAAAAGAATCCTTCTCCACCAAGGAGAGCAGTAGAGTCTGAGAGTTCAGACCCTAGCTCCTCTAGAAATGAACTGTCTGATGGAGAACTGACATTATTCTCAAAGCAGTTCAAGAAAATACTAAGTAGAAAGAGATAGTGGAAGAACAAGGGCTCTTCAAGCTCCTCATCAAGAAAGGCCTACTCCAGCAAAGGCAAGTCTAAAAATGACCCGTCTGGGGAAAGGTATGACTCTAAACAAAACAAACATACTAAGACTAATGTTGTTTGCTACTGCTACAATAGGAGTGGACATATCATTGCTAACTGTCTAATTAAGAGGAAGGAGTACATGAAGTTTGAAGGCAAAACACATTACAAGGACAAGATGGTTGAGAAATGCTTCTTGGCCAAGAAGAAAGTCAGCCTGTCAGACATTGAATCTCAATCTTCAGAATCAGATGAAGAAGAAGCATACATTGGTCTCATGTCCATTGAAGAAGAGGCTGATCATCCAGCTGCCCCATTTACAATAAGGACCACACTGTTCTCCTTTGATAGTGACTGTGAAGAGGATGAAGAGTTCTGTCTCATGGACATATCAGAAGACAATTAGGACAATTCTATTCCTGATGAGGTACATTCTATCCTTATCTCTCCATCTATCTATGAGTCTGGCCCAGACTCTAAAGCATACACTTCCTCCAGTAGGGATGATGGATTAGAATTTGAAGATAATGTCAATCAATTGATTGGTAAGTTTGATGCAATTCTAGATGCTTTGAGGATGAGCAAAAGACTTGTCAAGAGACAAGCTGAGGAGATTGCCTCTCTTCAGCAAGCTGCTTCTATGCAGGCTAAGTTAGCACCCTTGCTAGCTCAGATGAGGAGGGAAGTTAGCTAACTGAAGACAATCTCAATTATCCAAATTGGGACCATTAGCCAGAAGGACAAGATCATCATGGATCTTGAAGAAAGGTTTCTCAAGGAGAAGAATATTGTGGCTGAATTCTCTAAGTCCAAAACTGTCTTGCCACTGATTGACTCATTCACCTCTCAAAAGGATAAGAGAGGTTTTGGGTTCAAGTGGAGCTCTAGAGATGCCCATTCCAAAGGGAAAGACAAAGATCGTATTGTGCCTAATACCACCTTTCAAAAGATAAACCTCCCTTCCAACAGGAATGACCAAGACAACATGTATGGTCACTGGAAGAATGAGAACCTTTCTTGTCAAAATACAAGGGTATCTTACAATGGAAGGAAAAAGGATATGGGATTGAGTGCACTGAAGGCTCCCCATGAGCAAATCCAAATGACCCATTATGGACCATTTGTGCTTGGTGCTCCACCCCCACACTCAAGGATAAGGCAGTAGCCCATTCTCAGGCTCCTCCAGTAAAAACCTTGACCATGGGTAAGTCAGTCAGTAATCCTCACTTGGCTTCTCTGATGCCATCAACAACGTGTCAATTGCAAAGAAGACTACTAGTGATGAAACTCAGAGTAGGCCAAGTACATCTACTAGCAGACTCACCTTTAGTCAAATTCTTATTGAAAGAAATAAGAAAAAGGGTACCGCTCTCCACTCTGAACAGACAGCTATTGGTAGCTTGCACTCTTCAAAGGTTGTTCAGAAAAGGAGATACAACATTCATGAGTGTTGGTGCTGTGGTAAAGTGGGTCACTTTGCCATAGAATGTTGGCACAAACGTAGTCTGCCAATGAAAAGGATGAGTCCTCCTGTCAGGATTGCTGCAGGTAGACTTGTTAATTTTTCGGCTAACATGAACCAAGGACCCAATCCATTTTGGTTTCCAAAGGTAAACTAATCCGTGTTTGCACGGTAGTCCAAGTACTCATACAATGCCAATATAGTACTTGGACAGTGGATGTTCCAGACATATGACTAGAACAAGAAGCCACCTTAAGGATTATATTCCTGCGAGGAATGGACCTAAGGTGATCTTTGGAGGTTCAAACAAAGGAGTTGCTAAGGGCTATGGTATGATCACCAATGACATAGTATCAATCTCAAAAGTAGCTTATGCGGAAGGATTGTAACATAATTTGATCAGCATAAGTCAACTGTGTGATATGGGCTATGTCATTACCTTCCATAAGGATGAGTGTCTGATCAAAAGGTCAAGTGACCAAGAGGTCATTTTGACAGACACTAGGAGTGGAAATATATATTATTTAAACTTCTTATGTTTAAGTCCAGACTCACCAGTATCTATGGTAGCAAATGAGAAAGTATCTTATTATGTGCAATGACACAAGAGGCTTGCTCACTTGAACTACAAGACAATTAGCAAGCTCTTCAGTAAAGGGCTAGTCAGAAATGGACCCAATATAAGATGCACCAAAGAGGGCATTTGTTTTGCATGCCAAAAGAGTAAGCAGATAAAAGCTTCCTTTAAGAGCATTAGGGCCAAAGATTAAGAGAGGGTCCTGTACCTCTTACATATGAACTTGTTTTGTTCAATGCCACTTCATAGTCTAGATAGGAAAGTCTACACACTTGTGATAGTTGATGACTATTCAAGGTTTGCTTGGAATTTGTTTCTTAAGAAAAGTCTGAAATACTTGACATTTTTGTGACCTTTGTTAGGCAAATTCTGAATAAAAAGGACAATTATGTGGTCAAAATCAGAAGTGACCATGGTACTGAATTTCAGTCTGAAGGCATGACAAAGTTCTGTGAAGAATGAGGGATTCACTATGAATGTTCTTCTCCTAGAACACCCCAACAAAATGGGATAGCCGAGAGGAAAAATACTACTCTCAAAGAGGCTGGCAGGATATTACTCAGTGACACTTCTCTCCCAGAATATTTCTGGGCCGAGGTAGTAAACACTGCCTGTCATGTTTATAATAGATATTCTATCAACAAGTATCATAGGAATACTCCTTATGAGATTATGAAAGGAAAAAAAACCAAATCTAACCTTTTTCATGATCTTTGGAAGAGTGTTTTGTGCTCAATAATGGGAAGTCCTACTTGAGCAAGTTTGCTGCCAAATCCTATGAAGGATGTTTTGTTGGATACAACAACCATAACAAATCCTAGAGAGTCTACAACTTGAAAAATCAAGTTGTAGAAGAGTCTGTGAATGTAGTCTTTGATAAATCATCTGCAGGTGGAGAGTTGAAGATGGAAAATCTGACCATCAAGGATACTTCTCCAATTGCCCAAGAAGAAGATGATTGTGTGCTCATTCCAGAAGATGATCCAAATGCACAGGACATGGGTGAAGACCATTAGTATCCACCCATCGAAGTTCAAGATTCTGAGAATAGAATGCCAACAGCCGTTAGACATTTAAGGGATCATCCTAGAGATCAAATCATAGGAGATGCAAGCCAAGATATTACACACAGAAGCAGAAGCCTCAACATTGCAATGTATTCAAGCTTCCTGTTTCAAGTTGAACCAAAGAGATTTGAAGATGTCAACATAGACCCATTTCAGATTGTGGTATGCAAGAAGAAATGAACAATTTCAAAAAAAGCAAGGTCTGGAAGCTTGGTTCCCAGACAACATGGACATAACATAATTGAAACTAAGTAGATCTATAGGAATAAATTTGATGAGAATGTAGTTATCATCAAAAACAAGGCTAGACTGATTGCTAAAGGATACATACAAGAGGAAGTTATTGAATTTCATCAATCCTTTGCACCAATTGCTAGACTGGAATCTATAAAACTGTTCCTTGCATATGTTGCACATAAAGGATTCAAGGTCTACTAAATGGATGCTAAGTCAGCTTTCTTAAATGGTGACCTAAAAGAGGATTTAGATGCAGGTTGTAGAGAAGACAGGAAAAGCACCTCAAGCACCTGTCAATTTCTAGGAAAAAGATTGGTCTCTTGGAGAAGAAAGAAGCAAACAAGTGTTGCCATCTTGAAAGAATTGGTTTCAAGATCACCTAAACACCTAGAGGGGGGGGGTGAATAGGTGCAATTCCTTTTTACTCTAAGGAAGAATATTAATTCAGATAATCAAATAGAATCAATCAGATCTACAACTACCACATCACAGAAATCACAAAATCACACACAATCACAGATGACACACATATTTATAGTGGTTCTCTAAATGATGGGTACATCCACTTTCCCCCTTTACCTATCTAACAGTGTGCTAGATTCGGCCTAACTTATTCCTTCCTTCTTAGATCTACAGATCTTACAACTTAGAACCCAGTCTAGGTTCCTACAACTCAGAGTGAGTCCACACTCCTACAACTCAGGCAAATAAGCCCTACCTCAGCCTTCACCCAGGCCTATAACTCAGAGAATCAACTCTCCTACCTCAGGCATACAACCCTACCTCAGCCTTCCCAAGGCCTACAACTCAGAGATGAAAATCTCCTACCTCAGGCACTCAGCCCTACCTCAGCCTTCCCAAGTCCTACAACTCAGAGATGAAAATCTCCTACCTCAGGCACTCAGTCCTACCTCAGCATGTATAAACTAGGCTTACAACTCAGATCAATAATGATCTTATAGAACAAAAATATAAGATATGTTTTATCTTCCACCCAAGTTGAGAGAGAATGAGTAGAAAGTTTTCTTGATCAGTTCTTGAAGAATCTGATTACCCAGAAATCAACCTATCTTTTGCTTTCTTCAAAGCTTCTTGAATCTGAACACAATAAGGTTGAATTTTTTGAAGATGATATTCAATCATCTTCCTTCTTAAATCCAGAAATCAATCTGAATTCTTCTTTGCAGATAGTTCAGGATCTGCTCTTAAAAGACTAGTTGATGATAGTCTCTTTCTTCACTTGAATTGTTGGAGCTCTCTCTCTACAAATTCTTCTGAAGAACTTTTGATATTCTTCACTTAGATCCACTTGAAATCTCTGACTGGATTTTCTTTGTGTATGTTGAATCTTCTGTTGTAATTGTGTGTTGAGTACTTCGTCTTCTTTTTCCGTCTGTTGTTAAAATCTGTCTTTATATAGACTTCATCCAAGGTTACCGGCTGATCCGGTTGCTAACTAACTTCTGACAAATCTGAGAGTTGTAGTAGACCTGTTGGTTATGGCAGCTGTCAAGTCTTCCAGTCACTTCTTGAAACTTTGTCTTTGTCAGCAAAATGTCGAGTCTGAACTACACATGTGTCGACATAAGTAGACTAAGTGTCGACACAATCATTGGTGGTGTCGACACAGCTCTCATGGTGTCGACACTGCTTCTTGACATAACTTCTGTAAGAATATGTCGACACAAGTCCTGTGTGTCGACACAGTCACTTCTTGTCTTGACACAATTGACGTAGAAGAAATTCTGGTGTGTGTGTCGACACAAGTCCTGTGTGTCGATACAGTTGATGTCGATTGAACTTTTTGTGTGTCGACATAAGTCCTGTGTGTCAACATATTTGATGTCGACTGAACTTTCTGTGTGTCGACACAAGTCCTGTGTGTCAACAAAGTTGATGCAGTCTGAACTTTCTGTGTGTCGACACAAGTCTTGTGTGTCGACACAATTCCTTCTGGTGTCGACACAGCTTTTCCAAGTGACAACACAATTGGCTCCAGGTGTCGACACAGCTTTTGTCAAGTGTCGACACAAGTCTTCACAAGTGTTGACGCAACTTCTTCTGGTGTTGACTCATGGACTTAGAAACCTTTCCAGCATATTCTTAACCTGCACATGTAAACTCAAAACAACATCAGCCAATGACCCAGATTGATTCTGGCTGGGCCATCTTTGCTGGCTGTTTCCGGCCAGATGAGCCGCCACCACCGTCGGCGGATGTCGCCACCACCTTCACTGAGGTGGTGTCAAGCGATTCCCGGCAATGAGGCCACCAGAATTGGCTCCTTCGGCGAACCTGAGCAAGAATAAAAGCTCGGAAAATTCTCATTTTCCTCACATGGTATCGGGCTCGATTGAGCCCGATGTCTCTCCTAAAGGATCTAGAAATCTAGTACGAGTAGAGGGGAGGTGAAACGGACCCGAATGGTGGTACGATGGCGAGGTTGGCGGTGGTTGGCCATGGTTGAGCTGCTCCGGCGATCTCCTGCTCAAATCCTTGATTCTCCACCAAAAGCTTTGCTCCAGGACTCATTCTCCACTCGATTCCACTCTCTAAAGCTGATGGTGTGGTCGGTTTGAGCTGCAAGTGGCTGTATAGGGAGACACAACCAAGGTGAGCTCGGTTTGGGGCTTTGGAGGCTTCACCCTTGGTGCCAAGTGGCCACCATGCTGCCAAATTCTCTGGAATTTACTGAGGAGGCCAGCCAACACCATTTTGGGCTGATGGAGCCAAGGCCAAGTGGCCTCATCTTCTTAACTCACCTTCTCTCTCCTCCTTTGGGTAGATTCTCCAAAATGCCCCCATGCATGCACTCTCTCTCCAAAACTAGAGGGGTAGGGCTGGTCTTTGTCACCTTGGGCTGATAATGGGCCATGTTGGGTGGGCTTGGCCCAAGGGCAGTGGGATTAGACCTCATTTTCTCCTTTAGGTCAATTATGTTGACTTGGTTGACTTGAGTTGACTTGGTCAACCATGATGAGTGGTCTGACCCCACTTGGTGGTCATAGGTCTAATGGCACCACCCAACTTGGGTTGGGTCAATGTGGTGCCCTACTTGGGCTAATTGGGCCTATGGGTATAGTTTTGACTAAATTAGGGCCATGGTTGACTTTGGTCAACTAGGGTCAAAGGGTTAACCTAATGATATGCCCTAGGGTCCACTTAGATTATTTTAGGGTTAGGGCAATGTGGTGGGGTCATGGTGTGGCTAGGGTGTCTATTTAGGCTAATTTGACCTACTTTGACTTTGTCCCCTTTGTGGGCCCCACATGGCTACAACCCACTACCAAGGGTTAAACCTAGCTAAATTCCCTATCACCCACCCCATGCCTAACCCAATCTAATTTGAGGGGTCTAAAAGTAACATGAGATGTTACTGTTGGAACCCCAGTCATGATTTGGGCAAGGATCACTATTAGGTTTGCTTAGACTGACCCAAAGTGTATAGTTAGGGTCATAGGTTTACCTCTTTTGTCTAGGCCAAGAGTCAACATCACATGGATCAGCCTACAATAGCCTGTCAGAGACTCAGCAGAATTGTGTCGACACTTTAAAGAAGCTGTGTCGACACCAGTAGCAGAATTGTGTCGACACACAAAGAGGCTGTGTGAACACCCAGAAGATTTGTGTCGACACAACAGACTATCAATCGACACAGATAATATTAGTCGACACTAGCTCAGTTGACACAAGAAGGATTTGTGTCAACAGCATAGAACATCTGTCGATATAGTTCACAGAAGCAAAATTCTCAGGTCGACGATTGTCATGCTCAGCTTGACAATCTCAGAGTTAATCTCTGTAATGAGCTCGACGAACTCAATGTTCAGGTCGACGAATTATGTAAGGAGCTGAGCTCGACGAAATCCAGATGAGCTCCACGAACTCAAAGCTCAGGTCGACGATCGCTGAACTCAAGACAACCAGACATCTGCTCGACGAACACAGAAGCTAAGCTCCGGTCGACGAACGCAGATCTTAAACAAGATATTCAGCTCGACGAATCTAGCTGAGTTCGACGAATGTTGAACTCAGGTCGACAATCGATGAAATTGACGAAAGTTCAGGTCGACGATTTCTGTGCAATCGGTAACAGTTGGAAGAATTTATTGAGGATTAATTACAGTCAACATTCCCAGTGAAAATAGCCGTCCAAACGGACAGTTACAGAAGAATTAAGTGAGGATCAATTTCCAAAGCATCTTCACTCTTGGAAATGTTTCTTCTATCATCAATTCTACGGAATTCAAATACAGGGAAGAAGATAGAACAAAGATACAGTACACAGAGAACCAAACATATATACAGAGAGAGGAGATGAATCATAACATAGAATAGAACACACAATCAGACAATCAAAAAGAAAAATAGTCTGCATCATACATTCTCTGGGCCCTCTCTCTCAGGATTTGGATACAAAGTAGAAGCTAGAGGAAAGAAGCAGATCAGCTATAAGAAGAAGAAGAATAATCAAACAATATCAAGAGCCTTCTTCTTCCTTATCTCTGCAGGACAACTTCAAGGATAACAAACAACATATTAGTCAGAAGCTCCTGAAGTTTCCTCTGGTCAAGGCTCAAAGTCTGAAGGCCTATCACCCTATGCAAAGCTTCCAAGCCTGAACCCCTTTCAATCTCAGGGGGAGCTTTGACAACATCTTTGAATCCACATATTCTTCTCAATTGTATATTGAGAAAGAGAAGGCTTCCATCACTCTCTTCCCCCCTCCTGTATAAAGAGTTGTCATCTCCCTTCAAAAGTGATTCCTGGTTTTTGAGCACCTAATCAAAAGCTCATTGGTGATAGGGCACCTGATCAAAAACCTATTGGTTTTTAGGCACCTGATCAAAAGCCTAAAGGGTTTCTAGATCTACCTGAAGCAAATCTTGTGGTGACAGGGCACCTGATCAAAAACCTGAGTGGATTCCTACCAGGGTGGTAGAAGAGTGGATGTACCTAGGTTAGAGAACCACTATAATATTCTTGTGTCATCTGGTTGCCCCTTTTCTTCTGTTCTTGCTGTGCTTGTGACTTTAGGACTACTGTGATTTTATTACTTAATCTGTTTGTGCACCAGTACAACAAAGGCTGTCATAAATTTTATTATTGCACATATACTCTATTCACCCCCTCTAGAGTATAATAGATCTAACCCTAACTTTCAATTGGTATCAAAGCAGGTTCCTTTAGTTGGACAAGTTAACCCTTGAACCAAAGATCCTTTGTTAGATCTACACTTTTATTTTATTTATTTCCCTTTTGATCTTATACACAACATTAGCACAGAACATGGACTATGCAAGCACCAGACCTCCAGTGTGCAACCTAAATAGGTTTGCCATCTAGAAGGAAAGAATCAGATTATATATGAACTCTATTGATGAAGATATATACAATTCTATTTTGACAGGTCCCCCTCAAGCTTCAACATCTTCAAATACAAATGCTGTCCCATCATCTCAATGGACAGATGCCCAGAAAAAGCTAAAGCTTGCTGCTTCCAAAGCCATGAACATATTGGCTCAGACTATGTTAGATGACATCTTTCAGAAGATGGCTGAGTGCACCTCTGCAAAAGCAATCTGGGACTCACTAAACCACATGGTTACTGGCTCAACAGATGAGAGGAAAGATAGAAGATCAAATCTTATCACTCAATATGAAAACTTCAGAAAGCATGAAGAAGAAACAGTTGAAGTGATGTACAATAGGCTTAGCTCCATCATCAGTGAGCTGAGAACCTTGGATAAAGAAATCACATTGACTGAAGTAAATGACAAGATCCTAATGTGCTTCCCAAGCTCATGGGATACCAGGATTTGGCCAATCAAAGAGGCCAGAAACTTAAATGAGATTTCAACTGAATCTCTCATGGGGAAGCTCAAATCTTATGAGCAGCTAATCAAGAACAGAGAAGTAGTAGAGCAAAGAACTCCTCCTCTAGCAAGAAGAGAACACAACATTGCTTTCAAGGCTGCTGAGAAGACAGTGGCTGCATCAATAAATGAAGAACTGATGAGCCTGTTTGCTAAAAGATTTTATAATATGGCAAAGAAGGACTTCAGAAGGGAGTCATCCAGAAATGACAGCAAGCCAAGATATGACCAAACCCATACTAGAGAGAAGGAATCAAGAAGCAAGCATTACTGCAAGCCCTCTTCCAGCAAGCACAAAAAGAAGGACAAAGGATTTGTGGCTGAAACATGGAGTAAAACAGAAGATGAATCCACATCTTCCAGCTCCAGCGAAGAAGAAGAGGAGGCTAAGGCAAATGAATTTTGTCTGATGGCAATCAATGCATCTTGTAGCAGCCATGATAGAGAATCTGAATATGATGGAGAATCAGATTCTGATAAAGAATCAACAGATCAAGTAATCTCTAACCTTGATTTTTCTTCAGAAAAATTTAAAACTGATTGCAGGTTATTATGTAACAATTTTCAGAAAATCTTAGTTCAAAATAATTCGTCGACCGGAGATCGACGAAATCTATACTATTCGTCGACCTCAGATCGACGAACTCTGAACAAAGATTTTGACTTGAACTATTCAGGAATCTGTGCTCGACGAAATGAATATAATTCGTCGAACAGTGATCGACGAAAATGGGCCACAGAAAACAACCATTATCATTCTGTGAACAGAGATCGAAGATCTCATCTGAAAGTGCAAGCTAAATCTGATATACTCTAGAGGGGGGGGGGGGTGAATAGAGTATAGTGCTTGGTAAAAACTTTTTACAATAGTTGTTGTATTCTTATGTGAACATGGAAGCAAATCAAATAAAGTAAATCTAAACACAGAATAATCACAGAGCAATCTAGTCACAAACCACAGCCAGAAACAAAAGAAAGATATGCAACCAGATGACACAAGGAGCTATAGTGGTTCCCCAATCAACTTGGGTACATCCACTCTTCTACCACCATAGGTAGGAATCCACTGCATGATGAGTTGATCAGGTGTCCTGGGCACCAATGAGCTTTTGATAAGGTGCTCAAAAACCAAACCAGATTTTTTGATCAGGTGTCTTGCCACCAATGAGCTTTTGATAAGGTGCTCAAAAACCAAACACAAACTTTTGAAGGGAGTTTGAAAAACCCTTTACAGCAGAGTGAGAGAGAGAGAGGGAAAGAGATGATCTTCTCTGTCAACAGTCAGAGAGAAGATAGTGGATGTTGTCAAAGCTCCCCCTGAGATCTTGAGTTGTTCAGGAAGTGAAGCTTTGCAGTAGGGTGATAGGCCTTCCGAAAATTTATCTCCAGCAAATGATGATTTCAGCAGCAACTGAAATGTGAGGTTTCTGGAGTCTTGAATGATGATGGCCTTTGAACACTTGAATCAAGATAGATCTGAAAATTTCAGTTAGTTGATCTCCTTTTGTGATGTGTGTTCTTGTATGAATCTTTGAGACTGAGAATGTCTGCAACTCTTTCTCTTTCTCTTGTGTAATCTTTTATTCCTTTTGCCTGTCATAAATGACTTCCTTAATTGCAATTGTCTTCTGGAGGAAAGTCCAACAAAAAATTCCTTGAAAATTCCTTGAAACTTGCTACAGATTAAATGAAAAATGGCTACAAGATCTCTGAATTAAATGCTGAGAATAATTCCTCAACTGTCTGAATTTGAATCTTGAAAATCGTTGAACTCTTCAGAAAAACGTCGAACTGAGCTCGACTATCATTGAACTGAGCTCAGAGATTGGACTTAGACAGAAACAGAGATCGTCGATCTGAGCTCAACTATCGTCGAACTGAGCTCAGAGATAGAGAATTAAACTGGAGTCAAGATCATCGATCTGAGCTCGAAGATCGTCGAATGGAGTTCGACGACTTGTCGAAGTTGAGCTCAGAGATCGTCGAATGGAGTTCGACGATCCGTCGAAGTGAGCTCAACGATCGTCAAATGGAGTTCGAAGATTCGTCGTACTGAGCTCGACGAAATGACTTAGTCTTTAGAAACTGAAAAACCTGGTCTTGAGGGCACCTTCCAAACCTAACTACTAACCCTTAGACTTAATTCTAATTGACCTTTAGATCTATACAATGAGGTCAAAACAGGTTTCCTAGGAGATATAGTGATCTTTGCCCAAATCAGTAATAGTGTGTTCCAACAATCTCCCCCTATTTGGGTTAGGATTACTATTTACAGATATTGAAAAATTAAAAACATATACAAAGCAACAATATAACAAACAAGACATTTCAGAATCACACATATATCTCAGATAGTTCAGAAATCAAAAATAACTGTCACCTTACAGAATTACTCCTTTTCTTTGCTCTTTATAAGTACTATTTCTCTGTTTGGATTTAGAGCTTCCTTTTTAGATCTCCTGTCATCAGCTGCACCTAAAGAGGTTTGTTGCTTAGGCCTGAGCACTACAGCTTCAGGGTGCAGCTTCATGTAGCTTTCTGAATCAAAGAATTTACTGGATGAATATCTTTCAAGTTCCTTCTTTCTTTGATCAGATAAAGTAGTAATACTGGAAGTGTCTTTGCCTTGTTCTCTGGCTTTCTTAATTTGATCCAAAGCAACTAATTCCTTCATCCTGGCTGTCCATGAAGTTGGATTGTTCTCTGGATCCTCAAAAGGAACTGGAGGCTCATATCTGTTTGAGGGATTGTCTGAAGGAGCTCTGGAGGAGACTAACTCTTTCAATTTGTAGGGAAAGGGACCTGAAGTAGTATCAGTGGAAGCTTGTCCTTCCCTTGAATAAGGGTGTTGCCTAGAATAGCCTTTTGAATAGACTTGAAATTCTCTTTGGTTTCCTCTGTTGTTTCCTCTCCTTGACTGATAGCCTCTGGATTGGCTTCCCCTGTATTGGGATCTACCTTGAGGTTGATAAGAGGTTTGGCTTCTAGCAGAGGGTTGAACAGCTGAACTACCACCTGCACCTGCATCAGGTGAAGGAGGAGGAGGAGGATGATGGAACTGAGAGGAACCTTTGTCATACTTTCTCTTTTTCTTCATGGCCTTCAATTGATTTTTCGAATATTGAATCCAATGTTCTGTGATAGGACAGTTATGCAGTATGTAATAAGGAATATCATTTGTGTCTTTGACATTTGCTGGAGGAACCCTTTTCATAGCCTTGCTTCTGGCCTTTCTTTTCCTTGCAATAGTAGCAGAAGAATCATCTGAATCAGTCCTGAACTGATCACTTTCTGAGCTTTGATCATCATATAATGCATCAATCCTTTTCAGATAGTATTTCTGTTGTTGTGATTGAGCAGGTGAAACAGTAGTGACAACAATAGTAACAGCAACAGCAGGAAGAGAAGTAGAAATAGCACTGGCAGAAGAGGTCATGGCAGCAGCAGTAGATACAGCAGTAGCTGGGGCAGCAGATTCAGATATAACAGTTTCAGTAACAGAAATAACATCAGTAGTAACAACAGGCTCAAAGTCAAATGCCTCTGTCATATGTATATCCTCAGATATTAAAACATCAGAATTAACAACAATATTAACAGTATCAGTACTTTCAATAGAAACTGAAGGAGTAGCAGCAGAAAGGGACTTTACAAAAGAATGTATTATACTGGTGTCACAGCTTGAAATAGGCACAATGGCCTTAGAGAGATCTTATGATGGCTGGACTGCAGTGTGCTCTGGAAGACAGCTGAAATAAATAGAGTCAAAATCTGATAATAGTGTCCTGAGGTCCATTGAGAAAACTGCAACTTGAGATGTTGAGGCTTGAGCTTGAACTGAAGTAATAGCAGTAGCAGGAAATCTATCCACTTCATGAGGCATCTCCCCCTGCCTAGATTCAGTCAAGATTGGATCAAGGCACCCAGATAAAGAGATTGCCTGAGGAGGAATGAGAGAGGAGAGCCTGGCAGACAGGTCTGCAACTGACTTGAGAAGTGGAGCCAAGGAGGTCTCCAACAAGAGTGATAGCCTGGGAGCTATTAGCTCATAGAGTCTGTCTGCTAAAGCTGGAAAATCTACATGCTCAAGAGGAACTTGAGCAGAGGTAGGGACTGAAGGTGGAGCAGCTGGAGAAGTGGGTGGAGAGCTGGTGGATGGTGGAAATGAAGGTTGAGATATGGGTATTGTGGAAATTGAAGATAATGGCGTTGAAATAGAGGGAGTGAAGGAGGGTTGTGCAATGATATCTTGAAGCAATTGTTGATATGTGGATGAAGATGGTGGATCAGGAGGGGATGAGGGAGAATCATCCATAAAGGAATCATCTATAAGATTGAAAGATGGAAGTTGGGATGATGAGTCAATGTCTTGGAGGGGGTATTGATGTAGAGGATGGAAGACTTCTTCTGTTATTGGAAAAGTTGGAGAATGTTTAGAAGTTGGAGATGGGGTTGAAATTATGATGGTGGAGGAAACTATAATGGTGGATGTGACTGGTGGAGATGAAATAAAAGGTGGAGGAGGAGGAGAAGAAGCAGACAAGTCTTCTACAGGGGCAGAGACTTGAGGGGAAGAGACTGCAACAGTCCTTGTGCCTGAAGCTGCACTTGCAGAGAGCCTGCTGGGCTTCATAATTTGCCTATCCCACTTGCCAAACAGGGCACATGAGAGCCTCTTGGAGGCATTAATGTGCATCCCATTTGAAACTAGCAGTGCACGACATTTGTTCTGAAGAAACAGCCCTAATATCCTTCCAAAGTTAACAAAATTCTTGTTGATCTTCTTCTTAATCAAGTCAAAGAAAACTTCTCCCCAGTTCAATTGTTTCTTATCTACAAGAGCACCCATCAAACATAGCTGATACCTGGAGATGGTATCATGGGCTGAGTGTTTGGCCAATAACACCTTTCCTACAACATCAGCCAAAAATCTGTACTCCACAGATAGATTCTTCTTCAGCAGTTTGCTAGGGTTTGCATCTGAATGTCCCATTCTAGCAAGCATAGTAGAAAATTCTTCTCCAGACATCTCAGCAGAATCCTCTCCAGAATGTAATTGAAAAACCTCTGTCAAGATAGTAGGTGTCAGAGGTACCTGGGTTCAAGATATTGTTCCAATCACTATATTCTGATCATGGTTGTGGGCAGTATACACCCTCTCTTTTATTTCATCAGAAGCTAATTTGATTCTGGTGGACATGATAGTGACGAGCTGTTGTTCCTTGAAAAGTTCTAGAATATCTTTGAAAATCTGATCATTGTTATTGAAGGAATCCATGTCAATATCAAATCCTACATCAAATTTCATTCCGGCCAGGACTGCAACTGAGATGGCCATTGATTCCTGCAAAAACGAACAACCAAACGACTAAGTGTAGAGAAGTTTGGAAGGAAAGAGAAAATTTGCAGAGAGAATGAAAGCGTAAAAGGAGAACGACGTCCGAAAAATGAATTTTATATTAGCGTTCGACGCAGAAAAGGAAAGATCGTTGAACTCAGTTCGACGATCGGGGCTTCTAAAGGAAACTGAAAGGTAACATCGTCGATCTCCGTTCGACGATATTGGAGAGCGTCGAGCTCCGTTCGACGATAGTTCAGAGAACAAAATTGTCGAGCTTCGTTCGACGATCGCTGACCTGGAGAGATAGTTGAGCACTGTCTGAGAAGCGCTGAACTCTGGTCGACGATTTCGGAAAGCGTCGATCTCCGTTCGAATATCTGGGGGAAAATCGTCGAGCGCAGTTCAGAGACCAGAAACACTCTATACACTAGAAAAATCAAGATGTTTGCCTAGTCTTGGTCAATTTTTAGAGTTTTAAAATCTTGGATATTATTTTAGACTTCCTCCATCTAACATTCCTAACTGATTTAGGAAGAAGGTGTGTTTCTTTTCATCCAAGGGTTTGGTGAAAATATCTCCCCTTTGTAAATCAGTTGAGATATATTGAAGTTTAATTTTATTTTTCTCAACATTATCCCTTAGAAAGTGATGCCTAATTTATATGTGTTTTGTCCTACTATGGAGGACTGGATTTTGAGCTATAGAAATAGCACTGGTATTATCACAAAAGATTTTTGACTTCTCTAAGTTTTAGCCATAGTTTAGGAGTTGGTTTTGAATCCACAATATTTTTGAACAACAACTGCCTGCAGCCATATATTCAGCTTCAGCAGTTGAAGTTGACACAGATGTTTGTTTCTTGCAAAACCAGGAGACAAGTCTGTCACCAAGAAATTGACAAGTTCCACTGGTGCTTTTCCTGTCAATTCTGCATCCAGCATAATCAGCATCGGAAAATCCAATTAAGTCAAATGCTGAATCTTTTGGATACCAGAGACCTAGATTTGGACAACTTTTTACATACATGAGAATCCTTTTTACTAAGGTTAGGTGTGACTCTCTAGGGCTCACTTGGAATCTAGCACATATGCATGTAGCAAACATAATGTCAGGTCTACTAGCTGTAAGGTACAATAAGGAGCCAATCATTGCTCTATATGTTGTCTGATCAACAGGTTTCCCATGTTCATCAGCATCCAATACAACATTAGTAGTCATAGGTGTTTTCATATAAGATGCTTCAGACATACCAAATTTCTTGACCAATTCCTTTGCATACTTGGTTTGAGAAATAAATATGCCTTCAGCATGTTGTTTGATTTGCAATCCTAGAAAGAAGGATAACTCACCCATGCTACTCATTTCAAATTTGGAATGCATTAGGTTGGAGAACCTTCTGCACAAATTTGAATCAGTAGAACCAAATATAATATCATCTACATAGATTCATACTAGTAGGGTATGGGACTTGTGGGTTCTAATAAAAAGAGTTTGGTCTACTTTACCCCTTATAAATTCATTTTTCAGAAGGAAGCATGCTAGGGTCTCATACCATGCTCTAGGAGCTTACTTGAGACCATATAATGCTTTGTGCAATTTAAAAACATAATCAGGATAAGATGAAGAGATAAAACCTGGAGGTTGTCTGACATAGACTTCTTCTTTGATGTCTCCATTGAGAAAAACACTCTTTACATCCATCTGGTATACTTTGAAACCCTTGTGTGCTGCATATGCTAAGAAGATTCTTATGGCCTCCAACCTTGCAACTGGTGCAAAAGTCTAGTCATAATCTATGCCTTCTTCTTGAGAGTACCCTTGAGCTACTAGCTTTGCCTTGTTCCTTACAATGACTCCTTGATCATCCAATTTGTTTTTGAACACCCACTTTGTTCCAACAATGGAGTGATCCTTAGGCCTTGGTACTAGTTCCCAAACTTTGTTCCTTTCAAATTGATGCAACTCTTCTTGCATTGCAATGATCCAGTGAGGATCTTGCTCTGCATCTTGAATGGATTGAGGTTCAATTTGAGAAAGAAAGCAAGTGTGCATCAGGTTTTGGTTGACCTGATTTCTGGTTTGCACACCTGCTGAGATGTCTCCAATTACTTGGGAAATTGGATGGTCTCTTGATGTTACTAAATCAACAGGAGGTGTTGATTGTTCACCAACCTGTGTTGTTGTTTCCTCTTGTGGTACAACAACTGGCTCTTGAAGAGGT
Source organism: Platanthera guangdongensis (assembly GCA_039583875.1). Classification (NCBI taxonomy): domain Eukaryota; kingdom Viridiplantae; phylum Streptophyta; class Magnoliopsida; order Asparagales; family Orchidaceae; genus Platanthera; species Platanthera guangdongensis. Next base: position 89,365,527 of record CM077150.1, read on the forward strand.
TTCTCTTCAGGATGTTGAATGTCTTCTTCATCTTCACTGCTTTCCTCTTTTTGAATGATTTGTAATCTGTTCAAGTCTTCAATAAGAGAATGTACCTGCAAAGGTTCTATGGTAGAAGTGTTCTTCTCCTTGAAAGACATGTTAGTTTCATCAAAAGATATATGAACAGATTCTTCAATTTTGAGAGTTGATTTAATATATACCCTATAAGCCTTACTGATCATGGAGTATCCCAGAAACACTCCTTCATCAGCTTTAGCTTGAAATTTTGCTAAGTACTTCTTGTCATTATTGTGAATATAACAGATACAACCAAAAATTCTAAAATAATCTACTTTAGGTTTCTTCCCTTTGAGTAATTCATAGGGAGTCTTTCCCTTCAGTTTATGTATTAAACTTCTGTTTAGCACATAGTTGGAGGTGTTCACTGCCTCTGCCCAAAAAGATAGAGGAAGGTGAGCATTTGACAACAATGTAGTGGCAGATTCAATAAGGGTTCTATTTTTCCTTTCAGCTACCCCATTTTGTTGAGGAGTTCTAGGAGCTGAGAAAGTGTGCCTGATCCCTTCACTCTGATAGAACTCTTGCATAAGAAGAGAATCAAACTCTGTCCCATGATCACTTCTGATCAGGGCAATGTGAGTATTGAACTCAGTCCGTATGTATTTGAGAAACTCTGTCAAACACTTAAAGTTATCAGACTTCTTCCTCAGAAAGAACACCCATGTGAATCTAGAGAAGTCATCTACAACTACTAAAGTGTAAGATTTCCCTCCTATGCTTTGTACTGTAATGGGTCCAAAAAGATCCATGTGTAACAGATACAAAATCCTAGGTGAATCACTCTTATTAAGTGACTTGAAACTATTTTTGGTTTGCTTGCCTAATTGACAAGCCCTGCAGAGTCCTTCCTTCTTGTAGGGGCCAGAAGGTAGTCCTCTAACAAGGTTGTCCTTGGATAGCCTAGCAATGGTTCTAAGGTTTATATGTACTAATCTCTTATGCCATAATACAATACGTCTACTAACAGAGTTAAACAGGCAAATATCTACTTCATTTGAAAGAAAGTCTACTAAATAAATGTTACCTTTCCTTTTACCTGTCAACACAGTTGTGTTGTCCTCTGATTTGATCCTGCATAAGGATTTACTGAAAGTCACTTGGTAGACTTCATCATATAGCTGACTGATGCTGATCAAGTTGTGCTTCAGTCCTTCCACATAGGCTACTTTCTTGAATGTGACTGTCCCAATTTGGACTGCACCATATCCTTTTGTTAGTCCAAAGTTTGAATCACCAAATATGACTTTGGGTCCAAGCTTGGCTTTAAAGTATGTGAGATTGTCCTTGCTTCCTATCATGTGCTTTGAGCACCCACTATCCAGATACCATTGCTAGTTTGCTGTTGGATAGGTCTTCACCTACACATAAAGCAATTTACTTGTTTTTGACCCAGTTTACCTTGGGCCTAGGTTGATAACCTTTAAATTCAGAAATAAATGACATCCCTGGTTGACTCTTATAACCTTCAGGATGATATCTCCTTGGAGGTATTATCCATTCAGTATAAGGGTTAAGTCTGGATGAAGGACCCCTAGGATTGGAATTTGATTTACCCTTGAAGAAGTTTTCAAATCTCTGATCTCTGCTCGACGAACGTTGAGCTGTGTTAGATGATCTTGGGTCAGATCGTCGAGCTTCGTTCGACGATCGACTGTGACAGAGTTCAGGGTTTAGAGATCGTCGACCTGCGTTCGACGATTTTGCCTAAGATCGTTGATCTCCGGTCGGGGATCGTCTAGCTCCGTTTGACGATTTCTGTTGAATTCTTGGTTTCTTAGGTAAGTCAGAATTTTTCCTAGCTACCTCTACAACTCCCTTCCCTTTATCAGAGATAAACTTAATTGGGGTTGTTAGTACTTTAGGTTGGCTGGATGAAGCACCCAAGCCAGTGTACTGTTGAATCTTGAGTTCACTGTGCTTGTGATGTCCATTAGCTTGATACTTCTCCCATTGAGGGATTCTTCAAGCTTCTTGGCCTCTGATAGTTCACTTTTCAGTGAAGCTATCTACTCCCTACAGCACTCCAGCTCCTCAGAGAGTTTGAGGTTTTCTGATTTTAAGGTACTATGTTCAGATAATTGATTTCTGAGAGAAATGATTTCCTTCTCAGATTTTAATAAGTCTAAACATAGTGCTTTAAATTCATACTTAAATTCCTCAGAATTAAAATCAAAAGAACTTATTACCTGGTCCTCTTCAAGTTGAGTCTCTGAGTCTGACTCTGAATCTTCTACATCAGAATTGTGTTGTGAGGCATTGATAGCCATCATGCAGAATTCCTTTTCTTCAGCATCATCCTCATCATCACTTGAGCTGGAAGAAGTTTCATATTCTTCTTCTGTCTCACTCCAAGATTCAACAACAAATCCCTTCCTTGTGTGTTTGTTCCTGCTGGAGGAGGGTTTTGTCATTGCTATTCTTCTTGAAGTCCTTGTCCTTTCTTCTTTCTTTCTTGTCCTTTCTGTCCTTATTTTTGTTCTCTGGACAGTCATGCACAATGTGGCCTGGTTTCCTGCAACCAAAGCAAATAATTTCTTTATTATTTGATTTATCATACCTTGGCTTGTCATGCTCTTTGTATGATCTCTTCCTGAAGTCCTTTCTGGCCATTTTGTAAAATCTTTTGGCCAGTAGACCAAGCAGCTCATCATTGCCTGTGACCTTGTCTTCACGCTGATCTTCAGTGGCTTTGAAAGCTATTGACTTTTCCTTTCTTGTGGCTGGTGAGGCAGCCTTCTGCTCTTCTTCTCTATTTTTGATGAGCAGCTCATAAGACTTGAGCTTGACCAAGAGAGCTTCTGTTGTGATTTCATTGAGACTTCTGGCATCCTTGATTGGCCAGATTATTGAGTCCCAAGTGCTTGGGAAGCAAATTAGGATTTTGTCATTTAGCTCAGTTAATGAGATCTCTTTATCCAAAGTTTTCAGTTCATTGACTATCAGACTGAGTGTATTATACATTTCAGCTACTGACTCAGTTTCTCCTTTCTTGAAGTTCTCATATTGGGTTATGAGGTGAGATCTTCTGTCTTTTCTCTCATCAGCAGATCCTGAGACTATTTCAGACAGCTTATCCCAGATGTCCTTTGGTGAGTTGCATTCAGCTACCTTTTGGAAAATCTCATCAGACATAGTCTGGGCTAGAATGTTCATAGCCTTTGCATCTGCAACTTTCCATTTCTTGATGTCAGTATCTGTTCCTGAGGGAGGTGGAACAGCACTTGTACTTGTATTCTCTGAAGGTCTTGGACATACTGTCAAAACAGAATTGAAAATGTCCTCATCAATAGAATTCATGTATAGTCTAATCCTTGCCTTCCAAAGTGCAAACTTAGATAGATTGCACACTAGAGGTCTGGTGCTAGCATAATCTTTGTTTAGGGCATGATTTGTGAAGAAATAATTCTAATAACAAAATTAAAACAAGCAGATCTAACTGGAGGGATCTTTGGGTTCATGTGTTAGCCTATGCAACCACCAAGGTGTGGTATTTTTAACCAACCTCGCTCTGATACCAATTTAAAGTGCAAGCTAGATCTGATATACTCTAGAGGGGGGGGGGGGGTGAATAGAGTATAGTGCTTGGTAAAAACCTTTTTACAATAGTTGTTGTATTCTTATGTGAACAGGGAAGCAAATCAAATAAAGTAAATCTAAACACAGAATAATCACAAAACAATCTAGTCACAAACCACAGCCAGAAACAAAAGAAAGATATGCAACCAGATGAAACAAGGAGCTATAGTGGTTCCCCAATCAACCTGGGTACATCCACTCTTCTACCACCCTAGGTAGGAATCCACTGCAGGATGAGTTGATCAGGTGTCCTGGGCACTAATGAGCTTTTGATAAGGTGCTCAAAAACCAAAGCAGATTTTTTGATCAGGTGTCTTGCCACCAATGAGCTTTTGATAAGGTGCTCAAAAACCAAACACAAACTTTTGAAGGGAGTTTGAAAAACCCTTTATAGTAGAGTGAGAAAGAGAGGGAAAGAGATGATCTTCTCTGTCAACAATCAGAGAGAAGATAGTGGATGTTGTCAAAGCTCCCCCTGAGATCTTGAGTTGTTCAGGAAGTGAAGCTTTGCAGTAGGGTGATAGGCCTTTAGAAAATTGATCTCCAGCAAATGATGATTTCAGCAGCAACTGAAATGTGAGGTGTCCGGAGTCTTGAATGATGATGGCCTTTGAACACTTGAATCAAGAGAGATCTGAAAATTTCAGTTAGTTGATCTCCTTTTGTGATGTGTGTTCTTGTATGAATCTTTGAGACTGAGAATGTCTGCAACTCTTTCTCTTTCTCTTGTGTAATTGTTATTGTTAGAGTTGTTGCAGAAGTTGTAATAATCTTTATTGCAGAGAATATGTGTCTAACTTCTTGTTCTTCTTTTGCAGGGATGAAAAATCTAATCTTTTATTCCTTTTGTCTGAAAAGAAATGATCCACTGTCCAAGATAGCCGTTAGCCTGTCATAAATGACTTCCTTAATTGCAATTGTCTTCTAGAGAAAAGTCCAACAAAAAATTCCTTGAAAATTTCTTGAAACTTGCTCCAGATTAAATGAAAAACGGCTACAAGATCTCTGAATTAAATACTGAGAATAATTCCTCAACTGTCTGAATTTGAATCTTGAAAATTGTTGAACTCTTCAGAAAAACGTCAAACTGAGCTCCACTATCGTTGAACTGAGCTCAGAGATTGGACTTAGACAGAAACAGAGATCGTCGATCTGAGCTCAACTATCATCGAACTGAGCTCAGAGATAGAGAATTAAACTGGAGTCAAGATCGTCGATCAGAGCTCGAAGATTGTCGAATGGAGTTCGACGACTTGTCGAAGTTGAGCTCAGAGATCGTCGAATGGAGTTCGACGATCCGTCGAAGTGAGCTCAACGATCGTCGAATGGAGTTCGACGATTCGTCGTACTGAGCTCGACGAAATGACTTAGTCTCCAGAAACTGAAAAACCTAGTCTTGAGGGCAGCTTCCAAACCTAACTACTAACCCTTAAACTCAATTCTAATTGACCTTTAGATCTATACAATGAGGTCAAAACAGGTTTCCTAGGAGATATAGTGATCCTTGCCCAAATCAGTAATAGGGTGTTCCAACATCATCCAACATCGTCGAACTCAGTTCGACGATCCAACCAGAAATCGTCGATCCCAGATTCTATTAACAGAAATTTTTGTTCTTTTAAAATTTATCATAAAAGTTAGCATTTTAATAATCCTTTCACTGAGTGGATAATACCTCCTAGGAAATATCATCCACTTGGATACAAGGATCAACCTAAATGCTCTTTTATTTCTAATTATTATCAAAAAGAAGCAGGACCCAAGGTAATCTAGGTCCAGAATTCCTAACATCTCCTTGCAATAAAAAGATACATTTCTAGCCAATATGAAGGATAATTCAATCGCTGAAGAGAGAGGCTGTTAAAGTTATGATCCTAATCAGATTTCGGCAAGGCAAAGTAATTTCATGGCAATTCAAGCAGGAACACTATCTGCTCAAATCTCTTCTCTCTCTGCTTCCCCCATCTTCATTTAGGGGCCTGGCTCCAGTGCTTACTGCAACCAGGCAGGGGGAGATGCTTGTAAATGAAGCTGTAGAAATTTTAATAGTAGCAGCAATTCCAACAATAGCAGCTGCAGCAACAACAGATTATAGTGATACAGATTTGGGTAAGGATCAACAACAGCTGTAACAGCAGCAACAACAACAGCATAAGTACATGATCCAGATTTAATTGTATTTAATTGCCTTGTATTTTACTTGTATTTATGTACATAGTGTCCTCACCCAAATAGGGGGAGATTGTTGTAACCCCAGTCATAATTTGGGCAAGGATCACTATTAGGTTTGCTTAGACTGACCCAAAATGTATAGTCAAGGTCATATGTTTATTTCTTTTGTCTAGGCTAAGAGTCAACATCATATGGATCAGCCTACAACAGCCTGTCAGAGACTCAGCAGAATTGTGTCGACACTTTGAAGAAGCTGTGTCGACACCAGTAGCAGAATTATGTCGACACACAGAGAGGCTGTGTCGACACCCAAAAGATTTGTGTCGACACAACAGACTATCAGTCGACACAGATAATATTAGTCAAAACTAGCTTAGTCGACACAAGAAGGATTTGTGTCGACACCACAAAACATCTATCGACACAGTTCACAGAAGCAAAATTCTCAGGTCGACGATTGTCATGCTCAGCTCGACGATCTCAGAGTTAATCTCTGTACTGAGCTCGAAGAACTCAATGTTCAGGTCGACGAATTATGTAAGGAGCTGAGCTCGATGAAATCCAAATGAGCTCGATGAACTCAAAGCTCAGGTCGACGATCGCAGAACTCAAGACAACCAGACATCTGCTTGACGAACACAGAAGCTAAGCTCTGGTCGACGAACGCAGATCTTAAACAAGATATTCAGCTCGACGAATCTAGCTGAGTTCGACGAATGTAGAACTCAGGTCGACGATCGATGAACTCGACGAAAGTTCAGGTCGACGATTTCTGTGCAATCGGTAACAGTTGGCAGAATTTTTTGAGGATTAATTACAGTCAACATTCCCAGTGAAAATAGCCGTTCAAATGGACAGTTATACAAGAATTAAGTGAGGATCAATTTCCAAAGCATCTTCACTCATGGGAATGTTTCTTCTATCATCAAGTCTACGGAATTCAAATACAGGGAAGAAGATAGAACAAAGATACAGTACATAGAGAACCAAACATATATACATAGAGAGGAGATGAATCATAACATAGAATAGAACACACAGTTAGACGATCAAAAAGAAAAATAGTCTGCATCATACATCGTCTGGGCCCTCTCTCTCAGGATTTGGATACAAAGTAGAAGCCAGAGGAAAGAATCAGATCAGCTATAAGAAGAAGAAGAACAATCAAACAATATCAAGAGTCTTCTTCTTACTTATCTCTGCAGGACAACTTCAAGGACAACAAACAACATATTAGTCAGAAGCTCCTCAAGTTTCCTCTGGTCAAGGCTCAAAGTTTGAAGGCCTATCACCCTGTACAAAGCTTCCAAGCCTGAACCCCTTTCAATCTCAGGGGGAGCTTTGACAACATCTTTGAATCCACATAGTCTTCTCAGTTGTATATTGAGAAAGACAAGACTTCCATCATTCTCTTCCCCCCTCCTGTATAAAGGGTTGTCATCTCCTTTCAAAAGTGATTCCTGGTTTTTGAGCACCTGATCAAAAGCTCATTGGTGATAGGGCACATGATCAAAAACCTATTGGTTTTTAGGCACCTAATCAAAAGCCTAAAAGGTTTCTAGATCTACCTGAAGCAGATATTTTGGTGACAGGGCACCTGATCAAAAACCTGAGTGGATTCCTACCAGGGTGGTAGAAGAGTGGATGTACCCAGGTTTGGGAACCACTATAATATTCTTGTGTCATCTGGTTGCCCCTTTTCTTCTGTTCTTGCTGTGCTTGTGACTTTAGGACTGCTGTGGTTTTATTACTTAATCTGTTTGTGCACCAGTACAATAAAGGTTGTCATAAATTTTATTATTGCACATATACTCTATTCACCCCCCTCTAGAGTGTTGGAACACCCTATTACTGATTTGGGCAAGGATCACTATGTCTCTTAGGAAACCTGTTTTGACCTCATTGTATAGATCTAAAGGTCAATTAGAATTGAGTCTAAGGGTTTGTACTTAGGTTTGAAAGCTGCCCTCAAGACCAGGTTTTTCTATTTTGGAGAACAAGTCATTTCATCGAGCTCAGTACGACGAATCGTCGAACTCCATTCGACGATCGTTGAGCTCACTTCGACGAATCGTCGAACTCCATTCGACTATCTCTGAGCTCAACTTCAACGAATCGTCGAACTCCATTCGACGATCTCTGAGCTCAACTTCGACAAGTCGTCGAACTCCATTCGACGATCTTCGAGCTCAGATCGATGATCTTGACTCCAGTTTAATTCTCTATCTCTGAGCTCAGTTCGACGATAGTTGAGCTCAGATCGACGATCTCTGTTTCTGTCTAAGTCCAAATCTCTGAGCTCAGTTCAACGATAGTGGAGCTCAGTTCGACGTTTTTCTGAAGAGTTCAACGATTTTCAAGATTCAAATTTGGATAGCTGTAGAATTATTGTCAGCATTTAATTCAGAGATCTTGTAGCCGTTTTTAATTAATCTGGAGCAAGGTTCAAGGAATTATCAAGGAATGTTTTATTGGACTTTCCTCCAGAATACAAAAGCAATTAAGGAAGTCATTTATGACAGGCCAATGACTATCTTGGACAGTGGATCATTTCTATTCAGACAAAAGGAATAAAAGATTAGATTTTTCATCACTGAAAAAGAAGAACAAGAAGTTAGAAAAATATTCTCTGCAACAACAGCTCTCACAACAACAATTACACAAGAGAAAGAGAAAGAGTTGCAGACATTTTCAGTCTCAAAGATTTATACAAGAACACCATCACCAAAGGAGGTCAACTAACTGAAATTTTCAGATCTCTCTTGATTCAAGTGTTCAAAGGCCATCATCATTCAAAACTCCAGACACCTCACATTTCAGCTGTTGCTGAAATCATCATTTGCCGGAGATCAATTTTCTGAAGGCCTATCACCCTACTGTAAAGCTTCACTTCCTAAACAACTCAAGATCTAAGGGGGAGCTTTGACAACATCCACTATCTTCTCTCTGAATGTTGACAGAGAAGATCATCTCTTTCCCTCCCTCTCTCTCTCTGTTGTAAAGGGTTTTTCAAACTCCCTTCAAAAGTTTGTGTTTGGTTTTTGAGCACCTTATCAAAAGCTCATTGGTGGCAAGACACCTGATCAAAAAACTGGTTTGGTTTTTGAGCACCTTATCAAAAGCTCATTGGTGCCCAGGACACCTGATCAACTCATCCTGCAGTGGATTCCTACCTAGGGTGGTAGAAGAGTGGATGTACCCAGGTTGATTGGGGAACCACTATAGCTCCTTGTGTCATCTGGTTGCATATCTTTCTTTTATTTCTGGCTGTGGTTTGTGACTAGATTGTTTTGTGATTATTCTGTGGTTAGATTCACTTTATATTATTTGCTTCCCTGTTCACCTAAGAATACAACAACTGTTGTAAAAGTTTTTAGCAAGCACCATACTCTATTCACCCCCCTCTAGAGTATATCAGATCTAACTTGCACTTTCAATTGGTGTCAAAGCGAGGTTAGTTAAAAATACCACACCTTGGTGGTTGCACAGGCTAACACCTGAACCCAAAGATTCCTATAGTTAGATCTGCTTGTTTTGATTTTGTTATTAGAATTATTTCTTCACAAAACATGTCCCAAAACAAAGATTATGCTAGCACCAGACCTCTAGTGTGCAATCTATCCAAGTTTGCACTTTGGAAGGCAAGGATTAGACTCTACATGAACTCTATTGATGAGAACATTTTCAATTCTGTTTTGATAGTGTGTCCAAGACCTCCAGAGAATACAAGCACAAGTGCTGTTCCACCTCCATCAGGAATAGATGCTGACATCAAGAAATGGAAAGTTACAGATGCAAAAGCTATGAACATTCTTGCTCAGACTATGTCTGATGAAATTTTCCAAAAGGTAGCTGAATGCAACTCAGCAAAGGAGATCTGGGACAAGCTATCTGAAATAAGTCTCAGGATCTGCTGATGAAAGAAAAGACAGAAGATCTCACCTCATATCCCAATATGAGAATTTCAAGAAAGGAGAAGCTAAGTCAGTAACAAAAATGTATAATAGACTCAGCCTTATAGTCAATGAACTGAAAACTTTGGATAAAGAGATCTCATTAACTAAGCTAAATGACAAAATCCTAATGTGCTTCCCAAGCACTTGGGACTCAAGGATCTGGCCAATCAAGGATGCCAGAAGTCTCAATGAAATCACAACAGAAGCTCTCTTGGGTAAGCTCAAGTCTTATGAGCTGCTCATCAAAAATAGAGAAGAAGAGCAGAAGGCTGCCTCACCAGCCATAAGAAAGGAAAAGTCAATAGCTTTCAAAGCCACTGAAGATCAGCCTGAAGACAAGGTCACAGGCAATGATGAGCTTCTTAGTCTACTGTCCAAACAATTTTACAAAATGGCAAGAAAGGACTTCAGGAAGAGATCATACAAAGAGCATGACAAGCCAAGGTATGATAAATCAAATAATAAAGAAATTATTTGCTTTGGTTGCAGGAAACCAGGCCATATTGTGCCTGACTGTCCAGAAAACAAAAACAAGGACAGAAAGGACAAGAAAGAAAGAAGAAAGGACAAGGACTTCAAGAAGAATAACAATGGCAAACCCTCCTCCAGCAGGAACAAACACACAAGGAAGGGATTTGTTGCTGAATCTTGGAGTGAGACAGAAGAGGAATCTGAAGCTTCATCCAGCTCAAGTGATGATGAGGATGATGCTGAAGAAAAGGAATTCTGCATGATGGCTATCAATGCCTCACAACACAATTCTGATGCAGAAGATTCAGAGTCAGACTCAGAGACTCAACTTGAAGAGGACCAGGTAATAGACTCATTTGATTTCAATTCTGAGGACTTTAAGTATGAATTTAAAGCACTATGTTTAGACTTATTAAAATCTGAGAAGTAAATCATTTCTCTCAGAAATCAATTATCTGAACACAGTTCCTTAAAATGAGAAAACCTCAAACTCTCTGAGGAGTTGGAGTGCTGTAGGGAGCAGATAGCTTCACTGAAAAGTGAGCTATCAGAGGCCAAAAAGCTTGAAGAATCCCTTAATGGGAGAAGCATCAAGCTAATGGACATCACAAGCACAGTGAACTCTAGATTCAACAGTACACTGGGCTTGGGTGCTTCATCCAGCCAACCTATAGTACTAACAACCCCAATTAAGTTTATTTTTGATAAAGGGAAGGGAATTGTAGAGGTAGCTAGGAAGAATTCTGACTTACCAATGAAATCAAGTGTTCAACAGAAATCGTCGAACGGAGCTAGATGATCGTCGAATGCAGATCGACGATCTCAGGCAAAATCATCGAACTCAGGTCGACGATCTCCAAACCCTGAACTCTGCCACACTCGATTGTCGAACGGAGCTCAACGATCTGACCCAAGATCGTCGAACGCAGCTCAACGATCGTTGAGCCGAGATCAGAGATTTGAAAACTTCTTCAAGGGTAAATCAAATTCCAATCCTAGGGGTCCTTCATCCAGATTTAACCCTTATACTGAATGGATAATACCTCCAAAGAGATATCATCCTGAAGGTTATAAGAGTCAACCAGGGATGTCATTTATTTCTGAATTTAAAGGTTATCAACCTATGCCCAAGGTAAACTGGGTCAAAAATAAGTAAATTGCTTTATGTGCAGGTGAAGACCTATCCAATATCAAACCAACAATGGTATTTGGATAGTGGGTGCTCAAAGCACATGATAGGAAATAGGGACAACCTCACATCCTTTAAAGCCAAGCTTGGACCCAAAGTCATATTTGGTGATTCAAACTTTGGAGTAACAAAAGGATATGGTGCAGTCCAGATTGGGACAGTCATATTCAAGAAAGTAGCCTATGTGGAAGGACTGAAGCACAACTTGATCAGCATCAGTCAGCTATGTGATGAAGGCTACCAAGTGACTTTCAGCAAATCCTTATGCAGGATCAAATCAGAGGACAACACAACTGTGTTGACAGGTAAAAGGAAAGGTAACATCTATTTAGTAGACTTTCTTTCAAATGAAGTAGATATTTGCCTGTTTAACTCTGTTAGTAGACCTAATGTATTATGGCATAAGAGATTAGGACATATAAACCTTAGAACCATTACTAGGCTATCCAAGGACAACCTTGTTAGATGACTACCTTCTGGCCCCTACAAGAAGGAAGGAATCTGCAGGGCTTGTCAATTAGGCAAGCAAACCAAAAATAGTTTCAAGTCACTTAATAAGAGTGATTCACCTAGAATTTTGTATCTGTTACACATGGATCTTTTTGGACCCATTACAGTACAAAGCTTAGGAGGGAAATCTTACACTTTAGTAGTTGTAGATGACTTCTCTAGATTTACATGGGTGTTCTTTCTGAGGAAGAAGTCTGATAACTTTAAGTGTTTGACAGAGTTTCTCAAATGCATACAGACTGAGTTCAATACTCACATTGCCCTGATCAGAAGTGATCATGGGACAGAGTTTGATTCTCTTCTTATGCAAGAGTTCTGTCAGAGTGAAGGGATCAGACACACTTTCTCAGCTCCTAGAACTCCTCAACAAAATGGGGTAGCTGAAAGGAAAAATAGAACCCTTATTGAATCTGCCACTACATTATTATCAGATGCTCACCTTCCTTTATCTTTTTGGGTAGAGCCAGTGAACACCTCCAACTATGTGTTGAATAGAAGTTTAATACATAAACTGAAGGGGAAGACTCCCCATGAATTACTCAAAGGGAAGAAACCTAAAGTAGATTATTTTAGAATTTTTGGTTGTATCTGTTACATACACAATAATGACAAGAAGTACTTAGCAAAATTTCAAGCTAAAGATGATGAAGGAGTGTTTCTTGTATACTCCATGATCAGTAAGGCTTATAGGGTATATAATAAATCAACTCTCAAAATTGAAGAATCTGTTCATATATCTTTTGATGAAACTAACATGTCTTTCAAGGAGAAGAACACTTCTACCATAGAACCTTTGCAGGTACATTCTCTTGCTGAAGACTTGGACAGATTACAAATCATTCAAAAAGAGGAAAGCAGTGAAGATGAAGAAGACATTCAACATCCTGAAGAGAAACCTCTTGAAGAGCCAGTTGTTGTACCACAAGAGGAAACAAGAACACAGGTTGGTGAACAATCAACACCTCCTGTTGATTTAGTAACATCAAGAGACCATCCAATTTCCCAAGTAATTGGAGACATCTCAGCTGGTGTGCAAACCAGAAATTAGGTCAACCAAAACCTGTTGCACACTTGCTTCCTATCTCGAATTGAACCTCAATCCATTCAAGATGCAGAGCAAGATCCACACTGGATCATTGCAATGCAAGAAGAGTTGCATCAATTTGAAAGGATCAAAGTTTGGGAACTAGTACCAAGGCCTAAGGATCACTCCATTGTTGGAACAAAGTGGGTGTTCAAAAACAAATTGGATGATCAAGGAGTCATTATAAGGAACAAGGCAAGGCTAGTTGCTCAAGGGTACTCTCAAGAAGAAGGCATAGATTATGACCAGACTTTTGCACCAGTTGCAAGGTTGGAGGCCATAAGAATCTTCTTAGCATATGCAGCACACAAGAGTTTCAAAGTATACCAGATGGATGTAAAGAGTGTTTTTCTCAATGGAGACATCAAAGAAGAAGTCTATGTCAGACAACCTCCAGGTTTTATCTCTTCATCTCATCCTGATTATGTTTTTAAATTGCACAAAGCATTATATGGTCTCAAGCAAGCTCCTGTAGCATGGTATGAGACCCTAGCATGCTTCCTTCTGAAAAATGAATTTATAAGGGGTAGAGTAGACCAAACTCTTTTTATTAGAACCCATAAGTCCCATACCCTACTAGTACAAATATATGTAGATGATATTATATTTGGTTCTAATAATTCAAATTTGTGCAGAAGGTTCTCCAATCTAATGCATTCTAAATTTTAAATGAGTAGCATGGGTGAGCTAACTTTCTTTCTAGGATTGCAAATCAAACAACATGCTGAAGGCATATTTATTTCTCAAACCAAGTATGCAAAGGAATTGATTAAGAAATTTGGTATGTCTGAAGCATCTTGTATGAAAACACCTATGCCTACTAATGTTGTATTAGATGCTGATGAACATGGGAAACCTGTTTATCAGACAACATATAGAGCAATGATTGGCTCTTTATTGTACCTTACAGCTAGTAGACCTGACATAATGTTTGCTACATGCATATGTGCTAGATTCTAAGTGAACCCTAGAGAGTCACACCTAATATTAGTAAAAAGGATTCTCAGGTATGTAAAAAGTTATCCAAATCTAGGTCTCTGGTATCCAAAAGACTCAGCATTTGACTTAACTGAATTTTCTGATGCTGATTATGCTGGATACAGAATTGACAGGAAAATCACCAGTGGAACTTGTCAGTTTCTTAGTGACAGAATTGTCTCCTGGTTTTGCAAGAAACAAACATCTGTGTCAACTTCAACTGCTGAAGCTGAATATATGGCTGCAGGCAGTTGTTGTTCACAAATATTGTGGATTCATAACCAACTCCTAGACTATGACTACAACTTAGAGAAGTCAAAAATATGTTTTGATAATAACATTGCTATTTCTATAGTCCAAAATCCAGTCCTCCATAGTAGGACAAAACATATAGAAATTAGACATCACTTTCTAAGGGATAATGTTGAGAAAAATAAAATTGAACTTCAATATATCCCAACTGATTTGCAAAGGGGAGATATTTTCACCAAACCCTTGGATGAAAAGAAACACACCTTCTTCCTAAATCAGTTAGGAATGTTAGATGGAGGAAGTCTAAAATAATATCCAACATTTTAAAACTCTAAAAATTGACCAAGACTAGGCAAACATCTTGATTTTTCTAGTGTATAAAGTGTTTCTGGTCTCTGAACTGCGCTCGACGATTTTCCCCAGATCGTCGAACGGAGATCGACGCTTTCCGAAATCGTCGACCAGAGTTCAGCGCTTCTCAGATAGTGCTCAACTATGTATCCAGGTCAGCGATCGTCGAACGGCGCTCGACGATTTTGTTCTCTAAACTATCGTCGAACGGAGCTCGGTGCTCTCCAATATCGTTGAACGGAGATCGACGATGTTGATGACCTTTCAGTTTCCTTTAGAAGCCCCGATCGTCGAACTGAGTTCAACGATCTTTCCTTTTCTGCGTCGAACCCTAATATAAAATTCATTTTTTCGGCCGTCGTTCTCCCTTTGCGCTTTCATTCTCTCTGCAAATTTTCTCTTTTCCTCCAAACTTCTCTACACTTGGTCGTTTGGTTGTTCGTTTTTGCAGGAATCAATGACCGTCTCAGTTGCAGTCCTGGCCGGAATGAAATTTTATGCAGGATTTGATATTGATATGAATTCCTTCAATAACAGTGATCAGATTTTCAAAGAAATTCTAGAACTTTTCAAGGAACAACGGCTCGTCACTATCTTGTCCACCAGAATGAAATTAGCTGCTGATAAAATAAAAGAGTGGGCGTATACTGGCCACAATCAGGATCAGAATACAGTGATTGACACAATATCTGGAACCCAGGTACCTCTGAAACCTACTATCTTGACAGAGGTTTTTCAATTACATTCTGGAGAGGATTCTGCTGAGATGTCTGGAGAAGAATTTTCTACTATGATTGAGAGAAAGGGACATTCAGATGCAAACCATAGCAAACTGCTGAAGAAGAATTTATCTGTGGAGTACAGATTTTTGGCTGATGTTGTAGGAAAGGTGTTATTGGCCAAACACTCAGCCCATGATACCATCTCCAGGTATAAGCTATGTTTGATGGGTGCTCTTGTAGATACGAAATAATTGAACTGGGGAGAGGTTTTCTTTGACTTGATTAAGAAGAAGATCAACAAGAATTTTGTTAACTTTGGAAGGATATTAGAGCTGTTTCTTCAGAATAGATGCCCTGCTCTGCTAGTTTCCAGTGGGGTGCACATCAATGCCTCCAAGAGGCTCTCCTGTGCCCTGTTTGGAAAGTGGGACAGGCAAATTGTGAAGCCCAGCAGGCTCTCTACAAGTGCAACTTCAGGCACAAGCACTGTTGCAGTCTCTGCCCCTGCAGAAGACTTGCCTGCTTCTTCTCCTCCTCCTCCACCTTTTATTTCATCTCCACCAGTCACATCCACCATTACAGTTTCCTCCACCATCATAATTTCAACCCCATCTCTAACTTCTATCCATTCTCCAACTCTTCCACTAACTGAAGAACTCTTCCATCCTTTACATCACTACCCACAACAAGAAATTGATTCATCATCCCACATTCCATCTTTCAATCTGATAGATGATTCCTTTATGGATGATTCCCATTCATCCCCTCCTGATCTACCCTCTTCATCCACATCATATTAACAATTGCTTCAAGATATCATTGCACAACCATCCTTCACCCCATCCATTTCCATTCCACTATCTTCCATTTCCACAATCCCCATATCTCAACCCTCATTTCCACCATCCACCAGCTCTCCACCCACATCTCCAGCTGCTCCACCTTCAGTCCCTTCCTATGCTCAAGCCCCTCTTGAGCATGTAGATCTTCCAGCTTTAGCAGACAGACTCTATGAGCTGATAGCTCCCAGGCTATCACTCTTGTTGGAGACCTCCTTGACTCCACTTCTCAAGTCAGTTGCAGACCTATCTACCAGGTTCTCCTCTCTTCTTCCCTCTCAGGCAATCCCTTCCTTTGGGTGCCTTGATCCATCTTTCTCTGAATCTAGGCAGGGGGAGATGCCTCATGAAGGTGAAAGATTGCCTGCTGCTGTAAGATTGCCTACTACTTCAGTTCAATCTCAAGCCTCAACATCTCAAGTTGCAGTTTTCTCAATGGACCTCAAGACACTATTATCAGATTTTGACTCTATATATTTCAGCTGTCTTCCAGAGCACACTGCAGTCCAGCCATCTGAAGATCTCTCTAAGGCCATTGTGCCTATTTCAAGCTGTGACACCAGTATAATACTTTCTTTTGTAAAGTCCCTTTCTGCTGTTGCTCCTTCAGTTTCTGTTGAAAGTACTGATATCATTGATGTTGCTGTTAGTTCTGATTTTGATATATCTGAGGATATACATATGACAGAGGCACTTATTCTTGAGCCTGCTGTTATTGCTGTTGTTGCCCCTTCTAGTGATGATTTTCCAGCATCAACTAATACTACTGCTGATGTTATTTCTGTTACTGAAACTGTTATATCTGAATCTGCTGCCCCATCTACTACTGTATCTACTGCTGCTGCCACAACTTCTTCTGCTAGTTTTGCTTCTACTCCTCTTCCTGTTATTGCTGTCACTACTGTTTCTCCTGCTCAATCACAACAACAGAAAGACTATCTGAAAAGGATTGATGCACTATATGATGATCAAAGCTCAGAAAGTGATCAGTTCAGGACTGATTCAGATGATTCTTCTGCTACTATTGCAAGAAAAAGAAAGGCCAGAAGCAAGGCTATGAAAAGGGTTCCTCCAGCAAAAGTCAAAGACACAAATGATATTCCTTACTATATTCTGCATAACTGCCCAATCACAGAACACTGGATGCAATACTCCAAGAATCAATTGAAGGCTATGAAGAAAAAGAGAAAGTATGAGAAAGGTTACTCTCAGTTCCATCATCCTCCTCCTCCTCCTCCTTCACCTGATGCAGGTGCAGGTGGTAGTTCAGCTGTTAAACCCTCTGCCAGAAGCCAATCCTCTTATCAACCTCAAGGTAGATCCCAGTACAGGGGAAGCCAATCTAGAGGCTATCAGTCAAGAAGAGGAAACTACAGAGGAAACCAAAGAGAATTTCAAGTATACTCCAAAGGATACTCCAAGCAACATCCATACTCAAGGGAAGGACCAGGTCCATCTGATACTACTTCAGGTCCCTTTCCCTACAAGCTGAAAGAGTTAGTCTCCTCCAGAGCTCCTCCAGACAATCCCTCAAATAGATATGAGCCTCCAGTTCCCTTTGAGGATCCAGAGAACAATCCAACTTCATGGACAGTCAGGATGAAGGAATTAGCTGCTTTGGATCAAATTAAGAAAGCTAGAGAACAAGGCAAAGACACTTCCAGTATTACTACTTTATCAGAACAAAGGAAAAAGGAACTTGAAAGATATTCTTCCAGCAAGTTCTTTGATTCTGAAAGCTATATAAAGCTGCACCCTGAAGCTGTAGTGCCCAGGCCCAAGCAACAAACCTCTTTAGGTGCAGCTGATGACAGAAGATCTAAAAAGGAAGCTCTCAATCCAAACAGAGAAATAATACTTATAAATAGCAAAGAAAAGGAGTAATTCTGTAAGGTGACAGTTATTTTTGATTTCTGAACTATCTGAGATTATGTCTGTGATTCTGCAATGTCTTGTTTGTTATATTGTTGCTTTGTATATTGTTTTTAATTTTCCAATATCTGTAAATAGTAATCCTAACCCAAATAGGGGGAGATTATTGGAACACCCTATTACTGATTTGGGCAAGGATCACTATGTCTCTTAGGAAACCTGTTTTTACCTCATTGTATAGATCTAAAGGTCAATTAGAATTGAGTGTAAGGGTTAGTACTTAGTTTTGAAAGCTGCCCTCAAGACCAGGTTTTTCTGTTTTGGAGAACAAGTCATTTCGTCGAGCTCAGTACGACGAATCGTCGAACTCCATTCGACGATCTCTGAGCTCAACTTCAACGAATCGTCGAACTCCATTCAATGATCTCTGAGCTCAACTTCGACAAGTCGTCGAACTCCATTCGATGATCTTTGAGCTCAGATCGACGATCTTGACTCCAGTTTAATTCTCTATCTCTGAGCTCAGTTCGACGATAGTTGAGCTCAGATCGACGATCTCTGTTTCTGTCTAAGTCCAAATCTCTGAGCTCAGTTCAACGATAGTGGAGCTCAGTTCGACGTTTTTCTGAAGAGTTCAACGATTTTCAAGATTCAAATTTGGACAGCTGTAGAATTATTGTCAGCATTTAATTCAGAGATCTTGTAGTCGTTTTTAATTAATCTGGAGCAAGTTTCAAGGAATTATCAAGGAATGTTTTATTGGACTTTCCTCCAGAAGACAAAAGCAATTAAGGAAGTCATTTATGACAGGCCAATGACTATCTTGGACAGTGGATCATTTCTATTCAGACAAAAGGAATAAAAGATTAGATTTTTCATCCCTGAAAAAGAAGAACAAGAAGTTAGAAAAATATTCTCTACAACAACAGCTCTCACAACAACAATTACACAAGAGAAAGAGAAAGAGTTGCAGACATTCTCAGTCTCAAAGATTTATACAAGAACACCATCACTAAAGGAGATCAACTAACTGAAATTTTCAGATCTCTCTTGATTCAAGTGTTCAAAGGCCATCATCATTCAAGACTCCAGACACCTCACATTTCAGCTGTTGCTGAAATCATCATTTGCTGGAGATTAATTTTCTAAAGGCCTATCACCCTACTGCAAAGCTTCACTTCCTAAACAACTCAAGATCTAAGGGGGAGCTTTGACAACATTCACTATCTTCTCTCTGACTGTTGACAGAGAAGATCATCTCTTTCCCTCCCTCTCTCTCTGCTGTAAAGGGTTTTTCAAACTCCCTTCAAAGGTTTGTGTTTGGTTTTTGAGCACCTTATCAAAAGCTCATTGGTGGCAAGACACCTGATCAAAAAATCTGGTTTGGTTTTTGAGCACCTTATCAAAAGCTCATTGGTGCCCAGGACACCTGATCAACTCATCCTACAGTGGATTCCTACCTAGGGTGGTAGAAGAGTGGATGTACCCAGGTTGATTGGGGAACCACTATAGCTCCTCGTGTCATCTGGTTGCATATCTTTCTTTTGTTTCTGGCTGTGGTTTGTGACTAGATTGCTTTGTGATTATTCTGTGGTTAGATTCACTTTATATTATTTGCTTCCCTGTTCACCTAAGAATACAACAACTGTTGTAAAAGCTTTTGGCAAGCACCATACTCTATTCACCCCCCTCTAGAGTATATCAGATCTAACTTGCACTTTCATAGAGTTAGTAGATCTAACCCTAATTTTCAGTTACAAATCCTATAAACAAAAAAAAAATTTCGTCCCCGAAATTTAAGTTCGGGTCTACGGGGTTCTACTTGCAAGAGTTATAAGAAATTTAAATGCATAAATTAAAGTATACCTGAAGTGAATAGCTCCGGGTGTTGCTCCATCATCAGATCCCTCGGTTCCTAGGTGTGCTCCTCTCGTCCATGATTGGACCATAACACCTTCACGAGAGGGACCATCTTCTTCCGCAACACACGGACATCTGTATCATCAATCCGGATCGGCTCCAATCTGACGGTTCTGTCTGGCGCTATCGGATCGGCTGTAGTCGTAACGTGCTGCTCTAGCCATAGGAGAGCTCTTACCAAGGAAGAGACATGGAAGACGTTATGTATTGTACCCAACTCCGGTGGCAGTTGCAGTCGGTAAGCTAAGGGGCCGATCCGCTCCAGGATCAAGTATGGCCCCATGTATCGAGGACTGAGCTTCTTGTGCATTCGCACCCGAGAGACACCGTATACCGGACGTATATTCAAGAAAACTCTGTCTCCAACCTGGAACTCCACCTTCTGGTGCCAAGCATCATAATATTTGTCCTGTCTACTCTATGCCTCTAGCAGCCGATCCCTGATCAAATGAACCGGAGCCTCCGCATCCTTCACATAATCAGAACCAAGAGCCTTGGTATCCACATCCTGAACCCATGACAACGGTGTCCGACACTTCCTCCCATAAAGTGCCTCATATGGAGCCATCCTGATGCTAGTCTGGTGGCTATTATTGTAGGAGAACTCGATCAATGGTAGCAGCCTCTCCCAAGGCTTCCCGCTATCCAATATGCATAGGCGGAGTTGATCCTCCATGGTCCGGATGGTCCGCTCGGTCTGTCCGTCGGTCTATGGGTGGAAGGAAGTACTAATAGTAAGCCGAGAGCCCAAGTAAGCATGCACAGCCCTCCACTTGCTCGAAGTGAACCGACCATCAAGGTCCGAAACAATCATCCAGGGGATGCCATGGTATCTGACGAAATGCTCCATGAACAATCTCACCAAAACTGCAACTGGAGCATCCTTCCTGACTGGAATAAAGCGCGCCACCTTGGTCAATCTGTCTACTATGACCCAGATGGAATCATGCCCAGAGTGGGAGCGAGGTAGTCCATGCACAAAGTCCATAACAATGTCCTCGAACTTCCACTCTAGGACTGGCAATGGCTGTAATAAACCTACCGGGCTCTTGCATTCCGCCTTAACGCGCTGACACGTCTCACAATGTGTCACAAAGTGGGTGATCTCCCTCTTCATCCCATGCCAATATATAGTCTTCCGTAAATCTTCCCACATCTTGGTGATGCCGGGATGCACTGAATATTTGGAGCAATGTGCCTCTCTAAGTATATCATCCTGGTTACCGCCCCCTGCTGGTATATAAATGCATCCATAGAATCGAAGGAGATCATCCTGCAGCGTGTAATCATCAACCTTGCCCCTTTCCAGGGCACTGAAAATCGACTCCAATGCAGCATCCAGCCTCTGATGCGCCATAATGCGCTCCCGAATGTCATCATCTCTGATCAATGAGCTCAGGTACTCTCGGTATCCTACTGGTTCGACCTCAGAAACCATAGTAATATGCATGTCGTCCATCACCTGTATCAGCTCCATAGCCATCATCCGAGGCTCAGACCCAGAGGTGCTGGCCCTCCTGCTCAATATATCTGCTACCGTGTTTGCCTTCCCCGGGTGGTAGTGAATCTGATAATCATAGTCACAGAGAAATTCTAGCCATCTCCTCTGTCGCAGGTTTAGGTCCTTCTACGTATCGATGTACTTGAGATTCTTGTGATCTGAGAAAATATCACAATGAATCCCATACAGATAGTGCCGCCATATCTTTAGTGCAAATACAACAACCCCAAGCTCCAAATCGTGTACCGGATAGTTATTCTTGTACTTCTTCAACTGTATCGAAGCATAAGCGATAACATGTCCGTGCTGCATCAGTACAACACCCATCCCTTTGTATGAGGCATCTGTGTAAATCTGAAATCCCTCACTCCCAGATGGGAGTGAAAGGATAGGGGATGTGGTAAGTCGGTCCTTCAACTCCTGAAATGCTGTCTCGCATTGCTCTGTCCAAGCAAATTCTACATCCTTCCTCGTCAAGGTTGTGAGGGGGAGTGCTATCCTAGAGAACCCCTCCACAAACTTATGATAGTAACCTACTAATCCCAAGAAGCTGCGAATGTCTGACGTTGTCTTTGGCCGTGGCCAATCTATCACTGTCTCTATCTTGGCTGGATCCACTGCCAATCCAGCTCCACTGATCGTCTGCCCCAAGAAGGCCACCTCCTATAGCCAGAACTGGCACTTAGAAAACTTCACATACATCTGGGACTCCCGCAGACTCTACAAAACCTGTGTCAAATGCTCTGTGTGCTCCTCCTGAGTCCGAGAATAGATCATAATATCGTCGATGAATACAATGACGAAGCGGTCCAAGAAGGGTTCGAATACATGGTTCATTAGACTCATGAATGCGGCAGGGGCATTCGTGAGCCCAAAAGGCATCACCGTGAACTCGTATAACCCATAATGTGAGCGAAAAGCCGTCTTCGGGATGTCTTCCTCTTGGATGCGCAGATGATAGTAATCAGATCTCAAATCCAGCTTAGAGAACCAGAAGGCCCCCCTGAAGTTGATCAAATAACTCGTCTATCCGAGGCAGTGGATAGGTATTCCGGACCATCAACCAGTTGAGCTCGCTGTAATCTATGCACAGCCGCAATGATCCGTCTTTCTTCTACACAAAGAGAACTGGTGCTCCCCACGGTGACGAGCTCGGCCGCACAAATCCCGATTCCACAAGCTCCTGAAGCTGAGTCCTGAATTCTGCCAACTCTCTGGGAGCCATCCTGTAAGGTGTCCGGGACACTAGCCTCGCCCCCGGCACCAACTGAATCTTGAAATCCAAATCCCGAGCTGGTGGTAGTCCGGGCAATTTCTCCGGGAATACATCAGAGAAATCCCGAACGACCGGAATATCAACTATAAAACTCTCTGCTGCCACCATCTCGAAGAAGATAAGGTACACCTCTTCCCCTTGCTCATAGGCCTTGACAGCCTGTACAGAAGATAATGATAGATGGGGGATAGGTCGGATACCTTCAATAGTAATGTAGGAGTCTCCATGCCTGAGTGTGATCCTCTTAGAGGGGCAGTCGATCTGGGCATAGTTCCAATGAAGCAAGGACATCCCAAAATCAAATCAAAGTCCGGCAATCTCAAGACCGCCGTCGGAGCTTCGAATGTCTTGCCTCCTATCTCGGCCTCCATGTTGCAGCTATTTGTGGTCCGTAGCTCCGAGCCATCAGGAAGATGCACCCTCATCTCTATGCCAGGGAATCTCTCCACACCCTCTAGTCCTTCAATAAAAGTGTCCGACACGAATCGGTGCGAAGCACCCGTGTCGAAGAGGGTATGAGCGGGCTTGCCGCTGATCATAAATATGCTTGAGATTTATTTGAGTTAAAACGGATGTTATTTCTATGGTTTTCAAGGCACTACTAAGGTTGAAATTTCTAAATTAAAGCAATTTAAGTACCTGTAATCACTTCTTTGGGGTTCCTTTGCTCCGTGAGGACCAAAGCGCACATCTGCTCCTGCTTGCGTCCTCGACCGTGATATCCCTGGCCTCGACCTCGTCCTCGGCCTCGGCCCTGCTGTACTAGAGGGGCCACTGGAGGTGGAGGAGGAGGAGGTGGATGGAACCGATGTAGACACTCTAATCTAATATGCCCGGGCTGGCGACATCCGTAACAAACTACCGGTCGAGGTCCATGGTCATCCTGTCTCGTCGGAGTATACACCTCTAGAGGTGGGGGAGCTAATGCTACAGGAGGCCCATGTTCCTGCCTGAAGTTGGGACGACGACGTCCCCCACCCCTCTTGTGTCCAATAGTCCTGCCTCTCTGAGAGCCCCTGCTGCTCTCTCCTGATGTCGACCCATCATACGGTCTCTTTCCTCTGCCTTGCACCATCAGCTGGTCAGCCTCCAGCTTCTTAGCCATCTTGATGATCTGGGCTGATGTGCCATGAGAAATGAACAACAAAGCCTGCCTCAAGTCATCTCTGAGGCCCCGATAGAACCTCTTGGCATACCTCCTGTCGTTTGTATCCTGTATCCATGCGAACCTAGCAAGCTGAGAAAACTCCCTTTGGTATTCAATCACTGATCTGCTCCCCTGCCTGAGGTTCATAAACCTCTCCTCCAATGCATCCATGTCTGTAGTAGATATGAAGTGATCAAAAAATACATCACCGAACTCCTCCCAAGATATGTCTGACAGCTCCCAGTCAGCATATGTAGACTCACGTACAGACTTCCACCATCTCTTCGCATGAACTTCCAGTACAGAGGTGTCTAGAGGAACTGCCTGGCCGACCGGGCAGCTGATGCCTGCCAGTATCTCGTGTATGGCCTCCAGCCACTCCTCCATCTTCACAGCAGCCTCTGTCCCACGGTATATCGGTGGGGACAGGCTCTTGAAGGCACTCAGCAAGCTTGACCCCGGATTTGGCTGCAGAGCCGGGACTTGCTGGGCCTTGAAGGCTTCCAAGATCGCCGTCAAAGTCTGCCCCATCTCTGTCTGTAGAAATGGAGTGGCAGCTGGAGGGGGAGGAATCACATTTTGCAGCGCAGCGACCTGTGGAGGTTGCATAAAGGTAAGGCTAAAACAGAACTGGCCTAACTCATTGTACTTAATGGACTGTTTTATGTGACTTTTTACACATGGACACACCACTGCTTCCGCTGCATAGTTTGTCTGCAAACTAATGCTCACGCGGGGTGGTCCAGTGTTGTGGACTTCTTTCTCATATGATCGTTTGTCAAGTGATACCAGTTTGCAAGACCCCTCCCCCTACCAAAGAGGCTACCAGGTCTTATGCCTAGAACCGCCGTCTTACGATGACACTAACGCACGGGTTAGTCGACACCACAACACGCCGATTCTGCCGGCTAATACGATCATATAACCTGTAGGCCAAAATGAGAAACGGAAGTATAGCAGTAAAATCAAACCACAACTAGTCCACAGTCACAGTATATATAAATAAATATATTAAAGGAAAACATCAGTCCAGATGAGTACAGAAATAATATGAAGAGTAATAAGGGCTTATGCCCAGTACATCATATCAAAATCTCTCTCTCTCTCAACTCTAAACAACAGAAGATATCTATCATCACCAAGTCATCCCACCCGAGGCAACTCTGTAGTAGTAGGTGGTGGTATCAGCTCCTCACGTCTTGCCATCTCGTCCTGCCAGTCGTGCTGGTGCTCCATCTCCTCGACCTCCTAAAAATAGTTTGGTCACCGACCATTAGTCAAAAGACTAAGTCGTTTCCTCCACACCTCGCCCCGCAACTCCTAGGCACTGTGCGGGAGGACGAAGCGGAGGACAACAAGGGGTATCAAGTGTAAACAGGTGGCAGTGGCACTATACTAACAAGTATATGAGGAGTAATAGTAGTTCTACTCTAGCAGTTCTATGTAAGAAGTACAAGTGCAGTAAGTAAAGTATACAACTGAAGTAAGTAGAACAAGTGAAGTAAAACGCAGTACGGTAAAGTAAGTAAAGAACTGAAAGTACGAGAAGGAAAGTAAAACTATGCCACCACTACTCTACCATCACAAATCGTACCTTAACTTATAAAAATGCCCAAACAAATTTATAAGTTAAGGTTTCCAGGAAATTTAACTTATCATATAAAAGAGCCAATACTAATTTATATGATAATGATCTATGAAGCGTATGACCTAATATGAATGAATGTTTATGATGCAATTTATGCACAGGCAAGTTTAACTCTCACACAACGACTCTGTGATCACAGACCTTTAGTTCCCACTTTTTGAGGGCTAGCTTCACTCTCAGGTACCACCGCTGTGGCTATGGCAACAGTGGAGCGAGCATCTCCACTTCTAGGCCGGTATGCACACTACCAAACCTTAGACCCCTCTAATACGTCTTTGTACACATCCAAGGTGCACTCTAGAGTCTATGCGTACGTACTTTGCTGACAACCCGTCAGTCTTGTTGGGTCGGGTGTGCGTTATCGGGGGTCGTCCTCCAGACCGTAGTGTAAAATAACCCACTGGCCCCTCTAACCCTCACACCCGCCTGGTTCACCGTACTGCCATCGGTGTGACGAACAGCCAGTACCGCATGACCCGCCAGTAAATTTATGCACATGCAAGTATTTCATCCCGAGCCTCCAGCTCGCAGGACCAACCTGTCCTGAATCCCTCAAACCCTTCACGGATGAGCCTGTAACATATATCCCTCCAACCCATCTCAGGTGAGAACGCACAATAGTGCCTTTATTCCAAAACCCACAAACCCATCACGGGCAAGAATGAACCACAATGTCTTAACCTATTATACTACTCTTGTCTATGGGTTATTATACTTAGTGATTTAAGGTTAATCCCAGGACATCCCAGGGTATACCCGGTGAAGGGCTCTCAGCGGCACTAGGAACTATGATGGGATTACGCCCAAAGCTCCCTTTCTCAAGGATATTTACTGTAGTTGACGGCTACCCATAATTCACCCCCAGCTCTCGTTATTACTCTTGAGTGATCCTAATGACTTAAGATGTTCTCAGAAGGGCGACGGTCTTCCGCCGGCCTCCACTCCAATTGCTATCCAAGGGTTTGCACTTTTAATCTCGTCACTAAGACAACACTACCCACCAAGGTTATTCTCCAATTATAACCTCTAGCGCAACCGTTGATCTATCCCCCGGTGGTCCTTATAGTATAACCTACTTACACTATGCGCAACCCATGACTTAATACCACCCAGAAATGGAACTTCCAATTTCTTGGGCCACCTGCCCATAATTATTTATCCTAGGATGGTATGGACTAATGAAGTGAGCCTATTGATTTTCATAATTTTCTTAAGTCAGTAAGACCTCTAATTAAATCATTTAATTAATCCCCTGGGTCATTCAATACATGAAGTATTACAAATCATAATCCACTGACCTAAGGAATTTTTCTTGAGTTATGTCTTGGTAAAATATTGCTGTCTACCAAAATTCATAATTTTCCTTTGAATATTTCTATTTATTTCTTAATTAATACAAAATTCACACAATGGTCATTTTCCAAATGAAGTATGAGGAATACATTACTAAAAATTCTAGGAATATTACAGAGCATATATATCATGAATTTAAGGCTAATGGAAGAGTTTCATCAACCTATATAATGTAATGGCCTACTAATTCTAATTCTTAATAATTTACCAAAATGCCATTATAGGGTTTTAAAAATTACTGATTCATCCAAAATGCTGAGAAAATTATATAAGGTTATTAATACTAAGATATATCACCAAGAAATTTTCCAAAATTTTCTACCAAGTATTTTCACCAATTTACTAATTAAGTAAAATGAGGGTAAAAAGGTAATTTCCACATAACTCATATCAAAATTCTTCAAACAGAGACATAAAAATTTTCAGGAGTTAAATCAAACATAATATTGACCTTGAAAAAAATTGGGGATTTTATCTTAATGATAAGCCTATTTTTACATTTATTTTTCAAAAATTCTATTATTCCAAAAATTCCAAATAATGGGATTTTTGCTTCCAAAAATCCCATTATGACAATGTGGGGGTATAATTCACCCTAATGAGCCTCTGAAATCAATAACATGATTTTTGGATGTTCTAAATAGGCTTAATACACAATATTTCAAAATTGGCTATTTGCACCCCAAGCCTATGTATAATCAACACATGCAAGTGAGTTTACCCAACATACAGTGGTCCAAATGTGCTGAAATGTTTACCATGCACATGAATAGTCCCCAAGGACATGACACCAAAATTTGGAGCCATTTGGAGTCATAAAACTCTAAATATTTCATCTATTTAATTTTGTGTATTATGAATAAAACTATAGAAAAAGTTGGTAGGAGCTAGATATGCCCTAGACATGCATGCATCCAAAATTTGGGGTCATTGTGATTAATGGTTTGGCTTGGACATCAATTTGAAAATTCTGCCCTTGCCTAGGACCAGTCCTAGAATAACTGCCCTACATGGCAGTATACTGCTCAAAATTACAAGATTAAGGTGGCAAATTAAAATTAATAGGGTAAGCTACATATTTCATTTAAGGATCATGTCCTGGAAATCCCTCTAAGGGGCCTAAAAATAGCTTGCAATATGACTGCAATAGTGTGACAGATTAGACATAATACTATAGTTTTGTATTTGATTTAATTTAATTGCTGAGCACGAATCTTGAAGTAAATTTGACGGGATCCGGTCATCGTCCCCAATCAGCCAATGGACCAGATTGATTCTGTCTGGGCCACCTTTGCTGGCTATTTTCGGCCAGCTGAGCCGCCACCACCGCCAGCGGATGTCACCACTACCTTCACTGAGGTGGCGGCTAGCGATTCCAGGCGATGAGGCCGCCGGAATTGGCTCCTCCGGTGAACCCGAGCAAGAAGAAAAGCTCGGAAAATTCTCATTTTACTCACATGGTATCGAGCTCGATTGAGCCCGATGTCTCTCCTAAAGGATCTAGAAATCTAGTACGAGTAGAGAGGAGGCAAAACGGACCCGAATGGCGGCACGGCGGCGAGGTTGGCAGCAGTTGGCCATGGTTGAGCTGCTCCGACGATCTCCTGCTCAAATCCTTGATTCTCCACCAAAAGCTTTGTTCTAGGACTCGTTATCCACTCGATTCCACTCTCTGAAGCTAATGGTGTGTTCGGTTTGAGCTGGAAGTGGCTGTATAGGGAGATACAACCAAGGTGAGCTCGGTTTGGGGCTTTGGAGGCTTCACCCTTGGTGCCAGTTGGCCACCATGCTGCCAATTCTCTGGAATTTACTGAGGAGGCCAGCCAACACCATTTTGGGCTGATGGAGCCAAGGCCAAGTGGCCTCTTCTTCTTAACTCACCTTCTCTCTCCTCCTTTGGGTAGATTCTCCAAAATGCCCCCATGCATGCACTCTCTCCAAAACCAGAGGGGTATGGCTGGTCTTTGTCACCTTGGGCTGATAATGAGCCATGTTGGGTGGGCTTGGCCCAAGGGGAGTGGGTTTAGCCCTCATTTTCTCCTTTAGGTCAATTATGTTGAATTGGTTGACTTGAGTTGAATTGGTCAACCATGATGAGTGGGCTGACCCCACTTGGTGGTCATGGGTCTAATGGCACCACCCAACTTGGGTTGGGTCAATGTGGTGCCCTACTTGGGCTAATTGGGCCTATGAGTATAGGTTTGACCAAATTAGTGCCATGGTTGACTTTGGTCAACTAGGGTCAAAGGGTTGACCTAATGACATGCCCTACTGTCCACTTAGATTATTTTAAGGTTAGGGCAATATGGTGGGGTCATGGTGTGGCTAGGGTTCCTATTTAGACTAGTTTGACCTAGTTTGACTTTGGCCCCTTAGTGGGCCCCACATGGCTACAACCCACTACCTAGGGTCAAACCTAGCTAAATTCCCTATCACCCACCCCATGCCTAACCCAATCTAAGTTGAGGGGGTTTAAAAGTAACATGAGATATTACACAGACAATCGAGCAAAGCACTGAATCTGCACAAGTTCAAACAATTAGAAGAAGATGACTGTACCAGGATGATGTGAAATCCACCCTCAAGTGGTGTGGACTATCAAAACACACCACTGGGTCCATTCTATTGAAGGACATGAATCTCAAAGGCAAATTCCTAGCAAATATTATCGTCAAGGCACTACTTTACAAAACTGGGTCACATGACAAGATCTCCAAGAAAATGTTTGAAGTAATGTCAATGATAATTCTATCAAAAAGACTAACTTGTAAGAGCCCTCCCCTTACCAAGGAGTTTACCCGGCCTTATGCCCAGAACTGCCTCCTTACGGTGACACTAACACATAGCATAATCGACACCGCAAGATGTCGATCCTTTCGGCAATTACGATCATTTACCTGTAGGCCAATTGAGAATAGAAATATAACAAAAAGCTAGCAAGCCCACAAGTCATAGCAATAATATATATATATATATATATATATATATATATATATATATATATATATATATATATATATATATATATATATATATATATATATATAATGAAAAGGTACAGCAGTTCAGAATGAGTACAAAAAGAGAGAAGGGCTTATGCCCGTACATGCCAAAAATGAAGAGTAAATCTCTCTCTCACACTACAACACTATACGAAAGCAAACTCTAAACAAGCACAGTCGTCATCACCTGACACTGAGCTACAATAGTAATGTGTGGTATCTGCTTCTCAAGTCCTGCTACCTCGTCCTGCTGGTCATATTGGTGCTCTTGCTCCTCGAGCTCCTAAAATTATATGGTCACAACAGACCGTTAGTCAAAAAGACGAAGTTATTTTTTCCTCGCCTCATCTCCATGACTCCTAGACACCGATCGAGAGGACGAAAGCGGATGACAATAAAGTAGTAGTAAAATGGAAGCATGTGACGGTGAATCTATTCTATCATGGATATATTTCTAACAGTTATGTCATTACATTAGTAGTTCTATTTATATTGCACAAGTAATGTAAGTAAAGCAGTACTAAAAGAAGTGCAGTACGTAAAGTAGTACCAAAAAGAAGTGCAGTAAGTAAAGTAAAAAACTGAGCAAAAAGTAAACTATCTACCGCTACACTAACATCACAGGAGTACCTTAACTTATATGAATGCCTATACAAAATTATAAGTTAGGGTTTCAGGAATTATAACTTATCATATAAAAATCTCATACTAATTTATATGATAAGGATCTATAGTGCGTATGACCTAGGGATGTATGTATGCAATGATATGTTATGCGGGTTATGGTTAATACAAGTGCAACACACACACACGACTATGTGATCACAGAACTTTATTTGCCACTTTTTGTAGTTAGCTTAACTCTCGGGTACCGCCGCTATAGCTACGACAGTAGTGGAGCGGGTGTCTCCACTTCCTAGGCGGGTATACACACTACCAAGGCAGACCCTTTGTACGCCTCTGTACACGTCCTATGTGCACTCTAGAGTCTCTGCATACTAATTTTCTGGCAAATACACTAGTCTTGTTGGTCGAGTGTGCGTTTTCGGGGATTATCCTCCAAACCGCAGTGTAAAACAACCCACTGGACCCTCAAGCCCAAACACCTCGCCAGAGCCACCATACTGCCATCGGTATGACGACTCATCCAATACCGCATGACTCTCCGCTAATATATTTTATGCACATGCAAGTTATCTCAAATCCGAGCCTCCAGTTCGTAGGACCAAACCCGTCCTGAAGTAACCACCCGAGCCTCTAGCTTGCAGTACTAAACTCGTCCTGTATCCAAACATCCGAACCTCCAGCTCGCAGGACTAAACCCATCCCAAATACCTCCAATACTATGTGGGTGAGTTTGCCATTTCATTCCCTTTACCTATTAGACTACTCTTGTCTAATTCTTGTTATACATAGCAATTTTGGGTTTTTCCTTGGACTGCCCAAGGCATACCCTGTGAAGGGCTCTCGGGGGCACTAGGAACTGCGATGGGCCGAAGCCCAAATCTCCCTTTCTCAAGTACACTTACTTTTATTGATGTCTACCCATTATTAATAATCCAATCTCATTATTTCTCTTGAGTATACCTAATGGTTTAAAGTATTTATTGGGAAGGATGACGATCTTTCACCGACCCACATTATAATTGTTCTCATGTGACTTGCACTCTAACACTCGTTACTATGTAGTGATCTACTTGTGATCCCGACCAGGGTTTCAACTTCCGAATATAGTTCTCAATCCAACAATCTATCATATCCCCTATGGGTCCTAGTGATATATGTTACTTTTGTTAAACGTAGCCAATGACCTAATGCTAACTCGTATGAGATGACTTCCAATTCCTTAGGCCAAAGGCCCCTAAATATTTATCAAGGGTTTGTCATATGTATGAAGTTTACCATTTAGAATTTCATAATTTTTCTAAGTATTTAGGACCATAAATTAAATCATTTAATTAGGTGACCTAGGTCACTTTGTACATGAGCTACTTGATAACTCTAATTTTATCTTTATTTTTTATATAGTTTTTATTTAATAATTAACTAGATTATAATTATATTATATTAATTTTGTTACTGATTACGTTCTTTTCTTATTTTAGGTCAAACTGGGCTGCCTATAGCATTTTGGAATTTCAAGAACTGATCAGGAGACAAAGCTGGACAAAACATGTAAAATCGCAAACTATACGCCCACGTCACGGGCATGACCTATTGGTCACGGGAGTGACAGGCATGCGTGACCCCGTCACGTGCTTCAGAGTACATCACCACATTAATTAAAATTGCACGCTTACATGTCACGGGCATGACCATGCTGACACGGACATGATAACCGGGCGTGACATGTAGTTGATGTTCCAGGCCTCGACTCAATATCAGATTAAAGTTACACGCCTCGGTCACGGGCATGACCTATCGGTCACGGGCATGACTTCGAGCCGTGACATCCAGGCATGCCACATTTAGTGAAGCAGTTTCGGATCTTGATGGTTTTTGGCTTACACGCCCTAGGTCACGAGCGTGACCAGGGCGTGACCCTTCCAACAACTACCAGAGTCACTCCTGCCGTTTCTACTTCCCGCCATTTCTAGCAACCGAAAAGACACGCCCTAGGTCACGCTAGTGACCTAGGGGCGTGACCGGCCACTTAATAATTTTTGGCGGTTTCGCTACAACATTCCCTGGACTTGAAGACGATGGTTCCGAACCTTACACGCCCTAGGCCACGGTCGTGACCAAGGGGCGTGACCATCAAACAAACTTGCCTATAAATCCAGACAATTCCAGAAGGTATGAGGAGATTTTTGGGGAATTAGAGTTCTGTATTTTATGCTTTATTTCTTGCATTTTTCCATTTCCTAATCTAGCCCTTTTACTTTATAAGCTTTAACTTAAGTAATTTTTTCATATAATCATGTCTCTCTCTTCCCTATTGTGTAATTCTCCCATCGTGATGGGTAACTAAACTTCTTTTAGCACTTGATCATGATGAACTTTGGAATAAAATAAGCCTTTCAACTTTATCAAAAATGTCAAGTTCTTTACTTTACTCACTAACGATTTATCTTTGATTTTTAACGTGTCAAATTCATATTTCGCGGATATGTTCTTCGATCTAAGATTCGTATCCTAAATGATAGAGAGGTTGCAGATACGAGGAGATCACTCAAAGATAAAAGGAGCTGATTACGCTCCTCGAGAGAGGATGATATAAATCTTCCGGATTGGAGTCAAATCCAATAGAGGGGTTCACCGCCTAAAGCAAGCTTAGGGGTTTCTACTGGTCTATAGGTCTTAATCGATCAACCTATGGTTATTCAAAAGCATGAGCTCGAGAGAGGCGCTTTTGTACTTTAAGAACCTCCACATTCAAATGAGTAATGTAAGAGTCTTGCGTACTTTATGTTCATGAAGGTTTATTTTAATTCAAGGGGATTCTAGATCAAGTGCTAGCTTTTCCATCATCGAATTTTCCCTTAGTAGTTTAACATTTTCTTTTCCAAAATCGCAAAACCAACTTTTGTCCAATAAGATAATAGCTCTTCCTTGTGAGTACGAGCACTCAACGGTCCTCGAGTCCTAATACAACATTTTTATACTATATCTCGATAGGTACACTTGCCTATTTTGGATTATAGTTTGGATTATT
Source organism: Platanthera guangdongensis (assembly GCA_039583875.1). Taxonomy (NCBI): domain Eukaryota; kingdom Viridiplantae; phylum Streptophyta; class Magnoliopsida; order Asparagales; family Orchidaceae; genus Platanthera; species Platanthera guangdongensis. The sequence goes on from CM077150.1 coordinate 89,399,064, forward strand.
TTTAAAACTATTAAAATTCCTCATCAAGTTTTTGGCGCCATTCCTGGGGAATTTTTCTTTGTTGATATTTTGAAATCAAGTATCTATTAATTTTATCATTTCCTTTTTGTTTTAAAAAATCAAAAATAAAAAAAATTTGTTTTTATTTTGTTTTTATCTTGGTGTATGACCCGAGGGAATCCGTCAAATCTACTTGATTTGCATCCGGAGATCGAGCAAAGCTTACAGCGATGTCTAAGACTCTGAGATCTCAATTCTCCAGACTTGGTTGAGGAATCCATAGGTGACATTTCTTCTTCTGCTTCTTCTTCTTCTTCTTCTTCTTCTTCTTCCTCCTTCTCCTCTTCTTCTTCTTCTTCGACTACTTCTACTTCTTCATCTTTTCAATTTTCTTCTATTTTGGGTAACCTAACTCCAAATATGGCCGATCAACGGACTATGTACTATTATGCCCGACCAAATTTGGATGAGGTGCAATCAAGTATTGTTCGACCCACTATTGTGAACAATAACTTTGAATTGAAGCCAAGCATCATTCAAATGGTACAACAATCTGTACAATTTGATGGGCTTTAAAATGAGGACCCAAACACGCATATTTCTAACTTTTTAGAAATATGTGATACTTTTAAAATTAACTGGGTTTTTGATGATGCCATTCGGATAAGGCTTTTTTTCCTTTTTCTTTGTGCACCAAAGCCAAGCAGTGGTTGGGTTCTCTACCAAGAGGCTCCATCACTTCTTGGGCTGAGATCACAGAAAAATTTCTCACAAAATATTTTCTGCCCGCTAAAATGGCCAAGTTGCGCAATGATACTACCTATTTTTCCCAAGTTGATACCGAAACATTATATGATACTTGGGAGCGATTCAAGGAATTTCTTCGCCGTTGTCCGCATCATGAAATCCCCGATTTGTTGCAAGTGCAAACCTTCTATAATGGCCTCAATCAACAAACGAGGCAACATATTGATGCCGCCACCAGTGGAACATTAAACAACAAGACACCGGGGGTCGCCCAAGAACTTATAGAAGGTATGACCATGAATATATAACAGTGGAGTTCACCCCGGTCTTGTCCACCTAAACAGGCTAGGATGTACGAAATCGATATGGTTTCAAGTTTATCTCTCCAGGTTGAGAAACTACAAAAACAAATGGATTAGATGTCTGCTTCCTCGTCTACACCTACCTGTGAACCCCAATATTGGGAACCTTCCACCATTGCCAAACATGTGGATTACATGGGTAATACAAATACGACACCTTATAATTCGGGTAATAATTTTTGTAACACTTATCACCCAGCTTTAAGGAATCACCCCAACTTCTCTTGGAGTAATCTAGGGAATACGGCTCGCAAACCAAACACAATTCCACCCGGTTACTTTCCACCACAAGCTCCAAAACCTCCCACTCTCGAGGAGGCATTCGACAAATATGCGGCTACTAATTATGCCAACATCCGGAATCTTATGGGATCTATCCGCAATTTGGAGAATAAAATTGGGCAAATAGCAAAGATGCTCTCCGATCGACAACAAGGAGCATTATCGGGTAATACGGAGCCCAACCCAAAGGATCAAGCTAAAGCCATCACTCTACGGAGCGGGAAGGAGGTAACTACTTCTTCAAATCTGGATGATATAGAGGTACCAATTTCTTCCCCTTCTCCCCCTCCTAAGCCTTCGAGTGATAATAAACCAAAGGCTTACAACCACCTCTTCCCTATCCGTCTAGAATGCAAAAAGACCGGATGGATGAGCATCACAGTAAATTTCTAAACATGTTTAAATAATTTCAAATAAATTTACTGAAAGTCCACCTAGTGTCAACTATGTGCACCTATGGGGGGGGGGGGGAATAGGTGACGTGTGGTTCTTTTGCGGAATTTACGGATGTACCTGCACAATAAAAACAAAAAGCACAGCACACAGAATACACAGCAAATTTATAGTGGTTCCCCGACTTGGGTACATCCACTTTCCCCCTTCGACCTATCTCCCCAACAAGGGACGACTCGGTCACTTCTCCAACGGGATTGAAATCCAATCCCTGCACTAACGGAAGGAGCCCTTCCACACGTGAGAGTCAACACTCCCACAAAACGGGTTGCACCCAACCCTTACAACACGGAACAAATGTTCCTTTACAACGAAATTAAATATAGAGTGTATGCGTGATACAAACTTCTTTTGGAGACTACGGTGTTCCTCTTGTTCGACGACGTGTTCTTGAAGTCGATGAAGAGTCTACAACCTTGGTCTCTCTTGGAGAGGATCTCCCGGAACCGGCGGCGGCAATCCGAGCGGCGGCTTGGTTCGGAGTCAGCGGCAACGAAGGTGCGCTGCTGCAGTGCTTTGAGATCCAAACTTCGTAGCGAAGCAAACTAGGTCTACCAACGGTCACTCTAGGATCGGTCGTCTCGATCGATTCGGACGGGGGAGTTTTTCCCGGTCAACAAATCGAGAGACAAGAGATCTCTGGATAGACACGTGAGACACAAGCTTTGCTAAGCTTCTGTCGCCGGAGATCACGAAGGAATCTCGAATGTTGACGGCGACCAACTCCCGAGCGCGACGACGACGGCGGAGAGGAGTCGCGGAATTAGGGTTACGAGGCGGCTCGGTTTCTTTGTCTTTTTCCCCGTCTTTTTTACTGTTCAAAATACTGGAATATTTATACTGTTGAATTCTCCAATATGACCGTTTGTGGGACCCACAAAAGAAATCCCTAAGTCCGGTTCAAACTAGTCCAAAAGCAGAATCTGGTCCAGCAGCATCCTGAGAAAACGCCAAGTGAAAATCGTCGAGAATCGCAGGTGATTCTCGACGAATCGGCGAGAATCACCAAGTGATTCTCGACGATTCGTCGATAATCGTTAGTGATTCTCGCCGAATCACTTATTGATTCTCAACGAATTTCACTTTGTATACATGAGCTCCTTGGCCACTGGTTCGGCGAGAATCACTAGTGATTCTCGTCGAATCTTACTTGGTACCATTTTGAGGTGGCCAGAAGGAGTCGGCGAGAATCACTAATGATTCTCGTCGATTCGGCGAGAATCACTAGTGATTCTCGCCGAATCGGCGAGAATCACTTGGTGATTCTCGTCGAATTTGCCTTGGACGAATTTTCGTCTTCCACCCAGGAGCTGCTCCTTGATCCTCCATGCTCCTTGTCTTCTCTTGCATATGAACGACCCTGTACTTGAAAGTAAGTGCACTCCAATAGAGAGAGTGCACATAGGCCAACACACTGATCTGCTCAACGAGGGATTACGTCGTGCAGACCCGTGTATATTGACCTACTGCACCCTGACATTGGTGTGCACTTAGCGTGGAGGAACTGCAAGTACAACTTAAGATGTTTCATCAAATACATTGTGAATTCATCTTAGCTTGACAGGTGGCTTCCTCAAATCTAGGTAATCGTGGATACAATACCCAACAATCTCCCCCTATTTGACGAAGCCAAAACCCTACTAGCTAAGATGAATAACACCTATCAAATAATAAGCATAGCATTTAGAAATTAAACATGCAGCACAAGAGAATATATGCAATCAGATCAGGACTTGAGTCATTCACAAAATCAAATATATATACCAAGATAAATATATTCACATATAATCCAGAATTGTTTATATGACAATAATAATCATTAAATGTTCTTAAGACACAGTGACAAGCTATAAAGTGTTGACTATTTGTCCTTAGCTACGTCACGCTTAAGATTTTAAGCCAAGTACTTCTTGCTTTGCCTCTCCATGTATTCTTTGGGCTTCGGGTAGTACCTAGGAGGAGCAACTTTGTCTGGATCCTTGTTGTTTCTGAAAAAGATGTTGCGTTTTGCTTCAAACGTTTTGTGCGTTTCCCACTCATACTGGCTATATACTTCGTGTCGATTGATCTCTCCTCTTTCTTGCAGCCAGAAGGTGTCTAAGATTATGTTCCTTGAAACTGGACTCCACCTTTCATTTCGTACATCCTCCTCATTCATTCGAGTTCTCTTTGCAGCCTGTGTCTCCTTGGATGTCCCTTCTTGAACTTTTCTCTTTCCCCTGGCTTTTGCTAAAGCCTCCTGGTCAAACATACTCCTCAGTTTAGATTTGGAGAGGGCCCTAGCATCAGCTTCATCTGTGAAAATATCTGCAGCACTTGCACTTACATCCTCAGCAATATTTACTTCCTCAGCGGCCTTAGATGTCTCAGGAACCTGAATACCGGCAGGATGGTCAGGTAGGACGACGCCTAACGTACCCAGCGCCTGTTGGAGCATCCACCAGCAGCTCTCATAGACATATTTGCTTGATTGTGCGAAGTTTGTATCCATGCTTTCTTGGAGCTCGGCCAACTTAGCGATATACTCTTTCTCCCCCTTTTTGGCTTCGACAGCTATGCAGTTGGCATATGAGTGCAGGGAGTCATCAATATGTTTAGTTGTCTTGGTGAATTCAGTGATTAGGGCCTGCTGATTTGCATTTAAAGTGACCATATTACCATCAAACTTCTGAATATTGTTGGCTACAACGTGTGCGTTCTGATTTACAACAGTCAGAGTATCAGTATTCTTTTTCAAACCGGCCATTAAAAGTGTGACAGCTTTGCCGGCCGCGGTATACTTTTCTTCGAATTTCTTCTCCATCACATCCAGTTTATGGTTGATCTCTACCATATTTTTAAGCATGAGATCTTCAGAAGTCTTAATCTTTTTCAGCAGTGTTTTCTGAGCTGTATCAAAAGAGGCTTTAAGCTCGTTCACTATTCCTTGAATGACATTGATAGTGTGAGTGGCCAGCTCATCTCGTAACGGTATGGTCGGAGGCACTTGAGGGCCTTGCATTTCTGCAGACGCATCTGTGGAGCTGGATACCATCACAGTCTCTACAGGAGGAATGTTGGCGGCCTCTGTAGAGTTATTTAACTCCCCCTCCACTGGTGCAGATTTGTCAGGTGGAGGTTCAACAGGATCCGGAGTCTCAAGTACTTCATGGCCCTCATTCTCATCTTCCTCTCCGTCCTCATCCAAGAAGTCAAGTATATCAGCAGCTTCTTCCAATTCTCGATCAGCAGTTTCCAGTGCTTCAGCTTCGGTTCCTTGAGTGTTTCTGTTCAGGACCTCCTCATCCTCCAGCTCAGGTTCACTTACTTCATGAATTTCGGCCACCGCATCCCTGGCCACCTGGGCGATTTCAGATATTACATCCATATGAGGGGGTAGAGTCTCCCCCTCGATTCCTGCAGTCACGGTATCAGGAATTTCACCGGGGGAGACTGCTGGAGATACTTCCTCGTGCTCTTCCACAGCAGGCTGCCCGATGCGCCGCTCCCATCGATCAAACACACTTGCATCCATCCTTTTCAAGTAGTGGAGAGGGACGCCTTTGCTCATGTCGAACTTGTCTCCGTTGAGCTGGTTGAGATATAGAGTTATGATGCGGCCGAAACTAGGAGTGCCCAGAGTGTCCTTGATCTTTTGGAACAGCAACTCCCCCCAGTTGAACCTCTTGCGGCAGACAACAGCTATGAGGATTTTGAACATATCTCCTGAGATGTGATCATGGGAGCCCGGCTTGCAGATGAGCACTTTTCCAATAACGTCAGATAGGAGCTTCCCTTCTTCATTCATCTCTTTTCTCTTTATTGATCGAGTTCCTCTTGGAAGACCGCAGAACAAGAGAGTTCTGGCTTTGTCCTCGTCCTCCAGATAGTCTTCCTGCTCCGAACTAGAAAGCTGCAGGTAGCGAGTTAGCTTACTGGCAGACATCTTTACTTTTGTCCCAGCCACCTTGCTCTTGATTATGGAGTCTCTATCTCGGAGTCTTGCAGTAGAGAAGAACTCCAGCACCTCTTTATCCAGGACTTTGCAAGGGTGCTCCAAGACGAAGGTTAGCCCAGCCTCTTCCAGCATTAGAATGATATTCCGGAATTTGTCCGAGGCATGAGAAAATCCAGTGCGAACCAGCTCGCAGCCAGAGACCAACCCTGCAGTCGTCCTTGGAGCCATTGTAGATCTAGAGAGAAGCCCTACTCAAAATGTTAATGAACTTTCAAAAAGAAAACTTCATGAGTGGATGCTTCGGGTGAGGGGATACCTAGAGGTGAAGTCGGTGAGGTGGTTTGAGTGGAGCAAAATCGAAACTTGGGGAGATCGACGGTGCGGGCTTCGGCGGGAGTCGTCGGGAAACTTTCGACGAGAACTTTGCGAGACTCTTGCGGGAGCTTAGGGGGAGACTTCACGAGCTGCGGGTTTGGGGAGATTTCACGAGCTGCGGGTTTCGGCGAGTCGGAGGGAGAGTTCCTGCGGGTTGCGACGAATCGGCGGAAGAACTTGGGAGAGCGCTTGCGGGTCGTCGGGAGAACCTTTGCGGGACTCGTGAAGAAGACGAGGGGTCGGCGGGATTCGTGATAAATGCGAATAGGCGGAGGGGCTCTTTCGGCGGGATTTTCTAATTCGTCGGGATTCGGGGTGAATGTCAAGGGTTGGCGGGAGTAGTCAGTCAGGAGATTTGCCGGATCCTGATACCTTTTGTCTGACTCGAAATTGAGAGGTCCCTTGACTAGAAATTTTCACGTTGAGAAGCTTGCCACCTTTTATGAGATTTTCTGATGTCACGTCTATATACACATGATAAATACATGTATATTTTACAGTCAAACGATTTGGATTTTAACGAGCCTTTTTCAAAGACTTCTTGATGTCAATTGTGAGTTGTCGAGATTCACGATGACATAACTTCGTCATGCATCGAGTTAATCTCTCCGTAAGGTGCACACATATATGATAAGCATAAGTATACGTATACACAAGGATAGAAATATATATATGTATATATTTATTTTGAATGAGGATGCATCATGACACAAGTCCTTGAACTGATCAAAATTACCTGGGATTTTGAGAGTCATCGTTTTAGTCCCACAGGTAGAACACATTAGAGGCTCAAAGTGAATATGCTCAAACAGGTAGCACATCTGTTATTGCAGACGCTTGTTCCACGTTAGCCTTGAGCCACCTACTGTCCAGTTCCCATCGTATTCACGGGGACCTAGACTACCCTGCAAGACAGAATTACTTTACCTTAGGAACCCAAATCATATTGGGTCCTAGGTTTCTATTAGCATAAGTACGCAACTGTCTTCCTTCAGAAAACCTGTCTAGAAGACTACCTCTATCCCTAGAATGTGGATAAGCCCTTGCTGTGGGCACAGAGGGGTTGTGCCAATAGTCAATGGCAAAGTGCCCCACTTTGCCGCAGCACCAACAAGGGTGAATGTTATATCGCCGTTTTCGACCTGATCTAGTGACTGAAGTAGTCACGGTCCTAGGTCTAAACGGGATAGGGCATGTTCTTGTCACACAAATTCCTCTTCCATCGTGACACGAGGAAGGGTGGAACGAATGCATGTTATGAGCGTTATGAGGCCGTGAAGGTGGTGCCATTCTTTCAGGCATCTCCCTTGCTGAGGCCCCATGAAGCCTGACATCATGACTTCTATCCTCCCTATCCCGTGTCCTCGAATGGTGAGAAGTCTTCTGTGAACTGGGACATGCAGATCCACACTTTGTTGTGGCAGTGGCCGTGAATACAAAGGGCTCAGAATGAGCCTTAGGTATTCTCTCGTGGGTGGCCATGCCGGCCCTTGCACTCCGGGTGTCTCCACATGGGGACAGATCATCCTTGCAGTGACCACGACTATTCCTGAGGTCATACTTGAAGGCATGATGAGTTGCCTTCCTGCTTGGAGTGGGAGGTCGGAAAACCGTTTCCCCATTTCTCCAAGAATTGATAATCCGGGAGATCCACCCGTTTTCTTGCTTTCTCTTAATAGCATCAACCTTGGAGAAGTTTGATACTATTCTTTTCTCATTCTCTAGACTACTCTCTAGAGCTGAGATCTTAGAGTCCTTGACCTTGTTGGACGCCAATTGGAGAACCAGCAAGATCTTCAGTCGAGCAATTTCTTGAGCTTGCTCCTCAGCAAGTAGGTTGCTTTCCTGAAGGGCTCTCTTCAGGGAGTCAGAATTTTCTGAAGGAGGGCAGTTCCTGTCTTCAGATATTTCATGAGATACGGGGCAGGAGGAAGAAGTTACCTGCCCTTCAGCGCTATGGTCATCTGATCCAGTGACTATTGTTTCATCCACATCCGAGCTGCTTTCCTCACTATCTTCTTCAGTCTCTGACAAGGATACTGGAGCTCTGATGCAATCCGAGGGATCCTGGTATTCATCTTCAGAAGTGAGGACCCCCACATACGCTTCATCCTCTGATTGGCAGCATATTTCAGCTTTCTCTGACCCCCCCATCAGCTCTGAGATCATCATCCACAGAGATTTAGCTGTTCTGCTTTTTTCCAATCTAGAGCGAGAGGCTCCAGACCAGATATCCAAGATAGTTTGACGAATCCTCTGGTCCAATTGAAAAAATGAGAGTTCCATCTCTGTCATCTCAGCAATGCACATGGGCACTTGGATCCCAGAGTCGGAGGTCTTCATGGGAATAAACGGACCCTCTTCCAGGATGAAGGATGCTCGAGGATCGATAGCATCAAGGTGACATGACACTCTCATTCGCCAGATGGGATAATAATCCTTTGTGCAGGCGGGGAGTTTGAGTGGCGGCATCTCATACTCTAGCTCCATGCTTCTTACACTGGTGGCAGGATTCTACTCAAGGTGTTAACCTTTTTGATGAGGAACCTCGCTCTGATACCACTTGAAAGTCCACCTAGTGTCAACTATGTGCACCTATGGGGGGGGGGGGAATAGGTGACGTGTGGTTCTTTTGCAGAATTTACGGATGTACCTGCATAATAAAAAACAAAAAGCACAGCACACAGAATACACAGCAAATTTATAGTGGTTCCCCGACTTGGGTACATCCACTTTCCCCCTTCGACCTATCTCCCCAACAAGGGACAACTCGGTCACTTCTCCAACGGGATTGAAATCCAATCCCTGCACTAACGGAAGGAGCCCTTCCACACGTGAGAGTCAACACTCCCACAAAACGGGTTGCACCCAACCCTTACAACACGGAACAAATGTTCCTTTACAACGAAATTAAATATAGAGTGTATGCGTGATACAAACTTCTTTTGGAGACTACGGTGTTCCTCTTGTTCGACGACGTGTTCTTGAAGTCGATGAAGAGTCTACAACCTTGGTCTCTCTTGGAGAGGATCTCCCGGAACCGGCGGCGGCAATCCGAGCGGCGGCTTGGTTCGGAGTCGGCGGCAACGAAGGTGCGCTGCTGCAGTGCTTTGAGATCCAAACTTCGTAGCGAAGCAAACTAGGTCTACCAACGGTCACTCTAGGATCGGTCGTCTCGATCGATTCGGACGGGGGAGTTTTTCCCGGTCAACAAATCGAGAGACAAGAGATCTCTGGATAGACACGTGAGACACAAGCTTTGCTAAGCTTCTGTCGCCGGAGATCACGAAGGAATCTCGAATGTTGACGGCGACCAACTCCCGAGCGCGACGACGACGGCAGAGAGGAGTCGCGGAATTAGGGTTACGAGGCGGCTCGATTTCTTTGTCTTTTTCCCCGTCTTTTTTACTGTTCAAAATATTGGAATATTTATACTGTTGAATTCTCCAATATGACCGTTTGTGGGACCCACAAAAGAAATCCCTAAGTCCGGTTCAAACTAGTCCAAAAGCAGAATCCGGTCCAGCAGCATCTTGAGAAAACGCCAAGTGAAAATCGTCGAGAATCGCAGGCGATTCTCGACGAATCGGCGAGAATCACCAAGTGATCTGATTCTCGACGAATCGGCGAGAATCACCAAGTGATTCTCGACGATTCGTCGAGAATCGTTAGTGATTCTCGTCGAATCACTTATTGATTCTCAACGAATTTCACTTTGTATACATGAGCTCCTTGGCCACTGGTTCGGCGAGAATCACTAGTGATTCTCGTCGAATCTTACTTGACACCATTTTGAGGTGGCCAGAAGGAGTCGGCGAGAATCACTAATGATTTCGTCGATTCGGCGAGAATCACTCGGCGAGAATCACTAGTGATTCTCGCCGAATCGGCGAGAATCACTTGGTGATTCTCGTCGAATTTGCCTTGGACGAATTTTCGTCTTCCACCCAGGAGCTGCTCCTTGATCCTCCATGCTCCTTGTCTTCTCTTGCATATGAACGGACCCTGTACTTGAAAGTAAGTGCACTCCAATAGAGAGAGTGCACATAGGCCAACACACTGATCTGCTCAACGAGGGATTACGTCGTGCAGACCCGTGTATATTGACCTACTGCACCCTGACATTGGTGTGCACTTAGCGTGGAGGAACTGCAAGTACAACTTAAGATGTTTCATCAAATACATTGTGAATTCATCTTAGCTTGACAGGTGGCTTCCTCAAATCTAGGTAATCGTGGATACAATACCCAACATTTACCATTTTGCGAATTAATAACGCAAATGCCGAGGTATGCCAAGTACCTCAAGGATCTTTTAACAAATAAAAAGAAACTTGAGTATATCTCCACGGTTCAGTTGAATGCGGAGTGTTCGGCGGTTTCACTTAATAAATTACCTCAGAAACTAACCTATCCGTGTAGTTTCTCTATTCCTTGTCTATTTGGCGATTTATCAGTAAAACATGCGTTGGCTGATCTAGGCGCTTCGATTAATTTGATGCCTTATTCATTATTTAAAAAATTGGGATTAGGAGAGCCTAGTCCCACAAAAATGAGCATCCAATTGGGGGATCGGTCTATAAAATACCCTATGGGTATTGTTGAGGATGTGATTGTCAAAGTTGACAAATTTATCTTTCCGGTAGAATTTGCCATCCTTGACATAGAAGAGGACACCGAGTTTTGCATATTCTCAGACACCATTTTCTCGCCACCTCACGTGCCATTATAGATGTTAGTAATGGTAAACTTCTCCTTAGGGTCGGAGATGAAGAAGTTACCTTTACTTTTGAATCATCCATGAAAAATACGCTTGGTAATGATGACTCATGTTTCTTTTTGGAGGCTTCTCCCGATGGGGACTCCGTTTTTTTTTTCTGAAAACTTTCATTCACCTATTGTTCATGACAAAATTTTTGAAAGTTTAAATTTAATTTCTCATGAAATAAGTAATAACAATTTGGTCACACACGCACTTATTGTATAAACTCTAAAATTAGGTAGTGACCACTTCAGAACTTTGTATGAGGAACCTCCCACTTTAGAACATAGACAACTTACAGATCATATACAATATTTATCTCTAGTGGAGGGTTCCAAACTTCCCGTATTGTGTCGGCTTATCTATCCGAAAAGCCCATAACGTAGTAGCATACACCACAAAGGTCTGGCTCAACGACCATAAACAAAGCACTTGTCGGAGGCACCCCATGGCTATCCTTTCTTTTTATTTTATTTTTATCTTTGAATTTTTATAGGTTTGAAAAATCATTACGGCGTGACGATCGATCGGGTTCGCACGTCAACTCCATGTGATTCCTTCATGTCGGTAATTTTTATATAGTTTATTTTGTTTTCTGTCACAAAAAACACATGAAATATGAATTTTTTTAAAAAAGACCCAACAAAAAGGGAAAAAAAGAAAAAAAAATTTTGTTCGTCCACACCCATGTCACGGTAATGACCTATGGGTCACGGGCGTGACAAACGCGTGTTTGGTTCGTCTTGCGAAACCCGAACTGGTTTCGTCGTTTTTCGTTCATCTCCCGTTGATGTCGCGGCCGTGACCTGTGGGTCACGGGATTGACAGACACCGAGACCGGTTATGTCAGGCACTGTTTTGTTTTCGTCGATCGCAGTTCTCAGTTCGACTTCCGTTACAGTCAAAGGGCGAGACTTTTATTGGTCATGGGCATGACAAGCACGGAATCCCGTTCGACAAAAAATTCTAGATAAAAAAGCAGAAATTTTTTTTTCCAGTCACGCCCGTGACATTATATGTCACACCCGTGACTTTCTCGGTAACTTCAAAAGGAAAAAAATGTTTTTTTATCATATTCAGTTAAATGCCCAAGGGTCACGGGCGTGACCCTGGGCCATGTCAACCGAATCGAGACAATGTCCCAGGTCAATGCCTCAGATTCCTCTTTTTTTCATTTACTATGTGACACGCCCCAGAGTCACGGGCGTGACTATGGGGTGTGACCCGGGAATCCGAGGCAGGGAGCCTCAGATTCCTTTTTTTTTAATTTTTTTAAGTACACACCCCCTATAACGGGCATGATAGGGGGCGTGACCGACCTGAAAAAAATCCTATAAATAGGATTTCTCCCCCTTTGTTTTCTCCACACCATCCAACCCTCCTCCTTCCCGTAGCTAACCTGAAAACCTATTTTCTTTCCTCTCACAATGCCTCGTCACAACCCTCATTCCACCGCTTCCTCCTCCGAGCACGCTGCGGATCCCGCCGCGGCGGAAGCCATGCTCCTTTATGACAACTCCACCCTGCAGGATTTGAGTGATCACATACGCGCCAAACCCTTTGGTGTATTTTGGATCTTGGAATGGGCTTTCCTCGTGCCTTTTGGTGGTGCAAATTTGGTTAGGGAATTTCTATCCACCCCTGGATGGAGTTCCCTCTTCTACATTTCGGAACCCACTTTTCTTTTGCTCACTTTCTAATTCTTGGGGTCCTTTGAGTTCCGTTGGGTAGCGAATGATGATTTCATCGTCTTTCGCATGGGTTGGGTGACGGATCAGCTGACCATCCGCCAACTTAATGTTTCCATGGGCTTTTGCTCGGAGGTCTTTTCCCATTCTCCCGCCTATCTCGATCTCCTTACTGATTTCGCTCTCGATTTCACCCTTCTCACCTTTTGGGTGGAACTCAGCAATGACACCGTGCCGTACACCCCTAAGAAATCTAAAGGCAGCTACCTCATTTCCCCCACTTTACACATTCTCCACAACCTCCTCACCTTTACTCTTTCTAGTCGCGGCGACAGCTATGGAGTGGTGACTTGGGAAGATTTGCTATATTTATATAGTATGTTTTACCGGGTACCACTCAACCTTGGTTATATGCTCACAATTTTCTTTCGGCATAAGGCCAAAAATGCGAGGTTGGGAGCGATGCACGGTGGGAACTTCATCACTTATTTTGCCAAGCAGATCGGTCTTTGGGATACTCTTCCACGACTGAACTGCGTTCAAACATCGCAAGTCATTAAGTTCCAGACCCTCTAGGCCCTTGGCCTAGCGCGACGACATGATGGCGAGTTTGAGGCTATCCCCCAGCGGTCGGTGGCGGGGATCTCGATCTTGATTTCAATGCCGATCCCAGCGGTGCTACTCACTCTCCCCAGATTCCGCCACCACCACTGCACTCTACTCCAGCACCGATCCTCAAAGCTATTGGGATCATCAATTTGGGTTGATTCACACTCGCCTATATCAGATGCAGACAAATTCTGACCGTCGTTTTACTCATTTTGATGCATGTTTTGACGCACTGGAGCAGAGTCACGCTTCTTCCATGGCACATATTACACTAGAGTTCACAGATCTGCGAACTCATTATCCACCACGGGGACATGCTAACGATGAGGAGTAGTTCTTTTCTTTGGAGTTGTAGTCGGATGCCTATTTCTGTATCTTTTATTTTCAGTTTCTATGTATCTTTTGTTTTTATTAAAAAATATATATCAAAATTATGTTTTGCTTCTGTCATGTCTTAAAGGTACACCTTGGTGCTGATTTGACCTCTTTAGGGAAGTCACATTTTCTTTTCTTTACTTATTTTTTCCATTGGGGACAATGTATTCTTTAAGTATGGGGGGGATATTTCTCAAGCAAAACATACAAAAAAATCATAACAATTTTTCAAAAAATCATAAAAAAATTTAAAATTTAAAATTTTATTTTTACTTAGTCTTCAAAAAAATAAAACAAAATTTAGAGAAAAAGAAAAATATATATATCAAAAAGTTCCAAAAAATAGAAAATCTAATTTAAATTTCTTAGAAAGGGACGTTTGGGAAGAAAGGGATGTTTGGGATATCACCCCATGTTACCTCCTAGTATCGGTGAGAGCCCTTCACAGGGTATACCTCGAGAAGTCTAAGAAGTAATAAAAAAATTAGGATTAATTTTAAATTAGAGAAATCTTTATTTCAATATTTATTCACATGTGAAATCCATAATATTCATCTTTTACATAGTGTTTAGAAGATTTTGATGCTTTAATTGAATTTTGAATTTTGGAGAAGAACTGTTGGCTATGCTGTGTTTCTAGTTAAGTGCATATGTAACTAGAATTTAAGTAAAACTAAAAATTCAGCATACAATTAGAGTTTTTGTCTTTCTAAATGAGTAGAAACAGTTTATTTTACATTTACTTTGAAACCGGTAAAAACTAAAAATAATTTAGGAGAGTGTGTAGAAGTTTACTAGAGCGATATTTCGCGGATCAAGGAAGAGGTATTCTTTCTCGATGTCTAGAACTTGCACTCTAGCTATTCTCAAGACTTTGCATAGGTTAAACTCATTAACATAATATGATTTGACCCTTCTTTTGGCAAGTTTGAGCCTTTGCACCCGTTCCTAAACGTTTTATCTTTGCTAAGCCAATTTGAGCCTATACCTTATCTTTTGTTTTAGCTCCACCAAATAGTTTACAAGACCCTAAAAAGCATCCTAATTACACACCTAAGACCGAGCTTGAAAATATATATACAAAAATGGTTTATGAGTGATTAGGAGCCATTTTATTTTGGTGGCTAATTGAGAAAAAAGAGTTATTTTATTTTTCCTTCCTCCTCAAAAAAAGATAAAATAAATAAATAAATATGAAAATAAATAGAGGAAGTGGAAAAATCTTCAACATGTTAAGGAGAAGAAACAAAGGGATTTAGGAATTGGCGGTGTTCTTCAAGCCATGACAATTTATTTCTTTTGTACAAGCTCTTTTTAGGTTTTGGTGTGTTTAGCCATCGTTTTTATCTTTGATTTTCCAAACCAAAAATACCTAAGCCTATGTTTCAACCTAGTTAAGTCATATTGATTTGTGTTTATAAGTTAAACTAGTGCTGTGGCGAGAGTGTGAAAGGGCAAGGCTATGGCCATCAACATTGATGGATTTCTTTAGAGGATATCTCGATCTTCGATTTGTGCAATGTTATCTTAGTAAACACGCTACTTTCTCCCTAAATGTGATTTTAAGATTTACCAGGTTTTCATTTTTGAAGTAAAAATAATAAGTCAAAACACATTTTAGAAAAGTAAAAACTAATTTGTATACTGAGTAGATTTTTCTACAAAAATAACTACATGCATAGGCATAAGACTTCACATTCTACTCCTTAGGTTCAATTTTAGTTTCTAGCGTTAAAACTTTTCTACTCCCTATGAAAAGTTGTTTGCTCGGGACGAGCAAACGAGTAAGCATGAGGGTATTTGATAACTCTAATTTTATCTTTATTTTTTATATAGTTTTTATTTAATAATTAACTAGATTATAATTATATTATATTAATTTTGTTACTGATTACGTTCTTTTCTTATTTTAGGTCAAACTGGGCTGCCTATAGCATTTTGGAATTTCAAGAACTGATCAGGAGACAGCTGGACAAAACATGTAAAATCTCAAACTACACGCCCAGGTTACGGGCATGACCTATTGGTCACGGACGTGATAGGAAGGCGTGACCCCGACACGTGCTTTAGAGTACATCGCCACGTCAATTAAAATTGCATGCTTACAGTCACGGGCACGACCATACTGACACGGGCATGACGACTAGGCGTGACATGCAGATGATGTTCCAGGCCTTGAATCCAGGTTAGATTAAAGTTACAGGCCCCGGTCACAAGCGTGACCTATTGGTCATGGGCGTGACTTCAAGGCATGAAATCCAGGTGTGCCATGTTTAATAAAGAAGTTTCAAATCTTGATGGTTTTTGCCTTACACGCCCTAGGTCACGGGCGTGACCCGGGGCGTGACCCTTCCAATAACGGCCAGAGTTACTCCCGCCATTTCTGCTTCCCATCGTTTCCAGCAACTGAAAAGACATGCCCTAGGTCATGGGCGTGACCTAGGGGCGTGACCCGCCACTTAACAATTTTTGGCGGTTTCACTCCAATGTTCCCTAGACTTGAAGATGACAGTTCCGAACCTTACACGCCCTAGGCCACGGGCGTGACCAAGAGGCATGACCATCCAGCAAACATGCCCTTCCAGACAATTCCAGAATCTACGAGGATATTTTTGGAGAATTAGAGTTCTGTATTTTATCTTTATTTCTTGCATTTTTCCATTTCCTAGTCTAGCTCTTTTACTTTGTAAGCTTTAACTTAAGTAGTTTTTTCATATAATCATGTCTCTCTCTTCACTATTGTGTAATTCTCTCAGCATGATGAGTAGCTAAACTTCTTTTAACACTTGATCATGATGAACTTTAAAATAAAATAAGCTTTTCAAGTTTATCAAAAATATCAAGTTCTTTACTTTACTCACTAACGATTTATCTTTGATTTTTAACGTATCGAATTCATATTTCACGGATATGTTCTTCGATCTAAGATTCGTATCCTAAATGAACGAGAGGTTGCGGATACGAGGAGATCACTCAAACATAAAAGGAGTTGATTGCACTCCTTGATAGAGGACGATATAAATCTTCCGAATTGGGGTCAAATCCAATAGAGGGGTTCACCGCCTAAAGCAAGTTTAGTGGTTTCGACTGGCCTAGAGGTCTTAATCGATCAACCTAGGGTTAGTCAAAAGCATGAGCTTGAGAGAGACGCTTTCGTACTTTAGGAACCTCCACGGTCGAGTGAGTAATGTAAGAGTCTTGCATACTTTATGTTCTTGAAGGTTTATTTTAATTCAAGGAGATTCTAGATCAAGTGCTAGCTTTCCCATCATCAAATTTTCCCTTAGTAGCTTCGCATGTTCTTTTCCAAAATCACAAAACCAACTTTTGTCTGATAAGATAATAGCTCTTCCTTGTGAGTACGAGTACTCAACGGTCCCCGAGCCCTAATACGACATTTTCTATACTATATCTCGATAGGTACACTTGCCAATTTTGGATTATAATTTGGATTATTTTTAATACTATTAAAATTCCTCATCACTACTATATCCAATGGTCCATTATGTCTAGATAATTTACCTGGAGTTCATCTAGGTTAAAAATGACTTTTAACCAAAGATAATAATTTTTCCTCGTGATTTTCCATTCATTTTCTATTTATGATTATAATCACAATTATTCCATCTTCTAAATGAAGTACCTAAAATATTCAACTAAAAATTCATAGAAAACTACTGGTGATTAACATTGTCAATATAATACTCAAAATAGAATTTCATACTCCTAGCCAGTGGTTTGACCTAAAATGATTGCATGTGAACATTATTACGAAAATGTCATTACTAATGTTTTCAGCATAAATAGACATCCAATAATTCTTAAATAAATTCACAGGGCTTTATATCATATAAATAAGATTCTATACATTTTTCGAAACATTATTACCCATACTTTTAATTTAAATTCCAAAAGGGTAGAATTATAAATATGCTAATTACACAAGAAATAAATCTCTAAATTGCTCCAAAACTTTTCCAGAGATGTGCAATGTCCTAATAAGGCTTGTATCAAACTTTAGGAATTTTCCAAAGTCAATGGCACTATTTCTCATTTTTAATTCTAAAAGAGCTAATTTTTAATTAATTCAAATTAATGGGATTTTTGATCCCAAAAATCCCAATCTTTCTGTGAAAGGTGTATTCCATCTCTTTCAATCGCTGTCCAAAATTTCATGGTCATGAATAGGGCCAAATGGGTTAAATTCTCATTTTCTCATTTTTACTATTTGCACACCATTCACAATTCTACCTTTACCATGCATATTGGATCCTCTAACATACGGAGATCCAAATGGCTACAAATTTTTACCAAGGCCATATGATGACTTCATAACAATGACACACAAATTTTGGCACATTTGGAATATGGAATCACCCTAAATATAAATTATTTAAATAATGATATTTCTACAAAAACTATAGCAAAATAACTCCCCAAAATTCTTATTTTTGGGCAAGGTCTAAATCTCGTATATACACATGCATAACCTAAATTTCACTACATGCGGACTTATGGTTGATCCTAGGAATCAATTTGAATTTTTGTCCTAGCCTATGAGCAGTCCTAGGAGAATGGCCTTATAAGGAGATACATTGCTCCAAACTATATGTTTAGGGGTCAAATTCAAGGTAAGA
The DNA here is from genome assembly GCA_039583875.1 of Platanthera guangdongensis. Taxonomy (NCBI): domain Eukaryota; kingdom Viridiplantae; phylum Streptophyta; class Magnoliopsida; order Asparagales; family Orchidaceae; genus Platanthera; species Platanthera guangdongensis. Next base: position 89,417,290 of record CM077150.1, read on the forward strand.
ATTATATCTACAATTTTCATGTTAACAACTTTTTCTGAATTTACTTCTAAGGGGCATAAAATTGGCCCGCAATGTACTGAATAAAATGTGACAAAATAATCAAATATCCTATAGTTTAATGCACATCAAGATGGACGACATCCCATAATATTCTCCAATGAGCCGACAAATGAGATTAACCCGTGTTGTACTGCCTTGATCTGTTGTTTCCTGGCCATCCAGACACCTCCTTGTATGGCCACCATGACCACCACCTTCGTTGAGGTTGGGGCTAATGTTTGGTGGCGACTTGGCAACCGGAGGCAGAGGTTTCCGGCGAACCCGAGCTCCTTCAAAACCATGGATTTTCACGCACACCACACATGTATCGAAGCTCAATTGAGCTCGAAATCTCTCCTAAATGATCTAAGAAGCTAGCACTGAGGGAGATGAGGAGAAACAGTGTAACATCCCTCAAACAACTAGACCCTTAGGATGGTTTTGTCATGACTGTGTCATGACAAAACCCTAGGAAGCACAAGGAACCAAGTGAGCTTAGGCATGAAGGTGAAAATCACTTTGGACTGCAAATAGTAAATTCTAAATACCAAACCTAGGGTTTGACTTTAGGGCTTCACCTTAGCCTTTTACCCTACAACATCCCTACCCATTAAGGAGTCCATTGGAGCCATTAAGACCCATTGTGGTCAACTAAGAAGATCAAATTGACCAAAGTCAACCCTAGCTCTAAATTGGTCAAAGTGCCCTAATTAGCGACAATTGACCTCTAATGTGCCCAATTGACCCTACCCAAACCTTCCTATCCCTTAGGGGAGGCCACAGGGCCACTAACCACCAATTAGGGTCATTTAGGTCAAGTAATCAATGAAAAAGATACAAGATCCATATCTAGATTTACTCGTGTACATGGCAGTTTGCTTAGGGATGGGGACGAACCCGGTGTACTTGACCTTGGTATGTAATTGACACTACGAAATGGCTGAATGGGGGCGTGTATTTGTAGATCTAATGGCTAAGGGGTAGAACTAAGTGGATCGAGGAAGTTTTATGGGGTTAGAAGGGGATGCGGGTGCTGGAAGGCAGAGTGGGGCTTGAGGTTGCTTGTTTGGAGTCTTGTAGGATGGAGAAGTGTAGGAGATTTAGGTGGGGGAAGTTGGATCAGCCTAGTGGTGGAGGGGAGCATAGGGGTTTGAGATTCTTTAGTGGTTGCAGCCTATATCAGGGTGGAGCAAGGGTGTTGTGGTAAGCGGGTGGATGAGAGAGGCGGGAGGACAATTGGAGTAGTTAGGGATAATGAGGCAGCGGGGAAAATAAGTAGCGGGTCGGGGAAGGCTAACTTCTGGTGATGGAAGGCGCAGACAACAGAACAAAACACAGAGTCCATCGTGAGACAAGACAGTTGTAAGAGGAACAACTATCGATTCCAAAAACCAGCCACATGCATAAGTATTTATATGGGAATAGGAAAAATAAATGGTAGGGCACCCCGATGTATGGATAATAAAGTTTGGGCCAATCGAACGCAAATTACAACTCCAAATAAATCAAATAATATAGTAAACGGACTTGGATCGACCATCTGGTCACATCTGTAGACTTTGAACACCCAAATGGGTCGTCGACCACCGCCTCCTACTGGAATAAATGCATGTGGGCCATCGATCTCCATCCAATCCCCCAACTTGAAAGCACTCATCTCCTATAAGGGAAGATGGTCGCACTCTCAACATAAGTCTGGTGCGAGTCTCTCGAGCTCCTCAGCAGAAATGTAAGTGTCATCTGAAACCCGGCGGGTGAGACAATGAACTAAGTAACCCAGAACCATCTGACCACCCATTGTAGTGAAGTCGTGACTAATGATATGCAGTGCATCTCTAGTAAGCATAAGAGTCTGTCGAAGTGATGTATCTTGATCTAGAAGTGGTGCTCGTAGAGCTACCGACGAGGTGTTATGGTCCTCTGAGAAGTGCTCAACTGTCCGCGAATGTCTGGGCATGTTGGATACTAAGGTGCTAGAGATGGGTGGGTCAAGCTGTGGATCAAGGGTAGCTAGAAACAATTGGTCCACATACACCCGCTCCTCGTACTAAGGAGTTAAATCCTCCATATTGAACACTCAGTGAATTCCCATTGTTGGTGGGATATCAACCTCATAAGCATTTGTATTAATCCATTGAGTAACTATATATGGTCCTATTTGATGGGCACTTAACTTATTCACCGCCCCTCATGAGATCCTCTTAGATTGGAGGAAGATCATAACTTTGTCTCCAACATCAAAAACGTGTTCCCTCTTGTACAGATCAGCCTGGGCTTTATAAATTTCATTACAGGTGGCAATCTATCTTCGGACTATCTCATGTAGTCCCTTTATATGTTGAATGATCAACTCAGTGGACTCACTAGGTCAGTCCTCTAATGGTATGTCAATCAGGTGACGGGTTTCGTAGGCTCATAACCTAGTATGACATGAAATGGACACAAACTTATGGTCATATTGACAAAGCTATTGTATGTAAACTCTGCGTCAGGCAGGATGAAATCCCAGGTAGATGGACTTTCCCAAATGAGACAATGCAAAAGAGTCCCCAAACTACAGTTGACAACTTCCGTCTGTCCATCAATTTGTGGGTGATAGGCTGTGGAGAACCTCAGTGTCGTACCAGTCTTCTTCCACAATGTCTTCCAGAAATAACTCATGAACCTGACGTCACAATCAGAGATAGTGGATGTGGTCAACCATGAAAACTTAAAAACCTATCTAAAGAACACGCTAGCCACTTGGGGTGCATCAAAAGTCCTACGACATGAGATAAAGTGAGTCATCTTCAAAAAGCAGTCAACGACAATGAAAATAGAGTCGAAATTCCATAGCGTACGAGAAAGTCCGAGTACAAAATCCAAGCTAATATCTACCTAGGTCATGTGGGTAATAAGTAATGGAGTTTATAGACCAATAGACTGTCGGGATCCCATAATATTCTGCCATATGTGAAAATGTCGAATGACCCGAGTAACGTCCCTCTTCAGGCCAGGCCAGTAGAAGCGGTCCTCAATAAATGTGGTTATCTTGTCTAGCACAGAGTGCCCCCATTGCCCCACCCGAGTGCAGTTCCCATATGATGAAGTCTCAAAGGAACGTCTGTGGCACGTAGAGGCGAGAACCATGGAATAGATAACCATCAAAAAAGATGAAATCCTCACAAGGTTTGGGAGGATCCCCCAATAAGTTAGAGTAAATATCACTAAAGTCTGGGCACTCGGGATAGTCATGCCGAATACGCTCAAATCCTTGTTTGCGCATACTCATGGTATGGAGAATGGTGACACGGTGGATCAACGAATCAACTGGCTTGTTCTCAATACCAACTAGGTGCATGAGAATATAGTTATACTCCTACATGAAGTCCATCCATTTCACGTGGTGGTGACCTAACTTCTTTTGCGAATCCAAATATCGTAGGGCCTGATGATCGGAGTACATGGAAAACTCCTTATATAGGAGATAGTGATTCCAATACTGAAGCTCATGTACGATGATGTAAAACTCACGATCATAATTGTATTAAATTTGCCGGCCATCATTGAGTTTCTCACAAAGTATTCCACTGGATGGCCCTCCTAGCTAAGTACTCCTCTGATGCCAAGTCCAGACGTGTTATTCGCTATCTCGAAAGCTTTGAAAAAATTTGTAAGGTGAAAAATAAGATCATTTGATAGCCTCACGTTAACTTCTTCATATGCTCTGGTAGGCGCTGCAGTCCAGGCAAAATCGCCTTATAGAGGCAGCTCATAATAATGGCCATGATAAAACTAAACCCTCGAAGAAATCTCCTGTAAAAGGTGGTGAGATCGTGGAAGATCCTGGCTTCGTGGATATTGGCCGGGATGGGCCACTCGAGAATTGAATTGACCTTATCAGGGTAAATCGAGATGTCGGATAGCGAGACAATATATCCTAAGAACAATACATATGAAGTCAAGAACAAGCACTTCTGCAATTTAACATACAAATTCTACCTCTGAAGGAGGTCGAATACAAATCGAATGAGGCCCAAGTGTTTTGAGCGGCCTTGACTATAAATCAGGATATCATCAAAGTAGACCACTAGGAAATTACCCATGTACGGCCGCAAAATATATACCATCACTCTCATGAATGTACTCGGCACATTCGATAGTCCAAACGGCATGACCAACCACTCAAACTGACCATCTCTTGTCTTGAAGTCTGCATTCCATTTATCAACTTCTTGAACATTAATCTGATGGTATCCACTCCATAGGTCGATCCTCATGAAGATCTGGGCACCAGCTATCACATAAAGGGGGTTATCAAGGTAGGGAATATGAAAAAGATGCTTCACTGCTATTTTATTCATGGTATGACTATCAATACACATGCGCCAATTACCACCCTTCTTCAGAGTAAGAAGGATAGGACTGACACACGAGTTAAGGCTCTCCTGAATAAGTTCTTATGAATAATATCGTCAACCTGCTACTTCATCTTGGCATGCTCCGTTAGGTTCAAGCGATAATGAAGAAGGTTAGGCAAAGATTCCCCCGGGACTAAATCGATGTCTGAAAGTATCTAGCGTCTACCTAATTCACCTAGAGGGGGGTGAATAGGTGATGTTTGTGTCTTTTCACGAATTAAAAATTACTCAAAAATAAGCAAGCACACAAATACAGAGATTTATAGTGGTTCCCTGTATTGGGTACGTCCACTTTCTCGCCTCGCCTACCTAACATGGAGGGATAGATTCAGCTACTTCACCTTTATCAAATTTTGTCAAATCATACAACTCGGAGCAACTCTCCTACACCTCGGAGAACAAACTCTCCGACACCTCGATCCATAATCAGATATACAACTCGATCCACAAATGGATCTATAAACTCAATCCACTAACGGATCTGCAATCTCGATCCACTAACAGATCTACAAATTCAGATAAACAATCTCATACGAAAGAAAATAAATATTACAACACAACAATGATAGCAAGTCTTCGCTCTGACGTTCTTCGTAGAAGTAGATCTTGAAATTTGTAGAACTCAAAAACTTGAAATCTTGGAAGAATATGAATCTTTAGTTTTGATCTTCAAACACTCAGGACTGGATTAGAATATATCTTGAAAGAAGATGCGATCCAGTCAAGGAAGTCGATGTTGAAGAAGATCGCACGATGCCGACGGCGGATCGGGATGAAAATTGCGAAATGTGTAGGTGCGGCCGACGTGATCGTATCTTTCGAAACTTTTGAAATTAAAAATTAATTAGGACAAAGATTCTTGATTTCAAAATCATCCCAATCCTTTTTATAGGGAGAGTCAAAATAATGGCTAAAAAATATTTCCAAAAATGTAACCTAGAAAAATACTATGCATGGCCGTCGGTTTCGAACCAGAGGATTTTCGGAAAAATGGCCTAAGTCTTTTTCGATGGAATTTGACGAGTATCATATATGATACTCACCAAACCAGATAACAAAATACGTCAAATAAGCCTTGGAAGAATATCTAGAGTGGTCGACATATGGCTCGACACATTCAGCGAGTATCGCCTGGGATACTCGTCGAATTCGGCGAGTATCACTAGTGATACTTGACAAATTCGGCGAGTATCGCCAGTGATTCTCGACAAATTTTCCTTGGACGAATTGTAGAAATCCTTAATTTTACTCTAAGTATATACGATAAATTCGACGGGTATCGACAAGCAAACACGACGAATTTAGCGGGTATCAAGGGGATACTCGACGAATTTGACGTATATGACTAACCATACTCGCCGAATTTTACTTATGTAAAATTCCAATTTTCTAGGTCCATGTCCTTGGCCTTCCTTGGTCCATCTCCTGTACTTGGGATAGAAGTACACCCCTATATAGAGATTACACATGAGTCAACACGATGGCCTAAACAATGAGGGATTACATTCTGTAGTCCTGTGTTTACTTACCCACTATAACCTGACATTGGTATGTACTTAGCAAAGTAAACCTGCAAGTACATAACTAGAATAAAGCATCAAATACAAACTCAATTCATCTTAGCTTGACTGGACCCTTCTTCAAATCAGGGTTACTGTTGATATAATACCCAACAATCTCCCCCTATTTGAAGAAGCCAAAATTCTACAAGCTAAGGTGAATTGCACATACCAAATAAAATTAAATTAAGACTTGAAAAGATGAATGAAATTAAAAAGATAAGAGCACTCTTTCCAAGACAACTATAGAAATCATATATATATATATATATATATATATATATATATATATATATATATATATATATATATATATATATATATATATATATATATATATATATATATATATATATAATGTTTAGTTTTGGGAGGGCAGCCCACAACACTCAATAATTGATATATGATAGTCATTTTTGTGTGTTATGATTCTTCAATCGCTACCTCTCAAAATATTCTCTAGGCTTCTTATAGTATCTGGGAGGAGGAGGAGGGATAGGATCAGCATTCTTGTACTTCCTGAAATGAATCCTCCTCTCGGTGCAGGCTTCCTTGTATCTGTTCCATTCTTCTTGACTGTAGTGGTCCTGATGTTTTTCTACTCCCAGTTCGACCAAGAAAAAGTATCCAATATATTTCCTTTGGATGTTGGGCTCCATACTTCCTCTAATTCTCTATGGGGCTACTCCCCAGTTGGCTCTGGTCTAACCTGTTCTGGCCTGACTTCTGATGTGCCTTCCCCATATCTTTTTCTCTTGTGAACTGGTGGAGCAACGCCTTCCATCCTCTTAGCTTTTGGAAACATGTCTGCAGTAGCGGCAATGTCTAGATCAAACTCCTGTGTTCTTGACTAGTATTGAGAGTAATATTGGGGAGGATAAGCCTTGACAGTCACTGGTATAGGCTTAACATGGACTTGAATACCTGCCAACTGATTAAAGTGCCACGCAGTATTGTCAAAGAAGTAGTCATTTGTACCCTTTAAGTGTTGTACCATCGAAGTTCCCAATGAATAAACTTTAGCATCCACCTTAGTTGTACGGGCATCCTCCCTATTTGGCTTTGACGGTGATGGAATTAGCATAATGTAGCATACTTGTATCGAAGTGAGCCATTGATCGGTTGTGAGCATCGATCATGGATAGAGCGTTGTGCTCAACATTTTTCCCAACATGAAGATTTTTCTTTAGAGCATTCATAGTCAAAGAAAGCGTTGTACCACCTTCTTGGCCCCACTCATTAAGTCCCTTTTCCAGATTGCCAATCTGATCCTTCACCTCAGCAAGTCCATTCAGCATAACTTTTTCAGAATCTTTAATCCTCTTGGTTACCTTCTATAATGAGGCTTCAAACTGTGCATGTTGCTGCACTAGCATCCTCTCAACTGATTTTAGGATAGAGATGTATGTACTGAAAGATGGTATATCAGCAGTCTCGGGCACTAGAACAACTTCTGGGATTTCAGAATCACCAGAGGATTCTTTGATCGGAGAGAGATGAGCGTTATCAGCAAGAATAGTATCTACAATAGTCTGGATAGGAGAATGCTCCTCAATATCTCCTTCCTCGGTAGAAAGATCAACTACTTCTTCAGGCACCATTGGTACCCTGCCCAGTCTCTTGTCCAGGTTGCAGATGAACCGGGCAACCTCAGTATAAAAATAGATCTTATAATAAGTCTCCTCCCCCATAGGAGATGAAACATGGATGGCATTTTGGAGAGGGGCAATCAAATCCTCACACATCACTGGAACCTCCAAGGTAGAAACAACATTAGCATCAGACTTGGCAGTTTCAAACACATTCTCATATGCAACATTTTCTATCTCATAATCATCAACAATCAAATCTTCACCATCAACATCCTCATCAAGATTCTCAACACCCTCATCATGCTTAGAAGTAGCTGGATGCTCTTCTTCAGCATTCCCAACTGAAAGACTTGATTTCAAGAGCCTAGACACCTAGGGGGGTGAATAGGTTCTAAATTTTTCTTCAAAAACTTTAGGCAAATAATAAAATTTATCCCAGCATTAAAGCAATTCAAATCACAAAATAATGAACACAACACAGCATACACCAGATTTATAGTGGTTCCCCAAGGTTTGGGTACATCCACTTTCCCCCTCCACCAATCTAGTAATGAACTGGATTCGGCCTAACTTCTTTCCACTTCTCAGATCCGCAGATCTTACAGCTCAGAACTAAGAATGGTTCCTACAACTCAGAGTGAATCCACACTCCTACAACTCGGGCACAAGCTCTACCTCAGCCTCTTTCACAGGCATACAACTCAGAGTGAAACCCCACTTCTACAACTCAGGCAACAACCCTACCTCAGCCTCTTTCATAGGCCTACAACTCAGAGTGACACCTCACTCCTACAGCTCAGGCAAAAGCCCTACCTCAGCCTTTATAATTACAGGCTTACAACTCAGATCTAACAACAGAACCTACCAGAAATAATTTGATAATGTGATACAGAAATTGCACAAGATGAATCTCTTCACTGGTGAGCTTCTTGATCAGTTCTTGAATGGACTGATCTTCAGATCCAACCTGACTTAATCGTTTCAAAGCTTCTTAATAGAACAAAATAAGGTTGATCTTCACTGGATGTAGAAGTTGATCTTCAGATAGCTTCCTTCTTGAATTCAGAATGAAATCTGAATCTTCCTTTCAGACTGATCTGGATCTGCCTTCATAAGGGTTTCCCTTTTTCTTATTGTAGAAATCTTCTGAAGAATTCACTTCTTAATGTAGTGTTCCTTGCTTCTCTTCTTTATTTTTCATTACTTCACTTCTACACTTGATTAATTTGATTTATTGTATGTTATATCGAGCCAGTCCTTTATATAGAGTTTCCTCTTGATTACCGGCTAATCCGGTTTGTAACAGTCTTCTAACAGTTCTGACAAAAGTGTCAGACCGATTGGTTAAGGTTTTCCAACTCAGCATGGACCACTCAGCAAACTGCTTCACATGTGTTGACACAAATAGACTAAGTGTCGACACAAGTCTTGATGATGTCGACACAACAATCCATGTATCGACATAGTCATTCTTCTTGTACTCGACACAGCATCTGTTAAATATGTCGACACAAGTCCTGTGTGTCGACACAGCTTCTGCTTCCAGTGTCGACATAACTTCTGGGTGTCGACACAACTTCTGCTTCCAGTGTCGACATAACTTCTGGGTGTCGACACAACTTCTGCTTTCAGTGTCGACATAACTTCTGGGTGTCGACACAGCTTCTGCTTTCACTGTCGACATAACTTCTGGGTGTCGATAGAATTCTGGTGTGTGTCGACACAAGTTCTGTGTGTCGACACAGTCATTATTGATAGAATTCTGGAATGTGTCGACAGCTTCTCTGTGTGTCGACACAAGTCCTGTTGATGTCGATACAATCTGGCCCTTGGTGTCGACACAACGTTGTCGACATATTTTCTGTGTGTCGACATAAATTCTGGGTGTCGACACAATCTGGCCCTTGGTGTTGACACAGCTATTCCCAAGTGTCGACACTTGTACTTAGAAAAATATTTCTTCCATTTACTTAACCTGTACATGTTAACTCAATACAACATCAAATACAACTTGATGCATATCACTGAGTTAGGTGAGGCTTCTCCAAATCTGGTACACATTTTCCAATGTACCTAACAATCTCCCCCTATTTGGAGAAGTCATAACCCTTAGTCAATGATATACATCACTTATAATAAAATAAGAATATGATGTATAAAAGCATTTAATGGCAGGGTAATATATAAACAAAACAGGTAAACAATATCATCACAGAATATGATACTAACTAAATAAGCACAAATCATTATTTTGTTTAAACTTCACAAAAGTGTGTTGTCAACAGATTACATGAAGTTAAAAACTGAAGATTACAATGTTATAAGAATCTAGTCAATTTATCCTAAGGTTGATCAGGCTCCTTGATCACTATGCCTTTTCCAGACTGGACCCTTGCTTGAACTGGAGCTTCAGTATCTTCAGCTGGCTTCTTGCCTTTGAGTTCTTTCTTTTTTTGTTCTTCAATCCTTATCCTTTACCTTTCAAAATAATGAAAAGGCTTGGGGAAGTACTTGCTAGGCTCCAGAGCATTAGCAGGTAACTTCTCAGCATTTGCTTTCCTTTTGTATTGAAGAATGGCTTCCTGCTTGGCTTCATACTTGTTCCATTCTTGCTCAGTGTACCATTTACCCCTTTCATGGGTCTTGTCCTTCACAGCTTTACAGGCAGTCAATATAATGTTCCTGGAAGTAGGACTCCATTGCTCAAAATCAGGCTTCAACTCTGCTTGTTCTCTAAACATTTTCTTTGAGAGTTGAGCTTCTTGCTCTTTATGCAAAGCTACCTCTGACATTTCTTCTTTCTCAATGATAACATTCTTAGTAGCCTCTGGAGGGCTGTACATCTGATGAACCAGGTGTTGAATTTCCTCAAAGTTAGAAGGGGGATATATGATTTGAGCTACTTCCTGCTGACCCCCTTCATTTTTGACAGCTTGAATTCCTGACTCAGCTGTGTTGTCATCATCACATAGGGGTGGATATCCCAGAGTTGTTCTAACAGCATTTGTTATCCATTTGGCATGCTCTGAGCTGGCATTAACTATCAACCTCTCCCCCTTTCTGACTTCTCTTTCAATATGATCCCTGAGATCATTCTTTTGGAACCTTATTTGATTAACCAGATAATTTGTTCCCTCTGAATAATAAGCTTTAAACTTTTGAAGCTGAGCAGATATAATCTTCTGAGAGGCTTGAAGTGTAGATTGGAAAGTGGCTAAATCCTCTTGAAGTTTCTTGTCAAACTCTGATTTCTCTTTAGCCCTTGCCTCAGTCAGTGCAGTTGCAGTATTCTTTAATTTAGTTACAATCACATTATGTGATTCAGTAAGATTATCATTCATTCTAATCTGATTTTCCAGAACATATCCTTGCTTTATTACTATGTCATCAATTTGTGTCCTTGCCACTTGTTGCTGTTTTGCCAGAAAAACTATAACATTACCTCCTTTATGAAAGCAATCTGTCATCTCTTTCTTTTTCTGGTTTACCTCAAATCTGATTGATTTTATATTTTGAGCCAAGGAGAATTGCAAATCCTTATGAGTTTCATCCATATATTTCTCCATGGCTGCTCTTTGCTCATCCATTTTAATTTGAAGAGCCACCAATAGTGAACTGAAATCAACTGTTGGAGCTGAGGGTTGTGAGGCTATCTGTAAAGCTTTCTTATAAGTTGAGCTTTTCTTCTTATAAACCATCAGTTTTCTCTTTTTTGCTCTTAATGCTTCTCCATCATCAGATTTAGAAGAACTTTCTAGATTTACTGTGTCCTTAGGACTTGTGAGCAGCTCTTTGTCAGATCTTGGTAACTCCCCCTGAGTCCCTTGCTCCTCCCCCTCAGTCCTTGGCACTATTTCCTCAGCTCTTATTTCTTGTAAATCAGGAAATAATTCCTCAAGAGTGAATTCTTGTTGTTGTTGAACATGAGGACTAGATGTATCTTGTACATTTAATTGAGTATCATCTAATGCAGATGTATTTTCCATAGATACATCCTGTGCAAGGTTTTTGTCATGATGTGTCTGTTCAACATCAGGTAGAAGCACAGTTTGTGCATCTGGCTCTGTATTTAGTATAGTTTGATTAATATCATTTATTACCTCAAGAATTATTTGAGTGGCTATTTCACTCTCTAAGGCAGCTTGCTCTTTCTCTGGAGCACTTTCTGGAGGCAAGAATTCTTGTTGAACTGGGGAAAGTTTATTGCCTCCCCCTTGAGAAGGCACATCCTGACCTTGATCCAGTGGGATGGTGCTCTCTAGAATACACTCCCCCTGCATCTGACCATCTCCTACATTCTCAGTGGCAGATGATCTCCTTGTTGTTTCTTGTTGTTCTTCATCTGAACTGAAGACCACTTCTTCTTCAGAATCACTGGAGGATTCTGCTTGTGGAATAGCCTTTTTCTACTGTTTATCTTTCTTAACATCTTTTTGTGGAGTTGTTACTTCCTTTGTCAACACTCTATCCCATCTAGATAGAATCTTCACATCCATCCTTCTCATGTGGTTGATTTTGCTTCCTTAGAGTTGGTTCATAACATTTGGTATTATTGCAGTGAGACATAAACTTAGAATCCTTCCCAGATTTGGTTTCTTTACTCCTTGAATTTTGTCAAAAATTATGGATGCCCAATCTGTTTTTATGGTGAAAATGATCATTGTCATGAGATTGAACATGTGGACTGAAATTCTGTCATGTCCACCAGTTTTACACAGTATCACTTTGCCTACTATCTCTGACAGAAACTTCCCTTGGGAATTCATCCCTTTACGGGAAATGGATGATCCAAACTTGATATTAGAATTTAGCCCGCACCAGCTTAGTGCTTTTTTAGTCCTGGAAGGTATAATTTCATCATCATCCTTAGCCATGGGGAGTTGTAGTGATTTCCTGATATTCTTTAGAGTTAGTCGAACTCGGGAATCCTGAACTGTGGCCTTGATCTTCTTCCCTTCTAGGTCCACAGTAGCAGATGAATAGAATTCCATGACTTCCTTTTTCCAAATTTTTGTTGGTTCTGAGACCAAGAACTCTAATCCATTTTTAGAAACTAGGGTAATGACATCCTGGATTTCTTGTGAAGCTGTCGTGAATCCTCCACGAACCAGCTCATATCCTTCATTCACCTTATCATCTTGGTGAGGCGCCATTGTCGAGAGATGGAAGAGAAAAGAAGAGAAGGTCTTTGTTGACACAAGGTGCGGAGCCTAGATTTTGAAAGCGTAGTCGACCAAAATTTGGCTTGACCTATTTATAGTGTTAGCGTAAAGGATAGGTCAAAAGACGGGCCTTAGTCGACAAAACGTTTACATGTGTCAACAAAGATGACCTAGGTCTCGACAAAACTTAGGATAAGTCGACACGACTAGGTGTCGACATACTTGTGTCAGAGTCGACACAAAAAAATCCTCTAGATATAAGGTCTCGACAAGGTTGTGTCGACACTTATTCTTCTGTCGACATAGATACTGTATCTGTGTCGACACATCCTTATTCTTCGTCGACACAATATACTGAGTGTGTCGACACAATGTTGCTTGTGTCAACACAAACATTGTACTTAGACAAATTTCCTGAGAAATTTTGTACTTACTAATTCTTCTTAGAGAATTTTGTGCTAACCTATTCTATGTTCAACATACCTAATTCAATTTTAAAATAATTGAATTTAATTTCATCCAGAGGTTTTGTAAATATATCAGCTAATTGATTATTTGTGTTCACAAACTCTAGACTAATATCTCCCTTCTCAACATGTTCTCTGATGAAATGAAATTTAATTTCTATGTGCTTGGTTTTACTGTGTGATACAAGATTCTTAGCAATAGAAATTGCACTGGTAGAATCACAAAGCAATGGAATTCTACATACCTTGATGTCATAATCTTTTAGTTGGTGCTTTATCCACAACAGCTGTGCACAGCAACTACCTGCAACTACATACTCAGATTCAGCTGTTGATATAGCTACACTTGTTTGCTTCTTATTGCACTATGATACCAGCCTTCCTCCTTGGAATTGACAGGTTCCTGTTGTACTTTTCCTGTCTTCTTTGCATCCTGCAAAGTCTGCATCTGAGAAACCTGTTAGTAGGAAATCTCTATTCTTTGGGTACCAAAGGCCTAGATTAGGTGTGCCCTTAAGATATCTCAAAATTCTCTTAACTGCAGTATAATGAGATTACTTTGGGAAAGCTTGGTACCTAGCACAGACACATGTTGCATACATGATGTCAGGTCTACTAGCAGTCAAATAAAGTAGGAAACCAATTATCCCTCTATACAAAGACTCATCAACAGGTTTCCCTGCCTCATCTTTGCCTATAGGCATACTTGTTCCCATAGGAGTTTTCATGGTGGAGGCTGAGTCCATACCATATTTATTAATCAACTCCTTGGTGAACTTAGATTGAGATATGACCAATCGATCATCAGTCTGTCTAACTTGAAGTCCCAAAAAGAACTTCAGCTCACCCATACTGCTCTTCTCAAACTATCCTTGCATAATTTGGCAAACTTTCTACAAAGATTGTTCTCAGTAGAACCAAATATAATATCATCAACATATATCTGGACTAGGATTATCTTTCCTTTAGATTCCCTGAAGAATAGAGTTTTGTCTATCTTTCCTCTAGAGAACTTATTCTCAATAAGAAAAGCAGACAAGGTTTCATACCAAGCCCTTGGGGCTTGTTTTAAACCATATAGAGCTTTCCTAAGCCTATACACATAATCAGGATAATGAGAGTCTACAAAACCTGAGGGTTGTTCTACATAAACTTCCTCTTTTAAGTCACCATTCAAAAATGCTGACTTTACATCCATTTGATATACTTTAAACCCTTGATAGGCAGCATAGGCCAAGAACAATCTTATAGCCTCCAACCTTGCCACTGGGGCAAAGGTTTGATCAAAGTCAATCCCTTCCTCTTGCCTGTAGCCTTTTGCTACCAATCTTGCCTTGTTCTTGATTATAGTGCCATTTTCATTTAGTTTGTTTCTGTAGATCCACTTGGTTCCTATGATGTTGTGATCCTTTGGTTTAGGAACCAGTTCCCATACATTACATCTATTGAATTGAGTCAGCTCTTCTTGCATAGCATCAATCCAGTTTGTGTCTAGCATGGCTTCTTTAAACTTTCTGGGTTCTATTTGTGACAAGAAGCTAGAAAATAGGACTGAGTTCATACTTTTGCTTCTTGTGATAACACCTTGACTTGCATCACCAATAATTTGGTGTGCTGGATGATCTTTCAAGTGTCTTCTTGCTGGAGGAAATCAGTCAACCTCATGGCCTTTTTCATTTTCCTCAACCTGATGCTCCTCATTGTCTTCTTCATCCAGTGAGACTTGTTCTCCCCCTGGACAACAGAAATCTTTATCTTCATGCAGCCTAGCAGGAACTTCTTCATTGATGGTCAGCTTGTCCAGCCTATCTGTTAGACCTGTAGAACTAACTGAGGAACTGGACAATTCACTATTAATCAACTTAGACTCATCAAATACAATATGAACAGATTCCTCTACAACATGGGTAGACAAGTTGTTGATTCTATATGCCCTACTATTATTGCTGTACCCAACAAATATCCCTTCTTGGGACTTGATAGCAAACTTTGTTTGGTAGTGCTTACCATTAACTAAAACATAACACTTGCTACCAAAGATTCTAAAGTAGGAAATGTTTGGTTTTCTGCCTTTCAAAATCTAATAGGGAGTCATCTTATGTTTCTTATTGATGCAGGATCTATTGAGAACATGACATGCAATGTTTACTGCCTCAGCCCAGAAGTACTCTGGGAGAGTAGTGTCACTAAGTAGTGTTCTACTTGCCTCAATTATAGTCCTATTCTTTCTTTCAGCAACTCCATTTTGCTGAGGAGTTCTAGGTGAGGAGAGTTCCTAATGAATCCCAAATTCATCACAGAACTTTGACATACATTCAGACTGAAATTCAGTTCCATGATCACTTTTGATTTTGACCACAGAACTGTTATATTCATTCTGAATTTGTCTAACAAAAGTCTGGAAAACAGTTGGGGTTTCAGATTTCTACCTCAAGAAGAAAATCAATGTGTATCTAGAATAGTCATCCACAATAACTAATGTGTATATTTTCCTACCAATACTGTGAACTGGCATAGGACCAAACAAATCCATATGCAACAGATATAAACATCTCATTGAATCTTTGATATTAAGTGTATGGAAAGAGGACTTAGTCTGTTTGCCCTTTTGGCAAGCAGAACACACACCCTCTTTAATGCACTTGAATTGAGGACCATTCCTCACTAATCCCATGCTAAACAGCTGTCCTATAGACTTATAGTTCAGATGGGCAAGCCGCTTGTTCCATTTGACATATAGTGAAGCTTTTTCTCCTGCAACTAGACATATGGGTGAGTTGTCAAACTCACAATCTAGGTTAAGACAATATACATTCCCTTTCCTAGTGCCAGTCAAAATAATCTCTTGATTACTTGACCTTCTTATTTGGCACTCCCCTTTGAGAAAGGAGATGTCATTACCTAGATCACTAAGTTGACTTATGCTGATCAGGTTATGTTTTAGACCCTTCACATAAGCCACTTTAGTGTTAGTAATTGAATCACTAAAGATGTTATAAAATCCTTTGATGATTACTTTTTCTGATCCACCAAAGATTACTTTTGGTCCATTCTCTATGGGTACATAGTCCCTCAACATTCTCTTTATTCCAGTCATGTGTCTGGAACATCCACTATCCAAGTACCATATAGGGGTATGGTCACTTGGATTCACCTGCATCAAATACAGAATCACTTACCCTTAGAACCCAAATTGATATTAGGTCCTAGGTCATTGTTAGATTGAAATTCTGCAGCTGTTCTGACCGGTAGACTACTCTTGGTTTTAACACTTGTGTTGAACCAACAATCCCTGACAAAATGGCCCACTTTGCCACAGCACCAACACTCAAACCTATTATACCTTCTCTTAGGTACAGACTTTACTACTTTGTTGCTAGCAGTTCTGTTGAGTGTAGGTGCTAGAGCAGTAAACCCCAAGACTTCTTCTTAAACCTGATGGGCTTGCTTATAGTGACCATGAGTACTATCATGATCATACTTGTTTGTTGGTTGCATCACTTTCCTAAAGAAAATAGGGGGCTTAGAAGCTAGTGGCAGAGCTAGGGCCTTACCTTTTCTATGAAAATTGGTGGCCCTAGTTCTACCCTTGAAACCTAAACCAGTCTTCCCTTTATGAGAAATGAAATTATCTATTAAGGGCAAGACTGATTTTGGTTTAGAGAATTTAGCCAATAACTCTCTTTCTTGCTGAAGTTTTGCCTCTAGTTTCTTGATGTGATTCCCCTTGAAAGAGATTGTGCCCATCTGAATAACAGTAATGTTTTTCAGTTTGGTAATCTCCTTCAGTTTTGAATCTATCAACAAGGTTGTATCTGATGCAGCCTGCTTCAGAGACTCAATATCTTTGGCCTGCTCCTTAACAAGAAACTTGATCCTCTTCAGAGCTTGCAACAACCCACCATACTCATTAATGAGTTGATGCACATACCCCACTGATTCAGAACCATCCACATCTCTTGATGCAGAAGTTTCTGAATCTGATGCAGTACAGTAATCTGAAGTTGAGGGAGAACTGTATACCTTACTAGGACCAGGATGATCTTGGCACTGATCACTTTCTGATAGAGCCATCAGCCCTCTATAGCAATAATCTTCTACTCCATTTATGGAGTCCAGCATTTGTAGAAATTCTAGTTCCCTAGAATCCTCTTCTGTTGAGATTAGCCCAACATATGCTTCTGCATTATTTTCGTCTCCCGATCCTGAAGATGAAGAGTCTATCCAACTCTTCTGCTTCTGAGCAATAAGGGATTTCTCATTCTTGCCTTTCACTTGATGCTTCTTCTTATCTTTAGATTTAGTCCTCTTGTCTGGACAGTCAGCTATGACATGTACAGGCCTGTTGCAACAATAACACATAATCTTAGTATTAATTTGTTTACTAGGTTTTGATGCATACCTGTCCGCCTTGGGAGTCTTATTTTTCTTGTAATACTCATCCTTAGAAATAGATGTTGATGGCTTGGTTCTCCATTTCTTATTTTTCATGAACCTTTGGAATTGCCTTGTAAAGGCAGCAAAGTCCTCATTAGAGGTGTGTCTATCTGATGTACTGTTGTCAAGATTTTCTTCTCCAGCCTCAACACTCCTTCTGGGTGGTGAAGAATATCTTTTCCAACCCTTTCTTGTGCCTTCAGCCTTGAAGGCTATAGACCTTTCTTTGTATTCAGGCCTACTGCTTTTCTCCTCCTCTTTTCTTGCAGTGAGCTGCATTTTATATGATAGCAGCTTTCCAAATAATGTGGGTGGAGGAGTATCAGCAAGCTTGGCCACTTCTCTGATGGCACATATCTTTGTGTCTCAGTCCTTTGTTAGTGATCTCAGAAACTTGTCATTCAGTTCATATGTGCTGAAGACTCTACCATAGGTCATCAGCTCATTGACAATCCTGAAGAACGTTTTGTAACATTCAACTATGCTATCAGTCTTGGCTTGTCTAAAGCTCTCATACTCTTGATTCAGCATAGATTTCCTGTCCTCTCTGACTTATTCTGTTACCTCCATGTAGACAATTAGGGTGTCTCACATTTCCTTAGAGGTTTTACAGTGCACCAGATTCTGAAATGTGGCATCATCTATAGCACTGACTATAATATTTTGTGCTCTTTTGTCTAATGTTGCTAGGATGATCTCATCCTTAGTCATTTCCGAATAGCTCTTAGGGGTTTGAACATTTGCATCCAGAACTGATACCTTCATTGGAATGAAGGGACCCTCTTGTACTGTGATGTAGATTCTTGGATCAGATGCTTCCATGAACAACCTGACCTTTTCCTTCCATATGCCAAAGCATTCTTTCCTGCAGATAGGCAGTTTCATAGATCCAAATTCCTTCTGATTCTCTATTGACCCCATTCTTGAAATCTGTTATTTGCCATGGAGATCTACTCAGATTATTAGGTCAAACTTTGAGCAACCTGGCTCTGATACCACTTGAAAGACTTGATTTCAAGAGCCTAGACACCTAGAGGGAGGGGGGGGGGTGAATAGGTTCTAAATTTTTCTTCAAAAACTTTAGGCAAATAACAAAATTTATCTCAGCATTACAGCAATTCAAATCACAGAATAATGAACACAACACAACATACACCAGATTTATAATGGTTCCCCAAGGTATGAGTACATCCACTTCCCCCTTCGCCTATCCAGTAATGAACTGGATTCGGCCTAACTTCTTTCCACTTCTCAGATCCGCAGATCTTACAACTCAGAACCAAGAATGGTTCCTACAACTCAGAGTGAATCCACACTCCTACAACTCGGGCACAAGCCCTACCTCAGCCTCTTTAACAGGCCTACAACTCAGAGTGAAACCCCACTCCTACAACTCAGGCAACAGCCCTACCTCAGCCTCTTTCACAGGCCTACAACTCAGAGTGACACCCCACTTCTACAGATTAGGCAAAAGACCTACCTCGGCCTTTATAATTACAGGCTTACAACTCAGATCTAACAACAGATCCTACCAGAAATAATTTGATAATGTGATACAGAAATTGCACCAGATGAATCTCTTCACTAGTGAGCTTCTTGATCAGTTCTTGAATGGACTGATCTTCAGATCCAACCTGACTTAGCCGTTTCAAAGCTTCTTGATAGAACAAAATACGGTTGATCTTCACTTGATGTAGAAGTTGATCTTCAGGTAGCTTCCTTCTTGAATTCAGAATGAAATATGAAACTTCCTTGCAGACTGATCTGGATCTGCCTTCATAAGGGTTTCCCCTTTTCTTGTTGTAGAAATCTTCTGAAGAATTCACTTCTTAATGTAGTGTTCCTTTCTTCTCTTCTCTATTTTTCACTACTTCACTTCTACACTTGATTAATTTGATTTATTGTATGTTGTATCGAGCCAGTCCTTTATATAGAGTTTCCTCCTGATTACCGGCTGATCCGGTTTGTAACAGTCTTCTGACAGTTCTGGCAAAAGTGTCAGACTGGTTGGTTAAGGTTTTCCAACTCAACATGAACCACTCAGCAAACTGCTTCACATGTGTCGACACAAATAGACTAAGTATCGACACAAGTCTTGATGATGTCGACACAACACTCCATGTGTCGACATAGTCATTCTTCTGGTACTCGACACAGCATCTGTTAAATGTGTCGACACAAGTCCTGTGTGTCGACACAGCTTCAGCTTCCAGTGTCGACATAACTTTTGTGTGTTGACACAGCTTTTGCTTCCAGTGTCGACATAACTTCTGAGTGTCGACATAGCTTCTGCTTTCAGTGTCGACATAACTTCTGGGTGTTGACACAGCTTCTGCTTTCACTGTCGACATAACTTCTGGGTGTCGACAGAATTCTGATGTGTGTCGACACAAGTTCTGTGTGTCGACACAGTCGTTGTCGATAGAATTCTGGAATGTGTCGACAGCTTCTTTGTGTGTCGACACAAGTCCTGTTGATGTCGACACAATCTGTCCCTTGGTGTCGACACAGCATTGTCGACAAATTTTCTGTGTGTTGACATAAAGTCTGGGTGTCGACACAATCTGGCCCTTGGTGTCGACACATCCATTCCCAAGTGTCGACACTTGTACTTAGAAAAATATTTCTTCCATTTACTTAACCTGCACATGATAACTCAATACAACATCAAATACAACTTGATGCATATCACTGAGTTAGGTGAGGCTTCTCCAAATCTGGTACACATTTTCCAATATACCCAACACCAACTGATTGAACCTCAGCAGCAGCAGCAACTGTACCAATAGCAGCAACCTCTGCTAGGAGATCCACTGGATCTGCGTCGGTAAGCACTGTATCTGGGGCCACTGAATCAGGAACTGAATCTGGAATCTCTTTAACTGAAACTAAAAGAGCAGTTGTCTCCCCCTCAATTCCTGCCCTCAAACTCTCAGGAATGTCACTGGGGCTGGAGTAGGAATCCTATGATCATGTACTTATTCTTCCTCCTCCACTACCAAGTCTGGGGATCCCCCTTACTTCACTATCCTCCTATCCCACCTGGAGAAGATTGTGGAGTCTATCTTCTTGAGGTGATGGATAGGAACTCCTTTGGTCATATCAAACCTATCACCATCTAATTGATTCATGTATAGGCCGATAATCCTCCCAAAGTTGGGAGTGCGTAGGCTATCTTTGATTTTGGTAAACAACAAAGCACCCTAATCCAACCACTTTCTGTAGATAATAACAACGAGCACTTTGAACATTTCCGTGGACAGATAAACGTGAGATCCTGTATTGCATATCAAAACTTTGCCAATTATGTCAGAAAGTAGTTTTCCTTCATCATTCATCCCCTTGCGCTTGACTGCTTTAGAACCTCTAGGCAGTCTACAAAATAGGAGGGCTCTAGATAAATCATCTTCATCTAGATAGTCGGCATCTTCATAGACTGGGAGCCGTAGATACCTGGATAATAAAGAGGCTTTTACCTTGAGCTTGTACTTCTGAATTTTGCTCTTGATATCAGTGTCTTCGTGTATGAGGTTTGCAAGCTAGAAGAACTCAAGAACTTCTTTGTCCAGAACTTTGTAGGGGTGTTCTAGGACAAAGACAGTCCTGCAGTTTCCAACTAAGAATGACATTTTTGAACTCATCAGAATCATGAGAAACCCAGTGAGAACGAGTTCTCCTCCTCCTAGCAAACTACTGGTGGTTCTGGGAGCCATTGAAGAAAATGAAAAATGAAAATAAAAATTCTGTAACTGACTAACTTCTGAAATATCTTGAACGTCACTAGAGATGTTTGAAGGTCACTGCCGAAAATGGCGAGTCCACGACGTTGGAATTGGCGAGAATTAAGCAGTGACTGGAAATTGAATCGACAAGTCCATGACGTCGGAATCTTTGAATTAGGGTTGCTCGTCTAGATTTGGACTTGTCGACAGGATTATACTGGCGGTTTGTGGAGGAGGACGATGAAGATGAGTTGCGGGCTAAAGTACCGACTAAAGTGCAAGAGACAAAGAGACTGGAAGTAAAATTCGGCGAATCGGCAGACTTTCAATGAAATCCCATGCGGCTGCCCCCTTTTTATTTGTTTATATATATATATATATAATATTAAATTGCTATAGAAGGCGCGTACCTCAATATTTATCATCGATTCTTAAGATCCAATATAGAAATTTGAAATTTTGCCTCCAGACCAATTCAGCGAGTGATAGCCGATATTCGCTGAAATTGCCTTATACAAAAATTATGTCTTATTGAAGTAGGTCCCGAGACAATTTCTGCTTGATAGACCATCTTCATGAGTCCTTGTTCAGCATACCTAGATTTGTTTTAAAAAATGAGAACTTGGTCTCATCCAGTGGCTTTGTAAAGATATCCGTGACCTGCTTATCTATCAGGAGATAGCTAAGGAATATGTCCTTGTTCTCCACATGCTCCCGGATGAAGTGTGTAATGCCTCGAAAATCATTATCGAGCTGGTCGCGTCCAAAAGTAATTTTGGATGCCTGTATAGGGGTACACGGCCTAGGACACGGGCATGTCCAAGGCCGTGTCTGGCGTGGTGTTTTGGCCGTATGTATCCCGAGAAGGACACGACAATACGGCAGAATGACACAGGTGTGTCATTTGACACGGGCGTGCGCCTAACCGTGTTAGTACCCATATTCCCTAGAGTCGTCACGGTTGGCACGACGGTTATTCGTGACACACCTCCGGTCACGGGCATGTCCAAGACTCGATACGAGCGTGTCAGGTTGAGATACGGGCGTGTCTTGCCCGTGTGGTTTTTCTGCGTTCGACGATTGTGCCAGGATCGAGGCACAAGGTCTGGGACACGGTCGTGTGCGAGGCCGTGTTCGGCCCAGGTTTGAGGATTTCTGTACAGATCTGAGCCATTCATTTTCTTTAAGTAAGATCTGACGGCCTAGGTGTGTTCCTGCTCTGTTAAGGTCGGGAATGGTGGTTTAACTCCTCATTTCTTCCTTAAGCTTTCTCTTTCCAAGGAGTTAGAGCAAGGAGGAAGAAGGAGGAGAATTCCGGCAGCAGACGGAGAATCGGAGCACCGTTTAGGGAACCGAGAGCGAATCCGTGGAGGAAATTCCGTTGCGAAGACTTCTATCCGTGTATTTTTCCCATGGCGCAAAAGCGTACTACAAGGGTAATGATTCTCTTCTTGAGCATATGAAGCTCTCTTACTTTTGCATAGGGAAACCCGCTCCCGCGAGTGTGCGGCGAGTGTGTGGTGTTCCTTGGGGTTGACGGGAATAGTCCCCCTTGTGTTGCATATAGAGTCCGGAGTCGAAGTACGGGCATAGACATTGTGTGTGAAGCCTACCCGGACATGTTGGTCTGGATCGGTGATGTTGCATTTGTTATGATTTGCCGGAGAAGAATCCATGCTTTGGGTTTTCGGGTTTCTACGCTGTAGATTGCAGCAGGGATCCTTGGGGATTAAATCCAAGGCGCACCCAGAAAACTGAGCGGAATCGTTGTTCTGCTAACATGGCAGTCTGGGAACCGGCCTTGAACATAACTGGGTTATGTGATTGTTTGGAAATGGCAGGATCCGAGAGAAGCTTTGCTCGTGCGTACGTCTTAAGGTGTACTACGCATTGTGAGCAACGAGCAAGTGTAATCGGACCAGGGCTATGTGGTTCGGTGCGAGAGACCCGAAAAGGGGACTGGCCGTTGGCATAGTCGGGAGCCTTAGATAGTGGTCAAAAAGGCTAAAATGCTCACGTTGTTGCCATCCCGGGGGTGGTGGTGAAGACGCTGAAGTGTCAGGATTCACCGATAATGTGCCCTGAGTGCACGAGGTGTTTGGCCGTGCGAGCCTACACCTGTGGATAGTATGTTTGTACTATAAAATTTTAGCTGGGCTAATGAATTGCAGGGAAGGAGCACTGCCGTCCCGAGTCAGGGGCGGGGTCGTTATAATTTGGTCGGCTTTTGGCTGACCGTTGCTTTGTTTACCACCGTGCGGTGGAATGTTGCTTGCAGGTGCTACGGAGCCGAGTACCAAATAGCGGGCTGGAGCCCATGTTGCTGTGCTGGCCTTAGAAGGCCAAAGCATATAGTTGTACTTTATTTTGTCATGTGTGGCTGGCCTGCGAGCCGATGTATGAAAAACATTATTTAATTAAGTGAACCTCTGTAAGGCCATAAGGCCGTGTACCTTTCTGTGTATTTGTTTTCATTCCAGTTGTAGTGGTGTTGGACATTCATGTTATTTGGATACAAGTTTGGGTTCTTTTAACTGTTTAAAGCTTCCGCTAGAATGCTCTGTGTTAGGACGAGTAGTCTTAATTGGATAGTTTGGTTATTCATATGTAACCTTTCCGACTGTCCGTGGTATATGGTGTAGGGTTCCATCTGGACCTTCTACTATATGCCATACAATGGATGGGGTGTTACAATTTGGTATCAGACTTCTGGTTACGGTCAGGATTAAATGAATTCGTGGGCGAATTCTTTTAATGGGTGGTGAGCACATGTGTGCGTCATCGTTATAACATCAAAAAGAACCCATGAATGTCCACTTAGGAATGAAAAATACACTTGTTTTGTGGAACCTGAGTGTTCTAAAGATTGCTTTTAGCAATTTGTGTGTCATCTAATCTAGATTCTTTGCTATTTTAGGCAGCTAGGAACAGTGCTGGTCAATCGGAGCGTCCGCAATCAGCGGAAAGTAGTGCACCGAGGGATGTGCCCACAACACCTCCTTCAGGGGAAACCATCAGGTTGGTGGCTGAAGCAGTATTTGCCATGATAAATTCCCAACCTGCAGGGAAAATACATCATGCACCTCCTGCGAATGAGCAAGAACTAGTTAGGGCGACAGAGCCGAGAGTGGTGGAGCATTTGGTGGTGGATCAGGTAGAGCCGAGGAGGGCTACGAAGAGACAGCTCAAGCATGTAATGGGATTTAATCCTCCGAGATTCGATGGGGTTGGAACGACAGCTCAAGCTGAGGATTGGCTCTCTATTATAAAGAGGGTCTTCACGGCCACGTTAATGGAAGAGTGGTAGAAGACCACCATAGCGACCTTCCTTTTGGATGGTGAGGCGAGGCTATGGTGGGATGAGTTGGAGTTTCATCTCTTAGTGGGAAGGCAGCTTGCTGATGTGCCTATGGAGGAATTCTCAAGATTGTTCTTGGCCAGATATATACCCTCTTCTCAGAAGCTTGAGATGGAAAATCAGTATCTTGGGTTGACTCAGGGAGCCAGAAGCGTGGACGAGTACCTCCACGAGTTTACATGGTTGGGTCGGTATGCTGGTGTTATGTTTACAGAAGAAGAGAGGAAGACCAACCGATTTTATGAGGGTCTACGCGGTGACCTATAGTTACTCCTTGCTGGGCCTAAGGCACAGGGTTTCCTAGCCTTGGTCAATTCGGCCCGGTCATTGGAAAAGGTTGTGAAGAAAGTCCAAGAGAAGAAGGACCTAGGGGAAAAGAAGGCAGAGTTCAAAGTGCGAAATGCAAAGTCAGGATTCCGCAGATGGAACAAGAAGCAGAAGAATTCGAACTCAGCCCCTTCGTCTGGTGCATCGGGGGCAACCACAAGTCGAGTTCCAGGAGCTTGCTACAACTGTGGGAAGACGGGGAACTTTGCTCGTGAATGTTGGGGCGGACGTGCAAAGTCCGAGAGGAAGCCTGGAGCGACCTATGCAGAGAAAGGGAAGGCGGTGTAATCAACCATGTCCCATCATGCTCCAGCCCAGCCTAGAGTTTATAATCTTGGTCTACAAGAGACCATGAAACAAGCTGACATGGTGACAGGTATGAGTTAAATTATAGCAGTTTAACTTTATGTAGTTGTTACCTTTTTATATGTTAGCCTATGTTTGTTGGTGCTAGGCTTCGTGTTGATTTTCGATCGTCCGACAAGAGCCCTGTTTGATACGAGAGCATCGCATTCCTTCTTGTCTGAAAGGTTCATATCGCACGTCGGGGCCCCTTCCTCGATGGCAAAAGACAGGTTGGATGTGTTGTTGCCCAATGGGTGCTCAATGCGAGCGGACAAGTTCTGTGTGGTAAAGATTCAGATTGGGGACCAGTAGTTTGATTTGCGAGCGTTGGTTCTACCGTTAGTGGAGTTTGACGTAATCTTTGGTATGGATTGGCTCTCGGAACAGCAAGCTTACATCGATTGCAACCAAAAGGAGGTTAAGTTGGGACTGCATACTGAACGGGAGACTATGTTTGCGGTAATGAAGGGGTCGGGTAAAGTTTTGATGTCGACCCTTCAAGTGTTTAAGGCGGTTCGATCTGGTGCAGAGCTGTTTGTCACCTTAGTGCAAGCTTGAACTCCTAGGACAAGTCTGGACAGTATCCCAGTTGTGTTCGAGTATCCTAATGTGTTCCCAAATGATCTCGCAGGAGCCCCTCCTCAGCGGGAGATTGATTTTACCATTGAACTGGTACTGGGTGCCAAACCGGTGTCACGCTCTCCGTATCGGATAGCTCCGCAAGAGATGGCAGAGTTGAAGGTACAACTGCAGGAGTTGTTGGAGTAAGTGTATGTGCGTCCAAGTTCGTCGCCTTGGAGCGCACCGGTTCTTTTCGTTAAGAAGAAGGATGGGAGATTGCGACTCTGTATTGACTATCGGGAGTTGAACAGACTTACGGAGAAGAACAAATATCCGATCCCTAGGATTGACGATATATTTGATCAATTGGTTGGGTCAATAGTATATTCGAAGTTAGATCTGAAGTCCGGTTACTACCAATTGATGATAAGGGAAAGCGACATCCCTAAGACAGCGTTCAACACACGGTTTGGGCATTACGACTTCACGGTCATGCAATTTGGGATGACCAATGCGCCATCCGTGTTTATGGATTTGATGAACAGGACGTTCAGAGAATACCTGGATCATTTCGTGATAGTATTTATCGATGTTATCTTGGTATATTCGTAGTGTGAGGAGGACCATTACAAACATCTACACATGGTGTTGGAGACCTTGAGGAGGAATCAGTTGTATGAAAAGTTCTCCATGTGCGAGTTCTGGTTATCCTCAGTAGCGTTCCTTGGTCATGTTGTTAGTGGAGAAGGGATAGCGGTGGATCCGGCGAAGATAGCAGCGATACGAGAGTGGCCTGTATTGTCTTCAGTGGCAGAAGTTCGGAGCTTTCTGGGGCTTGCCGGCTACTACAGGCGCTTCGTAGAGACTTCTCGCGGATAGAGTTACCACTCATGACATTGATAAGGAAAGACCAAAAGTTCGTGTGGTCACTGGAGTGTGAGCAGGCTTTTGAAGAATTGAAGAGACGATTGACCACAATGCCTATTTTGCGTTCGCCGAGTGGAACGAGGGGTTTGAGATATATACACTGACCATAAGAGCTTGAAGTACCTGCTAGATCAGAAGGATCTGAACATGAGACAGCGGAGGTGGATGGAGTTCTTGGGGGACTATACCTTCAAGATACATTATGTACATGGGAAAGGAAACGCGGTGGCGGATGCGTTGAGCCGTAGGGCTCCTGCGCGGGCCAGTTGATTATCGGTACATGATGAGAGATTGGTCCGTGATTTGGAGGCATTAAAGATTTCCTGCATCGATAAGCAGTCTAGTGTCGGGACGATATTGTGTTGGACAGAGGTACAGTATGACCTGGCTGATAGAGTTCGACGGGCTTTGATTCAGGATAGCAGTATGAAACAGATCTTGGATGAATCTTTGGATGAGTCAAATTCCCAGTTTGCGGTTGAGGATGGACTGCTAAGGAAGGACGGTCAACTATGCGTCCCTAGTGTGGATAATCTTCGGGAGGAGTTGATTTATGAGGCTCATCATACTAAGTACTCAATCCACCCGGGTAGCATGAAGATGTATAGAGACATGAAGAAGCTATTCTGGTGGCCAGGATTAAAGAAGGATGTTGCACTTTATATGGCCAAGTGCCAAACTTGTTCCTTGGTGAAAGCGGAGTGGCAGAAGCCCGAAGGCTTCCTAAAGTCCTTGCCTATCCCGGAATGGAAATTCGACGACATTTCTATGGATTTTGTGCATGGTTTGCCAAAGTCGCAGAGAGGAAATGATGCCATCTGGGTGGTCGTAGATAGGTTGACAAAAGTGTCGCATTTCATCCCGAATAGGAAGGAAGATCCAGTGGAAAAGTTAGCCAAACGTTATGTGGATAATATCGTACGGTTGCATGGTGTACTGCGCAGTGTTGTTAGTGACCGAGATGGACGCTTCACGTCGAAGGACTGGAGGCTGGTGCATAGTTTGTTGGGAACTAAGCTGATTTTCAGCACAGCTTTCCACCCACAGACGGATGGTCAGACCGAGAGGGTCAATAGGACGATGGAGGACATGCTTCACATGTGCATCCTAGATTTCGGAAAGCATTGGGAAGATCACCTGTACATGGTGGAGTTTGCGTATAACAATAGCTTTCAAGCGAGTATTGGAATGGCACCTTTCGAGGCCTTGTATGGGAGGAAGTGTCGTACGCCGTTGTCTTGGTTGGAGACAGGCGAGTCGAAGTTGTATAAACATCAAGCGGTGGAAGATGCCACTTCAATGGTACGTACAATTCAGGAAAGGTTGAAGATCGCTCAGGACAGGCAAGCAAAGTACTATAACGCCAAGCATAGGAACGTGGAGTTCGGTGTTGGCGACTGGGTGTATTTAAAAATCAAGCCTTTCAAGAGTGTTTTGCGGGTTCAACGCTTAAAGAAGCTGAGTCCGAGATACCTTAGATCATTTGAAATTCTGGAGCGTGTTGGCGAGGCAGCGTATAGATTGAAGCTGTCGGTGGAGTTGAGTGGGCTACACGATGTGTTCCACGTATCGGTGTTGCGGAAGGCGGTGCAAGAGACTTCGCAAATAGTTGCGGTTGATCAAGTGCCAGTGGATTACGAGTTGACGACAAAGGTCAAGCCTATACGTACAGAAGACGTTTAGGTCAAATGACTCTGCAACAAGGAAATCAAAATGGTTAAGGTTTGTTGGGATAACTACGGACGTGAGGAGCTTTCTTGGGAGCGAGATCAAACTTTGTTGGAGGAATACCCCGAGTTATTCCACTCAGGTAACACATAATTTTTGTATACCTTTACTTAATTTCGGGACAAAATTCCTTAAGGGGGGGGGGGGGGGTGAGATTTGTAACGCCCCGAAAATCGTTATCGAGCTGGTCGCGTCCAAAAGTAATTTTGGTGCCTGTATAGGGGTACACGGCCTAGGACACGGGCGTGTCCAAGGTCGTGTATGGCGTGGTGTTTTGGCTGTCTGTATCCCAAGAAGGACACGACAAGAAACACGACAGAATGACACGGGCGTGTCATTTGACACGGGCATGTGCCTACCCGTGTCAGTACCCGTATTCCCTAGAGTCATGACGGTTGGCGTGACGGTTATTCGTGACACGCCTCCGGTCACGGGCGTGTCCAAGACCCGACACGGGCATGTCAGGTTGAGACACAGGCATGTCTTGCCCGTGTGGTTTTTCTGTGTTCGACGATCGTGCCAGGATTGAGGCACACAGCCTGGGACACGGCCGTGTGTGAGGCCGTGTTCGGCCCAGGTTTGAGGATTTTTGTACAGATCTGAGCCATTCATTTTCTTTAAGTAAGATCTGACGGCCCAGGCGTGTTCCTGCTCTGTTAAGGCCGGGAATGGTGGTCTAACTCCTCATTTCTACCTTAAGCTTTCTCTTTCCAAGGAGTTAGAGCAAGGAGGAAGAAGGAGGAAGATTCCGGCTGCCGGCGGAGCATCGAAGCACCGTTTAGAGAACCGAGAGCAGATCCGTGGAGGAAATCCTATTGCGAAGACTTCTATCCATGTATTTTTCCCATGGCGCAAAAGCGTACTACAAGGGTAACGATTCTCTTCTTGAGCATGTGAAGCTCTCTTCCTTTTGCATAGGGAAACCCACTCCCGCGAGTGTGCGGCGAGTGTGCGGTGTTCCTTGGGGTTAACGGGAATAGTCCCCCTTGTGTTGCATATAGAGTCCGGAGTCTAAGTATGGGCATATGCATTGTGTGTGAGGCCTACCCGGACATGTTGGTTTGGATCGGTGATGTTGTATTTGTTATGATTTGCCAGAGAAGACTCTGTGCTTTCAGTTTTTGGGTTTCTACTCGGTAGATTGCAGCAGGGATCCTTGGGGATTAACTCCAAGGCGCACCCGGAAAACTAAGCGGAATCATTGTTCTGCTAACTTGGCGGTCTGGGCACCGGCCTTGAACATAACTGGGTTATGTGATTGTTTGGAAATGGCAGGATCCGAAAGAAGCTTGGCTCGTGCGTACGTCTTAAGGTGTACTACGCGTTGTGAGCAACGGGCAAGTGGAATCGGACCTGGGCTATGTGGTTCGGTGCGAGAGACCCGAAAAGGGGACTGGCCGTTGGCATAGTCGGAAGCCTTAGACAGTGGTCAGAAAGGCTAAAATGCTCACGTTGTTGCCATCCCAGGGGTGGTGGTGAAGACGCTGAAGTGTCAGGATTCACCGCTAATGTGCCCTAAGTGCACGGGGTGTTTGGCCGTGCGAGCCTACAACTGTGGCTAGCATGTTTGCACTATATTATTTTAGCTGGGCTAATGAATTGCAGGGAAGGAGCACCGCCGTCCCGAGTCAGGGGCGGGGTCATTATAATTTGGTCGGCTTTTGGCTGACCGTTGCTTTGTTTGCCACCGTGCGGTGGAATTTTTCTTGCAGGTGTTGCGGAGCCAAGTACCAAATATCGGGATGGAGCCCATGTTGCTGTGCTGGCCCTAGAAGGCCAAAGCATATAGTTGTACTTTATTTTGTCATGTGTGGCTGGCCTGCGAGCCGATGTATGGAAAACATTATTTAATTAAGTGAACCTCTGTAAGGCCATAAGGCCGTGTACCTTTCTGTGTATTTGTTTTCATTCTAGTTGTAGTGGTGTTGGACATTCATGTTATTTGGATACAAGTTTGGGTTCTTTCAACTGTTTAAAGCTTCCGCTAGAATGCTCTGTGTTAGGACGAGTAGTCTTAATTGGATAATTTGGTTATTCATACGTAACCATTCCGACTGTCCGTGGTATATGGTGTCGGGTTCCAGCTTGACCTTCTACTATATGCCATATGACGGATGGGGGTGTTACAAAGTGATAGTGCACCTCGATGTTCTTGGTACGGCTGTGGGAAACGGGATTGTTCGCGATAGCTATTGCACTAGATGAGTCGCAAAACATCGGAATTTCACTGAACTTCAAATTTTAATCTTCGAGTTAATTCTTTATACAAATAAGCTGTGTGCAACAACTACCCGTAAAGATATACTTTGACTCGGCAGTAGAAGTTGCCACAAAATTCTGCTTCTTACAGCTCCATGAAATAAGACGTCTTTCAAGGAATTGGCACATCCAAGAAGTGCTTTTTATATCATCCCTGCTTCCTACAATATCAGCATCTGAAAAGCCAATTAGCTCGACATCATTACTTCTTGGGTACCATAAGACAAGATTAGGTGTGCCCTTAAGGTATCTTAATATCCGCTTTACAGCGACGTAATGTGATTACTTAGTGTTCACCTGATATCTTGTGCAGACACATGTTGAGAACATTATATCTAGTCTACTGGCAGTTCGGTAGAGCAAGGATCCAATTATGATTCTGTACTTGGTTTCATCAAATGGTTTCCCTTTCTCATCCTTGTCTAGAGACACAGTTGAACCCATTGGAGTCCTCATAGAGGATGCGCTCTCCATTCTGAATTTCTTAAGATGCTCCTTGGTGAACTTTATCTAAGAGATAAAAATTCCATCTTCAGACTGATTCACCTGAATTCGTAAGAAATACTTTAACTCGCCCATATAACTCATTTCAAACTTCCCTTGAATTAGTTTGGAAAACTTCTTACAAAGGTTGTCTTCCGTAGAGCCAAAAATAATATCATTGACATAGATTTGTACTAGCAGAATCTTGCCTTTAACCTCCCTAAAAAATAATGTTTTGCCTATCTTTCCCCTTGTGAACTTGTTTCCAAGAAGAAAGCTAACCAACGTCTCATACCAAGCTCGAGGAGCTTATTTTAACCCTTATAATGCTTTATTGAAAAAGTAAACTTAATCGACGAAATTTGAATTGACAAAACCTGGGGGTTGTGCTATGTATATTTCCTCTTTCAGATTTCCATTGATAAATGCTGACTTCACGTCCATTTGGTAGATGGTGAAGCTTTTGAGGGCAGCATATGCAAGAAATAACCTGATCGCCTTGAGCCGAGATACTGGAGCAAAGGTCTGGTTGAAGTCGATCCACTCTTCTTGTCTATATCCTTGTGCTACAAGCTTGGCTTTATTCTTGATAATTACTCCTTGTTCATCCAGCTTGTTTCTGAATATCCGCTTAGTGCCTATTATGTTCTGTCCATTTTGTCTAGGTACTAGCTCCCAGACTTTGCATCTTTCAAATTGATTGAGCTCCTCTTGCATTGCTAAAATCCAAGACACATCCTTGTTTACCTCTTCGAATTTCTTTGGCTCAACCTGCGACAGATAGCTGAGATGCAAAATCTAATTAGTTGTACCTCTTCTAGTTCTCACACTGTCACCTGGCTCCCCTATTATCTGATCAGCTGGATGATCTCTTAGGTGTCTGAACCCTAGGTTCCTTGCTCTCCCTCCAGCAGGCTCTACAACATCCGGTGCCGCCTCTGTAGGTTGAGGTAATTCTGCCTCTAGGGATTCTTCATCCACCAAGCCTGGATAGATGAGCTTGACTGAGCTTGGAGCTTCTTACTTGACAGCTTCATCCAAGGTTAGCTCCTTGAGCCTGGTACCTGCATTTGCACCAATATCTCTAGACGAGCTATTATTTAGAAAGCTAGTCTCATCAAGTACAACATTTATCGACTCTTCTACCACTAGAGTTTTCTTATTAAAAATCCTATATGCATTACTATGACTACTATATCCTACAAAAATATCTTCAAAACACTTTTCATTAAACATAGTGCAGTAATACTCCCCATTATTAAGTACAAAAATTTACTTCCAAAGTTTCTAAAGTAGGACACGATCGATTTTCTGCCCTTTAATAGCTCATAGGTGGTCTTACGATAGCTTTTGTTGTTTAGTGCTCTATTTTGCACGTGATAAGCGGTGTTGAATGCTTCAGACCAGAAGTACTTCAGAAGTGAAGCGTTGTTCAACATCGTTGTGCATGCTTCAATTAGGGTTTTGTCCCGTCTCTATATAACTCCATTTTGCTGTGGAGTGCGCGGGGAGGAAAACTCATGAAAGATGCCTTGACTTTCAAAAATTTTTGTCATGGATGTTGAAATTTGTGAAGTGGAAGTGGTTGACGGGACAGGCTAGGCGGACTGGGTGGACTGCTGTGTGCGGCCTGGTGGAAAGTCTAGTGGAAGCCGGCTGTTCTTCTGAGCAGGTTATACGGGTGAAGTCCGCGGACTATGCGGCCTGTTATCTGCAGATAGGACATTGGCTGTTTGGTTTAGCCAAGGAGCGGCCTGAGCGGATAGAGGCTTGCGGACTGGTGCATTGCTTAGTGGCCGTGGTGCAAGCTTGTGCTGATTGGCGGTTTGGCTCATGTCCGCGAAAAGCTTGCGGACTAGTGTGTCCGCGGTATGGGCTGATGCGGACTGGGCTTAGAGCTTGGCTGAGGCCTTGTCGAGCTCTGGTGATATAGCAGGTGCTTGTTGTGGAGGTCGTTGGCGGACTGGTGTGTGGAGTTCGGGAGATGGCTGCTGCGTTGGGCAGGTGTACGAGTAGCTTGCGGACTGCTGGCGGTCTGTGTGCTAGGGTGTTTGGCGGACGGGAGTTTATGTCCGCGATGCTCGCATTGGACTTTGATGGTTTTGGACTTGGTCACACTCTGTGCCAAGACCATGGTGTTCGCAGTATCCTCCAAGTCCGCTGTTGACCGGGCGGACTGTTGCTATCTGCCTTTGGTCGTGGACTTGTGGCGGATTAAGGCTTGAGTCTTGCGGACTGCCTCGGGTTTGTGCGAACAACCATTGAAGGGGGTTTCTGTCCTGCAGTGGTTGGAGGCTTTGCGGGCTGATGCCCTGTCCTCATAGCTTGGGCGGACTGATGAGGGTTCGCCAAAGTTGCCTTGCTCCTGGCGGGTTGATCCTTGGTACCGGCTAAGTCCTTGCGGACTAAGCGGACGGTGGGTTAGCTATCGCGTGGGCTGGGGTGGTGTCTCTATCTCTAGGGCGGTGACCACACTCCTCACATCGCCTATAAATAGGACCCCCTGACAGGTCTACAGTAACTGAGTGAACAGTAAGTTGGGTTCGGCGAGGTGTTGCGGTCTCAGTTTTTCTGTCCGCGCAGATTGATTCAGAGTTAACTATGCTGTATGCAGGTCGCACGGGTAACTTCAAGGAGCCAGGAGTTTGACTGTGACTTCGGTCAAGTACTTGGAAGTTGTGCGGTCTCTGCGGATTCAGCAGGAGGTCACTCTGCGGCTTGTCAGCTCTGTTTCAACTTTGCCAGCTTCAATAAACTGTTCGCCTGTCTCAGGCGGGTAGGCGGTCTGTTCCTCAGTTCATCAGCAGGAGGCGAATAACGGTGTGACCGCGCGGCCTCACGGCTTCGGCGGGCTCCGTGGCTATTTGGCGGATTGCAGTTTAAGTTCGGGCAATCTCAGTGGACTCGGCGACCTCGGCGGTCTCGGCGGACTCCGGCGCTGTCCGCCCGGCTTGGTTTTTGGTGCTTTCTGTTGTCAGCTGTTTATACTAGCGAAATCATGTCTCGCTATGTATACCTTGCATTATAAAGAAGTGTAATGAATATAAGATCTGCTTGTTCTTCCATGTGCTTGGTGTGTTGAGCCTGCTCCCTGGGTTTCTGCTGGTTCAAGGTGTGAACTGGGTAGTTCCGAAGATATTAATTTGGCGTTTGGGCTATCTTGCTGACCACCTTGAGAAAATTTAACATGGTATCAGAGCCAGGTTCAGTTGCTTGAGCGGTCTTCAACCAGTGTTGTGCTCTGTGTTTGAGTGGTGATCAACCTGTGTTGGTGCTCTGTGCTTCTGAAGGCTTATCCAAGCAGGTGTTACAATGGAAGGGAGCTTTGCAAGGGGTCTTGGCATTGAACTCTTAACGCCGACTAACTTTAAGAAGTGGAAGTCGTGCTTGAAGAGTTATCTTCTTGGCGAGGAGCTGTGGGAAGTCGTCGGTGGTGACGACAGACAGGAAGTGACTGCTGCGTTCGGTACTGCTGACCAGGTTAGGCTCTGGAGGAAAACAAATGCTAAGGCGGAGTTTATCCTCAAGAGGGCCGTGTCACCAGAACTGTTTGATCATATCATTAGATGTTAGTCTCCTGCTGATATTTGGACAACCATTGATGAGTTGTTCAATAGGAAGAATGTGGCGCGACTTCAGTTTCTGGAGAATGAGTTGGCTAGAACAACTCAAGGAGACCTTTCCATCTCGAAGTACTTCTTAAAGATGAAGAGCTTGTGTGCTGAGCTGTCGGCACTGGATCCTGATGAGCCTATCTCTGAGGCTAAGATGAAAAGGCACATAATCCGTGGCTTGCGGATGTAGTACATGGCCTTTGTGACATCTGTTCAAGGGTGGGTTACTCAGCCGTCCTTGCTGGAGCTGGAGAATCTGCTTGCATCACAGGAGAGCTTGGCAAGGCAGATGGCTGGAGTTAATCTTAATCAGGAAGGCAGCGAATCTCTCTTCTCAGGCAAGAAGAAAGGATATAAAGGGAAGAAGAAGAAGAAGGTGCAGGTCGCTGGTGAGAATGAGACTTCAACTTCATATCAGCCGGAGAGGAGCAATGCTCCTACGGACTGGAAGAAGAATTTGAAGTGCTACCGGTGTCATCAGCTATGGCACTTCAAGCGGGACTGCAAGGTCAAACTGCAGCCTGCGCATGCTGCGGGAAAGGAGGAAGCTTGCTCTAGAAGTGAAGAAGCAGAATGGGGCAGAGCTTTCATGACGGGCACTTGTGTCTGTGCCTTGTCTACTGAGGACTTCAACGGCGAGTGGATCGTGGACTCCGAGTGTGGTCATCACCTCACCGGAGACAAGTCGAAGTTTACCTCCATGCAAGCCTACTCAGGTAATGAAGCTATTATCACTGCTGATAATACTGTTTATGCAGTAGAGAAAGAGGGGGTCGTGTCTTTGGGTAGTGATCAGGGGCCACTCATGTTAAGGAGTGTGTATTACGTGCCGACCATGAAGAAGAAACTCTTCTCGGTGACCAATGTGGTGGACGCTGGTTATCACGTTCTGTTTGGGCCAACAGACGTGAGGTTCCTTCGCAACGTATCAGCAGCGAAGGCTGATGTTGCTCATGTTGGAAGGAGGGTGAAGAACTTGTTTGTTCTTGCCACAAATTCTTATGTTGATAGGATGAGGGCCAACGATAGCGCTGCTATATGGCATGAGAAGGTGGGGCATATAGGCATGGACAAGCTGAAGGCGATGGATAGTAGAAGTTTGGTGAGGGGTTTGCCTAAGTTGTCCTCCTTTGGTGACAGGCATGTTTGCGCGGGATGTCAATACGGTAAGGCACATCGCCTTCCGTTTGATAAATCACAAACAAGGAGCAAGCTACCATTGGAGTGCATACATGTCGACTTGATGGGACCGACGGTTACTGCCAGCCTTGGTGGAAGCAAATACATGCTTGTCTTGATTGATGACTACTCAAGGTATACTTGGGTGTACTTCTTAAAGGAGAAGTCAGAAGCCTTCCGTTTGTTTGTGGAGTTTAAGGAGTTGGTAGAAGGCCGGCTTGGCTTGCGGATTAAGAATCTTAGAACTGATAACGGGGGTGAGTTTATTTCCTCCAAATTTTCTAACTTCTGCAGGAAGCACGGGATCCAATGGGAGCTTACTTGTGCTCACACTCCACAACAAAATGGGGTAGCGGAGCGGAAGATCCGTCATTTGACGGAGACCTGCAAATGCTGGCTTCATGCGAAAGACGTTCCAAGGTCCTTTTGGGCGGAGGGGATGTCTTGTGTTGCTTATGTCATCAACCGGATGCCGCTCAACCCTATCAACATGAAGACTCCTTATGAGTTGTTGCTGAAGGAGAAGCCGAGTGTGGGACACCTTCGGGTGTTCGGTTCGACTTGCTACGTGCATATCCCGGATGCTTCACGGACTAAGCTGGATGCGAAGGCAACGAAGCTTGTCTTTGTTGGCTACGATGAGCGGAAGAAGGGATGGAAATGCATGGACCCTGCGATGAAGAAGTTCGTGGTGTCAAGAGATGTTGTCTTTGACGAGCTGACGTCGTATGGAGGTGGCTCGGTTGAGCTAATCGGAAGTAGCAAGGTTGATGAAGCACCAGTGATAGCTGCTGAAGGCTTGGAAGAGGAGCTTGCTGTTTCACCAGCAGCTCCTATTGCTTCTATCTCCGAGGCTGAGCCTTCTGGCTCAGGAAGTAGGGGGAGCACTACTCAATGCTTGCCCCAAGTAGGAGTTGAGCTCAAAGAAGCAACGAAAGCAGCGAGCAAGGAGCTGACCCTTCGAAGATCGAAGAGGGTTGTTAAGCTACCGACTCGGTACTGTGATGGGAATGCAGTGAGCTTTGTCTCCTCCTTCTTTGCAGGTCCTCTGGATGAGCGAGAGCCTGCAAACTTCAACGAGGCCACTGGAGTAAAGGAGTGGGAAGGTGCCATGAAAGAATAGATTGATGCTCTGAAGAAGAATGAAACATGGGACCTTGTGCCCAAGGTTGATGACATTACTCCGGTTACTTGCAAGTGGGTGTATAAGTTGAAAAAGAAGGCTGATGGGATCATTGATAGGTTCAAGGCTCGCCTGGTCGCTAGAGGATTCTCACAGCAGTATGGAGAAGACTATGAGGAGACGTTTAGTCCGGTTGCGAAGATGACTTCAGTTAGAGTGGTGATCGCCTTGGTTGCTAGCAAGGGATGGATGTTGTGGCAACTCGATGTGAAGAATGCCTTTCTTTATGGAGAGATTGACAAGGACATCTTCATGGATCAGCCGCTCGGTTTCGTTTCTGAAGATCATCCGGACTATGTCTACAAACTCAGGAAGGCTGTCTATGGGTTGAAGCAAGCTCCTAGAGCATGGTATGGGAAGATTGCAGAGTACTTGCAATTCTGTGGATACCTTGCTTCCAACTCGGATTCAAGCTTGTTCGTCAAGAAGAAGGGGGAGCTACAAGTCTTGGTCCTACTGTATGTGGATGACATGATCATCACAGGGAATTCGGAGGGGGAAGTAGCAAGGCTCAGGGCTGAGCTTGCTATACGCTTCGAGATGAAAGACTTGGGAGAGCTTCACCACTTTCTTGGTCTTGATGTGGAGAGGAAGGAGTGCGGGATTCTCATTTGCCAGAAAGGGTATGCAGATCGCATTGTGAAGCGGTTTGGCATGGGCGAAGGTAAGAAGTGCTCTACTCCACTGGAACCTGTTCTGAAGCTTCGACGAGATGAGGGAAGGGTTCTTCATGATCCCTTGGTGTTTAGGGCTCTTGTTGGGAGCTTGATTTACCTGACGATTACAAGGCCGGACAATGCTTATGCTGTTGGCCGAGTAAGTTGGTTTATGGCTGCACCAAGGAAATCTCATCTAGTGGCAGCGATGGGTATTCTGAAGTATGTCAAGGCGACTTCTGACATGGGACTCCTCTATAGAAGTGACTCGGAGTTTGCATTGCTTGGGTACACAAATGCTGACTATGGCGGTGATTCAGATGATCGGAGGTCCACTTCAGGTTATGTGTTCACTTGCGGTTCAGCTAGCATCTCATGGTGTAGCAAGAAGCAGGACTCGGTGTCCGTCTCAACTACGGAGGCAGAGTATAAGGCTTCGGCCTTGGCTGCTCAGGAAGCCATTTGGTTGAGGAGGCTTATAGAGGATGTTCATGAAGAAGTGCAAGGGCCAACTTTACTCCGGGGTGACAATGAGAGTGCTCTCAAGCTGGTTAACAATCCAGTGTGTCACGCTAGGACCAAACATATAGAGATCGATCACCATTTCATCAGGGAGAAGGTGTTGGAGGGGTCTCTGCTGGTCGGGCATGTTCAGAGTGAAGATAATCTTGCTGACATCTTCACAAAGCCACTATCGAAGGGGCCTTTTGAGCGCTTGCGCAGCTTGCTGGGCTTGGTCACCACTTCCCACTTCAAGGGGGAGTGTTGAAATTTGTGAAGTGGAAGTGGTTGACGGGACAGGCTAGGCGGACTGGGCGGACTGCCGTGTGCGGCATGGTGGAAAGTCTAGTGGAAGCCGGCTGTTCTTCTGAGCAGGTTGTACGGGTGAAGTCCGCGGACTATGCGGCCTGTTATCTGCGGATAGGAGGTTAGCTGTTTGGTTTAGACAAGGAGCGGCCTGAGCGGATAGAGGCTTGCGGACTAGTGCATTGCTCAGTGGCCGTGGTGCAAGCTTGTGCTGATTGGCGGTTTGGCACATGTCCGCGGAAAGCTTGCGGACCAGTGTGTCCGCGGTATGGGCTGTTGCGGACTGGGCTTAGAGCTTGGCTGAGGCCTTGTCGAGCTGTGGTGATACAGTAGGTGCTTGCTGTGGAGGTCGTTGGCGGACTGGTGTGTGGAGTCCGGGAGATGGCTGCTGCATTGGGCAGGTGTGCGAGTAGCTTGCGGACTGCTGGCGGTCTGTGTGCTAGGGTGCTTTGCGGACGGGAGTTTATGTCCGCCATGCTCGCATTGGCCTTTGATGGTTTTGGACTTGGTCACACTCTGTGCCAAGACCATGGTTTCTGCAGTATCTGCCAAGTCCGCTGTTGACCGGACGGACTGTTGCTATCTGCCTTTGGTCGTGGACTTGTGGCGGATTGAGGCTTGAGTCTTGCGGACTGCCTCGGGTTTATGAGGATAGCCATTGAAGGGGGTTGCTGTCCTGCAGTGGTTGGAGGCTTTGCGGGATGATGCCCTGTCCGCATAGCTTGGGCGGACTGATGAGGGTTCACCAAAGTTGCCTTGCTCCTGGCGGGTTGATCCTTGGTACCGGCTAAGTCCTTGCGGACTAAGCGGACGGTGGTTTAGCTATCGCGCGGGCTGGGGCGGTGTCTCTATCTCTAGGACGGTGACCACATTCCTCACCTCGCCTATAAATAGGACCCCCTAGCAGGTCTACAGTAACTGAGTGAACATTAAGTTGGGTTCGGCGAGGTGCTGCGGTCTCAGTTTTTCTATCCGTGCGGATTGAGTCAGAGTTAACTGTGCTGTGTGCAGGTCGCGCGGGTAGCTTCAAGGAGCCAGGAGTTTGGCTGTGACTTCGGTCAAGTACTTGGAAGTTGTGCGGTCTCTGCGGATTCAGCAGGAGGTCACTCTGCGGCTTGTCAGCTCTGTTTCAACTTTGCCAGCTTCAATAACCTGTCCGCCGGTCTCAGGCGGGTAGGCGGTCGGTTCCTCAGTTCATCAGTAGGAGGCAAATAACGGTGTGTTCGCGCGGCCTCGCGGCTTCGGCGGACTCCGTGGCTATTTTGGAGGATTGCAGTTTAAGTTCGGGCGATCTCAGCAGACTCGGCGACCTCGGCGGTCTCGGCGGACTCCGGTGCTATCCGCCCGACTTGGTTTTTGGTGCTTTCTATTGTCAGCTGTTTATACTAGCGAAATCATGTCTCGCTACGTATTCCTCGCATTGTAAAGAAGTGTAATGAATATAAGATCTGCTTATTCTTCCATGTGCTTGGTGTGTTGAGCCTGCTCCCTGGGTTTCCACTGGTTCAAGGTGTGAACTGGGTAGTTCCAAAGATATTAATTTGGAGTTTGGGCTATCTTGCTGACCACCTTGAGAAAATTTAACAATGGACCCTGACTCAAACTCTGTTCCGTGGTCACTTCTGATTTTTACCACTGAGCAATCCGATTCGTTCTGAATTTGCCGGATAAACTTAGTGAAAGAATCGAAGGTGACTAACTTGTGTTTTAGAAAGAACACCCTAGTGAAATGCGAGTAGTCAACAACAATTAATAGCGTATAGTCCTTACCTCCAAAGTTATGAATAGGCTTAGGACCGAATAAGTCCATATGAAGCAAATATAAGCTTCGTGAAGAATCGTTTTCAGCAATACCCTTGAAGGTAGTCCGTATCTGCTTACCCATTTGACAAGAGTGACATGGACTCTCATTAAGGTACTTAATGTTGGGGGCATCACGCACTAAGTTGTGACAAAATAGTATATTTAAGGTTTTAAAATTAATATATGCTAATCTCTTGTGCCATTGGTCACAAAGAGACGCACTACTGTTGGCCATTAAACACACTAGGGTAGAATTGTCTAAGCAAAGAAAATTTAAACAGAAAATATTTCTGATCTGAGTGTCTGTTAAGACCATCTACAAATTTGCAGATGACTTTATCAAACACTTATCCTTGCAGAACTCAACAATGTAGCCTTTGTCACATAGTTGACTTATGCTTATGAGATTATGGCGTAATCCTTCAACATAAGCAATGTCTGTAAAAGAGGCTATGCCTTTGGAAATCATACCATAACCTTTTATTGTTCCCCTGTCTGAACCTCTAAAGATGACTTTTGTTTCATCTTTGATAGGGGTATAGTCATGCGAAAGGCTTCTTGTCCCGCTCATGTGTCGTGAACATCCACTGTCCAAATACCAGATTGGAGTTCTATTGGCATTTGTTCAGACCTACAAAAACAGATCATTTTACCTTAGGAACCCAAACATATTTGGGTCCTTGGTTCCTGCTCAGCTGAACACCACTAGGAACATTAACCTTGCAAGTGGTCGGTCTCACATTGCTAACTCGCGGGGTTACAAAATTGGCAGGGTTGTACCAACAATGTGCGCCAAAGTGACCAATTTTGCCGCTTCACAAAAAATCAAACCAGTTGTACCTCCTTATGTACTCCTACTTTACCCTTTGAACGTGTGGTCTAATAGGGACAACATTCTTAGAGGTGGAGTCCTCCTGGTTGCAGCATACACAGGGGCTTCCCATCTCCTTAGCCTTTGGCACAACAGATTTAGCTTTTGGTGCCTCCTTATTATTATGGCTATATATATACGGACTATAACTCTTCATATAAATTTCTTCATAAGGTGCTTTGAACATGTTGGCACCAAAGTCACGGTGACGGGTCCATCCCTGGTATCTATTCTCGGGCTCTACATTAGTAGGCCTAGCATGATGACCATAGGGTGAATCAAGGTCAAACTTATTCGATGGGAAGATTACCTTCCTAAACGAGGGTTGACTCATGGGTACCTTCCCCTTTTCCTTGGCGCTAGCCATCCTGGCAGCCTTACCCTTTCCACCGATGT
This sequence comes from Platanthera guangdongensis, assembly GCA_039583875.1. Classification (NCBI taxonomy): domain Eukaryota; kingdom Viridiplantae; phylum Streptophyta; class Magnoliopsida; order Asparagales; family Orchidaceae; genus Platanthera; species Platanthera guangdongensis. The sequence goes on from CM077150.1 coordinate 89,459,165, forward strand.
GGCCTAGACCACTACCCTTCTTCTAAGTTGAAAATTCATCAATGCGAGCAAGAACAGTTTTCTGCTTGGAGTAACTCTCAACGGGTTTTCTCTCCACCGCGATAATTTCTTCCAGCTTATCAAGATATTTTTCCTTCAGACATAATGTCTCAGCAGAGCCCTTGAGTTCCTCTTTCAAGGAGTGAACTTCATCTCTGAGAGGAAGTAATTGTGCAGTTTCTTCCTTCAGATTAACGTCCACTGCCTTGACAAAGGAAATCTCTTTTAACTGCTTCCGGACTACCTTATGGCATTTGTCGAAAGCCTTTAATAAGTTATCGTGTTGAGCCATCAATTCTAATTCGTCCTTATCAGAAGAATAGTCCTCATGTCCATTGGTGGATGTTTCAAATTCTGAGAGAATAGTGTGCAAGTTTACCTTCCCATGGTACTCGGAGTCGCCCACTTCCTCGTCAGATTGAGCTATAAGTCCATAGTAAGCTTCTTCGTTTTTAGTGCTCGACTGTCTCAAGTCACTGTCACTGAGAGTCTTCGACTTTTTGGCGACGAAGCTCTTTTCTTCTTTCTTCTCACCTTTGAAGGATCTTTTGTTGTCCTTACTGGAGCTATCCTTATTCTTGTAAGGACACTCTGTAATCATGTCACCTGACTTATTACAGTAGTAGCAAACAACTTCAGAGAAAACCTGTTTGTTCGGTTTGGATTTGTACCTGTCCTCCTTGTTGTAGCTTTTCTTGGTACGATCACCATCATGATGTGATCTGCTGAAATCTGAAGAGGATGACCTAATTTTCATTTGTCTCCTCTTGCTCAGCAGCTTCTTGAACTGTTTGGAGATGAGGGAAAACTCTCCATCTGATAGCTCAGAGCCAGACGTTCTTGGCTCAGAGTATTTTGGAGTGTCCAGAACTTGTTTTCGAACGGGTGACACAACTTTAGATTTCCTCGAACTTTCTGCCTTCAAAGCCACAAACTTTTCTCTGCTAGACATTCTATTTCTTTTCTCCACCATCTTCCTGGTATTCATTTGAAGCTCATATAAGAGTAGCTTTCCAAATAGGTTCTGAGAGTCTATTTGTAACAACTTCCCAAATTCTCTAATGATAACAACCTTGGTGTCTCACTCCTTGGTAAGGGATCTTAGAAACTTGTCATTGAGTTCACCATTAGTGAATGTGCGACAATAGTTCCTGAGGCCGTTGGCGATCTTGAAAACGTATTCGAAGCTGTCAGCTATAGAATCATTGGCACCTTGCTTGAAGGCTTCATACTCTTGGTTCAACAACGATCTGTGATCGTCTCTCACTTCTTCAGTACCTTCCATCAGGACAACAAGACAGTGCCACATCTCTTTGGCAGATTTGCAGAGGAATAAGTTCTGGTGCATTGAATCGTCCACTGCACTTGCTATGATATTTTTTGCCTTCTTGTCTAGGGAGACTAAGGCAATCTCATCCTTAGTGAGATACATCATTTTCTTGGGAATCATAATGGCTGGATTTATCATTGAAGCCTGTGTAGGGATGTGATGGATACAGCGACCGCCAAATTGTTGAAGAGGATGATGGAATGCTCGTGGATGATCCTTCTCCGTCTCCAACCAAAGACTTGCGGCGCCGTGGTGACCTTGTGGAGCTACGCTACAATACCGCCCTCGGCGCAAGACGACCAATTAATGGAGACGACCAATAATATTTATTTGAATTTTTTCGTTCTTTATTGCAATGTTTATTTCATGTTTATGATGCTTAATTTTATGTGTTGTATTTTTATTTTGGGTTGTATATAGCCAAACCATGTTGTAAGCCTATAAGACCATGCAATTTTTCATTTTGATTAGAATTGATGAGAAGAAAAATAAAACCTAATCGTGTTTTCCCCCTCTATTGCTCTCTCCCCTCTTTTCAAAATTTCGGCTATCCTTGATGAGTTGTAAATATATGTATTTTTACGTACAATAAACAAGTCGTTTTAGTTTCTTTTTGTTATTTTTAGTTAATTTTCTTTAATAAAATGTTTCTTTTTGTAAATTTTATTCGAACTTAGCTTATCTTTGTTTTCTGAAATTTTTCAGAAAAATTCAAAATCAGCATAGTACATGCCCGTGTACTTTAGGTGACGCCCGTGACCTGGTCGTGTACCTTCAATCCCGTGAAATCAGCTGCATTTGAATAAACAATCATGACACGCCGAAGTACACGCCCGTGTCAAATATGACACGACCGTGACCCAGACACGTGTCATGCCGGCTCGACGAATTCATGCTCGACGATCGTTGAACCGGCCCGACACGCCCGTGTTAAGATGCGACACGGGCGTGTACTTCTCCACCTGGCCCGATAAGACGTCGCCGATGACTGATTGACGCAACGCCGACCCCGGATCAACCTCCCCGACACGCCCGTGTCAAATGTGATATGCCCATGACCCACCAAGTGTACGACCGCAAAGTCAAACCATCCATCAAATCTCAGCACCGCCTCATGTACAGTGGTTGCACACCCACAATACACGCCTGTGACCTAGGGCGTGTACCTTGATAATTTTTCCTATAAATAGCCAGTTGCTGTATGAGTTCTTGTTCCCTTTTTTGAACCATTTTGTCTTAGGGAGGTGCTGCTCTAATGCATTCCAAAGCCTTGTAAGGGAAATTTCTCCCCCTTTCTTTAGATTTTGTTTTTATCTTTCGTTGTAAGCCGCATTTTACTTAATAAAATACATTTTTTCTCTCCTTATCTGGTTTTGGAATGCATCTGAGCACCCTACTTAAGCAATCTTTTTTTTGTTTTATCTTTATTTTTCTATTCTTTAAAATGGGTGTGTGTGTGTATGAGTATAAATTCCGTTTTTTATGGTTTAGTTAATTTTACATAGCTTAGTTTAAACTTAGGATTTTCCGTACTATTTATATTCATCCTTAAAAATTAATAAAAATGATGTTAAAGTGGTTTTGTTTTTTTCTTTTTACTTAGACTTTTAGTTTTGTAAAACTTTTCGTTCTTTTACCTTTTCTTCCACTTTTTTTAGCATTTCTATAAAGCTATAAGAATGAATAAGCTGTCGTTTTAATTTTTCAAACACCTTTATTTTGCCTATATTTCAAAAACTTTTGCTCGTTTAATTTTTTTGTCTTCTTTTTATGCATTTCTAACACATTCTAGCGGTAGAAATGTATTTATTTTAATTTTTCGAGCACTTTGATTTTCCGTTTATTTGCAAAACTTTTTGGTCCTTTAATTTTTATTTTGTCTTTTTATGCATTTCTACCACATTCTAGCGGTAAAAATGTAGCTGTTTAAATTTTTAGAGCACTTTATTTTTCGCAATTTTCGTATGTGTGCGTGCATGTATGAGATAATTTTTATAGCTTTTATTCATTCCTGTAGAGTGTGTGCGTGTATGAGTTAGTGTTTATCGCTTTCTTTAATTTCTGTAGAGTGCGTGTGTGCATTTTAATTTCTGTTGTGTGTGTGTGTGTGTGTGTTTATTTTAAGTAGAGTGTGTGGGTGTGTTGTTTTTATTCAAGTGGAGTGTGTGGGTGTGTTGTTTTTATTCAAGTAGAGTGCGTGTGTGCGTTTTCATTAATGTAGAGTGAGTGTGCTTTACTTTATGTCGAGTGTGTGCGTGTGTTTTACTTTACGTAGAGTGGGTGTGTTTTCATTTCTAGTAGAGTGTGTGCGTGTGTGCATTTATTTCCTCCTACTCGTTTGAGTAGGACTCGCTTTTATTTCCCCCTACTCGTTTGAGTAGGACTTGCACATTTACTGCTTTCATTTCCATCCTACTCGTTTGAGTAGAGCTTGCAATTTACTACTTTCTTTACTGCTTTATTTTCTGCTTTCATTTTCCTGCTTTTATTTTATTGCTTTCTATCCGCAAGCCGTCCCCATTTCGATGAGTGGCTAATCGCTTTTAGCCCTCAGTATCGAAGAGTATTGAGATATAAAATGTTTTAAATAAATAAAGGTCTTGTTTTTCTATTTAATTAAAAAACTTAAGATTTGCCCCGGGTTTACGACGCGTAGAACCATATATCGATGTGTGGGCTTTATTTCTGTAGTGCATACGCTAGCTAGCCGAGTGGACGTGCGTATGGACCGATCACCCCTTGGTAAATGTAGTTCCACACTAACCTTTGAGAGAGGAGGCGCAAAATTCTACCGGATTGGATTCCCCACCCAATAGCGGGGTTCTTAGCGTAATGCGTGCATTAAGAGGAATCCTTCATCGGACGAGAGCCCGGTCGAATAGTCTTAATGTTCAGGTGAGCGATAGTCCTAGAGATAGGTGAGCTCATTTTTGCGGAACCTCTACGGCCAAGTCTCCGCCTTAATTAATTTAAAATTTAGGATCTCTTTTTATTAAAAGTTTATTTTGGTTCAAAATATTTGAGATACAGTTGCGCTAAGTTATTCATCGGCTCCATTTTAATGTTTTATTTTTTGCCTTATATATATATAAATAATATCACGACAAGATAAATTTTTAGATGACGCGGGGCATGTTCCTCCCGAACACTTCGTCGAACGCATATTCGTTGACCTCGCGACTGCTACGCACCCGAGTAGGACACGTCCTGGGACACGCACGTGTCCCAGGCATGTCACCCAAAAATTTTCCATGTTGAAATTTGTGCTCTAACACTTTACATAACCCGGTTATATACAAGTTGGCTCATAGGCCACCAAGTTGGCAGAATCACGCATCTGCCTAGTTTTCTGGGTGCACCTTGGAGTTAGTCCCGAAGGCTCCATGTTACAATCTACCGCGTAGAAAACCCGAAAAACAAAACATCTGCACGGAGTCTTCTCCGGCTGTTCATGCAATGCAACATCACTGATCCAGACCAACTTGTCTGGGTAGGCTTCACACATCATGTCTTTGTCCGATTCTCGATTACGGACTCTATATGCAAAACAACGGGGACTATTCATATCTACCCGAAGGAACGCCTCACACTCACCGCAAACTCGCGAGAGCGGGCTTCCTATGCAAAGGAAAAGAGGACTTCACATGTCCTAAGATGAGAATCGTTACCCTAGCATTCCTCTTCGGCGCCATGGAAATCTATACGGATGAAAAGTACCGCAATGACCTCGCCTTCGTAGATCCGAACTCGGCTCGCAATTTGGGGCTCCAAAGCTCCACCGACGGCCAGATCTATCTTCTTTCTTCTTCCTTTCTCTCCCCTCTCTAGAACTTTAGAAAGCGAAAACCCAAATAGAATTAGGGTTAATAAGCCCTATTCCCGGGTATATCCCAGCAATAACAGCCCTGAGCCATTGGATCCCAAAATAAGGAAATGGACGGCCACAATTCGCACTTAAAACCAGATTTCTGGGCCCAACACGGCTTGTGACACGCCCGTTTCCAAGGCCGTGTGCCCCATTCAACGCCTAAATCGTCGCGTCCTGAAAAGTACACGGGCTCTCGACACGCTCGTGTCAGGATCGACACGCCCGTGTCATCCAGTACATGCCCGTGTAGCGGGCCGTGTTCCTCCATCGACATAGGACCAACACCAACCCGAGAAGAACACAGCTATTCAACACACCCGTGTAGAATTTGACACTCCCGTGTCAGGCCGAACACGCCTGGGCTCCAGGCTGTGTTTCACCCCCGACACAACTCGGACAACTACCCGAGTAGGACACGGCTTGGGACACGCCTGTATCTCAGGCCGTGTTCGATATCTCGACTATCTTTCGTCGAACACTCGAGACAATTGTCGAACCAGAGCACGACACGGCCCTGGACACGCCCGTGTCTCAGACCATGTTCACTGACTCGAGTGTCTTTCTTCAACCACTCGAGTAACTCGTCAAAACCGCATGACATGGCCCTAGGACACACCCGTGTCCCAGGCCGTGTGACCTCTACCAAGTCCCAGACTCTGCTCAAAACGCCACCTATCGCTCTTTTGAGTTTCGGGGCGTTACAACTCTCTCCCTCTTAAAAGAATTTCATCCTGAAATTACATAAAGGAAAGATAAAAACAAAACTTAAATGGTACCTGAGTGGAATAACTCCGAGTACTCCTCAAGCATGGTCTGCTCTTGCTCCCACGAGAGTTCCTCCCGACCGTAATTGTCCGAACAGACCTTGATAATCCTGATATCCTTATTACACAATCGCTTGACTTCCGAGTCCTCAATGCGAATGGGCTTGACCTTCATCGTCAAACCATTATCGACCGGCATTTGATCAACCGTAATCACTTGCGAAGGCTCTTGCACTGCCTTCTATAACACTGATATGTGGAATATGTCATGTAGACCACTTAGCTCCACTGATAGCCTCAATCGATAAGTTGCTTCGCCAATCCGCTCCAGAACCTCAAACGGTCCAAGGTACCTCGGGCTTAGCTTCTTCAAGTGTCGTACCCGCGAGACACCCTTGAACGGCTTAATCTTCAAGTACACCCAGTTGCCAACAGTGAACTCCACATTCCTATGCTTGGCGTTATAGTACTTAGCTTGGCGGTCCTGAGCGATTTGCAATCTCTCTTGAATCGTTCGAACCAATGACGTTGCATCGTCCACCTCTTGCCTCTTGTACAACTTTTACTCGCCCATTTCCAACAAATACAACAGCGTGCGACATCTTCTACCATAAAGGGACTCGAAGGGCGCCATTTGAAGGCTCGTGTAAGACCCCTCCCCTTACTAAGGAGGCTCCCGGTCTTATGCCCAAAACCGCCGTCTTACGGTGGCACTAACGCACGGGTTAGTCGACACTGCAACACGCCGATTCTGCCCGCTAGTACGATCATAAAACATGTAGGCCAATATGAGAAATAGAAGTAATACATAGCAGAGTACAACACAGCTAGTCCACAGTCACAGTACAAATCATATATATATGAACGGAAGAGTACACAGTCCACAATGAGTACAAAAATATGAAGAGTAATAAGGGCTTATGAGCAGTACATCTTATGAATAAACTCTCCACTCAAAATATCAAAACAACGGAAGCTAATCAACTAATCTCGTACTCATCCCACCTGAGGTAGTGTTGTAGTAGTAGTAGTAGTAGGTGGAATCAACTCCTCACGCCTTGTCACCTCATCATGCCGGTCGTGCTGGAGCTTTATCTTCTCGAGCTCCTAAAAATAGTTTGGTCACCGACCACTAGTCAAAAAGACTAAGTCATTTCCTCCGCACCTCGCCCCTCAACTCCTAGGCACCGTGCGGGAGGACGAAGCGGAGGACAACAAGGGGTAACAAAAGGGAAGCAGGTGATAAGGGAAACTAAGCTACCAAGTAAGAGTGTGAGCAGTAAATCTATACTAGCAGTTCTATATATATAGCACAAAAGTAAAATCATGTACAGTACAAGAAAGTAAAGAACTGAAAGTAAGAGCAGAAAAGTAAAACTATGATACCACTGCTCTACCATCACAAACGTACCTTAACTTATAAAAATGTTCATACAAATTTATAAGTTAAGATTTCCAGGAAATTTAACTTATCACATAAAAGAGCCCATACTAATTTATATGATAAGGATCTATGAAGCGTGTGACCTAATATGAATGAATGTTTATGATGCAATTTATGCAACAGGCAAGTGCAACTCACACACAACGACTCTGTGATCACAGACCTTTAGTTCCCACTTTTTGAGAGCTAGCTTCACACTCGGGTACCAACGTTGTGGCTACGGTAGCAGCGGAGCGGGCATCTCCACTTCTATACAGGTATACACACTACCAAACCTTAGACCCCTCTCATACGCCTTTGTACACATCCTGGGTGCACTCTAGAGTATGCGTATGCACTTTGTTGACAACCGGTCAGTCTTCTTGGGTCGGGTGTGCGTTATTGGGGATCATCCTATAGACTGTAGTGTAAAACAACCCACTGGCCCCTCAAACCCTCACACCCGCCTGGTTCACCGTACTGCCATCGGTATGACGATCGGCCAGTACCGCACGACCCGCCACTAAATTTATGCACATGCAAGTATTTCATCTCGAGCCTTCAGCTCGCGGGACCAACCTGTTGGAACACCCTATTACTAATTTGGGTCAGGATCACTATGTCTCTAGGAATTTATGTTTTGACCTTCTGTATAGATTATAGGTCAATTAGAATTGAGTCTAAGGGATCAGGAGTCTAGGTTTGGAAAGCTGCCCTGAAGACCTAAGTTTTTCTGGAGACTAAGTCCAAATCGTCGAGCTCAGCACGACGTTTCGTCGAACTCCGGTCGACGATCGTCTAGCTCAACTTTTGACAGATCGTCGATCTCCATTCGGCGATCGCTGAGCTCAATCTTCTCAATATCGTCGAACTCCATTCGACGATCGCTGAGCTCAGGTCGACGATTTTGACTTTGAACTGGATCCTTATCTCTGAGCTCAGTTCAACGATCTTTGAGCTCAGATCGACGATTTTCTGCTGCTTACATCTTTCATTTTCGCTGAGCTCAGCTCGACGATAGCAGAGCTCAGTTCGACGATTTCAGTTGACCTTCAGAATTCTAATTCAAAATCAGATAGAAGTTATTCTGCATTTAAGACAGAAGATCTGCCAGCCGTTTTCATTTACTTCTGGAGCAAGTTTCAAGGGATTTTTCAAGGAATAAATCAGTGGACTTTCCTTCAGAACATAATATACAATTAAGGCTGTAATTAATTCAGACCAACGGCTATCTTTGACAGAGCAATTTTCTATTCAGACTCAGAGAATAAAAGATAGAATGTTCTTGAATCAAAAAATACAAGAGAAGACAGACAAGAATAAGAGAATAGAAAAAGACAAGTAGAGGACACCTCTCTATACACAGAGACTCTCTCAATCTTCTGTCAACAAGAATTCAGAAGAACACTCATCAAAAAGAGATCAAGCTCTCAAACATTCTTCAGATCTCTTCAGCTCTCAAGTGTTCAAGGCCAACATCATCTCAAGACTCCAGACACTCAACATTTCAGCTTGCTGAAATCATCATCTGCTGGAGATCTATTTTTGAAGGCCTATCACCCTCAGCAAAGCTCATCTTCCTGAAGTTTTCAAGGACTCAGGGGGAGCTTTGACAACATCACTGAATCCACATAGTCTTCTCAGTTGCTTGAGAAAGAGAAGACTGCCATAACTCTCTCACCCCCAATCTGTAAAGGGTTTTTCAAACTCCCTTCAAAAGTTTGAATCTGGTTTTTGAGCACCTTGTCAAAAGCTCATTGGTGGCAAGACACCTGATCAAAAAATCTGTTTTGGTTTTTGAGCACCTTATCAAAAGCTCATTGGTGCCCAGGACACCTGATCAACTCATCCTGCAGTGGATTCCTACCTAGGGTGGTAGAAGAGTGGATGTACCCAAGTTGGGGAACCACTATATTTCCTTGTGTCATCTGGTTGTGCATGTTTTCTTTTTGTTTCTGGCCTAGATTTTCTTGTGCTTAATATCTGCATAGCTTAATTTTATTTCTGCTTCCCTGCTTACACTCATTACAACAATTGTTGTAAAGCTTTGCAAAAAGGTTTCTTTGTGTTTTCAAAAAGTAAGCACCATATACTCTATTCACCCCCCCTTTAGAGTATATCAGATCTAGTTTCCCCTTTCAATTGGTATCAGAGGGAGGTTGGTTAATCATACCATATCTGTTTGGTTGTACAGGCTAACACCTGAACCCCAAAGATCCCAAACTAGATCCTTCTTTTGTTTTCTTTTTATATTAGATTTAGCTTGCACAAATCATGGCCCAGAACAAGGATTATGCTAGCACCAGACCTCCAGTGTGCAATCTATCAAAGTTTGCACTTTGGAAGCAAGGATTAAACTCTACATGAATTCAATTGACGAAGATATTTTTAATTCTGTTTTGACAGTGTGCCCAAGACCTCCAGAGAGCACAAGCACAAATGCTGTTCCACCTCCATCAGGAACAGATGCTGACATTAAAAGATGGAAAGTAGCTGATGCCAAGGCAATGAACATTCTAGCTCAGACAATGTCAGATGACATTTTTCAGAAGGTAGCTGAATGTAATTCAGCCAAGGAGATCTGGGACAAGCTTTCAGAAATTGTCTCTGGCTCAGCTGATGAGAGAAAGGACAGAAGATCTCATCTCATCTCCCAATATGAGAACTTCAAGAAGGGAGAAACTGAGTCAGTGGGAGACATGTACAATAGATTGAGTCTAATTGTCAGTGAACTGAGGACATTAGATAAAGAAATCTCACTGACAGAACTCAATGACAAGATCCTAATGTGCTTCCCCAGCACTTGGGATTCAAGAATCTGGCCAATTAAAGATGCCAGAAGCCTAAATGAGATTACCACTGAAGCCTTGTTGGGTAAGCTCAAATCTTATGAGCTACTCATCAAGAACAGAGAAGAAGAACAGAAGGTTGCTTCTCCAGCCACAAGAAAGGAGAAGACTATTGCATTCAAGGCAGCTGAGGATCTGCCTGAAGAAAAGGCCACAAGCAATGATGAACTTCTCAGCCTATTGGCCAAAAGATTCTACAAGATGGCCAGGAAGGACTTCAGAAGAAGATCATACAAGGAGCAAGACAAGCCAAGGTATGACAAGTCCACTGGCAATAGCAAAGACATTATTTGCTTTGGTTGCAGGAAACCAGGGCATATGGTTCCTGACTGTCCAGAAAACAAGAACAAGGACAGGAGGGACAGAAAAGAAAGAAGAAAGGAGAAGGACTCCAAAAGGCATGGAAATAACAAACCTTCCACCAGCAAAAGTAAGCACACAAGGAAAGGATTTGTTGCTGAATCCTGGAGTGAGACTGAAGAGGAGTCACAGGCCTCTTCCAGCTCAAGTGATGATGAGGATGATGCAGAGGAAAAAGAATTCTGCATGATGGCAATCAATGCCTCTCAACACAACTCAGAAGAAGAGGAGTCAGAGTCAGACTCAGAAACTCAACCTGAAGAAGATCAGGTAATCAACTCTTTTGATTTCACTTCAGAAGATTTTAAACTTGAATTTAAAGCACTATGTTTAGACCTGCTAAAGTCTGAGAAAGAGATCATCTCTCTCAGAAATCAATTGTCTGAACACAATGCTTTAAAATCAGAAAACCTCAAGCTCTCTCAGGAGTTAGAGAACCATAGGGAACAGATAGCTTCACTGAAGAGTGAACTCTCTGAGGCCAAGAAGCTTGAAGAATCTCTCAATGGGAGAAGCATCAAGCTGATGGACATCACAAGCACAGTGAACTCAAGATTCAACAGTACACTGGGCTTGGGTGCCTCATCCAGCCAACCTATTGTTCTAACAACCCCTATCAAGTTCATTTCTGACAAGGGAAAGGGAGTTGTAGAGGTTGCCAGGAAGAATTCTGATCTGCCTCAGAAAACTAAAGTCCAGCACAAATCGTCGAACGGAGATCGACGATCGCCGAATGAAGATCGACGATCGCCGAACGCAGCTCGACGATCTCAGGACAAATCGTCGAACGCTGATCGACGATCTAAGCCACGACCGTCGAACGCTGCTCGACGATCCCATATACCTGACCTCAGCCATAGCCGACCGTCGAACGGAGCTCGACGATCTGACCCAAGATCGTCGAACTCAGCTCCAAGATCGTCGAACAGAGGTCAGAGCAGTGGAAAAATTTTCAAGGGCAAGTCAAAATTGAATCCTGAGGGTTCTTCATCCCAAACATTTAACCCTTATACTGAATGGACTTTACCTCCAAGGAGATATCATCCTGAAGGATATAAGAGTCAGCCAGGGATGTCTTTCATTTCTGAATTTAAAGGTTATCAACCTAGGCCCAAGGTAAACTGGGTCAAAAACAAGTGAATTGCTTTATGTGCAGGTGAAGACCTATCCAACATCTAACCAGCAATGGTATTTGGATAGTGGGTGCTCTAAGCACATGACAGGGAACAAGGACAACCTCAATTCCTTTAAAGCCAAGCTTGGACCCAAAGTCATCTTTGGTGACTCCAACTTTGGACAAACTAAAGGATATGGAGCAGTCCAGATTGGTTCTGTAACCTTCAAGAAGGTAGCATATGTGGAAGGACTGAAGCACAACCTAATCAGCATCAGTCAGCTATGTGATGAAGGCTACCAGGTGAACTTCAGCAAAACCTTATGCAAAATCAAGTCAGAGGACAACACCACTGTGTTGACAGGTAAAAGGAAAGGTAACATCTACCTTGTAGATTTTCTTTCAACTTCTATAGATATCTGCTTATTCAATTCAGTTTATAGACCAAATGTTTTATGGCATAAGAGATTAGGACACCTAAACCTTAGAACTATTGCTAGGCTATCCAAGGACAACCTTGTTAGAGGACTACCTTCTGGCCCCTACAAGAAGGAAGGACTCTGCAAGGCTTGTCAATTAGGCAAGCAAACTAAAAACAGTTTTAAGTCACTTAATAAGAGTGATTCACCTAGGATATTGTATCTGTTACACATGGATCTATTTGGACCCATCACAGTACAAAGCCTAGGAGGGAAATCCTACACTTTGGTGATTGTAGATGACTTCTCTAGATTCACTTGGGTGTTCTTTCTAAGGAAGAAGTCTGATAACTTTAAGTGTCTGACAGAGTTTCTCAAATGTATAAAGATTGAGTTCAATACTCACATTGCCCTGATCAGAAGTGATCATGGGACAGAGTTTGATTCTCTTCTTATGCAAGAGTTCTGTCAGAGTGAAGGGATCAGGCATACCTTCTCAGCTCCTAGAACTCCTCAACAAAATGGGGTAGCTGAAAGGAAAAATAGAACCCTTATTGAATCTGCCACTACATTGTTGTCAGATGCTCATCTACCTCTATCCTTTTGGGCAGAGGCAGTGAACACCTCCAACTATGTGCTGAACAGAAGCCTGATACATAAACTGAAGGGAAAGACTCCCTATGAATTACTCAAAGGGAAGAAACCTAAAGTTGACTATTTCAAAATTTTTGGTTGCATTTGCTATATTCACAATAATGATAAGAAACATCTAGCAAAATTTCAAGCCAAAGCTGATGAAGGAGTGTTTCTGGGATACTCCATGATCAGCAAGGCCTATAGGGTATATAATAAATCATCATTAAAAATTGAGGAATCTGTTCATGTTTCTTTTGATGAAACTAACATGTCTTTCAAGGAGAAGATTTCTTCTACCATAGAACCTGTGCAGGAACACTCTCTAGTTGAGGATATGAACAAGCTACAGGTTGCTCAAGAAGATGAAAGCAGTGAAGATGAAAGCAATGCTCAACATATTGAAGCACAACCTGAAGAGCCAGTTGTTGTACCACAAGAGGAAACAACAACACAGGTTGGTGAACAATCAACACCCCCTGTTGATTTAGTAACATCAAGAGACCATCCAATTACCCAAATAATTGGAGAAATCTCAGCTGGTGTGCAAACCAGAAATCAGGTCAACCAAAACCTGTTGCACACCTGCTTCCTTTCTCAAATTGAACCTCAGTCCATTCAAGATGCAGAGCAAGATCCACACTGGATCATTGCCATGCAAGAGGAGTTGCATCAATTTGAGAGGAACAAAGTATGGGAACTAGTGCCAAAGCCTAAGGATCATTCCATTGTTGGAACAAAATGGGTATTCAGAAACAAACTGGATGATCAAGGAGTAATAATAAGGAACAAGGCAAGGCTAGTTGCCCAAGGATATTCTCAAGAAGAAGGAATTGACTACGACCAGACCTTTGCACCTGTTGCAAGATTAGAAGCCATCAGGATATTCTTAGCTTATGCAGCTCACAAAGGCTTCAAAGTTTATCAAATGGATGTCAAGAGTGCCTTCTTAAATGGAGACATCAAAGAGGAAGTCTATGTCAGACAACCTCCAGGTTTTATCTCTCCAACTCATCCTGATTTTGTTTTTAGATTAAATAAAGCATTATATGGTCTCAAGCAAGCTCCTAGAGCATGGTATGAGACCCTAGCATGCTTTCTCCTGGAAAATGGTTTTATAAGGGGTAGAGTAGACCAAACTCTTTTCATTAGAACCCATAAGTCCCACACCCTACTAGTACAAATTTATGTAGACGATATCATTTTTGGTTCTACTGACTCAAAACTATGCAGAAGGTTTTCCAACCTAATGCATTCTAAATTTGAGATGAGTAGCATGGGTGAGCTATCCTTCTTCCTAGGATTGCAAGTCAAACAACATGCTGAGGGCATCTTTATTTCTCAAACCAAATATGCTAATGAGCTGGTTAAGAAATTTGGGATGTCTGAGGCATCTTGTATGAAAACACCCATGCCTACCAATGCTGTATTGGATGCTGATGAACATGGGAAACCTGTTGATCAGACAACATATAGGGCAATGATTGGCTCTTTACTGTATCTTACAGCTAGTAGACCAGATATAATGTTTGCTACATGTATATGTGCCAGATTCCAAGTTAGCCCTAGAGAGTCACACCTCACATTAGTAAAGAGGATTCTCAGGTATGTTAAAAGTTGTCCAAATCTAGGACTCTGGTATCCAAAAGATTCAGCATTTGAGTTAACTGGATTCTCTGATGCTGATTATGCTGGATGCAGAATTGACAGGAAAAGCACCAGTGGAACTTGTCAGTTCCTTGGTGATAGACTTGTCTCCTGGTTTTGCAAGAAACAAACATCTGTGTCAACCTCAACTGCTGAAGCTGAATATATGGCTGCAGGCAGTTGTTGTTCACAAATACTGTGGATTCAAAATCAACTCCTAGACTATGGTTACAACTTAGAAAAGTCAAAAATCTTTTGTGACAATACAAGTGCTATCTCCATAGCTCAAAATCCAGTCCTCCATAGTAGGACAAAACATATAGAGATTAGGCATCATTTCTTAAGGGATAATGTTGAAAAGAACAAAATTGACCTGCAATATATCCCAACTGATTTACAAAGGGGAGATATTTTCACCAAGCCTTTGGATGAAAAGAAACACACTTTCTTCCTAAATCAGTTAGGAATGTTAGATGGAGGAAGTCTTAAATAATACTCAAGACTTTGAAAGCTAAAAATTGACCAAGACTAGGCAAAATTTCTGTTTTTCCTTAGAGTCTAGAATTCTCTGATCTCTGAACTGCGCTCGACGATTTCCCCAAAGATCGCCGAACGGAGTTCGACGATTTTCTGAATCGTCGAACTGAGTTCAGCGCTCCTTTGATAGTATAGATTCTCTCTTCTGGTCAACGATCGTCGAACGGCGCTCGACGATTTTGTTCCCTGAACGATCGTCGACCGGAGCTCGACGCCTTTCCAGATCGTCGAACGGAGATCGACGATTTTGGAGTCTCTTCAGATTCCTTTAGAAGCCTCGATCGTCGAACTGAGTTCAACGATCTTTCCTTTTCTGCGTCGAACCCTAATATAAAACTCATTTTTCGCCGTCGTTCTCTCTTGCGCTTTCAATTTCTCTGCAAACTTTTCTTCCCTCCAAGCAGCTCTACACTTGGTCGTTTTGTTTGTTGATTTTTTGCAGGTACCATGGCCGTTTCTGTTGCTGTGCTCGCTGCCATGAAATTTGATGCCGGCTTTGACATCGATTTCGATTCCTTCAACACAACAGATCAAATCTTCCAAGATATTCTCACCTTATTCAAAGATCAGCAATTAACTGCCTTGATGTCAACCAGAATCAAACTTGCCTCAGATGAGATTAAAGAATGGGTTTACACTGCCCACAACCTTGACACAAACACCATAGTTGGCTCCATTGGTGGCACCCAGGTACCTCTGACTCCAGCAGTATTGACAGAAGTTTTTGGCTTCAGGAATGGTGAAGACTCTGCTGACCTTTCTGGAGAAGAGTTTGCTGATGTTCTTGCCAGGATGGGTCATCCTGAGGGGAACCCTAGCAAGCTGTTTAAGAGAAACCTGTCTGTGGAATACAGGTTTTTGGCTGATGTAGTAGGCAAGGTCCTTTTGGCCAAGCATTCTGCTCATGATACAATCTCCAGATATCAGCTCTGCCTTATGGGAGCTCTGGTAGATAGCAAAAGCCTGAACTGGGGAGAAGTATTCTTTGATTTGTTGAAGAAAAAGATCAACAAGACCTTTGTGAACTTTGGAAGAATTCTGGGAATATTCCTCCAGGCTAAGTGCCCTACCCTGCTAGTCTCCTCTGGAGTGCACATCAATGCCTCCAAGAGACTCACCTGTGCCCTTTTTGGGAAATGGGACAGGCAAATCTCCAAGCCCAGCAGGCCCTCCTCTTCTGGCCCTTCAGGCACCAGGACTCTAAGAGTCACTCCACCCCAGGCCTCTGCCCCTGCAGAGGACCTGCCTGCTAGTGCTGCTGCTTCTCCTCCTCCAAGCTCAACCCTACCTCCACTTCCATCCACTTCTCCAGCCACCTCCACAATTACCATCTCCAGCCCATCTCCAACATCTATTCCATCTCCAGCAACAATTTCCTCTCCACCAGCAGACCACTTCCTTCCCTTATTCTCTTATCCCCCTCCAAATGTCCCCTCATCCCCATCCATTCCATCCTTCACTCTCCTGGATGACTCCTACATGGATGATTCCCCCTCTTCTCCTCCAGATTTGCCATCCTCCTCCACATCTTTCCAAGACCTTCTCCACCAGATTCTTGATCAACCCACCTTCACTCCCTCCATTTCCATCCCTCTATCCTCCATATCTACCATACCCTCTCCTGAGCCATCCCTTCCACCCTTCAGCCCTCCTCCTCCAGCTTCCTCAGCCATCCCCATGCCCTCTACCTCTGCTCCTCTCATTGAGCATGTAGATCTCCCAGCCCTTGCTGATCAGTTGTATGAGCTCCTTGCACCTAGGCTCTCCCTTCTCATGGAGGCCTCCTTAGCTCCTCTGCAACAATCAGTGGCAGCTCTCTCTGCCAGGCTGTCCTCTTTCCTTACCCCTATAGCAGCACCCCCAGCAGTGTGCCTTGATGCACAGGTTTCTGCATCCAGGCAGGGGGAGATGCCCTATGAAGCCAGCTTCCAGGCTGCTGTTGCTGCTGCTGCTCCTCCTGCTGGTGTTTCTGCTACTGCTGCTGTGTCTGTTTCTGCTGCTGCTATTCCTGTCATAGCACTAGACCTAAGGTCTCTGCTATCTATTTTTGACACTGCTTACTTCAGCTGCCTTCCAGAAGTCTATGCTGTCCAGCCCCCAGTGGTTCTTGCTGCCCAGCCTTCAGAAGATCTGTCCAAGGCCCTAGTGCCCTTCTCATGCTGTGACCCCAGTATAATTTCTGCTTTCATTCATTCAGTGTCTGCTGCTTATGATGATGTTGCTGCTGCTGCTGCTGAAGACACTGCTGTGCCTACCTCTGAAATTGCTGTTGCTACTGAGGAAGAAATTGTTCCAATTGCTGCTGATGAGTCCATTTCCCAGGATGTTTTGATGACAGAGGCTATTGATGTTGAGCCTGCTATAGATGTTGTTATTGTTGTCTCTGAACCTGCTGCTGCCAAAATTCCTGAAGTAATCTCTGTTGTAACATCTGCTGCTCCTGTATCAGCTGCTTCTACTGCTGCTCCAGTACCTATAGTCACATCTGCTGCTGCTCCTGTTGCTCCTCCTGCTTCTGTATCTGTTGCCCCATCAGCTGCTGTGAAACTGAAAGAGGATTTGATGAAAAAGCTTGATGCTTTATATGATGCACAAAGTTCTGAATCTGAGGATTATAATACTGCTTCTGATGACTCATCTGCCACAATTGCAAGGAAAAGAAAGGCAAGAAGTAAGGCCTTGAAGAGAGTTCCTCCTGCCAAAGTCAGAGATGATAATGATGTTCCATATTATATTCTGCACAATTGCCCAATCTCTGAGCATTGGATGCAATTCTCCAGGAACCAGTTAAAGGCAATGAAGAAGAAGAGGAAGTTTGATAAAGATTCTTCTCAGTCCAAGCACCCTCATCCTCCTCCACCACCTCCACCTGATGCAGGTGCAGGTGGCAGCTCTGCAAGATCAGGCCCTGCTAGAAGCCAGGCTCCCTACCAGCCTCATGCAAGAACATATCAAAGGGAAAGCCAATCTAGGGGGTCCTACTCTAGAAGGGGAGGATATAGGGGAAACCAAAGAGAAACTCAGGTTTACTCCAAAGGACACTCCAGGCAGCATCCTTATTCCAGGGGTGGACATGTTTCTTCTGATACATCTTCAGGTCCATTCCCTTATAAGCTTAGAGAAAATGTGACTGTCAGGACCCCTCAAGAAACCACTTCCAACAGGTATGAGCCACCTGTTCCATTTGAGGATCCTGAGAAAAATCCCATGGCTTGGACTGCAAGGATGAAAGAACTGGCTGCTTTGGATCAGATAAAGAAAGCAAAAGAACAAGGGCTAGACACTTCCAATATATCTACTATGTCAGAGCAAAGGCAAAAAGAGTTAGAAAGATATGCTTCCAGTAAGTTTTTTGATGCAGACAGGTACATGGAGTTGCATCCAGCTGCAGTGGTTCCCAGGGCTTCAAAGCAAATCTATTTGGGTGCAGCTGATGATACAAGATCCAACAAGGAAGCATTAAATCCTAACAGGGAAATCAAAATGGTAAAAGGCAAAGAAAAGGAATAACTCTGTAAGGTGACAACTTTTGGTTTTTCTAAACTGCCTTCTGGATATCATATATATCTCTGTGATGGTTCTGTAATGTCTAGCTTCTGTTGTTTCTGTATTTTTCTGTTTATATGTTGTTTGTTTTTCCTATGTCTGTAAATAGTTTTCCTAACCCAAATAGGGGGAGATTGTTGGAACACCCTATTACTAATTTGGGTCAGGATCACTATGTCTCTAGGAATTTATGTTTTGACCTTCTGTATAGATTATAGGTCAATTAGAATTGAGTCTAAGGGATCAGGAGTCTAGGTTTGGAAAGCTGCCCTGAAGACCTAAGTTTTTCTGGAGACTAAGTCCAAATCGTCGAGCTCAGCACGACGTTTCGTCGAACTCCGGTCGACGATCGTCTAGCTCAACTTTTGACAGATCGTCGATCTCCATTCGGCGATCGCTGAGCTCAATCTTCTCAATATCGTCGAACTCCATTCGACGATCGCTGAGCTCAGGTCGACGATTTTGACTCTGAACTGGATCCTTATCTCTGAGCTCAGTTCAACGATCTTTGAGCTCAGATCGACGATTTTCTGCTGCTTACATCTTTCATTTTCGCTGAGCTCAGCTCGACGATAGCAGAGCTCAGTTCGACGATTTCAGTTGACCTTCAGAATTCTAATTCAAAATCAGATAGAAGTTATTCTGCATTTAAGACAGAAGATCTGCCAGCCGTTTTCATTTACTTCTGGAGCAAGTTTCAAGGGATTTTTCAAGGAATAAATCAGTGGACTTTCCTTCAGAACATAATATACAATTAAGGCTGTAATTAATTCAGACCAACGGCTATCTTTGACAGAGCAATTTTCTATTCAGACTCAGAGAATAAAAGATAGAATGTTCTTGAATCAAAAAATACAAGAGAAGACAGACAAGAATAAGAGAATAGAAAAAGACAAGTAGAGGACACCTCTCTATACACAGAGACTCTCTCAATCTTCTGTCAACAAGAATTCAGAAGAACACTCATCAAAAAGAGATCAAGCTCTCAAACATTCTTCAGATCTCTTCAGCTCTCAAGTGTTCAAGGCCAACATCATCTCAAGACTCCAGACACTCAACATTTCAGCTTGCTGAAATCATCATCTGCTGGAGATCTATTTTTGAAGGCCTATCACCCTCAGCAAAGCTCATCTTCCTGAAGTTTTCAAGGACTCAGGGGGAGCTTTGACAACATCACTGAATCCACATAGTCTTCTCAGTTGCTTGAGAAAGAGAAGACTGCCATAACTCTCTCACCCCCAATCTGTAAAGGGTTTTTCAAACTCCCTTCAAAAGTTTGAATCTGGTTTTTGAGCACCTTGTCAAAAGCTCATTGGTGGCAAGACACCTGATCAAAAAATCTGTTTTGGTTTTTGAGCACCTTATCAAAAGCTCATTGGTGCCCAGGACACCTGATCAACTCATCCTGCAGTGGATTCCTACCTAGGGTGGTAGAAGAGTGGATGTACCCAAGTTGGGGAACCACTATATTTCCTTGTGTCATCTGGTTGTGCATGTTTTCTTTTTGTTTCTGGCCTAGATTTTCTTGTGCTTAATATCTGCATAGCTTAATTTTATTTCTGCTTCCCTGCTTACACTCATTACAACAATTGTTGTAAAGCTTTGCAAAAAGGTTTCTTTGTGTTTTCAAAAAGTAAGCACCATATACTCTATTCACCCCCCCTTTAGAGTATATCAGATCTAGTTTCCCCTTTCACAACCTGTCCTGATTCCCTCAAACCCTTTGTAACACCCC
This sequence comes from Platanthera guangdongensis, assembly GCA_039583875.1. NCBI lineage: Eukaryota > Viridiplantae > Streptophyta > Magnoliopsida > Asparagales > Orchidaceae > Platanthera > Platanthera guangdongensis. The sequence continues at coordinate 89,479,429 of CM077150.1, forward strand.
CTATCCGTCGCATAGCATATAGCAGTAGGTCCGGCCGGGGCCCGACGCCATATACCACAGACAGACCGGGTTGTTACTTATGGAAACCATCCAACCAATCTCAACGTCCTACACAGAGCATTCTAGCGGAAGCAGTTTATAAAAGTTGTAAACAAAGAACCCAGCATCAAAGCACGAATGTCCACTAATATAAAATAGGAATGTTATACAAAAATACCCAAAACAAGCCTTATGGTCTTACAAAATGTTTCACTTGAATATTACATGTTTTACAAACCACGGCACGCAGGCCGGTCATACATGAATAAAACAGTAAACATTTCCATTTGGGCCTTCGAGGGCCGGCTTCACAAAAAGGGCTTTAGCCCACTATTGACCGCTTGGTCCAGCTGCACCTGCAAGCAACAAACCATCGCACGGTGGCAAAACAAGACAACGGTCAGCTATGCTGACCAAATTATAACGATCCCGCCCCCAACTCGGGGCGGCGATGCTCTTTCCCTGCATTTCATTAGCATAAGCGAGCAATGTATATATATATATATAGCCAATTCATCACAGACGTTGGCTCGCACGGCCACACGCCCCGTGCTCTCAGGGCACATTCTCGGTGAACCGGTCGATGTCATGTCAATTAAAGCCATAGACATTTCGGACTCACCACCGCCACTTGGACGGCCAAACCTATGAGCAATTTGTCTTTCTGGCCCGGGTCACGACAATTTAAGCCATTGACCGCCGAAGACCCTACTCTATGCCAACGGTAAGTGCCACGTGCCTTTAGGTCTCTTTAACCGAACGACATAGAACGGGTACGGTTCCATCTAACCCGTGCTCACATCGCAACGACAATTTAAGCCATTTGCGCGGGTCAAACTTCCGCCGAGTCTCATTTCCATCACAAGTCACATAACCCGGTTATGTTCAAGTTGGCTCTCAAGCCACCAAGTTGGCAAGATCTCGTATCCGCCCAGTTTTTCGGGTGCACCTTTGGGTTAGTCCCCAAGGCTCCCTGCTGCAATCTACCGCGTAGAAAACCCGAAAAACAACCAATAGCACGGATTCTTCTCCGGCCTTATGCAATGCAACATCACCGATCCAGACTAACATGTCCGGGTAGGCTTCGCACATCATGCCTATGTCCGTTCTCGCATACGGACTCTAAACAACGGGGACTTCACATATCTACCCGAAGGAACGCCTCCAACTCTCCGCAAACTCGCGAGAGCGGGCTTCCTATGCTAGGAAAGAGAGCTATTCGTGCTCAAGATGAGTATCGTTACCCTTGCGTTCCTCTTTGGCGCCATTGAAAAGTAATCAGATGGAAACCACCGCACTAGCGTTGCCTCCGTGGATCCGGAGTCGGCTTGCGATTCGGAGCTCCGAAGCTCCTCCAATGGCGGATCTAGCTCTTCTTCCTCCAAGGGCTCTCCTCTTTCTCCAAGGGTTTGGAGAGATGATAAGGTATGAAAAGTGAGGGATTTCCAAGTCCACTCACGGGTATATCCTCTCAGGAACAACCCCCAGCCGTTGGATCTTCAGTTAAAGAAATGAACGGCTTCAATTCGGGGCTGAAATGCCCAATCTGGACCGAACACGGCCTGGCACACGCCCGTGTCCAGGGCCGTGTGCCTCATTCGCCATCAAAATCGAATCACCTGGAACCTCACACGGGTATCGAACACGCCCGTATTCGAGCTGACACGCCCGTGTCCCACCTGACACGGCCGTGTGGCCGGCCGTGTACCCCATGATTTTTCCCCATTTTCAACCCGAGCACTGCACGGGTTCTAGGACACGCCCGTGTCCTTAGCCGTGTCACATTGACACGCCTGGGCCCCAGGCCGTGTACACGGGACAGTTCGTCGAGTGAAGATTGACGACTTGATGACACGGCCTTGGACACGCCCGTGTCCTAGGCCGTGTGCCTTGTCTCGACGATCGTCGAGCAAATCTCGACGACTCCCCGGGACGATCGTCGACACGGGTCGACACGCCCTGCGACACGCCCGTGTCGCAGGCTGTGTGCCCACTCTCGACGAATCGTCGAGTAAATCTCGATGACTTCGCGGCTAAGTGTCAACACGGATCGACACGCCCTGCGACACGCCCGTGTCGCAGGCCGTGTGCCCACTCTTGACGAATCGTCGAGTAAATCTCGACGTCTTCGCGGCTAAGTGTCGACACACGCTTGACACGCCCTGGGACACGCCCTGGGACACGCCCGTGTCCCAGGCCGTGTGCCTGCTGCCCGAACCCAAACTAGCCCAAAACGTCCCCCTTTTGCTCCTTTGAGTTTTGGGGCGTTACAACTCTCCCCCTCTTAAAAGAATTTCGCCCACGAAATTAAATAAAGGAAAGACACGTACAAAACCAAAATTTGTACCTGAGAGGAACAACTCCGGATACTCGTCAAGCATAGTCTGCTCTCGCTCCCAAGAGAGCTCCTCACGACCGCAATTGTCTCACCGGACCTTGACCATCCTGATCTCTTTATTGCGTAGACGCTTGACCTCCGAGTCCTCGATTCGCACGGGCTTGACCTTTGTTGTTAGCCCACTATCCACCGGCACTTGATCGACCGCGATCACTTGCGTAGGCTATTGCACCGCCTTCCGAAGCACTGAAATGTGGAATACATCATGTAATCCACTAAGCTCCACTGAAAGCTTCAACCGATAGGCCGCTTCACCAACTCGCTCCAGAACCTCAAACGGTCCAAGGTACCTCGAGCTTAGCTTTTTCAATCGCCGCACCCGCGAGACACCCTTGAACGGCTTGATCTTTAAGTATACATAATCGCCCACAGCGAACTCCACGTTCCTGTGCTTGGCATTATAGTACTTTGCTTGCCGGTCCTGAGCGATAAGCAACCTCTCCCGAATGGTTCTCACCAAAGAAGTAGCATCCTCCACTTCCGATCGCTTATACAACTTTGACTCACCCGTTTCTAACCAAGACAACGACGTGCGACACTTCCTACCATATAGGGCCTCGAAAGGCGCCATCTGAATACTCGCTTGGTAGCTATTGTTGTATGCGAACTCAACTAAATAAAGGTGGTCTTCCCATTGCTTTCCAAAATCCAAGACACACATGCGAAGCATGTCTTCCATGGTTCTATTGACCCTCTTGGTCTGCCCATCCGTTTGCGGATGGAAGGCTGTGCTGAATTTCAACTTTGTTCCCAACATTTGTTGCACCAGCCTTCAATCATTGGACGTGAACCGCCCATCTCGGTCACTCACGATGTTGTGGGGCACACCATGAAGCCGTACTATGTTATCCACATAAAGCTTTGCCAGCTTCTCCACCGGATCATCCTTCCTATGCGGAATAAAATGCGACACCTTCGTTAAACGATCAACAACCACCCAAATGGCTCCGTTCCCCTTTTGCGACCTTGGCAAACCGTGCACAAAGTAAATAGAGATGTCGTCGAATTTCCACTCCGGAATAGGCAAGGACTTGAGAAATCCTCCCGGCTTTTGGCACTCCGCCTTTACCAAGGCGCAGGTTTGGCACTTCGCTACGTATAGCGCCACATCCTTTTTCAAACCCAGCCACCAAAATAGTTTCTTCACATCACGGTACATCTTCGTGCTCCCCGGGTGAATCGAGTACTTGGTATGGTGTGCCTCGTACAACAACTCCACCCGCAAATTGCCCACACTTGGGAAGCACAAACGACCGTCTTTCCAAAGCAACCCGTCCTCCACGACGAATTGGGAATTTGACCCATCCAGAGCCTCTACCATGAACTGCTTCATAAGAGCATCCATATCCAAAGCCTGCCGAATACGATCAGCCAGGTCATATTGGACTTCAGTCCAATTCAGAACTGCTTCAGCACTTGATTGCCTGTCCACACAAACAATCTCCAAAGCCTCCAACTCCCGCACCAACTGCTCATCATGCACCGATAGCCAATTGGCTTGAGCTGGGGCTCGGCGACTCAACGCGTCCGCAACCGCATTCCCTTTGCCAGGCACGTAGTGGATCTTGAATGTATAGTCCCCCAGGAATTCCATCCATCTACGCTGCCGCATATTCAGATCCTTCTGATCAATAAGATACTTCAGGCTCTTGTGATCGGTGTAGATATCAATCTTCACACCGTACAAATAGTGTCTCCACAGCTTCAAGGCAAAAATCACGGCCGCTAACTCCAAGTCATGGACCGGATAATTCCTCTCGTGCACTTTTAGCTGTCTCGAGCCATAAGCTATCACGCTTCCGTGTTGCAGTAGCACGCAACCCAAACCGCTGCCCGAAGCATCGCTATATATCTCAGAGCCTTCGGTTCCACATGGCGAACTCTGCACAGGCGCCGTGGTCAACCGACACTTCAACTCCTCGAAAGCTCGTGCGTACTCCGGCGTCCAAACGAACTTATGCTCCTTCCTCGTCAAAGTAGTGAGAGGTAACGCTATCCGCGAGAAGTTCTCTACGAAGCACCTATAATAGCCGGCAAGCCCCAAAAAGCTCCGGACTTCTGCTACCGTAGCAAGCTCAGGCCACTCCCGTATCGCAACAATCTTCGCCGGATCCACAGCAATACCCTCTCCACTCACTATATGACCGAGGAACGCTACTGAGGATAGCCAAAACTCGCACTTCGAGAACTTGGCATACAACTGATTTCTCCTTAGCGTCTCCAACACCAAATGAAGATGCTTGAAGTGATCTTCCTCACTTTGCGAGTACACCAAAATATCGTCGATGAAGACGATCACGAAATGGTCCAAGTACTCCCTGAACGTCCTGTTCATCAAATCCATGAATATTGACGGCGCATTAGTCAGCCCAAACGGCATGACCGTAAACTCATAATGCTCGTATCTCATACTAAACGCTGTATTCGGGATATCACTCTCCCTTATACACAGCTGATAGTACCCAGCCTTGAGATCCAACTTCGAGTACACCGTCGACCCGACTAACTGATCAAAGAGATCATCAATCCGGGGGATCGGGTACTTATTCTTCTCCGTCAGCTTGTTTAACTCTCGATAATCAATACATAGCCTCAAGCTTCCGTCCTTCTTCTTAACAAAGAGGACCGGTGCGCTCCAAGGCGAAGAACTCGGGCGCACATACCCTTGCTTCAACAACTCTTGCAGTTGAACTTTCAGCTCCGCCATTTCCTTAGGCGCTAGCCGATACGGAGATCGTGACACAGGCTTTGCACCTGGCACTAGCTCGATCGTAAAATCTATCTCCCGCTGAGGCGGGGCTCCAGGAAGATCTGCAGGGAACACATCAGGGTATTCTGATACCACTAAAATACAATCCAATGCGGGCTTCGGCTTTGCAACCTCCACTAGTGTAAAGAACAGTTCTGCACCAGCACGAACCGCCTTCACCACCTGAAGAGCAGACATCAATGTCTTGCTCGACCCCTTTAAGCCCGTAAAAGTCGTTTCACGACTTGCTCCCAGCTTGACTTCCTTGCTACCGCATTCTATATGGGCCTGCTGCTCCGAGAGCCAGTCCATGCCAAATATGACGTCGAACTCCACTAACGGAAGTAAAGACGCCCGCAGGTCAAACTCCTGCTCCCCAATACGAATCTTAACATCGCAGATCCTATCCGCTCGCATCGAACACCCATTGGGCAACAACACATCCAACTTATCCTTCGCCATCGAAGAAGGGACTCTGATGCGTAATATAAATCCTTCGGACAAGAAGGAGTGTGAAGCTCCCGTATCGAAGAGTGCTCGTGCCGGATTTTCACAAATCAATACGAATCCTAAACAAGTAGTGGTAAGGTAACATGTGCATAACAAGTATTTAAAGAAATTGACTTGCTATAAATTAAACCGTACCTGTCACCACATCAGCTTGTTTAATGGCCTCATGTTGGCCAAGATTGTAGACCCTTGGTTGGGCCGGAGCATAATGGGATGCGGTCGACTCCACCGCCTTTCCATTTTCTTCATAAGTAGCTCCCGGCCTCCTCTCGGACTTAGGACGTCCGCTCCAACAATCACGGGCGAAATGCCCCGTCTTTCCACATGTAAAACACGCGCCCGGGGTCCGACTCGTAGTCGCCCCAGAAGCACCAGAAGGAGCTGGACCCGAAGTCCTATGCTTCTTGAAAGACCTCCGATAGCCGGACTTTGAAGTAGTCGGCACTTTGTATTCAGATTTCTTCTCACCCAAGCTTTTCTTCGCTTGTACATTTTTCATGTCCTTCTCCAAGGACCGGGCAGTATTGACCAAGGTTAAGAAACCCTGCGTCATCGGCCCCGAGAGTATTAATCTCAACTCATCTCTCAAGCCTTCGTAGAAGCGATTAGTCTTACGCTCCTCGTCCATGATGGTGGAAATAGCATAATGACTCAGACGAGTAAACTCGTGGAGATATTCATCCACGCTCCTCTCACCCTGCACCAACTTCAGGAACTCATTCTCCATCGAAATCCTCTGAGTAGAAGGGAGGTATCTTGCTAAAAACAATCCCGAGAACTCTTCCATCGGAACGTCTATCAGTTGTCTACCTCTCATATGATGCAGCTCCAATCCTTCCCACCACATTCTCGCTTCACCGTCCAAAAGGAACGTAGCGATGGTGGTCATTTGCCACTCCTCCGTCTCCGTCGCTGTCATGACTCCCTTCACCCTGGAGAGCTAGTCTTCAGCCTGAGATGGGGTTCCCAACCCCGAGAATAACGGAGGGTTAAAGCTCATTACATGCTTTAGCTGCCTCTCAGTTACCCTCCTTGGCACCACCGATTCCAAAACCACTTGCTCCACCCTCCTCGGCACAGCCTCTTGAAGAGGTACTTGCTCCATCACAGGAGCGGGCTGCTGCGTTTGCCTTCCAGGCTATGCATTAATCACGTCCAACACCGCTTCAGCCACCAATCGAATATTCTTGGCCGACAGAGGTGTTGCAGGAGCAACATCCGGTGCACTACTAGCCTCAGAAACTCGGCGTTCTGACGGCCCAACACCACTTCTGGTCACCTATAGTGGTACAAAACACCGTTAAGCGACCAAATAAATTACAAACAGCAATTATAGGAACACGCAGATTCCTCAAACACGAGTATTTTCATTCCTAAGTGGACATTCATGGGTTCTTTTTACTGTTATTACGATGACGCACACAATGTGCTCACCACCCCTTAAAAAGAATTCGCCCACGAATTCACTTTAAGCCCGACCAAAACCAGTAGTCTGATACCAAATTGTAATACCCCCTATCCGTCGCATAGCATATAGCAGTAGGTCCGGCCGGGGCCCAACGCCATATACCACAGACATACCGGGTGGTTACTTATGGAAACCATCCAACCAATCTCAACGTCCTACACAGAGCATTCTAGCGGAAGCAGTTTATAAAAGTTGTAAACAAAGAACCCAGCATCAAAGCACGAATGTCCACTAATATAAAATTGGAATGTTATACAAAAATACCCAAAACAAGCCTTATGGCCTTACAAAATGTTTCACTTGAATATTACATGTTTTACAAACCACGGCACGCAGGCCGGTCATACATGAATAAAACAGTAAACATTTCCATTTGGGCCTTCGAGGGCCGGTTTCGCAAAAAGGGCTTTAGCCCGCTATTGACCGCTTGGTCCAGCTGCACCTGCAAGCAACAAACCACCGCACGGTGGCAAAACAAGGCAACGGTCAGCTATGCTGACCAAATTATAACGATCCCGCCCCCAACTCGGGGCGGCGATGCTCCTTCCCTGCATTTCATTAGCATAAGCGAGCAATGTATATATATATATATAGCCAATTCATCACAGACGTTGGCTCGCACAGCCACACGCCCCGTGCTCTCAGGGCACATTCTCGGTAAACCGGTCGATGTCACGTCAATTAAAGCCATAGACATTTCGGACTCACCACCGCCACTTGGACGGCCAAACCTATGAGCAATTTGTCTTTCTGGCCTGGGTCACGACAATTTAAGCCATTGACCGCCGAAGACCCTACTCTATGCCAACGGTAAGTGTCACGTGCCTTTAGGTCTCTTTAACCGAACGACATAGAACGGGTACAGTTCCATCTAACCCGTGCTCACATCGCAACGACAATTTAAGCCATTTGCGCGGGTCAAACTTCCGCCGAGTCCCATTTCCATCACAAGTCACATAACCCGGTTATGTTCAAGTTGGCTCTCAAGCCACCACGTTGGCAAGATCTCGTATCCGCCCAGTTTTCTGGGTGCACCTTTGGGTTAGTCCCCAAGGCTCCCTGCTGCAATCTACCGCGTAGAAAACCCGAAAAACAACCAATAGCACGGAGTCTTCTCCGGCCTTATGCAATGCAACATCACCGATCCAGACTAACATGTCCGGGTAGGCTTCGCACATCATGCCTATGTCCGTTCTCGCATACGGACTCCAAACAACGGGGACTTCACATATCTACCCGAAGGAACGCCTCCAACTCTCCGCAAACTCGCGAGAGCGGGCTTCCTATGCTAGGAAAGAGAGCTATTCGTGCTCAAGATGAGGATCGTTACCCTTGCATTCCTCTTTGGTGCCAATGAAAAGTAATCGGATGGAAACTACCGCACTAGCGTTGCCTCCGTGGATCCGGAGTCGGCTTGCGATTCGGAGCTCCGAAGCTTCTCCAATGGCAGATCTAGCTCCTTCTTCCTCCCTTGGCTCTCCTCTCTCTCCAAGGATTTAGAAAGATGATAAGGTATGAAAAGTGAGGGTTTTCCAAGTCCACTCACGGGTATATCCTCTCAGGAACAACCCCCAGCCGTTGGATCTTCAGTTAAAGAAATGAACGGCGTCGATTCGGGGCTGAAATGCCCAATCTGGACCGAACACGGCCTGGCACATGCCCGTGTCCAGGGCCGTGTGCCTCATTCGCCGTCAAAATCGAATCACCTGGAACCTCACACGGGTATCGAACACGCCCGTGTTCGAGCTGACATGCCCGTGTCCCACCTGACACGGCCGTGTGGCCGGCCGTGTACCCCATGATTTTTACCCATTTTCAACCCGAGCACTGCACGGGTTCTAGGACACGCCCGTGTCCTTAGCCGTGTCACATTGACACGCCTAGGCCCCAGGCCGTGTACACGGGACACTTCGTCGAGTGAAGATCGACGACTTGATGACACGGCCTTGGACACGCCCGTGTCCTAGGCCGTGTGCCTTGTCCCGACGATCGTCGAGCAAATCTCGACGAATCCCCGGGACGATCGTCGACACGGGTCGACACGCCCTGCGACACGCCCGTGTCGCAGGCCGTGTGCCCACTCTCGACGAATCGTCGAGTAAATCTCGACGACTTCGTGGCTAAGTGTCGACACAGGTCGACACGCCCTGCGACACGCCCGTGTCGCAGGCCGTGTGCCCACTCTCGACGAATCGTCGAGTAAATCTCGACGTCTTCGCGGCTAAGTGTCGACACACGCTTGACACGCCCTGGGACATGCCCGTGTCCCAGGCCGTGTGCCTGCTGCCAGAACCCAAACTGGCCCAAAACGTCCCCCTTTTGCTCCTTTGAGTTTCGGGGCATTACACCCTTCACAGGTGAGCCTGCATCATATATCCCTCCAACCCATAGCGGGTGAGAATGCACAATAGTGCCTTTATTCAGTATCCCGCAAAACCATCACGGGCGAGCCTGCAACATATATCCCTCCAACCCATCGCGGGTGAGAACGCACAATAGTGCCTTTATTCAAAATCCCTCAAACCCGTCACGGGCGAGAATGAACCACAATGTCTTAACCTATTAGACTACGCTTGTATATGGGTTATTATACTTAGTGATTTAAGGTTAGTCCTAGGACTGCCCAGGGTATACCCGGTGAAGGGCTCTCGGGGGCACTAGGAACTACGATGGGATTACGCCCAAAGCTCCTTTTCTCAAGGATATTTACTTTAGTTGATGACTATCCAAAATTCACCACCAGCTCTCATTATTACTCTTGAGTGATCCTAATGACTTAATATGTTCTTCGAAGGCCGACGGTCTTCCGTCGGCCTCCATTCCAGTTACTATCCAAGGGCTTGCACTTTTACTCTCGTCACTAAGACAACACTACCCACCAAGGTTATTCTCCAATCGTAACCTCTAGCTCATCCGTCAATCTATCCCCCAGTGGTCCTTATAGTATAACCTACTTACTATGCGCAACCCATGACCTAATAACACCCCGAAATAGAACTTCCAATTCCCTGGGCCACTGATGAGTCCATTTTTATACCTATTTTCGGACTCATCTGGGCATGTTTTCCTTCGCTTGCACTTCACTTTTAGTTCGTTATCGTATATATGTCATCTTATCTTTATTTCCATAGGAAGTGCACACTTAGGCCCGTGGTTGTGTATTTTTGTACTTTAATATTTGAACTCCCTTTTTGTGCTCATTTGGAATGTCTGCACATATCAGTGCTAGGTTTAGGGGTCGTGTGCGTGTTCCAGGGACGTTTAGAAGCAGGAATACTGTGCACAATCATCGGATATAGTGCGCACGACCACTGGTCGTGCGCCAATGATCGTGCACAATGTACCCTGATTTCCAAAATCTGCCTGGGGTAATCGCACGACCATTGGACATAGTGCGCACGACCAATAGTCGTGCGACACTGATTGTGTGCTTTGATTCCTCTTTTCCTAGAGTCCTGTCTGGGGTAATCACACGACCATTGAACTTAGTGCGCATGACCACTGGTCGTGCGCCACTACTCGTGCACGTTATCCCATTTCTTCTTCCTAATCTGCCATGCCAGTTCTCACGATCACAAGACATAGTGCGCACGACCACTGGTCGTGCGCCCATGATCGTACGCATTGTTCAATTCTGCTTTCTATAAATATCGCAGGTCTCGCCCTAATTCGGAATCTTGGGGGATATCGCTCGACATTTCTCTGCCGTTTTCCCCCTTCTCCGCCATTTTTCATCATCTTCCACCCTAGGGAGGTGCTCCGTGCAAGCTTTCACCGCCAAATCTAAGCCGGAGCTTCCTCTCAACCTCCGCCATCATCTCTTGGGTTCATTTCAAGCTTCAACGCCATAGCCATCAAGCAAAGGGAAGCTTGCAACTTTCGTCCGCTATCGTGACACGAAGAAGTCTAGCCATTGGAAGGTGGTGACAGCCCTTCTCTACCCCGGACGCAGTTGAGGACCGAGCTTGGACGCGGATTGACAACCCGACGATTCCAACTGTGAATCCTCAGCAATACTTCGGATTCGGTCGATCTCTTGACTTGTTCTTCCTTTATTATTGTATATGTGTGTTAGAACTTCATTTATATTGTTGTTGTTACACTTTAGATGTAAACTTTATTAGATTCATGTCTATGTGATTCTGTATTGTTTTACGCTTTAGTTTCTTGAGGTGTGCCATATTTCATCCACCATCCATCCTCCCTTGTCGCACTAGCAATTGCTAGTGGAGTGCGTAGCGAATAGATGCTCACGGCCCTCATTCTACCATTCTCATCACCTCATCCACAAGCATACTCTCCCATCCGCCTAGTGATTCGGTGTATAGCGGCCCGACTAGTCTTCCATCCCGCCTGGCAAAGCATCGCATAGCGGCGTTGCATAGGAGTAGTTGTTAGCCTTTTATTTTCTTTTTCCGCAAATATCAAAACCCCCCTTAGTTAACTCTGACCTAAGGACTTCAATCTCAAGTCCTCCTCGGAATTAACTCTACCTTACTGTGTTCCTTGAGAGATCGATACTTGGGAAAACAAGCCCATTTTATATTACTTGTGCAACCGGTTCACTGCCGTGATCTTACACATCAAGTTTTTGGCACCGTTACCGGGGAACACAGTCGTGTGAGTTTTTAGAGAGGGAGATAGACGATAGAAGCCCTTTTCCATTTGTATATTTCATGTTTTTTCTTTGTTTTAGTTTTTAGAATCTGTTTTTTTGTTTTTATTTGTTCCTCTTCTAGTTTTAATTTTTCTGTAGCAGGTTTTCCTATTCTTTTATCTGTGATGTGTAGTTAATTGTTGCTTAGAAACTTTTTGTTGGTGAATTCTTCTTGTTGCACCATGTATTCTTATATAAATATTCGTTGCCGATGGTGCGAGGATTATAGGCATGGTAGTGATGAGTGCCCCACTGAAGATTGGGAGCATAATTCTCATGGTTCTGTGTATGGAGCACCGTCTTCCTATGGTACTTCATACAACCAACCCAGGTCTTATGGTCACTCCTCTTCTACGCATTCATATTTTTCTTATTCCTCTTCGGTCCCACCTGGATCAAGGAGTAATGGAAAATGATGTTTGTGTTGTCGTAGCACCGACCACGTGTTGAAAGATTGCACAGAATTTCAGCGCCAGTTGGAGGAGGATGATGAACTGGGTATCCGATTCACTCTATCACCATCTCAAATGGCCGCCCCTTTTGATTCTAATCATATATTCGCAACACCACCTTGTCTATGGGGGACTGCTGCAGATATGCCCATCAGACTTTCTGCTGATCGGTGTGACGACATTATGGCATCGTCTCTCCCCATGCACTCTTCCCCTCTTGTTGATTCACCCCCGGAGGAACCCGCGTATATTTTCTCTGATGCTGTTGTTCCTCTGCCTTCTTTGCAAGAATTATCTATCCCGATTTTTAGTGAGTCGGTTGATGATGTTCGGCCGAATTGTGATTCTGAGCCTGAGGATGTGCCCATGTTTGACGAGGATATTATTTTCATTAATGGAAAGTATTACATCTTGGAACATGTGGACGCACCGAGGTGTGTTGATGAGGAGATCCTCTTTGTTGAGGAAGTTTCCACTTCCTTGATGGATGAGGAGGTCCAAACAACCAACGAGGACTCAAGCTCGTGGATTCCCCTCGCCATGACTCATATGACGCGGTCCATGATCTATGTCGGGATCCCGCTGGGAGTGAGACCGGGACCATGATGCTATAGATCACGGCAGTGAACCAGTCGCACAAGTAATATAAAATGGGGGTTTTCCCAAGTATCGATCTCACAAGGAACACAGTAAGGTGGAGTTAATTTCGAGGAGGACTTGAGATTTAAGTCCTCAGGTCGGAGCTAAGGGGGTTTTGATATTGCGGAAACAGAAAATAAAATACTATCAACTACTCCTATGCAACGCCGCTATGCGATGCTTCGCCAGGCGGGATGGAAGACTAGTCGGGCCGCTATGCACCGAATCACTAGGCGGATGGACGAGAAGGCTAGCGGATGAGGTGGTTAGAACGGCGGAATGATGGTCGTAAGAACCTCTTCGCAACGCACGCCACTAGCAATTGCTAGTGCGGCAAGGGTGGATGGTGGTGGATGGATATATGGCGCAACTCAAGCAACTAAAGCATAAACAAACACAGAATCACATAGACATGAATCTAGTAATGTTTACATCTAAAGTGCAACAACATCAATATAAATACAGTTTTAACACACATATACAACAATAAAGCAAGTACAAGTCAAGAGATCGACCGAATCCGAAGTCTTGCTGAGGATTCATGATTGGAATCATCGGGTTGTCATTCCGCGTGCAAGCTCGGTCCTCAACTACTTCCGGGGTAGAGAAGGGTTGTCACCACCTTCCAATGGCCCGTCTTCTTCGTCTCACGATAGCGGACGAAGTTTGCTAGCTTTCCTTTGCTTGATGGCTATGGTGTCAAACCCTACTTGAAGCTCATGGATGAAGGAGAAGGCCGAGAGGAAGCTCCGGCTTGGATTTGGCGGTGAAAGCTTGCCCGAAGCACCTCCCTAGGGTGGAAGATGAAGGAGGACGACGAAAACGGCGGAGGAAATGGGCGATCTGCGGATCTTCGTGCGGATCTCCGGATTAGGGCGAGACCTGCACTATTTATACAAAAGCAGAATTGAACAATGCGCACGATCACAGGCGCACGACCAGTGGTCGTGCGCGCTATGTCCTGTGCTCGTGCACACGGGCATGGAATATCAGGAAGAAGAACTGGGATAATGCGCACGAGAAGTGGAGCACGACCAGTGGTCGTGCGCACTAAGTCCAATGATCGTGCGATTACCCAGACAGGACTCCAGAAATGAGGAATCAATGCACACGATCAGTGGCGCACGACCGATGGTCATGCGCAATATGTCCAGTGGTCGTGCACTTACCCCAGGCTGATTCTGGAAAACGAAGAGTAGTGCGCATGATCGGGGGCGCACGACCAGTGGTCATGCGCATTAGATCCCATGATCGTGCACAGTATTCCTATTTCACAACCATCCTAGAACACGCACACGACCCCTGTACCGAAAGGAAAAACCAACCACTAATCTGTGCAGACATTCCAGACAATCACAAACGGGAGTACAAACTATAAAAACAACAAAATACACAACCACAGACATAAATGTGCACTTCCTATGGAAATAAAGACAGAATGAAATATATATGATAATGAACTAAAAGTGAAGTGCAAATGCGTGAAAACTAGCCCAGATGAGTCCGAAAATAGGTATATAAAGTGGACTCATCAGACCACTCCCCCTATTTCTGAATATTTTAGTTCTTCTTCTCCTTTATTTCTCGATCCCCCTTCCTTATTTGAGCTTGTGCAGGTTGAATCTCCACGGGTAAGTTTGGTTTACGTTGAGCCTTGCGCTCAGGCTATCGACGAGTGCATCCTCTTGTATGAGGAGGTTCCTACCTCCTTCACAGTGGAAGCCCCCGACGTCAACTTCGCCCCCAGCGAACTTGTGGTGGACGATACCTTGCTGAGCAAGGATTCATTTTGTGGTGAGAAGAGTGAGGACCAGCGCTCCTTCTCTTCGTACTTCCTATTTCCTCTACCTGTGTTAGGCAGGTATTACTATTTAGGTAGAGGGGTAACTGTTTTATCACCGTATCGATACCCGTTACCGCAACGGATAATGGAACAGTTACCAGTGCATTTTTCTTTTCATAGGCCCATTAGCTAGAACCTTTTCGTAGCCGAATAAGTCGTGCCGGTATGACAATAACCCCAGTAGTTATCTTATATTTCCTGCATTTTTATTTTTCATGCCTATTTTAGTTTTAGCATTTCTTATTTTATATTTTTATTTTGTTTTTGCGGAGCTCACCCCTGCAGGTATTCTTGACAACTTCGTGTTAGCGGGGTTGTGATTCTTCGTATGGCGGGCCTACTTCAGGTTTCCACGCGTCTTCTGGTATGCTCACTGGCTGAGCATTGGGTAACCTCTTCCCTTAGCTCTTTATGATTTTAATTTCTCTATCATATGCTGTGTATTTTAGTTTAAGTCTAGGGGAGAGCCAGTTTTGTTACCTTTTGCACGCGCACATTTTATGTGCATACTAGAAGCTTTTAGAGATTTATTATGATTAGTTCACTGCATCACACACCACTGCACCCACATGAGCGTGTGCTTAGCTTTTTGCGTGCTGCGAGTTAAACTCATTTCTTCGTTAGATTTGCGAAAATTATGGTGCTGGCTTAATTTTGTGAGACAGAGTAAAATGTTGACCTTGTTGTGTTTCTAGTCAACTGCTCTCGTCTCGTGTAGAAATTCGAGTAGATTTAATTTTTCTGTATGCTTATGGTTTTATACTTTTCTATTTGCGTAAAGATCTTTTAATTCTACTCAAAAGTTGGTGAATTTGGTGTGAATCAAACGGTAGTATAGAAATGTGTATAGCCGTCTCTAGACTCATTTTGCTTGAGTCGGGAGGAAGGATCATCTTTCTCGGTGGCTAAGAACTTTCCCCAAGCTACTCTCGAAGCATGCGTACTTGGTTAGTCTAGAGTAAGCGTGATGTAGGCCATCATTTTGGCCCGGTTGAGCTTTGTACCGTTCCTAACGTCATATCCTCGCTAGCCCCGTTGTGCCTACCCTTCTTTTGATTCAGCTCCACCTTCATTCACCAAAGCCCCATAGCCTATCCTAGTCGCACACCCAAGTTGAGTTTAGTGTTTTATATTTTCATGTTGGGATGTAATGTGGTGTTATTATTTGTGAAAATGTGGAAGTGCTCCCAAATTTATATCTGCTGAATTGTGAGAATAAAATAAAGAAAAAGAACAAAAAAAATATTTGTAAAGAAAAAAAGTGAAAAGAAAAAGTTTAAATTGAAAATATTTTTGGAAATGTGATTATATTTGGAGTAGGCGTTGCACACACCCATATGTTAAAAGTTAAGTCTGAAGGTGTGCTGTACCTGCATATATTGTGGTTAGCGGTTGGATTCTTTTTAGGCTAGATCATTTGGGTTAGGTGCATAGCCTTTATTATTATCATTGTTTACCTCACTGTATCCCAAGCCCAGTGATTATCCTAAAGTCCTATGGATTTGCGCTTGAGTCTAACTAGTGCCATGGAGAGAGTGTGAACGGGCAAGCCTATGGTCCCCGACATTGGTGGATTCCTTTAGAGGTGATCCTGAGCCCCGATCTTTGGCAAAGCTAACCTTAGTTGTCTGCCTACTTTCTTCCTATGAGTGACCGGTTGATTCCCCGTGATTCTATTTATTGGGTACATTGGAATACATGTACCTGATTTGAAGAAGCCTCACCCTACTCAATGTATACATCAAAGTGTATTTGATGTGATTTGAGTTTATATGTGCAGGTTAAGTAATTGTAGGAAAAGCATAAAAGTTTCTAAGTCCATGTGTCGACACCTAAATGTGAAGTGTCGACACTTATGAAGGCATGTGTCGACACCCAGAGAAGCTGTGTCGACACTTGGAGTAATTGTGTCGACACTAGGAAGGCAGGGTCGACACTAGAGGGAAAGTGTCGACATATACAAATTGTGTTGACACACTGTGAAGAATTGTCAACATTATCTGGGTCGACACTTATAGGCAGTGTGGACACCCAGAGAAACTTTGTCGACAGCAAAAGTGTCGACACTTAGAGGCTGTGTCGACACTTAGCAAACTTCAACAAAGTTAAAGTACATGTGTCGACACAAAGGAGATGTGTCGACACTCAGCAAAGTTTCAACACATGAAGGCAAGTGTCGACACAAAGGAGATGTGTCGACACTCAGCAAGTCTCAAAACAAGAAGGCATGTGTCGACACAAAGGAGTTGTGTCGACACACAGCAAAAATCAACTAAGTATTGAAGAAGAAGTATTTGTGTCGACGCACTCAATCAGTGTCGACACATTCAACAGAAGGATTGTATCGACACTCAGGATAAGTGTCGAAACATTCTGAAGAAGCAGTGTCGAGAAGCTATTACAACAACACAAGGAGTTGTATCGACACCATCAAGGCTAGTCTCGACACTTAGTCCACTTGTGTCGACACTTAATCTATTTGTGTCGACACATAAAGACTATCTGTCTCGACACTTTCAGACAGTGACAGAGATTTCAAGAAGTGACTGGATGACTTGACAGCTCCTATTTCAACCGGTCAACTGTAACTGTCAGAGCTGTCAGAAGGTTGTTAGAAATCGGATCAACCGGTTACCTTGGAGGAAGACTATTTAAAGACCTTTCTCCTTCAACAGAGAAAATAATCAATGAATTGAAAAACAACACAACAAAGAAGAAGACCTTCAAGAGAAGATCTAAGAAATTGGAGAGAGAGAGAGCTCCTTCTAAGAAGAACAGCTGTTGAACCAGGCTGAAAAGTAAGTTTCAGATTGAGATCTGATTCTCAAGACAGAAGTTGATAGAAGATCATCTTCAGAGGAGACTCAACCCTACTGTATTCTAATTCAAGAAGCTTTGAAGAAAGCCAAGGGAGGTTGATCTCTGCAAAGTTCTTTCAAGAACTCATCAAGAAGCAAGTCAACTCATCTCTCTCTTTCAGAGTTGTGGTTAAACACTTTGGAAACTTTATTTTTTGTAGGATCCTAAGGGATCTGAGCTGTAAGCCTATTTTATAAAGGCTGAGGTAGGGCTATTGTGCCTGAGTGTAGGAGATTCTATTCTCTGAGTGTAGGCCTTGATTGAAGGCTGAGGTAGGGTTGTTTAGCCTGAGTGTATGTCTTGGTGAAGACTGAGTGCTAAGGCTTTGTGCCTGAGTTGTAGGAGTGGGGACACTCTGAGTTGTAGGAACCTGTTTGGGGTTCTGAGCTGTAAGATCTGAGGATCTGAGGAGAAGTGCTGAAGTTAGGCCGAATCTAGTACACTACTAGATAGGAAAAGGGGGAAAGTGGATGTACCCAGACCTTGGGGAACCACTATAAATACTGTGTGCACTCTGTGATTGTTTGTATATGTGATTGCTGTATTGTGATAGCTGTAGAATTGCATTTGTTCTTTAAAGTTATTTACCATTGATCTGCCTTAAAAGTCAAAAGAAAAATAACACCTATTCACCCCCCCCCCCCTCTAGGTGATAGGCACTATTTCTTTCAAGTGGTATCAGAGGGAGGTTACTCCAAAAGGACATAACAGTCTGAGTAAGATCTTGTAGGCAGAATCAGATTAAACAAGAATCAGGAAAATGGGTTCTAGTGAGAATCACAAAGAGCTGGGCTCCATGAAATTGCCAATCTATAGAAAAGAGATTTTTGGCATATGGAAAGAGAGGGTTAGATTTTTTATGGAAGCCTCTGACCCAAGAATATACATTACAGTCAAAGAAGGGCCATATGTGCCAATGAAAGTATCTATTCTGGATGCAAATCAGAGAAGTCCCAAAGACTATTCAGAAATGACTAAAGATGAAATTATTCTGGCCACTATGGACAAGAGAGAATAGAATATTATTGTTAGTGCAATTGATGATGCAACATTTCAGAATTTAATTCACTGTAAAACTTCTAAAGAAATGTGGGACACATTAATAGTCTATATGGAGGGATCAGAAGAAGTAAGACAAGACAGGAAGTCTTTGTTAAATCAGGAATATGAAAGCTTCAGACAAGGAAAGTCTGATAGCATTACTGAATGCTACAAGAAGTTCTATAGGATAGTAAATGAATTGATGTCCTATGGAAGAGAATTCAGCAACTATGAGCTGAATGACAAGTTCTTAAGATCCCTGACTAAGGACTGGGACACCAAGATTTGTGCCATTAGGAAAATGGCCAAATTAGCTGATATACCTCCCGCAACTTTATTTGGAAAACTGTTATCTTATGAGATGCAGTTAATGGTTAGAAAGGAGGAAAAGAAGACTACTAGAGTGGAGCACAAGGAAAGATCGGTGGCCTTCAAGACTGAAGCCACTAGGAAGTATAGAAGAAAGTCTCCATCTCCACCTCAAATAGTTGCTGAGGCTGAGACAGATAATTCAGAAAGCAAGAATTCTTATAGCTGTGAAAGTGATGAAGACTTTGCTGCTTTTATAAGACATTTTCAAAAGTTTCTGAAGAAGAAGCAGTGGAGGTCTAAGCCATCCACTTCACAGACAAAAGATGACTACTATCAGAACAGGAAGTCATCAAGGAATGACAGAAGAAAGTCCAAGCCAAGCAAAGCTACATCTTCAAAGATTGTTTGTTATTGCTGCAATAGACAAGGACATGTAGTGGCTGACTGTCCTGAAAAGAGGAAGGAGTCAACTGACAGAAAGAAGACACAGTTTAAGGTCAAAAAGGAAAAGTCCTTTGTTGCCAAGAAATACAAAAGTTTGACTGATTAGTCATCTTTAGAAACAGATTCAGAAGCTGAAGCCTATATTGGATTGTTTGCTGAAGAGGAAGAAGATGAGTTCATGCAACTAATGAACTCAATTTATGAGCATGAGGACATTCAGTGCACGGGACTGATGGCCTTATCTGAAGGTGACAAAATCCAGGATCAGCCTGGACAAGTAAGGTACGAAGTTGTTCTTCTAGTTCAATTTCTAGTATTGAGTCAGAATCAGATACATCTGCATCAAGTGATGTGGGTGGGTCTGAATCTGAAGGAGATATTCATCAGTTAATTGATAAATATAGGGACTTGTTGCAGGACTTGAAGAAAAGCAAAACCTTAGTCAAAACTCAGGCAAAGGAGATTGCTAGTCTTAAATGGCTGCTGCTGATTCAGACAAGTTATTTGATCAGAAACTGAATGAAATAGCCAGGATGAAGAACATTACTGTTATTCAGATGGGTACTATTGCATTCAAGAATGATCAAATTAGAAACCTGGAGGCTAGACTTCAGAAGGAGAGAGAGATTGTAGCAAGTTTTTCTAAACCAAAATCTGTTTTACCTTTGATAGATGAGTTTGTACCTCATAAGGGTAAAACTGGATTGGGGTTTACAAAACCTGCCTGGACAGTAAAGTCCAAATCTAAGGGCAAATCCCCAGCACTAAACAAGAAGGCTGCAGTAGAAAATCCAGCCAGGGTTGTACCTAAACAAAGGTACAACATGTTTGAGTGCTGGTGTTGTGGCAAAATAGGCCACTTTTCCATAGATTGTTGGCACAATTCAAGTGTCAAGGAGAGTAGCAAACTACCTGCTAGAAGAGCTACAGGTAGTTTTATTAAAAGTCAAACTAACCTGCACCAAGGACCCAAGAATTATTTGGGTTCTAAGGTTAAGTAATCTGTTTTGCAGGTGAGTCCAAGTGGCCATGCCCCTATAAGGTACTTGGACAGTGGATGTTCCAGGCACATGACTGGAACTAGGGGATTGCTGAAGGACTATATACCAATCAAGGATGGCCCTAAAGTTACCTTTGGTGGTTCAGAAAAAGGAATCATCAAAGGCTTTGGTAACATTACTAGTAACCAAATTACAATTACTCTAGTGGCTTATGTAAAGGGTTTGAAACATAACCTTATTAGCATAAGTCAGCTGAGTGATTTAGTATATGACATCTCATTTGTCAAGGATGGTTGTCATATCAAAAGGTCAAGTGATCAAAAGATCATTCTGACAGGATATAGAAAAAGAAATGTCTATTGTCTAGATATTATATGTGAGAACAATGTCTCTCCTATTTGTCTTGTAGCTGATGAAAGAGTCTCACATTGTGTTAAATGGCACAAGAGGCTGGCTCATCTTAACTATAAGACAATTGGTCAACTCTTTAGCAAAGAGTTAGTGAGGAATGGTCCTCAAGTTAAGTGTATAAAGGATGGGATATGCTCAGCTTGTCAAAAAGGCAAGCAGACCAAATCCACCTTTCATAGCCTTGAGAACAAAGATGCTGTGAGGTGTCTATACCTCTTGCATATGGATCTTTTTGGTCCTATGCCTGTTCACAGCCTAGGTAGGAAGGTCTACACATTTGTGGTTGTAGATGACTATTCAAGGTTTTCCTGGGTGTTCTTCCTTAGACAAAAATTTGAAACCCCAAGTATATTATATAGTTTTGTTAAACAAATTCAGAATGAATTGGACAGTACAGTGGTCAAAATCAGAAGTGACCATGGTACTGAATTTCAGTCTGAAAGTATGACAAAACTGTGTGAAGAATTTGGAATTTTTCAAGAATTTTCCTCACCAAGAACACCTCAGCAAAATGATATCGCTGAAAGGAAAAATAGAAGATTGATAGAGGCTGGTAGAACGCTATTGAGTGACACATCTCTCCCAGAATATTTTTGGGTTGAGGCAGTAAACACTGCTTGTCATGTGATCAATAGGGCTACTATCACCAAGAGCCACAAGAAGACCCCCTATGAGATTGTGAAGGGCAGAAAACCAAATTTATCCTATTTCAGGATCTTTAGTTGCAAGTGCTATATCCTTAATAATGGTAAGTCTTATCTATCCAAGTTTGCTGCCAAATCCAAAGAGGGGATCTTTGTTGGGTACAGCAATATAGTAAGGCTTATAGGGTCTACAACTTGATTACTCAAGTTGTAGAAGAGTCTGTTCATGTAGTTTTTGATGAAGCTAGACTCATTAACAATGAATTGCCAAGAAGTGTTTGCAGCTCCACAGGTGTAATTGAAAGAATGGACAAGCTTACCTTAACAGAAGGGTCTTCTGCAAGTCAGCAAGTGGAAGATGGTTGGCTGCTTGTGCAGGGGGAGTAAATATACTCCTGAGTGAAGAAGACCAAGAGTGCAGCTAAATGAAGAGACTGAAGGTATAAACCTGAGGAAGGCTACCTCCAGCAATAGGCCACTTAAAGGATCAATCCAGTCAATCAATTATAATGGAGATCTCAAACAAGGGTGAAAACAAGGAGCAGGAATCTAAATACAGTTCTTTACTCCAGTTTTCTATCCCAAGTAGAGCCAAGAAGTTTGAAGAAGCAATCCTAGACCCTCATTGGATTGAAGCCATGTAAGAGGAGCTGAATCAATTCAAAAGATGCAAGGTCTGAGAGCTAATTTCTAAACCCAAGGACCACAACATTATTGGAACTAAGTGGATCTTTAGGAACAAGTTGGATGAAAATGGAATAATCATAATAATAAAGCTAGACTGGTGGCAAAAGGATATAGGCATGAAGAAGGTATTGATTTTGATCAAACCTTTGCTCCAGTAGTAAGACTGGAAGCAATAAGGATGTTCCTGGCCTATACAACATATCAAGGATTTAAGGTATATCAAATGGATGTTAAGTCAGCTTTTCTGAATGAAAATCTAAAGGAAGAAGTCTATGTAGAGAAGCCATCAGGTTTTGTTGATTCTCTTAAACCTGATTATGTTTATAGACTTAGGAAGGCATTGTATGGGTTAAAACAAGCCCCAAGGGCTTGGTATGAAACCCTGTCTAGTTTCCTCATTGAGAAAAATTCTCAAGGGGGAAAATAGACAAGACTCTATTCCTTAGGGAATCCAGAGGCAAGATTATCTTAGTCCAAATATATGTAGATGACATAATATTTGGGTCTACAGAAAGTAGTCTTTGCAGAAAGTTTGCAAA